>OZ012667.1:13943089-15193089 GCA_963942505.1 Lordithon lunulatus | reverse complement strand
GCTGGTGCGCAGCGACTCAATTTATCCATCTTATTATTCATAATAGTCCCAAATCAATGGCCGAGTGGTTAGATGCGTCGTCGGTGTCCTACTGAGCATTGGGCAGCCTGAGTTCGAACCCCATTGGGACGAATTTTCCGGAATCACCTTTCACAGTTTATCAGAGGTTTTTTTTGTAAAATTAAGGTAAATACCGGATGTTCTCCCTTAACCGGTGGAAAAGCCTAACGTCTGATAGCCCTATAATGATAAAAGTTTTTTATACATAATACATTATTAGTTAACTTGTTAACTAAAATGGATTTAAATAATAAATTGTATGAATATCACAATTTGGCATATTATATAAACATTTCGGAACTTTGGGGATTTTATTAATTTCATATTTTACCTCTTTAAACATGTTAGTATTACATATGAGGAATTATAATTGTACAACGAATGAAATAATAATAATAATAAATAAAATGTGTTTTTGTTATTACTTGTTTATTGCTACTTTGCAATAATCCAATATTGGAAATGGATTTAATTACAACAGCAACATACTACTGTACTATATTTACTAGTAACTACTGCAAATTATGTTCAATAATAAAGCATATTTGATAAATAGTTACAAATTTGTAATGACCTATTACATATAATCACCGATAATTATGCAAAATTTATCGCATAGGCCGTACATTTATATTCTCATAAATCCATATTTACAATAGTACGAGTGGCAAAAGCCACTACACACACAAGAAGTATTTAAAATAACTTTAAAGTAAAATTTAAATTACATAGTAACTTTAAGGTGGTGTTCTACCTGCGAGACATACATAACTTATTGACTTCTTTCCATCGCCGCCGTGCAAATGTATTCAGAAAATTTGAATAAATCGAAATGAACTTAAAGTTTCGAATGGACCTCCACGGGCTATGTCTGGGTGGGTGCGCTACCACCCTGTGTAAGTCCGAGTTGCTTGTTTTTGCTACACTGCAGTGTATAAATTGAAAGTTATAGTTTAGATATAATTATACACAGTGTAACGGTACATGTATATGTATATTATGTATCGTGTAAAGCTAATAGTTACGGAGATCATTTACATATCGTAGCGAATGGGGAGCGAATTTATGAAAGTTATTGTAATTAGTTTCTACTGAATAACTTTGGGAAAGGATAATAACAAACCATTTTATATTTATCAGTTATGAATATTATTAGTATGAGATATATGCTGGGAACCGGCGTATGGATAATATTGAAACTCTTTTTCTAATTTATTGACATTTCAAGGAAATAAATTAAGCATCTTCAGGATAATTCTACAATATATCGAATTATTAAACATACTACACTATATATTATATACAGGGTGATTTATAAGTGGAGGACAAAAATGTCATACACTATTGAATTCTAATCTGTTTTCAGATAAACGATAAATGACTATAGTTATATAACAAGACTAATCAGTAGTACCAAAGACAGTATATACTATATGTATATAAACTAAATTGTTATGTATCCATGGCCTATTAGGTTTCTCAAGACCCAGAAGATAATTATGTCAAATATTTCGTAAACGAAAAAAGTGTTTCTTTGTGCTTATTTCAATTCAATGCTGTATATTAAGGGTGGCCAACAGGTCGATCGCGATCGACCGGTCGATCAGGAAGCCAAGTTAGATCGATCGCCCGCGATGTCAACTTAGAAACCCATTAGATTACATACTTGATAACTAGACCAGTAACGACAAGAAGTCAATCGGGACACAGTTTTAAGATGAAAAGTAGATCTTATAATAATAATAATAATAAAGTGTCTTTATATCCAATTACAATTGTATGAACAAACAGTATGATATTAGAACAATATGACATTGAAAAAGAAAACAGCGGTTTTCAGGTGATTGTACATCTTGTACAAGATGGACAATCTCTGCTTTTCAAAAAATAACCTTGCTAACATAAATATCATGCGCTATTATGTGCACAAAAGTTGGCCACCCCTACTGTATATGATATTTATATATTATGAATCATCCTATATATAAACGTTATATAACATTTTATTTATTTAGTAAAGCCTACGACAATATATCTAAAGATATAAACTAACATAGAAATAACAAACAAAGGGAATATTTTAGTTAACATATTAAATATCTGTTAAAATATGGCATATCATTAGTACCATAAGTACAAGATAACAACTCGCATTTAATTGCCTATCAATATTTGTATTTCTTGTTCGTATCATGCTGTAAAATAAATATGAGTAATTTGTCATTTGTAATTGCGTATTACCAGAATTTATAGCTGTTTACACGCTCCACTAATATTTGGTGGTCGGTGTGAAGGGAGCTTACAAGGTTACAGTTGATGGAGCAGTTGCTTCAGTAGACGAGACTTTGAGAGACGTCTACGTCGTCCACCAGGGTAAATCCCCATCGTTACGCGGATTTAGAAACCAACACCCAAATCCTACAGTAGCCGCCCAGTCCGATTCCATTTATCGATGTACAGCCCCTCCTTAATTGTTAACATATAAGCCTTATTAGCCGGGCTGCACTGAATTTTTAAAACGAGCAAAATTTCCTCAAGCAAATTACACTTCGCCGCCCAATCGCCGGGAAGAGGATGCTTTTAATTGCGGGCAATTATTGGTTTTTATATCAGTTTTCGTTACATAAACTTAAACGATATTATTCTTTTTATCTGCGCTCTGTTTCGCCTATCGTGGCATTTTAATTGCTTCATCAATTCTTGTAATTATAAAAGCGAGGCGTGCTTATTTCATTATGCACGCCTGAAAACTTTTCTTAATTTCTTCCTTGGCGTCGTACTTTTAATGGCTGTATCTAGAATAAATACCAACAAGTTGGGTTTTATGATAGTTTGGGATTATACGGGCGGACGTTTAATAAATATGAACTCGCGACATCGACAACCATTTTGTTAAATATTTATTAAACTAGTCGGCGGTGAGGAAGTTTATATGTATATTGTTATTGCGAGTGGAGCGCCTGATGCATGTTTATTCTTTATAAATTTAATAGTTGATGAATTGGTACGTGTTTCCTATTCGAATTTATTATTTAAATGTTATCGGAATGTTATATTGAATTGCGACTAGTTTATAGCGAAAAGAATTGAAGTAAAGTCATAATATATAAGTTCTGTACACGTATAGAGACTATAACAAGTGTTCTCTTTAGATATAATATTGTTATCAGGTGCATCTCTCAATTGCTTGATAGATGCACTGTTAATAAATTTTGATCAAAACTCAAAACTCAAATGAAAATGCACGACTTCCAAATTAATTAATATTAAATCAATATCTAACATATTTCTCAAATAGTATTTATTTTAAATAATATATATACAGGTAAACGTCGTTTTGCGCCGGTTCGATTTACGCCGATTCACAATTACGCCGGTTGGTGCCAGACACACTTTTACACGTTGTTTTATTCTATTGCCGTGTACGCGAGCAGCCTATTGTGTGTGTGAAATTGTTTCAGAGTTAGTTTTGTGTGAATCAAAAATCTGAAGTCTGCTTATGACGAAGTGACATCCAAAGTGTAGAAGAGATAGATAACATTAAGATAAACGAAGACATTATCGGGCTTACACGCGAATGTGGATTCGAAGACGTAACAACTGAAGATGTGACCGAACTGTTAGACGTGCATGACCAACCACTCTCAAATCAAGAATTACAAGAGTTGATGGAGGTATTAGATCGCCCTCAATCAGAAAATCCCGAAGAAGAAGAAGAAGAAAAGGAAGAAAATGATCTGAAAACCCTAAAAACGGCCGATCTAACTAGTATCCTTGATTCTATAGAAAGCTTAGCAGATGAGTTCTGTGAGATAGATGTGATTTCAATCGAAGCTCAAATGTCAAAAGAAGCGTCACAGCTGCAGTTCGACCTTATGCTATGATTCTGCAAGAATAGAAGCAACAATCAAAGCAAATAAAATTGGATGCTTTTTTTAAAAAAAGTGTGAGAATTTAATTTAGTATCGACGAACTAGTGAATTAGTATTTATTTAAAAACAAATTATTATTTGCATCAAGAGATTAGTATTTATTTTATAAACGAATTTAAACTGTATTTATTGAATACATTTATAATTTATTTTGAATATATATATATATAGGATATGTATTAAATAGACATGTTAGATTGTTCTTAGATTTTTTACACGGAACCTATCGTCCATTATATTTGTGTTCATTTTACGCCGATTTTTTTTACGCTGGTGTCTCTCGGAAATATATATATATATATATATATATATATATATATATATATATATATATATATGTGTGTGTGTGTGTGTGTGTGTGTGTGTCATTATATTGGGAGACAGTATATTACACATATTAATACACAATTGTTTGAAGTAACAAGCTACAATATGGAGCAAATTTTAATATTTTCAGAATTAATACAATTACTAGTTTAAGGCAATCCTCAATCCTGAGTTGGCTATAAACTGACTCTTAGTAACCAACCATATTGTCTTTCTATATCAAAGTTTTTACAGTTTTGCTCTGTTACTGTATTTTATAAAAGGAAGAGTAGTATATGTAGTAATATATGAAACCAGCGGTCCTCTAGGTTGTGGGCTTCCCCATATTCTTCAAATTGTTTGTTTCAATTTTCTGCGTTCAAAATTTTACTTATATGGGAACGAACCTAGAGGACTTTATTCAACAAGATGGAGCTACGTTTCATGCTACACGTCGTTCGCGTCGTTTTGCAAGAGATATTCCCGGGTCTAGTGTTCTCCCTACGCGAGGTAGTTCCGTGGCCACCGTGCTCGCTTTTTGTGTGAAAGTACCTCAAGACCAATCTTTCTAAACATCGTCCTTGGTCCTTGGACCAACTGCAGCAGCCTATTAAAGAAAAGAAATGAAGGAATTTAGCCCAATATGTTTATAATATAAGTAATGAAAAATGTCTCAAAATATGAATCGACTGTGAAGGCCACCATTTTGATGGTATAATTTTAAATCTTACTGTCTTATAATAACATTTAGGAAGTAAAAAGTTTTTGGTGATACGTCATACCATTCTTTTTCAACCCGCGTTTTAAATACGGGAATTATTTTGGCTGCACCCTGTATAATGAAATGAATTTATCTACTTATATTAACTTAACAAAATTATGAACATACATATTATGTATTGCCTGATAACAATTAGCTGATAATTGATAAAGATATAAAATGTAATTATTTTAGCCTGGGGAGGCAATCTCGGCGAAAGCAATTCATTTTGTGCCCTATGACTTTGTTCTGACATATTCATATAGGGTAGGTTCCCATATGATTTATTTGCGATTTTTATCCATTATCCGAACGATCTTATTTATTTAGATTAAAAACTCCCCAGTTACTTTCCAGAATATGAAAAGTTTACATGGGCGAACTCGACTTAAAAATAAATTTAACTTCGTATATTTTTTTATCTGAATGAGCCAGCGGTGCGACACAAGAATATTTATTATTTATGAAATTACAATTGTAATTGTACAAATATTTACAAGTCTCTTTTAGTTATATTCATCAAATCTATATAATATTAATTATCATTTCGTAGAATTATAACATATCCTTCCCTTTTCAATAATACTGTAGGAAATACATATTCAGAAGATTGTTGATGTAATATCAAAGTCACAATATTAGAAAAATATCAGATAATAATTCAATGATTTTCATGATAAAATAAACTACATATCTGATATATTAATTAGACTACGCCAGTTTTTATTTTGTTTCAACAAGATATATGAATATTTATTGAATCCAATAATATATTTTAATGATTTTGTACACGTATTTTTAACCTGAAAATGTTGAAACAACTATTTTCTTGTATATAATTGTATTTTAATATTTCATATGTTCTTATATGTGATTTGTGAAAATATGCAAGCATATTAATTAACAATTTTTTTATTTTTTTATCTACGTGTTGCTCTTTCTAAAATATAAATACTGGATGTAGCCTCACATGAGCCCATTGCTGATTTATCATACCTATTTTTTCATTTTTTTAATGAGGAATCCTCTAACGACACCCTTGCTCTAATCAATGAGCATGGGTAGTGTCGGATTCACCCCGCATTTTGGCGGGGCACCTACCGATTAAACCTCCTCATATCTCAGGGCGGAGGCTTGGCCGCTTGGCAAGGCAAACTAAGACCTGAACAGCTTGCTTGCCTAGATCTGGGATCCCGGGTTTTTGGGGTTGTTTGTCTCATATTAGTTCTCTGGTCTTTCGCTTACTGATCTATATTCCATATTGCGGGGCGTTGGTCACCTCCGCCGTCGCCTCTGGCCCTATTTTTTGCCTCTTCCCTAGCTCGTCTCTTTATTTGGCATCAGAGATCCCCTGCAGCATGGCCTTCTACCCTGCAAAGTCCACAGTGGGCAATCTGCTTCCTGCATTGTCTAGCCTGGCGGACCTCTTTGCTAAATATCTTTCTATTCTCCCCACTGCACTCGTGGGCCCAATGGTCATCCAACCAACGGCAGCAGCTGCAGCCTTGTGGCAGCTCTTCCCTTCTGGTGGCTCTGTATTGGATCATGCCTACTTTCAGCCTTGTTGCTGCTAAGTCGTCCGCCCCTTTATCAGATGTTGACACCGTGATGTTTTACATCCCGTTTCGTGCCGATCTCGGCTCGCCTACCCTTTAGTGTTCACCACTCCTTATTGCCGCCTTGTGGGCCGTCGTTTCTCGTAGTCATGATATCTAGGCCCCTAATATGTATCATTACGCCCGGCCTTATGACTCTTCCTACGTGCTTGTGGCCTCACATAGCGCGTCGATTTTGTCACCCCTTCATCCTAATGCGAAGATACCATTGCCTGTCTTCTCGAATCGGGCGATATTGTTATCTCTGCTGTCAATCTCCAGGATTCTCCGAACTATGTCCGAATTCATTTGTCCCTCCTTCCTTGCCTTAGGTTTTGTCGTTACAGTGGTAGTACCCTGGAGATTTTCGATTGCGTGTTGTCTCTCCAGGTCCGAGATGGTTGCTTGCACCCTCATGCAAAGAGGGATTCTATTATTTTCCTCAGGTCCTGCACGGGCAGCCGTATGGCAATCATCTTCGACTCATTCGCCTGTGAGATTACCCTTATACGTTTGATACCTACGTAGATGCTCTCCCTAAACTTCTGCTCGCTGGTGGTGTCACAGATAATATAGTGCGTGAAACGTTCGACTGTATCTGTTGGGCCTGTAAGAAGGTGCAACTCCATGGTGTGTGGGCTATTATAGCCATATCACCCACCGTCAAGTTCAGATTCCAGATTTCTTCGATCAGCCATCCGGTTTTTCTCTTCCAGCTGCTTGTCACCGCTCTGCATTCCTCGTCTATCTGTTTCACTACCTCGACGCTCGAGGGCTATTTTGTTAATTCGCTGCCCGCTACCATCACCTTCTGAAAGGTACCCTGTCGGCAGTTCTCGAACAGTTTCGTGACTTCCTCGTTGTAGGTCTTAGTTTTGTGGAAGATGCCCCATATTCTAATTATTGCTTCCTCCGGTGACAGTGTTTCCTCTGGCATGTGATCTGGTTGGCATACTTGGCTGGTCATATTGTTCAGCCGTGCCTACATCTCCCTCATCTCTGCTCTCATTGCGTCCCCTGCCCTGCCCCATTGCACTTTTTCAGCCATCAGGGATTCCAACTGGCATCTGAGTTTTGCTTTGGTGCTTTGGGGGACTTCGAGCGGGGGTTCGGATTTCCCGAAGTGTCGCACATATTTTTGCGGAAGATCGCCGCATCACTTTCGCGTCCTTTGGAATGTTCCTCGTAGTTCGTAGTTACTGTCGTTTCGGTGAGTCTTAGTACAATGTCCCTCAGTTTCGTCAACTATATGAAGGCGTCTTATCCTTAGTCCTCATCCTCGCTGCTTGTTTGGTGGTGATTCGGAAGCTTTTTCCGCTGGTTCCGCCTTCTCGTCTGCTCTTTCCAGAGGCAACGTGGCTTTGCTCTTAGTTGCCTGGGTTTGCTGGCCTTCTTCCATGTCCGAGTGTTCCGAGTGTTTAACCTTTGTCATTACGCAATCGATTACAGATTCGTTGCTATTTCTTCCGCGGTTTTGATTGCTTTGCCATTTGTTCTCTTTTTGCCTCCTTCGGGCGACTCTGTGGCCTTCCTTTTGCACTGGCGAAAAATGAAGATTTCTTCATTGTCTGTGCTGCCGGTTGGTTCTTGTGGGCCCTCCATCCGGCAGGCTGGAGGGTCATGGCGGTCGCTGGATAACAATGGCGTGCATTCCTCCACGGAATGCTCGCCACCGGCACTTCTTCTTTCCTTAATTAATTATTAAAATCTGCTTTTTGGTTGAAGAAGTTATTCTAGATCTGATAGGAAACCTATTTCCTTTGTTGTGTTTGAAGTATAAATAACTGTCTGCATTGCTAAGTACTATCAAACATAGAAATGTTTTCATATACGAATCTCTGTGTGTATATTTTCAAGGAAATATCTATAAAATTCAGGCTCGCCAACTTAATATTAATGTTTCCTGCAAATTTGCATCGCACTGAATCTCAATTACCTCCATTTCTAAATGATGAGCTATTGATTCCATATTTATTGAGAAAATTAACGAAAACAAAGAAAATTTGCCTTCCAAATAATATTTGGATTTGTCTCCACTCTCTGCTCCTGCGAGGACGAGGGCCAACTATCTCTCCATTGTTATAGTGAGCGATATACAGGGCGCTTTGTATCAGGTTTTCCGTTTCTATAAATTTTGCAATCCTATATTAGTCCATCCTTGACACGTGTGCGTTCCACTATCTTCTTCAGGCCCGGATTAATCGCGCTACGACCTCTGTTTTGCATTCTTAGTGGATTTCAGTACTATTTCTGTAGTTTCTTACAGCGCTAGCTGTCATTGTTCTTATTTCATTTGTGGGCTTAATTATTTTAGTCTCATCAGTGCACGCTATTTTATCTACAGTTCTACTGTGTAAGTCATCAATGGTCTTACATCTGCTCTGTAAAACTTTACATGTTACAGAGATACAGTAGTTTCTCCATATGATTGTCCTTAGGGCGCCTGCTATTCTGGCTACCTTTTTTACTTGGTTTCACACGTCTCTCTTCATTTCTCCATAGGCTGAAATCTCTGTTCCCAAACAAGTAAATTGTTCTATTATTTCATTATTGGCTACAAGCTTACATCTGCATGGCTTTTTGGCTATCACCATGCTTTTTATGGTAGTAATGTCCGCTTTTTGTTTGAAGGCCTACAGCGAATGAATATATGATTAGATACAAAATATTTTTTTGAATATACTACTACAGAATTCTTTAAATTTTTAAGTGCAAAAGGGGGTAGCGGACCAAAAAGTTTGAGAAACACTTGTATAATATACTAGCAAACCTATAGTTTACCATTACCTAATTTAATTTGTAACCAGCACCTCCTCATCACAACTCCTTAGGAGAATTTATGTTATAACACATATGCAGTATCAAAGCTGTTATAAGCTTATCATGTTTCACTACACCCCTCTACAGTAACAGAAAGCCACATTGTCACCATTGTTCTGTGATTATCGAATTAATATTAATATGTCATACATGATAAGCTAAGAAATATGGATAGCTAACTATCTTCTAACTAAGTTTCGCTCTTAATAAATAAATATATACAATTTATGTCACATATTCTGGACAATAAACCGCTTAATTGAGAAATTAAGTGTGCGTTATTTAAGACATATTTCCCCTTCAGTGAGAAAACAATCATTAAGATATTGGCCATTTCCCCTTCAATTTAGTAGAAATTATCCGTAATGTATTATTTTTTTATTATGGTATATTGGCATCCCTAAGTTTTAACTTTTGAAAAATTGGAATCTCATTCATTTGTCCACGAGCAGTAGTATTTAGTATAGTATTAGGTATCATCAAAAACTTTTACTTTTTAAATGCAAATAGAAGTTTTTTTACACTAAGGTTTAAAAATTATACCATCCAACTGGTGGGCTTGGAGGTTGATTCATATTTCGAGACGTGTTTTGAAGTTTTTCATTACTTTCACTAACATATCCGGCGAAATTCCTTCAGTTTTTCATTAATGGCCTCCTTTGGTTGGTTCAAGGACCGAGGAGGATGTTTAAAAAGTTCGGCCTTGAGGTACCCCCACAGAATAAAATCACAGGGACTAAATCTTCGAGCGCGGTGGCCACGGAACTTCCTGGCGTAGGTAAATCACTCGACCCGGGAACATCTCTTGCAAAATTGCACGTAAACGACGTGCTGTATGGACCGTTGCTGTATGTTGTTGTAACCAGAAGTCCTCTAGGTTGTGTTCTTCCCTATATTCTATATTTTTTGGGCTCAGTAAATTCTCTAACATATCGATTGAAAAAAAAATAATAACATGGGGAAGAATGAGTATTGGATAATAATAATACACATTCTTACCACAAGTACATATTGGAAAACAACCTCTAAAATCTATTTCTTATTTACTATTTACACAGACCTATCCGTGTTCGGTGTCATCTATATGTTTGTATTTAAAAAAACGAGGCTTGTTATAACTAAATTAAAAACTCGACCAGATTCTGTCGACATAACAATTTTTAGATACTCAATCGATAAATTGTATTAATATTGATATTTTTCTCCGCCTATTAATTGTTGTGGTGCATACTGCTGAATTGAATTCTCTTCATATCGCTGGAGCTCAATATTATTGGAATTTCAACCACGTAATAGCTGCGGGGCGGTAGAATTGAAAGCTTCTTTGCTAATTAATTTGACTGACTGTCCCTAATTCCACATTTGAAGATATAATCTAATAATGCTTCGTTGCAAGAGCCATAACTAGGCCTATCCACGCCCGTGGCGGATATATATTTTACACCTTTATTTAAAAAATTATTGCATGATGAAAATCATATCGAAAAATTGCTTTCCATCATTTATTTACACACTACATATAGTCAATAAGTATAGTACGTTAACGCATATAGTGTGCAACCAAAAGTAACACATTAATTACTTTCTTTCAGTTTAATTCGCATATGCACATGCTACATGGCTTTCTGGTATAGAAGATAATTTGCAACTACTCCTTGAAATGTCAGAGCTCAAGATAACAAGTGACTACATTAAAAATACCATAAGGGGACTATCTAACTGGAAACCCCTGGGCCAGATCAATTCAAAAATACTGGCTAATAACTTTCCCATGCTTTAATTTTAATTTGGGGAGAGATTTTATAATATACTGTTAACTGATATTTAATCAAATTTATTTTGCGACAGCATTGATAAAAACAGTGCGTAATGTAAGGTTTAGGTTGTTTATACACAATTTGTGGCCTCATTTCCGGATACCATGCAGAATTTAATGATGGGCCCTCTAGTCACGACTTACACTAGTATTTAATGTTATTCAAATTATAACTTTTATAACTTGCCTAGTTACTGGTACACGGGCTCTTCGCTACGCATAACTTTATGAATATTAGTTCTCATTAAACCAAACAATGTTATCGCTATGTCAACAGAGCTTTACGTTTCAAGTGGGCTTATTTGAAAGTTAATTTTAATGCAAGATGTGTAATCCGACTTTAAGAATGATTAATAATGTGATAAAATAATTTATTCTGCTTTAGGACATTATTGATTAACAGAGCGGGGACGCTATACAGATTTAAATGTAATTACTACCGTAAACAGAGGAGTACATCGTGGCCTTTGAAATATTTAATTAATTTGTAATTATTTTAAACATTATAACACTTTATGTTCGTAGTTCACTTGAAATGCATTATAATTATCATATTCGCTTTGATTATTAAGTTAAAGTGGGTTTATGTTTTGTGACTACAAACATATCATAATAATCCTTATTTTTATTTATTTCTCCTTAATTCTTATTTTAGGTTAGTTAGCCAACTTTAATTAAACGATATGATATATAAATATAACTAAGAATTAGTAACAGTTACAATTCTAACTGGCTATCGACATTATAATCCTTCTGCCCTGTGTTAGTCTATATGTATGTGAGTTAGGAAGTAAGAATAATGTTAATACAACTTCTATGAGTTTATATAATGCTCTTCAATTCTCTGTGATAATTTTACACTCAATATTCACTCGTTTACATGGGAAATTTGTTGCGAAAACATACGCTCGAGTGTTTGTTACACGCGCAGGGGCGACGTTGAAGCTGGTGCGTTTCAAATTAAAGTTGCTTCTTAGAAATGCCCCCGAGTTTCGGCTTCGCTGCCTCTACTAACGCGAAATTAAATGACCCCAGATGCGGAAGTTAGAAAAGCGGACGTGCTTTAGGAGAAAACAGTAGCGTTCGCACTAGCGGGATGGCCCACCCTATTGATTAAAGAATCTTTAATATCACCCATTCTTATCTTGGAGAGTATCAGATGAACCCCAATATAAGTACAGGACAGATGAACTTGTTTACTTTTGGCTCCGCTCCAGCGGAATATTT
This sequence comes from Lordithon lunulatus, assembly GCA_963942505.1. Taxonomy (NCBI): domain Eukaryota; kingdom Metazoa; phylum Arthropoda; class Insecta; order Coleoptera; family Staphylinidae; genus Lordithon; species Lordithon lunulatus. The sequence continues at coordinate 15,180,573 of OZ012667.1, read as the reverse complement.
CTTATTATATTTATAAATATAAAATGTAAATATAGAAAGTATTTGTATTCCCCAAATAGATGTTATTTGAAACGCGCATTATTTTGGGTATTGTGCTGGTAAACATTCAAATTAAATTGTATACGTTTTTGCGTTTTAATTAATTAATTACAATGTCATATTAGAGCTTCGAGCTATTCAATTTTCAAGTGGCCATTCACCGCTGAAGATGTGGCTTGTGCAGAGTAAAAGCCCGTGTATATGGGCTTTGCAAGGCTCTCATTGCGAATTCCGTTGATACAAAGCAGTGGATCACATCCCGATGGATCGCAATAGGATGATGATGCCGGTTGGTATTGATTCGCGATATCTATGCGCTATGCGTCTTGCTGAATTCTGCAATACTTCGGGGCCAAGGGGATGGATGCCGAGTGAGTATCTTAAAGACTTTTATATCCCCTAATATTGGATGGGTTCAAACTGTCATTCTGGGAAAATGCGATTCTACTGTACGATCTCTTATCTAGATATCCTCGTCAAATGTAAACGATTAACTTTGATACACAAATATATACGCCATATACTATTTCCGTTCAAACAAAATGTTCTTAGAAACACTCTTTAATATTCTTAGAGACTCTCTGAATACATAAACTGGTTTAATATTATTTTATATTTATTTTGTGACCACAAACATACCAACATAATCCATATTTCTATACATTTCTCCTGCCTTAAATATTATTTTATATTAGCGTAAGGCCACCCTTAACAGGACAAATAAATATAATAAAGAATTAGTAGTAGTATTAGTTTTAACAAATATTGACCTTTGAGTATAATGAATGCATAAACTGGTTTTAATATCAGATTTATATTCTATGTTTGGTAAAAAAGGACAACTTAAGGGCCATATAAACACGGCAAACAACATTCCTTGCAGCGGGCGTCGAGTCGTTGTTCGACTTCTTTATTTTGCTAACATTATAACATTTATTATATTTTAAGTATTTATTATTATTGAACTATAGAAGATAATTTAATATATTTTTAGCCTACTTCAATGGGCCTTATTGCCTTTTGCTAAACTAAAAGTTGCATAGGGGCGCAGCTACGCAACAGCCGGAGGCCATTGGGCAGATTTGCACTATAGCTAGTAGTCATAGGTGAATTTTAAGTAAAATATTCGATTACAAAATTATAACCCGATCAAAGTGAGAAAATTGTTTCTTTTATCTATTGTTACTGTGATACTAAGCCCATAGTACCGGGCACATTATGCTCCAACCAAAAGAAATAAAATTGACTAAATCCTTCATCTTACAAAAAGCCAGCAGTGGCTTATAGTTTTAATATGTGCTGATGAAATAATGGTAAAGGCTGGATATTATTTTTTTGCTGTTAATTGAAACGGGCCCGAGTGTGCAATTCATCATGCAATAAAGCCCCACGCTGAACGTGTTGGATCCTGCGCAATGAAATAAACCATTACTTAAATAATGTTTCCAGATTGCTAAGTAATCCTTCAACGTCGCATAGGGGGCGGCCCACTCATAATTTACTTCCGCTAATTCACCTGACACGACGGACGATTCCCTTTATCATTCTTTGCGCTTACGTTGACCTTTTATAGATCTACTATGCACGTAATGAAAAAGCTCGTCGCCGGGAAAATAATAAATAGTTTTATTGAGAAAGCTGAGTTGGTGTGCCTAATAATATCGTATCTTGGCACAGGCGGCGGGTTGATTATTTTAATTGCTATTAGTCCTTTCCAATGAGCTGCTATTATAGCTATATGGTAATAGATGTCGCTGGGTGCCCCGAAGTTTCGACTATTTATAAAGGCATTACTAGTTTTGTGTGAAACGAGGTGTAACGGAGCCGTGTATAACTTTGCGCATTTCGAGCTGGCGCGCTTTTAAGAACTCGATATTACGTATATTGCCCATTAAAACATGATTCCGATGGCCTGTGCACAACTTCGGAATCCCGTCTATTCGTCTGAGTACTGAACATTTCAATCGGTTTACTTTTGCTAAAGCTGTTTATTTATTTGCATTCTACAAAGCTTCTCTGTGACATCAAAAGGAAGATAAAAGAAAGGATTTATGTTAGTCCTCCTATCACGAGCACTGTCAGTCTTACTACTGGCAGCGTTTCGGGAGAATAGTGTTTCACTCATGTAAAATCTTTTACTTTTTTACAATTTACTTTCTGTTGAATTGAAAGTGAATCGTTTCACAGCGTATTTGCGCGATCTTGTACAACGATTATACCTTTTGTATCGACACACAATAAGAATATTATTATTTTTGTCGTTTTTCATACTCTTGTTATTCAACTGGAACGCATTTATACATATATACATGCATACACATGAAAATGCTCGTCCTTTACTGGTCAGTCATTATAAGCGAGATGTGCTTTATACATATTTTGAAACTCCGTTGTAACATTAAAATCAGGGCCGGTCCTAGGTAGTCGACCGCCCGCGTGCATACATAATTTTGCCGCCCACATCCTGTATTAAAAAAAATATAATATAATTATTTTATTATTATATTGTTATGTTCTATATTGTTGGTCCTGTCATTAGGATTTGTTCTGTTGGGCAATAAATCTATTATTACTACTACTACTATTATTATTATTATTATTAATTAGCATTATATAGGATATTAGGGTAGTGACTTATGTGAAGGAAGTAATAAATCATTTATAAACGTTAATCTGTGAAAATATTGAGAAGGATCTTTCATATCCGAGGATAGTTGATATTTTATGCTTAGAACTTTTTCGATAGCTCATGCCCCGGGTTTGATTTTGGCCGCCCCTAACTTTAGCCGCCCGCGTGCGGTGCACACCTTGCACGCCCGCTAGGACCAACCCTGATTAAAATATAATATATTGTTTACAATTGTAACTTATAAGCTCATGCAAAGCATCAACAACAGATTTATCACAAAACTGCAACAAAACAAAAAGTAAAACGTCTAGCTACCTTTATTTTATTCTATTATAAACGTAGGAAAATGAAAACTTGTTTGTTGTATACCATTAATGTTTTATTTTTTAATATTTACATATTCGTACAATAATTACACAACTACTTTGGACCCTTGCAGATCATTCTCAATTTTTGTTAGTGTGTTCATTTCAAACAATTTTCTGGAAAAAAAAACAGAAGAGTATAACATCTCTAATGCGCCATTCACAATAAGCGCGGTAGTGGTAAGGTAGCGGTAAGCAATGTTTTATATAAAAATTAATAAAAATTCAGTCGTTCAGAATTGGGCATTAATGCTATGAGATAATTGTGGTATGAGATAATTATGGTAGATCATGTTGTCATAGTTTTACTGCGCTGTGGTAAACGCCCGCATTTTTTATACAAGTGCAATTTCGCTTACCGCTACATTACCCCTACCACGCTTATTGTGAATGGTCCTTACGATTGTTTCCTTTCTCTATGTTTAAAACAAAACGTATTTTTCCATAGACAAACATTTCAGTCTACAAATTTCATCCACCACTCACAAAGGTTTGCATACGTCCATTATTTATCATGACGAACAATTTATTTTCATAACATTTAATTATTATTATTTCTCATTATATATATTATTTTATTTCTAAAAATGGCACTTTACCTGCCACGTAATCATTTAAAAAATGACCAGTACCAAATTAAAACTTGTATGGCTGAAATCAGTCGACTCCATACCTAGTATAACTTATGACAATAAAGTTATATTGGGCAAATAAAACATGAAATAAGGATCAAATAAGAGATGGAACCTAAATACCTCTTCAAAATTGTAAAATACTGTACCAACAGCTATAATACGTGTAATATTAACAACCTTAATATGAAAACGTATAAATCTACAATGTTCATGCTTGCGGATTAATGTTTACAAACGGCCTAAAGCTTTTTAATGATAAGTTTACTTAATTATATAAAAAAGAAATAATTATTCAATTTAAAATTACTTTAGTTAAACTTTAAAACAGCACGCTCATGTGGTGGTCCGCATCCCCGCTTTACGAACCAGCGGCCCAGGTTCAAATCTCGGCCTGGGTCGTTTATTCTATCCCAACGACAAATAGTACCGACTTGTCGTTGGAATACAATTAATGACACTTTACAAAACTCGAGGACGATTTTCTGAAGTAGCAACTCCTTACACTAACATACACATACACTAACACACAGCAGAAGGTCAATAGCTAGTTACAGAGTTGTAATAAATACAGTTACTATTACTCTTTCCATTTAAAATAAGATGTATAGTTTACTTCCGAGTAGGTCAGTAAAGCTGACAACAACAATTCCCTTTTGCGTAGAACTTTAATTAAAATCATCTTTGCGAAAAATAAAAAAAACATGTGTTAAAGGCATGAACCGCACAGGCCCCGAAAATGGTCACTTTTTAAATGTAGTAAGTTGGACATGTAATGTTGAGATGTAGTAAGTTGGACATTTTATAAAATGATAAAATTAAATTAAATGATTCAGCCATGCAGCGCAGCGCGCAATTAGATGTAAACAAGTTAGTCGGACATGAATCGCGCGGGCCACTAAAAAGTAATGATCGAATGTTTTATAAAAAGTTGTTTTGATATTAATTCATTCGGAAAGTTGTGTGGTGCCTAGATCAGATTTTTTTTTGGTTTAAAGTATCAGTTATTATAATTATTATTATAAATAAATATAAATTTATATTTTATCCATTATTTCAAATTTATTTATAGTGGTAGTTGGTAACATTTAACCCATTAATTTGGAAAGTTGTGTGGTGCCCAGATCAGATTTTTTTTGGTTTAAAGTATCAGTTATTATAATAATTATTATAAATAAATATAAATTTATATTTTATCCATTATATTCAAATTTATTTATAGTAGTACTTGGTAACATTTAACCCATTTACGGCCAGCTATTAAACCACTCTCAAACGAAAACAAACTATTTATATTTTTCTAATTCATATACACCTTTAAACCGTTTTTTATTTACTAATTAATGAGAAACACAAAAAATGTTTTTGTGAAATGTTGTTCTATATTTTTTAGAAATTTCTAGTTCAATATTATTTGTTTGTTTACTTAACCCTAGAACCACAACGTGGTGTCGCCTGCGATTGGAGTAATATTTAATTACAGTTTAACAATGCAATATATTTTTTGGCAGGCTGAACTTCTCAGTACCCTCCCAATTATATAATCTCATTATGAAAAAAGTACAAGAAAAAAAATCGCAAAGCACATAATAAATGTGAGCACTGCAATAAAATTGTGTATGCTGACCATCAGCTCAGCATTTGTATAGAGTGCAAGTAAAAAAAAATATTTTGTACACAAAAAATAAAGAATACCCTTACGTTTGCTGTAAAAAATATATATTTTTGTTATTTCAACGTTTAGCATTCTAGGAGTTTTACCATGTGTTGTTTTTTAAGTATGAAAATCATACTTAAGTTGCATATTTTTTGTTGAACTAATTTTAAGAATATTACGTTTCATGAATTTAATTCCTGATTTCTAAAGAATAAAACTACGTTAAAATGAGAATTACATTTATTTTTACTTTAACATAAACAAGATATGGATTTTTATATTATATATTATTTATAAGGTTACTTCACGTTGTGGTTCTAGGGTTAATAAGTTTTCTTTAAAATTGTGAAGAGAAAAATATTCTCCACTTGCCGCTATTCGAGGAAAAAAATATCAAGTATCTTAATTTTTGGCAATTTCAAAATGTATCTCTACTCTCTATGTATTTATTGTTAATATTAAATATTATATAAATATTTAATTTTTTTTTGATGTTACTATCCTTACAAAAAATTGTTCATTATATGGATTAGAATTTACTTAACCAAATCTGTAAAAAAAAATCAAGAGGGTTATGGGTGATGGTTGATGCATAAACCATCACCCATAACCCTCGTTAAATATTGATTTAAAGATTTGGTTAAGTAAATTCTAATCCATTTATTGAACAATTTTAGATAAGGATAGCAACATTAAATAAAAATTAAATATTTGTATAATATTCAATATTAATCAATAAATATGGCGTAGAAGATACATTTTGAAGTAGCCGTAAATGGGTTAAATTGTAATAAAATTGTAATACTCTATAGCATGTATGCTAAATAAACAATATTATTAAATATTGAATTAATTTAGATTGATATTTTCATGAAATTTACGTCTCAATTTAAATAATAATATTAATAACTAATTTTATAAGTGCGCAGCATACAAATATTACTAAATATAATCAGTAGAGTAGCAACTCCTGCCATTAACATTTCCCAATGTTTTCTACACATATGATTATGCTAAAGTCTAATAAATCTCACATTTAGAGTTGGCTTTGACTTTGACTGTAGCAAATCGTTCATGAATAGTTTGTAAACAGCCCATTTATATTAACGAACAGGATAACTGACCTGAATATAGCAATAGGACTTTTCATTAATCTAAAATAATTCCACCACCAAAAAAATGGCATGTCGTGACTTAAATAATATTTAATAGAAATATTATTTGAGCTATTACATGCCATTTTTATTTACAGCCATGTGTGGGGTCGTATGTGATCTCTCAATATGTTTGGCAAATAGGCTGTTGTAAAACATTTAATTTTAGTACATATTGCGTATATATTTATGATGTAATATTTTAAATGCACATTTTGTAAGCTAGTGATTATCTTTACATTTTATAATGTGTACTGTCTTATGTTCGTTGTAAATATTTAAATTTAAGTAGTGGTGACATATTATTGCAGGTATTTGGCAGACCGCATGGCGGATACGTTTTTAGAGGTCTGTCATTTACTAAGAATAAAATGCAGCTGACTATTTTTTGTTTCACCTTTTGGACTGTCTGCACACAATATTTAATAATATAAAGATCGTCCCATAGTAGTAAAATGTAGTAACATACTCTAATATCTTTATAATTTTCAGTTTATTTCTTTTACTGAATTGTATTTATGTATTATTTATGTATATATATATATATATATATATATATATATATATATATATATATATATATATATATATATGTACGATATACCATTTACAATATATCGTCTATTTGAATCACAAGACGCATCGGACTATAAGATGCACCTCAAATTGATTTAATAATTTTAAGAGAAAGGCAGTTATTATTTCAAATACTTTCTTAATTTTTATTTATTGTAGAAATAATTCATACTGTCGTCATTCAATTCATCTTCACTCTCGGCACAATCATTCCTCTCGTTAATATCGCCGTTCGTATCACTTTCGTCTGTACTGAGAAAAAAATAGATGTGTTCGGCATTTTTCAGATTTTGCTTCGGCTAAAGATAAAGGCCCTGTCCGTTTAGCTACTAGTGACTAGTAGTGACACATGGTGACGTCACACTCATACTCATAGTATAGCGTGACGTCAGTATTTGTCTCTACTAGCGTTGATTGAAGTACTTCAAACAACGCTACTAGTCACTAGTAGTATCCAAATGGACAGGGCCAATATGTTCGTCTCTTATTTAATTTTCTCAGTGTACTATAATTGTCACTCCCTTTAAAAACTCTGTCATCTTTGATACCATATATAGCTTTGATTTTCTCATTTCTTAAATGACTTTATAATCGTCTTTTCTTCCACTGCTTTTTCATCCAGGTACAAACTTCTGAAATTGGGGGTCTTGTTGCTTGATTTTGCCATCCATTGCACAAAATTGCTCGGTACAATAAAAATTAATAATATATTAATTGTTACCTTCAGACCATAAGACGCACCCGAGTTTTGACGATTATTAAGTGTAAAAAGGAGCGTCTTATGGTCCGAAAATATGGTAATTAGAAGACTGTAAACTGTAACTGTAAGATTGAAGGACAAGAAGCAAAATATGTAGGTATATGTATACACGAATTAGGGAAAAGAAATAACAAAGACCCTATCATGAAAAATGTTTAAGATCATCTGGATAATGCTAGCACCTTCTCCCAACACAACCGTAAATATATATATATACATATGTATAAATATATATATATATATATATATATATATATATATATATACACCCAACATAATTAAGACAATAAAACAACTAAACACAGACACCACAACCACATTAAGAGCGACGAACGGGGAGGAAATTGATATCCGAATCAGAACGGGAATACGGCAAGGGGACAGCTTAAGTCCTCTACTGTTCAACCTCCTGATGGATAAGATTATAACGGCCCTTGACCCAATAGAACATGGCTACAAACTGGGAAACAAACTCATTAAAACTGTGTGCTACGCTGACGACGCTGTACTAATCGCAGAATCAGAAGACGGTTTACAATGGCTACTGAACACGTTCAGAAAGGAGTGTGAAACAATAAACATGACAATAGCCATAGCTAAAACCAAAATTCTAGTTATCGCAAAGTATCCAATCAGATGCAAGCTAGCCGTGAACAACATCATCATTGAGCAAGTCTCAGAATTCCAGTAACTGGGAATAACTATAAATTCCTACGGAGACCAAATACCAGTGTCTTCAACTAGGTAAGAGGAGCGTCCAGAATATCAGGAGCACTGTGAAATCCTGTCTGGTAGAACAAAACATAACAACTGAGAGCAAAGTAAGGATTTACAAAGCATGCGTGAGACCCATTCCTACTTACTCCGCTGAAACCAGAGCCGATACGGCAGAGACAAAACGTCGACTAAGATGCGCAGAGATGAATACCCTCAGATCAATCACTGTCTACTCACTTGCAGATGGAGAAACAAACAAGGGAATACGGGAACAATGCAACACACCCAATATTATAAGATGGGCGCGGAGCAGAAGAAGACAGTGCAACGAGCACGTAACACGCATGCAGGACGATAGAATCGCCCAGATAGTCCGAGACGGTAAAACATACACCAAACGCCCTCTCGAAGCCACCGAAGAGGTGGAAGAACAGCTGATCGTCGATATCAAAGGAGCAGGATCCGGGATAAGAGTTTGGTCAAAACAAGCCACATGGCTTCCGAAAAGAAGAAGATCAGAAAAGCAACATCTACGGAGGAAGGCTCCAACAAGACCTATACTAATATAATACCTACTTAGATAACAACCTCAGAGAGCATTAATAGAAAACTAGTAACATAAATTAAATAAATGAGGAGATAACTCACAGATTAAAGAAAGCGGAAGGAAGGTCGAGGAACAATAAAAATGTGAACAAACGCAGCTCAGTGGTCTAGAAGTTAGAGACGCCGTCCGTCTCGTAACAAGCATCGGGGAGAGAGAGAACTTAAACCCCGTTGTGTGTGAAATTTCCCGAATCATCTTTCACAGTTTTTCAGAGGCGATCCCTTGATCAACGGAAAGTCCCCGGGTTAATAGCTATATAGATAAAATATTTTTTGTATCTTAAAACAAAGAAAACAACTGATAGCATTCAATAAAAGGACTACAGTGGGATACAATAATACAACTAAATTTCAAGGAAAATGACAAAAGAGGACACTACATGGTACAAAGTATAAATCGCTAGAGTCTAGAAAAACATAAGGGGTGCAAAGTAGTTAGAAAAGATACAAAACACATAAAAAAAGAGATTGTCAAATTTAAGGACTAGGAGGAAAAATAGACACGAAATCATAAAGACTTATACATAGAATTTTATAGAATATAGGTAACCACAACCCGAACAAGACCGAAGAAGGTTCAAAACTCAGAATAAATAACTGATGAGAAACATTTTTTCTTTCCCAGTCCGCTCTTTCCCTCAAGTTTTCCCTCGATTATCACTTGGATAAGCTGGTACTTTTGGTTGCACAATACGTGAGTCTTTGCAGTTTTTGGGATCTTTAAAATTCTCCAGATCTCCATAGCTTCTAGTTTGTTCATCTGCTCTGCTTTTAGGCTCCATCCTTCCATGACGTAAAGAGCTGACCAAATATAGCACTTGACGAGTCTGGTTAAGATCCAAGTCAGTACTGGTAAAACCTTTCCTGAACTTCATAAATGCGCTGCGTGCATATTCGATTCGGTATTTGTTTTCCATATCTGTGTCCATTCCTCGCTCATACTATTTGAATTTGTTGACTGAACAAGTCGTTAAATGTTAGTGCAGCATCCTTCGTTTTTGGATGTCGAGAGATACCCATGAATCTTCGTATTTATGTTCAAGCCCACGATTTTACTTTGTTCTTCTACAATATCGACTATTTGTTCTATATCATTGATATTTTCTGCAATGATGTCGTCTGCATAGGGGATATTGTGTATTCAGACTCCAATTATTTGTATGCTCTTGTCTACTTCACCCAGTGCCGTTTGGAACATGTGCCTTATCTCTCTATATATTTCGATGCTGTTGGTTATATCATTCTCTACTTTGACTTAAGCGGAGTGGTTCCAGTATAGATTTTCTATGCACCATATACCCCTGCGATCAATGTCTATTTTTCTAAGGATATCGTCAAGTGCTATACTTTATCAAAGACCTGTTCATGGTTTATAAAGCATAGCCAGACATTTTTAGTTTGATCGAGACAATTTTAGACAAGAACTTGAGTTGCTGTTATTGTTTCTTACTAGTTGTCTTTAGCCACCAAGTTATTTTGTTGTTACTAGTATCATTTTAGTAATGAATCGTAGAACAAATTTGGCAGTGAAGGAAACAGTAAGAGCATCAACTTTGCGGGATGAGGCATATTATATGCGTCATGTTGCTAATGTGGTAGGAAAAAACCATACCAGTCGCATGATTAGACGATTGTACGAGACATGATCTCACGCACGAAGGCCGACAAGGGCGAAAACGGTGTACTAATTCAATAGACGAGCTTTTTTTAGACTATCCGCTCTAAGAAACAGGAAAACGACGAGTAGCCTCCTAGAAAAATGAGCTCGTAGCTGCTCACAATCTTCGTGTTCTTCCCGAACGATTAGAAGGCGTTTAAATGAAGCTGGACTGAATAGCAGAAAACTGGCCAAGAAACTCCTGCTGACCGGAGAGCACCACATTTAAAGCTTGTGTTTTGCGAGAAACCGTCACGATTGAACTTTTAATAATTGGAAGATGGTTTTATTCTCAGATAAAACGAGGATTTGCCTTAAATATCCTGATGGACGTTAGCGTGTCTGGAGAAAGCCAGAAGACAAATTTGCTAGTTGCAATATCTCGCCGTCCGTCCCGTTTGGTGGTGACTCTGTAATGTTTTGGGGAGGCATCTGTTTCGACCGTACAGAGTTGGTCCTTATACGTGTTATGTCAACGAATGCGGATATTATCTGGAACACATCTTGCCCATGTAATGCCAATTGTTTCTTTTGTCGGGCCGAGTTTCTTGTTTATGCCGGATAATGCTCGTCCCATTTTGTTAGGCAAGTTAAGCTCCACTTAAACAGCATTTAAGTGGAGATTAACTTGCCTAACAACATGAGGGACGAGCATTATCCGGCATAAACAAGAAACTAGCTATTCCATTCATGGAATGGACAACCAATGATCCTGCTATGAACCCAATAGAGCATCTACGGGACGATATTAAAAAAGTTCGATGTCGTACACCTCCACCTGTCAACCATAATGAACTGGTAGACGCAGTAATTCAAGAATGGGAAGTACTCCTCAAGAAATCATACAAAACTTGATCTCCAGTATGCCAAGACGCATGCAAGTAGTAATTAGGAGTAGAGGAGGGCATACACGATATTAAAATATCTCTCAGTCTATAAATTCTATTGTTTTCGTTTGTTTTTTGTTTGCATATTTGGGTTGTTTTCAAGAAAAGAGGCTTTTAATAAAAATTTATTACAAATAACACGATGTTTCACTGATTTCATTTACAAGCTACTAGGCAGTATCAACCAATAAGATTTCATGAAAATGTTATTGCAATATTAATTTCAATATTGTAATTATACAAGTTTAATTGAGTAGTGCATTAATTTTGTCCATGAGTTTATATAATTTTCTTACGTTTACTGGAGTTTTACTCGTTAATAATGTCACAAATTAATTTATACTCTACGTTTATTTGAATGTGTGTGAACATTCATCAATAAATTAGATTATATTATAAGTACATATGTATAACCCACCTTGATATTTTATTATTTTTACATTATACAGTATAAAGTCGATCGCTAAATTATTTTTAAGTGATAACTGCATTTTTGAGTTAAATAAGATAAGAAAATATAAATCTAACAATATGTCTACCTGATTTTCCTATTAAAATGCATTTATGTTATGTTGGCCTTAAACAATGATTTGATTGTCGACTTTTATAGATGTATTTATATTCTAATGTGGCTTCTCGTATATTAAACTATTATTATAATTTTAACAATGTCCTAGATATTTTTAAACCAGCAGCAATTGTAGACTATAATAAATTTAATTCGCAATTTATATTCAGTATAAAAAGTAATTGATACTGCAACTACATTAAATTAAAGAGAGAATTGTATTTTAAAATATGACTCGATTTTAAAACAGCCATCTTCATTCCGGCATGTTTTTAAATTTCAATTTGGCATTTGTTCCGCTGTGATATATTGAAATCCGCTACAACACACAAACATAAACCATAAATTGGCTGCGGGCGATTTTAAATGTGCATATATGCTTGTACTATGTGGCTGAAATAATTGGGACTGCAGTACATAAAAGGAAAATTCTAATTATTCATGTTATTATTATTTTTCAAACAATCATAGATTTAATATTGTTTCTAGTAGCTAGTGCATATTAATTATATTTGGTATCGGATTTATTATTTACAATATCTCGAATATACAAGTCCATACAAGGTCTGATTAATATAAAATTTCTTACTACTAATTTTAGTCAAGCATTCATAATATGCATGTTCTGTTTCATTTTCGTGTAGAATGTGCACATATTAGTTGTGATGCACTGGGGCTCCGAGTATGTGTATGTATATACGTAAAAGTAACTGAATCCTTTGGGCACGTGGCCCACCATATTTAGCAGCCCCACCGCTAGCCGGCTAGTATTAAATATCCGATGAGCTATGTATAGCAGCGCAAACCAGTCATGGAATTGACTTGTATAACGCATCATCACGCACCTTAAACCTATATAGAGATTGATCAACCAACCAGAAAAACACAACAAATTATAAAATAAACTAATATATCTTAAATAATATTAATAGGTGTGTTTATGCGGACATAAAATAAGAAATGAAACAGGAAAATTGTAATAATAAAATTAATTTTGAACCCTTTGCTCACAAATTATTTCTAATGAATGAAACGTATACAATTTAGTTCTTACTATTTATTTTGTTATATTGAACAATGTATTGGAAACTATACCTCTAAAATTATTTTAATATTCCTTATTTATTCCTTATGATTTATGCTGAAAAATCATCTTTAAGGGTGAGATCACGTCTATATATTTTTTATTGCGGTAATTATAATCAGCCTGTGCGAATGAAAATGGCGTAAGTCAAATTTGAATTGTTTTGAAAAGGAGAAGATTTTGCGTTTGGTATTTATGTTAATCAACGTACGCAATTAAATTTTTATTTATGAATAAATTGATTTCAAGTCTGTAACTGCGCACGTCAATTTACATAAATACCAAACGCAAAATCTTCTCCTTTTCAAAACAATTCAAATGTGACCTACGCCAATTTCATCTTCACAGACTCATATAATTGTATTGCTTTTACTAGTTTTAAGGCGTATTTGTATCTAAAGCTAGGAAATTTGAGTGAGTTAAAAACACATATAGCCTTTATATAGACGCGAATTGAGAAATAGTATTGAGCTTTTAGTAAAAACTAGGCAATGGAATGGCATTAAATGTATCCAAGTTAATAAAAACACTTTGTTTTTGCCTCTGGTTATTTTTGTTTTTAATGGGTTATATCTGTCTAGAATATAAACATAATTTGTCACCATGAAAATTACAAAAGCGCTAGTTAATTCGGTTGATTTGTTGCATACTTATTAATTTATTGTTCATAATTTTGCTTTAATTTAATCTATATAGCTGAATTTATTCATTCGAGAGTTATAAATTATTTACTGTGAGTTTGATATATTCGGAAGGATACTTATTTTCGAAAATTACCTCATAACTCGTAAATCAATGAAAATAGCAACCTTCCTAATTGATTAATATAAACAGAACAAATCTGATGTGGCCATACATATCATAGTATCTAATTTAAATTAGAATATGTTTAAAGGAATAGAATAATAGTTAAGACTTTCAATTTTCCATTAATTTTATCCTTTTTTCCGCGATTGAGATGAGAATCTGCATATATTCCTAATTTTTAATCTAAATAATTTATTTTTATAGCTATTTTCGATATTTTCAATAAATAACACACTTTTCAATCAGAGAGACAATTATATTCACTGTTAATAAAATACTCGAAATAGTAAATAAGAATTTTCTACAAACGTATACGAACGTGATAAAATTTTATCAAAAAATCGCAGTTTGTAAACATGGATTTTCCCCGGCCAATTTCCACCAAAAACTAACAAAGTCGGAGTTACGTGTGATAATAGCCACATGCAAAATTTGGTTTGACTATATCCAGTCGTTTATTTTTTTTTTCTAAAACATATGGCCACAGTACGACCGAATTTCCAGAGATGGTTTTCAAATTATCAGGGTCACAATAAACATATTTAAAAAAAATCACTTCCTTTATCTGTTACCGTTTTTTTTTTGCTGTTGTAAAATTGTAAAGAATGTGGGAAGAATATGTATTTTTAATCCTTTTCACGGTTGTTCGGACGTAACTTTTTATGTTTACAACTAGAAGGACGAAGAACAGTTACAAAGCTGGTTTCAGAGCCAATAGTAGTGTATTTATTAATTTAAATCAACGTATGCCAATTCATTGCATAATTAATTATTCTCGCGATAAGAACAATATAGGCGTGATCCCATCCTTAATGTATGTTAGTTTAATATATAATGCCTTTGTCCTTTTTGTATTTCATGTTATAGCGAAATGTACAGTAAAACAAGACTTCATAAAATATGAAATAGTATATTAATATTATAGCAACTATGTGGATAAGATGCAACTATAAATAAATATAAAACCATGCATATTAGGGGAGCGTTATAAAAATGGATGACACATCCTTCATCAGCAAGTAAACTGCTTTTGCTGGCATGTAATATGAAAAGTCGGAATCATAAAGTGAGCTTATACTGACAAACCCGCCTGCCCCTCCTATGCGGTTTCATGAATTACTTATGCTTATTTTCTGCAAACAATGAACTTTTGTAGCGCAAGCTAAACATCTTATCCTACCTCCTTTTTAAGAGCATTATTCCGCGCAACAAATTTCGTCACGGCGCAAAAATAACGCGGCATAACAAAAACAAAAGGCGTCCGGTGGTGCTGTTTAAAGGAAATAAGATGTGTGAAGATATTAGATCTAAATGGGACCTTTTCTGCCGATTTCATCCCCCTGGCTTAATTACGATGCGGCTGTAATCTGTAGGATAGTAAATCTTGGTGGCATTAAAATGGCCGTTCGCGTACGTTATCTCACTGCATAGTCAAGTGAAAAGGCATTGGCTAAACCCAGGAAAGATCAATTCGATAGGTATTAATGCTTTTTATATGACACTTAAGCGTATCGAATGGCTGATATAAATGTCGAATTAATTTGTTTTCTATTTCTATCTGAACATTTATAAATTACATTATAAACGATACTTAGTATTTATATTAGTTATATTTATTTTATTAGTTTCAATACTATATATGCCCGGATTAAGTTAAAATCGCCATGGATACTAGTGAATATTAATTAAAATTGTTATTGTGTTACATGTAATTAGTAAAATGAATTCATATAATAATTATTTTAATAATACCACATACAATTACGTTTTGTTTGAAATTCATTTTTAAAATTAATTTTTATATAACTTTGTTGATTGGTTTTAATTAATTAAAACCGAAATTATATAATGTGCATGTAATGATGATTGTATTAATGCCGATATAGTGATCTCATCCCCGTTCTCGTTGTGTGCCAGGCTGGGGCTGGGGCAGGACCCGATGGTGGTGGGTGCAGTCGATATCTGGAGTCAGCCGGTGCCCGGACCTCCATCGATTATTCATTATTTATACAAACGTTCTTATTATTCTGCGCTGAGCTTTCCTTTTTTACTACTTATGGAAAGTTGGACCACGCGCGCGAAGAGGAGCTTTGCGAGTTTTTATATTGCGTTACCGCTAGGGATCTTCTGGGATACCAATTTTTTTTATCATTCGCGCGTTGTTTTCAGTATTAACAACGAAATACGGAATATCGAATGAAGATATGTTTTCGGTTGGGGTGGTATATTAGGGTGCATATTCCGGGGGAGTGCAGGCTGATTAAAATGCCGGTTGCGATCGGTCCGGTTCATCAGCGGTGTTTGCTATGGACGACACGGCACAACTCTTCAATAAACTTTCGACCGGTCTTTATCTTTCGTTCTGCCGGAGGTTCATTTGGTGAACAAGTACATACATCCTGCAATCATTGTCCGCCTCCAACCGAAATTCACAGTCCAACTGATGTGTCATTGTATCCTTATATTGGATTTTCTCTGTAGATAAATATAGCCTCAATGTGGACAATTCCAAGGGCGTAAAATAAATGCTACATACACACATCCATTTATCCGATTTTGTATTTCTATAGACACTGCGTTTTTCAGCATACATCATCCCGGATTAATACGTTTGTCCCATCTGGCATGACTGGCTTACATTCATTCTACTAATTTGAGTCGATATCATACCGACAGTTGGAATTAAACGCGAATACGCGGGTCACGAAATTAACTGACACTAATACTTTTCCTCCGCCATATTGATTTGTCTCTTCTAATGCGGTGCGGTGAATATTGAAAATTTACTGACTACACGCGCTATGAATTAACCAGGACTATAGGTGTCCAAATCACGCATCACGTAGTTATTGTCAGTTGGGAGTTTTGTTTCATGAATTGACGACACGGCGGCGAATAAAAAATGAATGCGTAGTTTAGGCGCGAACATAAATTTCGTGCCACTGAGTGCCCGAACAGGCTTTCCGCCTCTGCTGTCCATATATCTCTATTATGCATTCGGTATATAAAATTTATTGAATCATATAAAACAGAAATTGCTGTTCAAATTGTAGAAATATATATATTCGCACACGTGATGTATGGCTTTAGGCGTTGTTAGTACTCCGCCAATAATTGCCACTCCAATAGCCGAATTATTCAGATGGTCTTTCCAAATTCATACTAGTATTTAAACCCCATTCGGATTTACTACAGCTGCATTAATAAATATCCGCAGCTGGTCTATAGATGGGAGTACACAGATACACACACACACACACATGTAGTAATGCTGCTAAGCGCGCGAGATCTAAGTGCAGGAAATAAACTGCAGGAAGGAAACAGGATGATATGAACGTGGGATTGTTATTTACTTATTATAACGTAACTGGTAGTACATTAGATCGTTCTTTCCAGACCATTCCCTCCGCTGCATTCTATAACACTTTTCATACAAAACAAAAATGTCATAAAAATATTCTCTGCATTTCTTCCATTTCCTGTTTATGCTGTGATAGAAAATCGTCTAAAAATGCGGCTGTTTCAGTATATCATGTATCGAGATTGAAATGAAACTAAATAGTTTAGATATTGTTATATTAAAGAATCGAACTCTTGCCAAATAAAATATATTAAAATTCAATCTCTCAACTCTCAACTTCCTTTATTGTCTCTGTTATTAGGGCTGTTGGTAAAAACAAAATAGGGAAAAAATTCCTTAAATAAGCCATTAACATCGCCAACGTTTTGTATGGTTCAGCATACATATTAATAATGTCCTTATTGGCCAACAGATAAACTTAATTACACTGCAATCAATTTGTGCATGATATATGCGAACCACATGCAATATATATATATATATATATATATATATATGTGTGTGTATATATGTATATGCACTTTGCATGTGGTTATACTGCCCACAGAACAATGACAAGATCCAATAACGGAAATACAACACAGATAGCCTACGGGGCAAAGTATAAAAATACAATACTATATATACAATAATACAAAAATAAACTAGAGCAAAAGCTAACCCCCATGTTATGGCAGAGCCTATAAATAAACTATATGCAAATATAAACGAAGCCCTATAAAATGCAGCATATAAGGCCAAAGGGAACAAACCAAAAACGCACACACAAAAAACACATGCATCACATGGGAACCCAAACTGGAGAAATTAAAAAGAATAAAGCAGGAATTAAATTTACACTGGCTGCAAGGAAAAAGACAAAATATCCTACAAAATAAAATCACAGATAAAACATACACCCAATACAGCTGCGGAGATTCGTATAATTCTACAAGAAAGAATTTACTGAAACCAGAACATGGAACAACCCCCCATACGGTGGTCAGTATTCTAAGGCGATGGTATGAAGCCTCTGCGTACGGAACGTTGGTGGTTCGAATCTACCGCTAGTCGGAAAATTTTTCCACAAAGAATTTACCCGGGTAGCATATCATGGATGTTGTATGAGGCACAATAGGTCCGTGAAGGGCCGCAGTGCACACCGTAAAAAACTCACACCCATGCACACAACAGAACAATATAACAGAGGAAAGGGTGTGGAATATGGCTTTCCAAGACAATGAAGACAGGAAAGGCGAGCGGCCTAGAAAGCATACTAGCCGAACTGTTAAGCCCGACACTCCGAAGCTAATTAAATCCTTACCAGAGCTATTTACAAGATTCATAAACGTAGAAGAAACCTCCAAAAAAACGTGAAAAGAGGCCTGGTTAACGCCGATATACAAAAATGAGTAAATAACGACACTACCGCGGGATATCATTTGAACAAATACTATGACCCGAATCTATGGAAAAGTCCTGAAACAGATAATAGAAGAAAAGTACCGACTTTACGAAATATAACAACGGTTTCAGAACAGGCAAGTCCTGCATAGGCCACATATATACAATTACACAGCTGCACGAAAAATGGGTGGCAAGAAATGGGGAACCACGCCTTCTATTAGACCTTTCGAAGGTCTACGACGCAATCCCTATGAATAGGCTCTGGATAGTGTTTGAAGAAACCAAGGTAAACATCACTATAATAAAAGCTGTACAACAACTATACAAAGGACAAACAGCAAGAATACAAATGGGATGCCAGTATTAGATAGCTTCGAAATAACGAAAGGGCTACGGCAAGGATGCTGGGTGTCCCCCACACCATTTAACGTCTATATAAAGAAAACGTTAAGAGAATAGAGGAGAGCATGCCACAAAATGGGTGTAGAATTAAACAGATGACACCACGTTGTACACGCTACAATTCGCAGACGATCAGGTTATCCTAGCACAAGATAAAAAAGATCTAGAATTCATGACAAGGAAGCTCCTAGAAGAATACAAATCATGGGGCCTGATCGTCAACAAAGAAAGGACAAAGTACTTGTGTGTTTTCACAATGGGCCTATTTTGGGGTCTAAGTGTCTGTAGCTATGCTACCCTCCAGCCAACTATCCAGAACTTATGTGTGGAAAAGGACGAAATATTAGCCCTCCAACTGGACCAAGACGCCGATACCGCAGAATACACATACTTAACACAAACTGCGGGTATTGGAAATAGATTTCTGGCGTAGATCGGCTGGAAAATAAAGACTGGACAAAGTTCTAAATAAGACTATAAAAGATATAATGGAAGTCGAAATTGATATAATCCGCGAAATCTATATCAGGCAGCTGGAGTGGTACGGCCATGTGGAGAGGATGATTGAGGAGCGGCTTCCAAAACTAATTAAAAACTGGCGACATATAGAAAACTTAAGAAAGGTAGGCCAAAAATAACGTGGAAAACGGAATTAAAAAGTACATGTCTGCAAGAAACCTGAATCATGGAGACTGAGAGAACAGAGACGACTGGAGACAAGGGACCACAACGCTATAAAAATGATTGATAATGATATGATACTCGTCAACATCTTATATCCATGGCATCCTCTTCTTTCAAACTGCGAGATGTCTGATGATTGATGATTTCACCACCTACGTGGTATTCTCTTTTGCACCTCCCAGGCAAACTTAAATACTTTGTGGACCACCGATTATCCTCCATGCTTAAAAGACATCCAACCTACTTCATTTCATGTTTCTTTATGTGGTAATTAATACATTATGTGGCTTGCTTGTCCCTTCTTATTTGGCCATTAGGGACCCCAATCTAAATACTCTGGCACTCCAGCCTCCATCACGTTCAGTCGACGTTCCATATCGGCTTTCACCACCCATACTTCAGTACCATGCAATAACACACACACACAACTCCACAATAGATTTTCTAATGTGTGTCTTGGGCTTTTTCGAAGTGTATTCACGGAATTAAGGCAACCCAGAACCCTGCTACGGCTTTATATAGGGCTCCTGATTTCATTAATCGATCCTGGGTAATCATCGCTTCTAAATATTTTGTAATTTTATATATATATATATATATATATATATATATATATATATATACATATATATATATATATATATATATATATATATATATATATATTTATGTGCTTAATTTATACATTGCCATCTAACATTATTCATCCAGAGACAATTCAGCTGGTATATTTAGTAGAAATATATACAGAAATTTTGTTTTTTATTATAAGTGGATTGACAGATGTTGTAAATTCCAAATCATAATCATCTTTACCTATTTTTTTTTTTTTACGGTGAGTACAGCCCCCGCCTCTGGGCTGTGTGCACTGCGGTCCTTCACGAACCTATTGTGCCTCATACAACGTCCATGATATGCTAGTCGGGTTAATTCTTTATGGAAAAATGTCCCGGCTAGCGGTGGATTCGAAACATCAACGTTCTGTACGCAATGGCTTCAGACCATCGCCTTAGACCACTACGCTACGGACCGCCTCTTTCGAACTATTATTACTTAAGCAAAATTTAGATTAAGTAGGACTTTATCCCGAATAGGCAATCCTATGCTAGTGCAGTTTCTTCTCCATTTCGTCAGGGCCCTTTCTAGGTATAGGTTGAAGAGTATAACACGTAACAGCCCTGTCTTAAACCTTTATCGGATTTAATGGACGGACGACGTTATTGATTTTTCATTAATAATGAATGTTTCGTTTTTTGATACAGGAGTTTTATTGCTTTGACTAGAGGTGCCGTAACACCCAGAGATTGAGGTGGCTGTCAAAGCGTACATCTTGGGATTGAGTCTTGATTTGAGTCTTCCCCAAATCGATCAATGCCATAAACGTATTTCTATTAGTTGTTGTTTAAAGTTTTAAGATTATTTACACAGGAATGACCTTGATGTCCTTATGTAGGGTATTCTTTAATATCGTACTGAACAAGCTAGTAATACTTAGTCCCAGATAATTATCTTCATCTTTCTTGCTTCCTTTCTTGTATAATGTCCCATACGCGAATGGAAGATAATAGAACAGAATCAAATACACTGGTGAACTAAAAATTGATTTTGTTTCTAAATATATTTTTGCGCTCAAATGTTCATATTGTAAATTATTATAATGTATGTTGTAGACTGAATTGTATATTCAAAATTGAATTAGAAAGCATATTTTTCGATTTTTATGGTTTCATCAAAAATTTAACAAATTAAAATTTACAACGATGTTAGAATGTGTTTTTACGGCTACCATGGGACTAAACAAATGAAAAAAAACTAATCATTGATTACGAGTATTTCCTCTTCTAGTACTGATGACTGCTTGACGTCAAAACTCGAGCCACCTACGATTCCCATTCTTGCAAAAGACAGTACAAAAAATATATATCGGTCAGCCTAAAAATATTGACATGGCTTGCATAAATAATAAGCTTGCTACATACTATGTTAATAAAGCTAAATATGATAATATTTTGTTTCGCTGGTAGAGATTTCTGATTATATATTATATAATCAGAAATCTCTACCAGCGAACAAAAGATTTCTGATTATATAATATATAATCAGAAATCTCTACCAGCGAAACAAAATATTATCATATTTAGCTTTGTTAACATAGTATGTAGCAAGGTTATAGAACTAGAGAAGATAACTCATAAACCATCAATCATATTAAATTGCGTCCATACTTTCTTTAGCCGGTCAGATAATATTACAGCTATTTATTTATTATTATTATATTATTAAAAAAATCATTAGATGCGATTATTTCATTTCAATACGTGATATATTTAATTATTTGACACATTTCTTTACCTCTGCTTATAAAAAAGACCACCAATATCGTCACACTTCAGTTAAAGTTAAATATGTACCATGTACTGCATAATAGAGAACCCTGTCTAGTTTACCACCGTTGAGTGTATAACCGTGTTATTCAATCGGCGAAATAATGCAAAATAAAAATATTTCTACCCCATTATTACAGTTGTATGGCCCTGGTTAATTGCCCTCCTACAAAAATAGTATTTTATTACTAGCACACATGGATTTTCTATTATCATAAATATACTGCTAACATTACAATGTTATAATATAGAAATATTATATGCAGCACACATTGCAAACATATTCCTTATTACTTTGGCAAGTCAATCCTATATTCATTACTATACTATTATAACGCTAATCCAATAATCTCTTGATATAATATTAGCGAAATAATCACTGGAAGGCCAAATTGTTTCCTTTACGCAGGCTATTGAATAAATAATACACTGCGAAAAGCCCCAAAAAGAATTAACTTTCATCATTTAAGAACCGCTCTTTCCAATGTTCTTATAAACTTATTCTATACTAATCCCGGGAACAAATCATGGAATACTAAATATTTTAGGAACAGTCTTTTTGTGTTATATATACAAATATTTATTAGTTGTATTTTTTGTTAATAGTAATAATCGTTCATATTTTGATCAAATATGAAAACTATATGTTAATAGTTATTATTGAGTAACTATGTTTTCCTATTAATATTATAATATTAATAACAAATTAATATTAAAATGAATAATATTCTTAATATTAATAATCATTATTATTATTGCGTAACAATACTTTTCATCCCTATACTTGTTAGTGTTATGCCTCTATAATGTGAGCATTTCGTCTTATCCCATTTTTTGTGTATCGGTACGATTAGTGCTGTTTGCCAGTCTTTTGGTATGGTATTTGTGCTCCATATGCTGTTCAGTAGTTTCCGTAGTTTTTCTTTACCTACCAGGCCCAGGTGTTTGATCATTTCCGCTGTAATCTGGTCATCTCCTGGTGCTTTTCCTATTTTTAATTCCCTTATTATTTCTAGTAGTTCTTGTTCTACTCTCTGTATCTGCTTCTGTGTAGTTCTTATCTCTAATTCTTGTATTTTGTTCTTTGTCGTTATTTGAGATTAGTAATTCTTTAAAATATTCTTTCCATCTTTCAAATATTTTTTCGTTTTCCTTCAGAATTTTTCCTTGTTTGTCTTATATGTATCTCATTTCTTGCCCTTTTTCTTTCCTGCAAAGTTTTAGGGTTTTATAAAGTAGCTTTTGGGCTTTCCTTGCGTTTTTTTTTCATTGTCTCCCTGAACTTTGCCCATTCCCTGTTTTTTTCCTATTCTAACCTCGTCTTTTACTATTTTTCTCTTGTCTGTATTTTTTGAAATTTCACTATTTTTGTCGTTTAAGTATCTTTGCCATGCTTGTTTCTTTTCATTTGTTTTCTCTCGTATGTCTTCCGACCACCAGGTTGTCTGTTGTTTCTTGTTTGTGCGTTTATTCGTACCACATGTCTCTTTCGCTATCTAAGCATATTTTTCTTTAGGTTATTCCACATTTCCTCTACTTCTTCTCTATCGTTGGTAATTCTATCTTCGTCTCCATTTTTTCCATATATTGTATTGCTGTTTTTTTTCTCTAATTTTGTATGATCTTATCTTGTTGTAGTTTATTGCTATATTTGGTCGCTAGATCCTGTGAAGTTTGAGGAAAAATTGCAGGATTTGGGCGAGGAAAGACTGGTATGGGATGTATGGATGAGGTGTAAGTGTAGAACAGAGAGTAGATGGAGGAAGGATAGAGAAAGGATGCATGAAAGAGTGGGTATGTCTGAGGTGTGGGTAGAGGAGAAGCTGAGAGAAAGGGGTAGGCTAGGAACTGAGATAAGGGAGAGATTGAGGGATATTGAGCGGCAAGAAAGGCAAGTGAGAATGGCTGAGAGCTCATACAACCCTGGCTACGTACAGTGGCAAGTGCAGTGGCAAGTGCAGGGGAAACTCCCGAGCTACTTAGCCAGGGGAGAGTAGAGCAGAGAGGACAAAGTATACATGGCAAGAGCGAGGTGTGGTTCAGAAGAGCGAGGAAGAAAAGTGTGGATGGGGCTGGGGTACACCCCGTGTGCGCTGTGTAGGAAGGGGAGTGACACGTGGTGGAACCTTAGCAAAGAATGTGAGGGAGTGAAAGAAGAGTGGGTTGGAGAGTGCAGAAGGCTGAAGGAATGGTTAGGAGAGGATGGGAAAGGCGTGAAAATCTGCAGGAGGCTGACGTGGGAAAGGAAATTGGCGAGGGCAGAGGGGGTTTATTTTAATGGATATAAAAATGTATTTTATGTTAATTTGTATTCTTTTTTTTGTGTGTCTTTTTTTTATTTCTTTCTGTGAAAGTACTGTTTTGGAATGTGTTTAAAAGGGAAGGGTTGGGCTGATATGCCAAGTAAAGGTCGCTTGGTCGCTGGATCCTTTTGTCACTGTCTTGGTAGTCTTCCTTAATTGTCGTCACAACTAGATAGTGGTCACTTCAAATTTCGTAGCTTCTCTTTACCCTTGTATCTATTATTTTGCGCCTTTTTCCTTTTTCTATTTAAACGGTTCTGTTTCTTTTAGTGTTACGGTTAGTATCCTTAGTGATATTTCTTGCCATGTTTCTATTTGGTGTTCGATGTCTCTGTGTATAATGCATCCTACACCTTCGGCTGCCATTTTATCCTTGTCTACTCCGCTATATATTATTTTATGTTTGTTGTTGGTTGTGTATATTCCTTTCCCTTTTCTTTTTGTCTCCGTTATTTGCCAATATGTCTACTTCCATTCATTCGAACTCTTTTTCCAGTTTATTTTTTTTTTCGTGTATACTCCTTATGTTCCAGGTTGCTATTCTCAATATTTTCTTTTTCTTTTTTTTAAATTTGTTTAACCTATTGTGTCTATTGTCTTTGAATTTTATAATCCTTATGTATTTAAAATTATTATAACCCAAGTAGTGACTACTATAATAGTGAATTTTCATTTTAAAAAAACACAGAATTTAATGTGTTTATAAAAGTGAATTTAATTTCATGTTTATTAAAATCATTGCATTGTAATCTTTTTTATAGTAACTTTTACATGTGTTTTTTTTATTTTAAAATAAAATTGTTTAATAAAATTATTGCATTTTAATGTTTTTTATATTAACTTTTACATATGTTTTTTATTTCAAAAGTAAAATAGAAACAAGCGATTACATTCCAATAACCATACAACCTCGACATATTGTAAATGTTTAATCAAACTTGCAGATTCATTAGCGCGATATGTATGGAATGGAATCATTTTTGCAGTATCTGCATTAAAATGTCCTAAACCAAATTTCTGTTGATATATGGTCCGTGGGCTGATAGCAGGTGCTTTGTGAACTGGACATGCGTTATTGCATGTGATATATCAAGCTCTTGTACAAATGTCAGTAAAATTTTTTCTTAGCCGGATATATTTCTCCCTAAAATGATTAAAATCGATTAAATGAATCTCAACTTTTCTATACAATAAATGTTTATTCATTCAAGCAAGTAATATTCTGAATATATAAATACACTAATGCGGCTTATATATAATGAATGTAATATTACTTTTATGCATGTACATGAATTGGAATTAAGTTTCATAAAATTGTATTCATATCATTAGCCCATATATATATATATATATATATATATATATATATATATATATATATTATATTCATTAAACAGTGGTAGTAATTACTGTATTACTACCAATGTTTAATAATTCTGTATCAAGCTAGCAAAATATTAAATAACAAAACATAGTACGACTTATTAAAAACAATTATATATCAAACATTGGGTTGTTAAGTCAATTACTTTGTGATATTTAATTGTAAAGCATACATTTTTATTTTTAGTGTGTTTTTAAATTATTACACATCATATTATACCTTTAGAAATAATATTCATATGCATGCAAAGTTCCTACATTTCATATATGTTACAATTGTTGTTTTCAGTATTACATATGGAAATAGTGCTGGAAATAACTATCGGTTAAAATCATAATTTCCGAATATAACTCCGCACTGTGTGAGTTTTGCCCCCATACCCCGGCCATACCACACACCAGTCCGTGCCGATTATCAAATCAATATTCCGCCGACGTTCTATAAATGCAAGTTTTGCCTTTGGTTCGATCCAAACAGTCGTATATCTGAAAGTTTTTTAATAGTCCATGACAAACCGTTCTATCTCTTTTCGCCCGGGAAAAGTTTTTAATGCTTTTATATAAAAAATGCGAGTTTTATCCGCGAACGATCGGACGTAGGGTTTGCGGTTGGAGAAATATTTTTCTGGCATGCAACCGTCTTGTAAAACATCAATAAATCCCTCATGTTACGGTGCGAAATTAGGAAGTGCGCATACTATTATTTTTCTGTACGCCAACATTTTGTTGGCTGCATTTTCATACGGACAGACGTGAACGTACGTACGCTCATTAGTGATTAAAATTGTATGCTGATTAATTAGATTACAAAGAGAGTGTGCGAGCCTGGTATATACCAAATAAGTTGAAGTTCTTCGTAGATAAGTTGAAAAGGGGGTTTCGACGCTTACGTGTTATGCACATCACGTGCTACTGTCTCAGCACTCCTCGTTCGGAGATCCGTGTATAGAATCCACCCACTAGATAATCTATCAGCTGCTTCCTCTTTTTAATATGCCCCCGGGCAAAACCGATTACCAATGGTCACATTCCCAATATCCTTTTGTGAACGGTTTTATCATTTTAAAGTTTCTTTTGTGATAAAACTTAATTAGAGATATATTATATTACACAATCTAATATTACAATCGTTTATAAATTATAAAATTATAATATTTTTGCTAGAAACGTGATTATATATTTAATTGGATTAATATTTTTATTTAACCAGCTCAGTGCCCTAGTGAACAAAAGCGCAGTTCATCCCGTACTAAGCATTGAGGAACAAATCGTGAGCAAATTTTCGCGAATCACTTTTCACAGTTGTCTGTGAAGTTAACTAAATATCGAATGAAAACCCCCTTGCCCGGTGGATAAGTCATAGGGCTGAAGTTGGTTTTATTCTTAAGATTCCTCCGTGTAAAACCGATTATTAATGGTCACATTTCCAATATTCTTTTGAAGATGGTTTCGTCACATTAAAGTTTCTTTTGTGATACAAATTAACTACATTACACAATACAATATTAAAATCTTCTTTAAAAAAAGATTGTTTGCAAGAAACATGATTATATATTTAATTGTATTAATAGTATGGACCATGGGTGGCCAATAAGTCGATCGAAAGCCAATTTTGGTCGATCGCTCGCGATATTTTCACTTAGAAATCGATACTTACTTGATAAATAGAGTTCTAATGACAAGTCGATCGCGACACAGTTTTAATATAAAAAGTTGATCTTATGTACACAAAAGTTGACCACCCATGGAATAGACGAAATATCTGTAATATATATGTCCGTTCTCAACATATCTAGTTGCTATATATTTAATATTACATCCTTATAAATATATAAAAGAAAATTTTAATCACAAATTGAAGTAATTATTCAAGTTTTAATGAACTTAAAATTATAATGCTATGCAATTTTAGTCTCACACCTTTAATACTAATTACATAATGTATAATGCTTATATACCGTAGCATTGTCTATATAAATATGTTTAAAAACTTAATTAAAATTTCATACATTTTTCATAAAGGAATTAGTTATTTAAATATATTCATCCTTGCGTAAATTATTATTCTTAAGTATTTCCATTTGTATGCAATAATTCTCTCAGTATGAAATACCGCCCCTATAGTAGAGTTACTTTATATTTGCACATCATAAATCTCATTGCCATTGAGTCTCTGGGGCCGTAACCTTGCTCGCTGGGAGGTCAAACCCCGAAATTAATATCTTCCGAATGTTATAAGAGCCCACCCTCGCCCTCACAATAACATCATTAATATTACAACGTTGTTTGTTACAATATGCGCCAACTCTATTCGGAATTGAATATTTTTAAATACTTACAATTACAACAGCAACCACAGTGTGTAACACATACATAAAACAAAATTGCTAATTCCCCCGGGCCGGTTTCAGTGCATTTGAATGCCGCACCGCACGCACCGAATAAAAAATTTACAACATAAATTATTTACGGATGGTCCATCGCCCAATCCGAATTAAAACATTTACGCGCTAAATAAATGTGTGTTTGTTATATCCGGGCCTCGGGAAATATACCAATCAAAAATGCGCCCCGGCATCGATTCATTCGAATGAATCTTCCAAATTTATTCCCCGTCGCCAATTGTGAACGAACGGTCGGCGATTCTTTTCCGTATCGGCACAAACAATGTAAGATGATAATTTATGTTCTAAACAGTAGAATGCACTTCCTGTTTTACATTCTAGATTTAGTGTTTCCGTAATTTACATCGGCCCCGCCATGGTTACCGAAATAAGGCGCACCGACTTGCGGGAACGTAAGCGAATAACAACGGTGTGATCTGTTTATTACGTAACCTGCGATGTTATTTTAAAAGAGGGTGTGGTACATTTTAAATTCACAAACATAAATCACTTCCTTTAAATTGTACCCCAGCAGCATTTATATGTATGGCCATCATTTGCACAATAAGTATTAGTTTTAAACGTAATGTTATTAAGACCAAAACAGCTACAATATAAATTTGTAACTAATGACTTTAACTCAAAAAAAAATGTGTAATGTCTTGGGCCGGGGAATATACAGCAAGATTTAAAGTTGGATTAATTTAATAAATTGTGTTCTGTAATATATTCATTCAACTTGTATGTATACTTACAATATAAAATATATATTAATAAACATCAATAACTATTTGCCTACCCCTTAATTGTTTAACATTTTTAACTGTCTCTAATAGTAACATTACGTTAAAATAGTTCTCTAATAGCTTGGACCTGAGAAAATACAGCTAGCTTTAAAGCTCGCTCAATTTAATAAATTATATTCTCTACATTTATTTGCTTTTGAATATATAAAACAAGTTATATAATAATATAATTTAATAAGAAACTCTATTATATTTAAATATTATAACATTTTTCCCCGTTAATATACTAGTAACTTTAATTCCAAACATATTTTTATGTCGTTGGCCCTAATAATATACAACAACTTTAAAGCTCGAATAAATTGTATTTAGTAATACATTAATTCGCTGTTGAATAGTTAAAACACACGTTATATAATAATGAAATTCTATAATCTATATGTCGACCTTGTTTCAAATAATAGAGCATCCTTAATCGTAACTAGTAACTAGTAAATTTAGCTTAAAATATATTTGTATGCTCTTGGCCATGATTATATATAGCAAGTTTTAAAACTCGATTAACTTAATAAATTATATTCTATAATACATTGATTCACTTCATTAAATACCTACAACGCAAGTTATATAATAATAAACTTAAATAAACTATATAACTATCCCTAAACTATTTAAAACAATATAACATTATCAGCCGTCACTAATATAATGGTAACTTTACATCAAAGCACACTTTTAATTCATTATATATGTGAATATGCAGCAAGCTTTAAAGACCTCTAAATTTAATGAATGGCACTCTATAATACATTGATTTATTGAATATTTAATACATAAGTTATATAATAAAATTCAATAAACTATATGACCGCGCCTAAATTATTAAAAATAATATAACATTTCTATAATGTAATAGTAACTTTGGATCAAAACATATTTTGGCCGTGAGAATATAGGGCAAACTTTAAATCTCGCGTAATATAATAAACTACATTCTATAATAAGTTAATTTACTTTAAAATCTTTATAACACAAGTTATATAATAATACGCTTCAATATACTATAAACCGACCCCTAAATTACTTAAAACAATATAAAATATAAACAAAATATATGCTACTGTACTTCGTGTTAAATAATTCAAGCACTAATATTAAAACAGTTATAAATCTCTTTTCATAATTAGTGCAATAAATAAATCACTCATGCACACATAAAGGCAGTCTTTAAATTTATGGTTGTGAATATTCCCCGAATAGTTTCGCAATGGTTTTTGTTTGGTGTTTAGGGATCACTTCCGGCCATGTTTTTGCGTAGAACGTAACCGGTGCTCGCCAGATGTTCAAATGTTGGGTAGCAAACCCAGCGATCGCTCCATACTTCTTTACATTCCATAAGCCTTAAATACTACGGGAAGTAAGGAAGTACGGAACTGCGCGGGCTGCGTTGCGTTTTGAACTTGAGCACTACTGTTTCCAGGAAGAAGCAAAAAAAAATGATGGCACCTGAAGCACACGCGATCCTCACTAATCTCAAACAAACTGAACGTTATTTGGAGGGCACTGATATTTCGAACTTGGTATCACAGTTTGGGCTTGTGTGTATTTGGTGTATTCTGAAATATTACAACTGCGCTGCTTACCGACGGGAATCGCTTAAAGACTGAGTGCACCCTGCATCCTGAAATTACTGTAAACTTGCCTCATGGGTAGCTGTATTCTAAAAATGGACCCGTTCACGCCATTGGTTCTACGGTACAGCCAGTCCCTCTTCCCAAATTTGTCTTTTCTTAAAATAAACCTGCGGCTGGCTGACGCCGAGATCCCCGGCCTGATGTTTTCTTGGTAATTATAGGGAACACATGTGCATGTTAACACATGTGTTCCTTATATCCCTTGTACACTTGACTCAAGATGACCTGCCGGTAGCTTCGCGGAGATAACCGTTACATCTATTTATTAATTGTTCAAAAATTAGTTTGGTAATCCAAAACTCTTTTTATAAACACACTCAGCGTGAGCGGAGCTATTCTCATACGGGCATAAAATGCAAAATCTTTAGGTAATCCAAAACCATCGATATGTTTTAATTTTATATTACAATGTATTGGATTAAATTGAGCTTTATAGACAAATATTGAATTATACCAATATTCATGAGATAACTAAGATTACCTAATACAATTTACGCAAATTTCGTTGTACCTAGACACATTTAGGCTAATAAATTACTGAATACAACTATTACATAGGTATATATATATATATATATATATATATATATATATATATATATATATATATGCATAGTAGTGTCAAATGGAGTACACAAGTCAAAAATATAAGAATGATGACGACAGTAGTGATATGTATTTATTGTCTACCTGTTTCAGATAGCGTTTTACTCAGCAAGAGTGTTATTAAATTTTCTTAACAATACATTTTCAGAATTCGCGCCAAAAGAAAAGTATAAACGCGACCTTCTATATTTTTCTTTTGGCGCGAATTCTGACAATGTATTGAACTTTTAGCAAAAGTTATGCAGCGGACTGTCATGCAATGTTTACTAGTTGATTAAAACAGGTTTTTTTTGGCTATGAAACTTATTTTGTAAAAATAGATTGCAAAAATCCTTAGTTATAAAACGTAAAAGATCATCAAATCTTGGAAGATTTTAATATCATTTATTGTTGGCTCTGAAACTTAATTGGTAAAACAAGTTTCGGAGCTAACAACAATTAAGTATTTCAATCAACTACCAACAATTGTATGACATTTTGCTGCATATTTTTTTGCAATTATTTGATTAAACCATATTATTTAAAAGCTTACACGTCTTCAAGTTTCCTCAATTTTCAAACTTATTAAATATGTTTAATTAACAAGTATAACTTCATATTGTAGCTAAATAAATTAGCATACAATTTTATTGTTTTTTGTTAATCATAAATTTAATTTATTAAAATTATTTTCATCGACTACATATTTTAAAGCTTACATATCTTCAACTTTCCCCAAAGTCTATTAATAAATATGTCAATTATTAATTATGAAACTAACAAATGTGATCTTATTTTATTAAATAGGTAATGCAATTATTATTAAATCATATATAATTTATTACATTTATTTGAATCTACTTAATTTTTTGAAAACTACATATCTTAATAATATATATATATATATATATATATATATATATATATATATATATCTATAATAATAAATTACTAACTTACTAATTACGTTAAACTAACAATTGTGACCTGATTTTATAGCTAAATAAATAATGCAATTGTGCATTGGAATGTTTATTAATTGATATATTAAATGCATTACATTTATTTGAATCGACTACATATCTTAATCTTTCCCCAATTACAAACTTATTAATTACGATAAATTAACAAGTATGACCTCATTTTATAGCTAAATAAATAGGTAGTGTAATTTTGCATTGCATTTTTTATTAAATGATATATTAAATGCATTACATTTATTTGAATCGATTTCAATTTTAAAACCTACATATCTTATTCTTTCCCCAATTACAAACTTATTAATTACAATAAACTAACAAGTGTGACCTTATTTTATAGCTAAATAAATAGGTAGTGCAACTTTGCATTACATTTTTTATTAAATGATATATTAAATGGATTACATTTATTTGAATCGATTTCAATTTTAAAACCTATATATCTTAATCTTTCCCCAATTACAAACTTATTAATTACGATAAACTAATAATTGTGACCTCATTTTATATACATATCTTAATCTTTCCCCAATTACAAGATTATTAATTACGATAAACTAACAATTGTGACCTCATTTTATAACTAAATAAATATGCAATGCAATTTTGCACTACAATTATTATTAAATGATAAATAAAATGTAATACAATTATTTGAATTGACTATATTTTTTTAAAACTACATGTCTTACACTTTCCCTAATTACTAACTTATTAATTAAACTAAAAAAATTTAACCTAATTTTATAGCTAAATAAATAAGTAATTATATTTTGATAATCTATTGTTGATAATCTAAATTAACTTTAAACTGTTCCAAGTAAATATTAGTTACAAATATCCGTTCAGTGATATTGTCCATAACTATAATATTATTATTCGAAATGCCAAGCATTGTTTACTTTTTGAGCCGTATGTGATATGCCAACTGCACATACATTTACAACATAATGAATTTGCAACGCAGAAATTTTTTGGAACAATTCCCAGAATTTCATACCATTGCTACGTCATAACTTTGACCCGTAATTGTCAAAAATTGACTGTGGTCTGGCACTGTACTTATATTTATAAAATAATTTTAAATAATAATTAAACAAAAACAATCTTTATTTAGCATAACCATGCACCCAAAATTTAAATCCAGCTCAAACTATTATCAAACAGTACTACATAAGCCTCTAACTTGAAAAATACACCTCTTTCCACTATTCCCTCTCCGTCCATTTTAACTGCCACGCCAGCCTTTGGTGATTTGCACATTTTCCCATCCTTATGTAACTATTCACTCACTACTCTGCTTTCACACCCTCACATTCGTTGCTTAGGTGCCACCACGTGTCACTGCCCTTACTACACTACACACACCTGGTGTATCCTTGCCCCATCCACACTTTGCTTCCTCTCTCTTCTGAACCGTACCTCGCTCTTACCAAACATACTGTCCTCTCTGCAGCTACATAACAAGAGGAGGGTTGTTATGTAGCTTGGGAACTTTTTGCCACTCCACATAATCAGGGTTGTACCATGCTTTTGTTGCCATTCAACATTCCTCATTCTCTCCCTTTCTTTCATTTCCTAGACTTATACCTCTAAGCTTTTGCTCCACCCATATCTCAGACTTACCCACTTTTACATACATCCTTCTTCTGTCTTTCGTCCATTCATTCTGTTCTACTGTTACATCTCATCCACACCTCCCACTCGAGTCTCTCTTCTCCCAACTCCTGCAATCTTTCCTCAAACTTCACTACCATTCTACACGACTGCCACCACATGCTCAACCTATTAGTTTTCTACAGGAGGACCTAGCAGATTCTTTAGAAACCAGTCTGGCTCCTTTTCGACTATATCCCATTCTCGCTACCCCCACACTTCCACTCCATCCATAATATTTGCTTCACACCGCTATTACAAGGTTACCACCACCTATGCCATTTTGTCTTCGCCATGGCTCAATTCATTCTCGCCGACTTTACTTACTTACACGGAATTCAAATGCTTCCTAAACCCACCTCTGTAAACGAACCAAAACTCTAAATACTTAAAGTAATTCACTCTATCAATCATTCCTGTCTTTCATTTCAAGTCTTCCGCTCTACCCACCCTACTCTTAGTTTGAAACATCGTCCATTTGATACAACTAACATCCTAAGAGGAAAGTTAAACGCCGTTTGGCGGCACCACATCAATTAGCAATGCACACCCATATGGTAAAAACCGCCAACATGCTCATGCCATCAGGATCACCGAGTAGTGCCCTCTATGGAATAATATTCCAACAGAGTGCTTGAGATATCAGCACAAGGCCAATCTAATAAAACATATATAAGTGTGAATCCACCTCTTAGTAATCTACATATCTAGATTCTTATTATCTTTTATATATATATATATATATATATATATATATATATATATAATAAAAATAATAAGATCGGAATCTAGATATGTAGATTGTAGATTGATAAGAGATGAATTCACACTTGTATACATCATCTATTTGGTTTTTTTCAACTTCAATGCTAACTCCGTCTTGTGAAGGTACATTTCCATTACTTGCATCTTTTGCACTCTCTGGGCCACAAGCACAATATTATCCGCATATACTAATATCCATACCTAGGTTCATACAACCACAACCCCTCCCGCTTGTTCTCTCTTTAACAGCTCCTCCAACTCACTCGTGTACGGATTATACAGAAAAGGGCTTAGATTGCATGCCTGCCATGCTCCCACATTCATTCTAAATTTCTCCGAAACTTCTCCATTAGACTGGCTTTTACCCATGCTTCTGTGTATATCCTTCTCACCCATTCCACTGCCTCATCTTTCATCCCTGACCGTTCCATACACTCAACTAGCTTACTCCTAGGAACAGAGTCACAATAATTTTAAATACAATTCTGATTTTTTTGGAACAGAATTCCGAATTCCATGCGATATTCACATCAGAATGTTCGTTATATTATTTCTATTGTCTTATATTTCTTTTCTATTAATAGTTCCGATTGTATATTGTCTAGTACTGCGGATTTTCTATTCTTAATCAAAAATACCTGCAATACTTATTCTTTTGATATATCAATATTCTCAGGTTTCCTTAATTCTGTTTCTGAAAAAAATCTTCGTCTTTCATGTTCAAACAGTTTTGCTGCTCTTACCATATGTTCAGTCTTGTACTGCAGATTTTCTGTTCTTAGCCAAATATTATTGCACTGCTTTTTCTTTTGATATATCAATATTCTTAAGTATCCTCAGTTCAGTATTTGAAAAAAAAGTATTTGTCTTTCATGTTCAAACTCTTGCTACTCTTGCCATGTTTTCAGTTTTTGCTTTATGTCGATCACAATATTACACTTAATTATTATATTCTATGTAAGTATGAAGCATTTGCTTCGTATACTGTATGTTTCAATATTAGAATAATTGACATTCATAAAAAAAAAGATTAAATATTGATATAATAAATACTAATACTAATGACATGTTTTTGAATTGAGAGCTCCCCAAAATGTCCATTTTAGTTAAATTGACTCATAAATCAGCTTCTGCAATTTATTCACAAACAAAATATGCCGCTACATGTAATTGATTAATACCAATGACTCTAATGCAATGAATACGTCTATTGCCATAAGTGACGCATGACATCCTTGGCCTTTAACTTTAATCAATGTGACAATATTTAGAGCAATAACAATATATCTTCAATCTTTACACACTATATGTACACCGCCAGATATGAATGTGTTGCTAAAAATTCACCTGAAACGAATGGAATTTATTGAAAAATTTACACATGTAACGTGTCAGTTCTATCATAGATGCTATTTTTTCATTTTTAATTAAATACTCAATATAAAAGAATTTTGTACAAAATTTCGTAAACATCCTGTGTTTTTAATCAGAATATTGCAGTTACGAGGGGAGTATTTTATATACTCTACCTAGCTATGAAAACAAGAAGTTATTGATTAAGTTATACATTTAGAGAGCAAACAAATTTGAACGTGAGAACACTTAATAAGTGTATTACGCAAAAGTTTTCTAGTTTCACTATGCATTCGGTCATTCTGAAAAATATGACTCCACAACGTTTTCCAAGTCGTCATTCGATAAAAAGAGTTGCCTCTCAAGTGATTTTTGAGTTTTGAACAGAGATTATAGTCACAAGGAGCGAGGTCTGGTCTATAAAGTGCTTGTTCCTTAAAGCCGTATTCATTGACTACTTCTTGAACAATTCGTTCTTTATGCATCCTGAAGTTGTGCAGAAGCAGGGTTTTCTGAGCATCTTTTTTCTTATATAGCCGCTCTTAAGTTCTTAATTATGTCATCTATAGATATTCACCGTTAGTGTAGTCTCTTTTAGCATATACTCAATTAAGAGAATCTCCGCGACACCCAGAAAACTGTGGCAATCACTTTTCGCGCATACAATTGCCTTCTTGGGCGATGGAGAGCCCTTATGAACCCAATGCATGGACTTGTTTTGTGGGAAAATCCCAGGTATCATCCCCAGTATATCCCCAGGAATATTCTTTAGGCTACTGCAATTCATTAATTTTCGCCTCTGATATAATAATAGTAACAACTGATATAAAAATGACAAATGTTTGTAACCAAACATGAGGATGACACTATAACATGTACTATAAACTAAGACCATACACAAGACTATAAAGAAGATTATCGCGATAGCGATATATATATATATATATATATATATATATATATATATATATATATATATATATTTCCTCAACAGATCTCTACCAAAAACTAAAAAGACTGACTACGTGAGAAACAAGCAAATTTAGGACGAACAGACATTTTCTGATGATGGTTTTAATATGAGGACTTATTGCAAGGATATTAAATTAGAAAAGATACCTCATAATGCATCAGCCAATCAGAGTCCTTTTGAAAATTCTTCAGGCACGTACCGTTCTTTACTCGGTTAGTCCTTGTTATTGTTGCAACTATTTACTTTTTATTAACAAAACATTTATTGGATGTTATTATTTTATTACAATAAGTGGTATATTTGAGTTTTTAACGAACTCCTCTATGTTTTTCATATAAAAATGGTTCGTATATGACATCACACTGCGTTCAAGGTTAAATTAGTGCAATATAGTAGTTTAGTATTCTTGGACTTGTTATAAATATATTGAATCGGTTGTGCCCGTATATACCTAGTCTCCATATAATTTGTAGGATATGGAACATATAATATTAGCCATATATTCCGTGTAAGCATTTTTCTATGTGGGCATTTTCGATGTGAGTAATTTTCCATCGGTGCATAAACATAAACCCAGATTTTTTATGAGCATAATTTGCATAGAGCCAATTTGTTAGCCTTTTATTATTAATGTATTTTTGTGTTATAATCCAATTCGAAATGGCAGATAAAAATTTATAATGCGTGGGGAGAAATAATTTTATTTCTTCATACCTAATTAAGCCCAATTATCGATAGATTTTCAGACAAATATAAAAATATTTTAAATTCTTTGATCATTTATCGTGTATATGTTTATATTATTATTGTTCTGTTTTTACGTTTGCAATCTAAAGTCACTTTCGATTATCGTTGAGGAGCTGCTGCGAACTGTTCCGAGCTGTATTAGAACAACCCGAAATAATTTTCGAACGATAAACGAAAGCAGCCTTAGACAGTTTTAAATAAAAACTATATCTATTAAATCCGTCTTCAATCAGTCGTCCGTCTGTAACATTTTTTTCCCTTTATGTATTCACAAAAAAAACTATGATGGTCTTTAAACGATCAATCTGATAAAGTGGATAGTGGATAAATTAGATTTTTTTCTTGTTCAAAAAAACTGTGATGGTCTTTAAACGATCAATCTAATAAAGTGGATTAGTGGATAAATTAGATTTTTTTTTGTTCGACAATTTAAATAATCTGTTATACATTTTAAAATATTCAAATCTGAAAAGGTATAACATAGATCATAAAAATCAAAAATTAAATAACACTATTATTGGAACATATTTTACTGTCGCCAATACTGTTTAACCTTGCTCGTCCTTATTATTTCTTGCAACAGATGATGTGTGCACTAGATAATGACGCATTGAGTATGAATCACACATTATAAGCAATAAAATATAACAGTTATATTATTTCTACTGCGAAATTTTTGTTTATACTTCGTTTTATACTTATTTATCAGGAGTATTTTTGTAAACGTACTATTATTAAAGGCGAAGTGGCAAAAGCCCAATAACCAAAACAAATAGATATATGTATATGTATATCTTTTTAACATCCTTATTTATATGTGTATATAATTTACATACAATTTATATTCCAATTCATTGCATTTTTTTACGGTCAACTCAACAATTTACCCGCAAGTACATCATGTATTATAGCCTTAATTAAGGGTAATAAAATGCTGTAATAAGTATGTACACGCTATTAAAAATCTTTATACTGTTACTACTGTGTACAAATAATAGTTCAAGTAAGACTTAAGGACGGTGTATGCTAAAATAAAATTGTAAAAATAATCTACTTTTACTATATCTATATCTTTTACTATATCTATGCTGTTGATCATCCTGGTCTAATTATCATTATACTTGTATATATTATAGTAATAAACTCATATAAAATCAATCTTACTGTTACTGTTATTATTTTTAATATATTTTTAATGCGAATAAAGTCCAATCTTCGTTAGTTAAGATTCTTAATTTGTAACTGTAAACCATAGCGATATATATATATATATATATATATATATATATATATATATATATATATATATTACGCTATACGCTTGACATTTATTTCATATATTATTTTAGTAGAAACTGACTTCAAGTCTTACGATGGATGTATGTTTACATAAAATAACAAAGAATAAATAAAGTGTTAATTTCATAGAGGTAATTCATACGTGCTCAAAATTTATTCATTGTTAGGATAATTAGTTTGTGGATAATAGGGCAAAATTTGTCCGAAGGGCGGAAGTCGGCAGCCTAACTATGTAAAGGGATATTGTAGAAATATGATGTGTATACATCTCATTAAATCAAGTAAGTTTAAAAAAATACCAAACTATATTACTTGAAGTTTTTTACACGGTACAAGGTTAATTAGAAGATACAATTCATTACCATTCTCGGTAAATATATCAGTAAAATATAATTTAATAAAATAAAATATAAAATATATAAAAAGCAATGTTGAATTTTGATATTTAGGCCATAACGTCATGTGTATAGGAATATTGTAGAAATATGGTGTGTATGAATCTTATTAAATCAAATTTTAAAAAATAAACTAGATAGATATATCAATATTCTATATTCTAATTAACCATGTGCTGTCTTTAATTAAAGTACTTGAACTGTACTTTAATTAAAGACAGCACATGGTTACTTAGAATATAGAATATTGATATTTAGCAATCTGTAATACCATTGACCAAACATCCAATCAGTTTAGTCAATAATAATACTTTCTACATGAACTTATAAAATAATAACAGATATCAAAAAGTAGACACTGTCACTAATGCGCAAATATGGTCTTTTGTGACCATTGTGGAATAGTATATCAGTCTTAGCATGCGAAAAATAACTATTATCACACCGATAGCGTCATCCTATTCCGCATTTGGCAAACTATTTAAGCGGGGGGCATTTATATCCGACAAAAGTATGAGATGTATTTAAATACCTGAAATCATTCCTACGAAATTGTAGTCTATATTTACAAACTTTGTATACCGAACTAAAAATACCTCCCAAAACAATGCACTTCTATTAATACATTTAGTTTAAAACCTCGCGATGTTCACGCTATTTATAAGTATAATGTTGGCCTCCTACTAAGCTGAAATATAGACATCATGTTACAGTATGTGTGCAGTACCATTCGTCTCCCACTGACACAGCTGTGCGAATAGGATGTCTATCCCATAACGTGCAGTACTCTGCTCGAAGAGCCGGCCCGACAGCGAGAATAACGCTAATTACATCTGATGCTGAATTATAATTAATACACAGCATGCGTCTGCGAGCCAGACTATACAATGCCGTATTGACTTTTAGGAATATAATTAACTATATTAACATATATTTATTGGTCACACCTATATAATTACTATAATATCAGAGCTTTTATAATAATAAATAATCGTTAATTGGCCACAATATGTAATATACAAAAATCTACATGAGAGCCAAAAGGATCAGTTTGAAAATTTAGCTTACAAACTTAAACTAGTTAATAATTCTAAATGACTTTATAACTTTATTCTATATTTTATACAAAAAAATGCGCTTTATCTGCGTAATATAAAATAAAAACATAATTTAGTACCTTTAAACAACATAGGGGCGACCAATTGTTTGTCTTTCCTTGTAGAAATATCGGCTTATTGCAAATAATCTTATTAATAGAGGTATAAAACATATATTTTGGTA
Organism: Lordithon lunulatus; assembly: GCA_963942505.1. Lineage (NCBI taxonomy): Eukaryota > Metazoa > Arthropoda > Insecta > Coleoptera > Staphylinidae > Lordithon > Lordithon lunulatus. The sequence continues at coordinate 15,139,674 of OZ012667.1, read as the reverse complement.
GAGATTAATAATATATTAAAATATACTATATCCCTATAAGTTAATGAATTGGCGAGATTTATTAATTAATCTTTGCGCTGTTCATACTGCATATGTCCATATTGTTAATGGCTCTGTTTATATAGGGTGTTAAGTAATTCGAGGACAATCCATTTGGTAGAGGTACGAGTGAGTTAATCTAGCAAGAACTCTAATTTATTATTAAGTATTATTAAGTAAGTTCATCTTTATTGTATTGTGTTAAGTCATCCATCAGTAGACTTTTCTTGAGTATATTTGTTTTGGTGTTCGTGTGGTAACTGAGATAACAAAAAGATTGGAAAATACCCTTCTATGCGAAGTCTTCTATTCAAGAACCTTTCTCCATATAATTTAACTGCAGATAAATTATTTTGATGCACTTCACCATACATTGAAATCATATCGGTGTATTCACGAAAACTGTACATAACGAACATCTGACTCTACTGAGTTTGGTTGAGATTTATGTATAGTCAGTGTCAGATTTTTATCATGGTAATGTGATTCTTTTTTTCGTTGAAAATATGAAGCGCGTTCTCACAATAATGCCACCTTACACGATCAATAATACTGCAATACTTTAGAATAATGACACTATTACCACTATTACTGTACGATAATATGTTTAAAATGTTCATTATTCTAAAATATTGACAGTATTACTTATCGTGTAAAGTATAGTAACGATAGAATGAAGAGCATACTGATGTTTATTCTAATAATTGATTACTTAATAAATATAAAAGGGGGATTGAAGCAAATACTGACAGTACTAGGACTAACAGTATTATAGACCGTGTAAGGTGTCTTATACACGGTGAATAATACTGTCAATCCTAGTACTGTCAGTATTTACTTCAATCCTCCTTTTATATTTATCAAGTAATCAATTATCCGGATATATATCAGTATTCTCTTCATTTCATCATTACTATACCTTACGATAAGTAATACTGTCAATATTTTAAAATAATGAACATTTTAAACATATTATTGAAGAGTAATACTAGTATTATTCTAAAATATTGACAGAATTATTGATCGTGTAAGGTGCTTTATTGATCAACTATACCCCCGCGTACTTTTTGGACTCATTTGCACTTAAAAATTTCGAAGGACCCCTTGAAGAATGGGTATGTGTGGAAAAATATCCCGAATTATCTGTAATCAATTTTTTCTGCGACCTCCTAAATATTTTTCGCGACCCCCTTCGAAGTCGCCACCTCACTTGAGAATTATTGGCTTAAGGGATTGTTCTCGAATAACATAACACCCTATATACGCATTAAAAGTAATATATATTTATTATAGTAATTATTATTATATTATTATAAGTATTATATACTTATTATATTATTTTTGAAAATTGCGAAATACCGTTAGTAAATTTATTTTGATTTTGCAAATACAAAAATTGACCTATACTACGTGTACACCAATTTATTTCGCTACCTCTATTTATATATGTCATTATAAATATTACTAGTTTTTATGTAAACAGTACAATTTCGTACGTAAATTTATTTTAATGTTGCCAATATAAAAATTCAACCTATAATGCGGAGCTACAAAATTATTACAATATGTGTCATTAGATGCATGTGGGGTGCAACCGCTGTATACATTTTTAACAACCATAATTTATTAAAGTTATTTACGAGGAGGTATATATGTTCACCAAAACTGCAGAAATTTCGTACAATTTGCATAAAATTTAAATTTGTAATGAATTTGTATAGCGACGCAATTCATGCAGTAAATAACACTGAATTGGCTGCATGTGCAACTTATTTCATTAGTTTAGAGAATGTGAAATGTTTTATTGTGTATATGTTGAGTTAATGTTTATTAGCAGTAGTTGTCATTACCTCTCAATTACTTGTTTTTGTATAGTCGTAAGGGTTTTAAATATGTTTTAAACGGGCAAAGAATAATGGTTAAATTACACTAGTTTTAATATACAATTTTAAATATAATGCTCAAATAAGTTCTAGTTTAAGCTATGCAAAAAAAAACACATTTTTATATGACTATCAGCCTACAAGCTTTCTTGCCTGGCAAGAAGGTAGCTCAGAGCAGTTTAATCATCCAGTATTAACTTCACAGAAAACACTGAAAACAGAGAAAGATAATGCGCGAAATTTCACTCACAATGGTGCTTTGACTCTCGCTACTAACCACTAAGCCAGTTGTTCATAATTGTACTTTAACAAATATTCGATTAAGTTCTAATTTATCAAATAGAAATATATCTAAAACTCAGTTAAACGGAACTTAAATAGATAAATTGTTTAAATTAGAGTACTATACAAATCTTTATCATTTAAAAGTCCTAGGTATAGAACAAAAGAATATTACAAAAAAAATACTATCTTCTAGTGATGGGGGGATTTCGATAACCGGGAACAGCTGTTCTCGATTCTAATCAAGAGTCGATGTTCTCGATTCTTAAAAGTTCTCGAGAACTTGAACGAGAACTGAGAACAAAAATTCGAGGACTCGAATTAACCGAGGACCGAGAACGTGAGCGAGAACCGAGAACAGAAAATCGAGAACTTTAAACGTTTAAAATAAATCGTACTTGTACAAGTGTAAACGAATCTGTAAAGTGCGCCGACTAGGCAACACAATTTTGAATTTAATGCCTTTGTATACTCTAGAAAGGTCTCGGTTCTTGGTTCTCGGTTTATCTGTTCTTGGTTCTCAGTGCTCGATTCTCGAGACTCGGTTCTCGATATCTTAGAAAACTGTTCGCGGTTCTCGTTTATTAGCACTCGATTCCTGATGTTCTCGAGAATGAAGTTCTCGATTCCTGAACGTTCTCGAGAATGAAGTTCTCGATTCCTGAATGTTCTCGAGAACGAAGTTCTCGAGTCTCAAAAGTTCTCGATTCTCCCTATCACTACTATCGTGGTACATATTTACAATTGTCCGGTATCTTCCTCTTCTTAGTCGTAACCTCGTGGCCCGGCTATGTGTACTATTGAATCGGTTGTCTCCATTTGTGTTTATTCTCTGCTGCTCTGTAGTTTTCTTGCAGCGGTTTATTGGTTATCTTTTGAATTCGGTCAATTCACCTGTGTAAGATCGACCTCTCGGTCGTTTTCCCTCCAATACGACCTCTAGAAGGCCCCGATTCGTCATCTATTCTGCATCTTTAATTGTCTAGGAGTCTGTTGCATGTATAAGGATTGAGAAAATTAATGCTCGACCAATGTTATTTTTGTATTCTGTGTTATCTAATGATTTTGGTTAGACTGGTCATGGTGTTCCTAGTAATTGCTATGCGCCTAATGACCTTTTTCTCGCAGCTTCTTTCATAGGTATGTGAATTCTTCCAGGATTTCAATCTTGGGTAGTATTTCTCTCTCTAGTAGAACACACCACAACACAGTTTCTGTCAACTATCATTAGAACCGCGTGTGAAATAAATAATCTCAAATAGACATTTTAAACAAGTTATCATTTATTTACGTCTAGTACGCGAAAAATATGAAAATAATATATATATATATATATATATATATATATATATATATATATATATATATATATATAAGGACACTTTTAGAAACTTACTATTAGTAGTAATTCTTGCATTTGAGAAGGCGTACAACTACCACTTGTATTACATACATTTTTACGTTTAAGTCTTGAGATGCAGACGATACTTCTAAATTATTTATGTGCCGTTATCAATTTGAAAAACAAGGTAGATATCTGTTTACCTTGTTTTTCAAATTGTAATATATAATAACAAGTAATTATGAAATGTATAAATGTAAGGTGAACTTTTTAGCAATCTAAACATGTAGATTTTATCTTGTTCGATATCATTAGTATAGCCCAGCTATTAAGGTTGAAAGAGTAAGTTGCCTTCATTGTTATATCAACCGCTTAAGATCCTGACTGACCAGATCAGATAATAAGATAAAAATCTAGACCAGAGATTGCTACAAGTTGAATTTACACTTCTACATTATACCTTTGATGTGAGGAGTTCACGCATTGAATCTTCGTTGTTCCATGGTTTCCTGGGCATTCCTCTTATTTTGCTTCCTTGTACTCTCGCTTCCCATATACATTTGACTCGTGTGTTCTTGTTATAAGTCCGAATAATTTTTAACTGTTATTTTTCAATCCCGTGAGTTATAGATTCAACTCCTAGTTCTTCTCTTATGATATCGTTTCTTATTCTGTCTATTCATCTTACTCCTATTACTTTTCTATGGTACTTCATATCGATCGCCTGAATCTTGCTTTTCGTTGCATTTGTTAAGACCCAATTCACGCTGCCATATGTTAGTATTGGCCTGAATATAGTTGTTTATACTGTTTTCCTGCTTATTTCCTTTTTACCTATTAATGTCTTGTTTAAACTATGGTAAAATCGTGCTGCATGAGTACTCTTTCAAAAATAATACAACTTACCCCCTAGGAGGAAAGTTAAACGCTATCTGGCGGCACCACATCAATTAGCAATGCACACCCATAATAACCGTCAACATGCTCATGCCATCAGGATCACCGGGCATTACTAATTGATATGGTGTCGCCAGATGGCGTTTAACTTTCCTCCTAGGGGGTTAGTTGTATAATTTGTGTATATAACCACTCGAGATATTGTGTGAGCTACACTTATGAAATCTAATAAGATCGAAATCTAGATATGTAGATTGCTAAGAGGTGGGTTTACACTTATATAAGTGTACTCTTTCGTTTATTTCATTTTCCATACTCCCTACCCTGTCTAGCATAGCTCCCAGATATTTAAATGTATGAACTTGTTCTATTTTTTCATGGTTGATTTCTATACTAGTGTGTTTATTTGCTTTACCTATGACCATGATATTGTTTACTAGTATTTATTCGCATCGTTCTTCTTGCTAATTCTTTCCCCCATACGTTGTGGGTCTTTTTTACTTGATGCACAGATCAGTACATCGTCAGCACATTTCGAAATGTCGACGATCCGTAATTTGTTGTATCCAATAAATACGTTTTACGTGCTCTTTTCTATCGCCTTTAGTATATCGTCCATAATTAAAATGAGTGTTGAATTCATTACACCACCCTGTTTTAGGCCATCGTTTATTGAAAATGTATCTGATTGCATATTGTCCTTTCTTATATAACTACGGTTATTTACACTTGGGCTTTCTATTCCTGTTCATAGCTTCTGGTTCTGGCTTCTTGTCCTTCTTATTGTACAATATTTTTCACGATGTTAGCTTGTTTTGGATCATATTTCTTACAGAAAGCGGCATATACTATGGTTCTAGTATATGCCGCTTTCTGTAAGAATGTTCATGTATTCATATAAACTATATTTGACTTTACGGCAGCTATAGTACAGCATCCTTTGACACCTGGCTTTATAGAATATTATAAAAAAAATATCCTATTAAATGTATATAAATTTCTGTCAGATATTTTTCTATGATCTTGATGTTCATGAAAATTGCATGGGTGTTTTTAAATAATAATTGTGTATTTCTTTATTTACAGTGCTATGAAAATTCTGCTTGCGAAGTTACCACGGCCATGGATCGTCGATGAGAAAAAAGATGATGGTTACACCGCACTACATCTAGCTGCATTAAATAACCATGTAGAAGTAGCGGAACAATTGGTTTTAAATGGTAAAGCCAATATGGACCTCCAAAATGTCAACCTACAGACTGCTCTTCATTTGGCTGTGGAGCGACAACATACGCAAATTGTTCGAGTAAGTAACAATTTAATTACGTAATAGTTATTAATTTCGGTAGCTCGATTTGATCAAATAGCCCCTGGGGGCAGTTAGCCATTTAAGGTGTTGGAAGTTAATACAAAATTTGAGTGGCTTACCTATAAATGTATCTAGTATTCAATTATGAATTTCTTGATTTCTATTTACCCCGTTTGAGAACCTGGACTAGTCGTGTCTTCTGAGAAATAAATTATATATTTTTTAAATTATACAACTAACCCCTAGGAGGAAAGTTAAACGCCATCTGTATCAATTAGCAATGCACACCCATATGGTAATAACCGTCAACATGCTCATGCCATCAGAATCACCGGGTAGTGCCCTCTATGGAATAATATTCCAACAGAGTGCTTGAGATATCAGCACAAAGCCAATTTTGTAAAACATATGTGGATTCATACTTATATATGTTTTACACTCTGTTGGAATATTATTCCATAGACACCTAGAATAGTGTAAATTGTGTTTCTGTGTAAGCGGTGAAAATACATACCAAGGCAATGAAGACTATATAATCTGGTTATATATACATAATATATAATGTGGTTATATATACATAATATATAATGTGATTATATATACATAATATATAATGTGGTTATATATTTCACACATAGTCATATTAAAAATGTTGGGAATTAAATAATAAACCACAATATATAATGTGGTTATATATACATAATATATAATGTGGTTATATATTTCACACATAGTCATATTAAAAATGTTGGGAATTGAATAATAAACCACAATATATCCGTTCATTATTACAAACATTATTTTGAACTATGCTTTACAACTAATTATCACTTTATTTCACACATCACTGTTATTATGTTTCAGTTACTCGTAAGAGAAGGAGCCAATTTAAACATAGCCGACAAAGACGGCGATACGCCTTTACACGAAGCTCTACGCCACCATACTCTATCGCAACTACGCCAATTGCAAGACGTACAAGATGTTGGGAAACTCCTTATGGGCTTGGGAACTCAAGGTTCAGATAAAAAGTCTTCCGCTAGTATTGCCTGCTTTTTAGCTGGAAACGGTGCAGATTTAACGATTAAGAATAAGAAAGGCCAAACACCGTTAGACCTATGCCCGGATCCCAACTTATGTAAAACGTTGACGAAATGCTACAAGGAAAAACAAAGCGGTGAAATGGATATGGGCCCGCAATGCAATACTAACACTAACAATACATCTACGATGGAGGAATGTTTGGTTTGTTCGGACGCTAAAAGAGATATGCTGTTTCAACCATGTGGACATGTTGCTTGTTGTTCCACATGCGCGCCAAGAGTTAAAAAGTGTATAATATGCAGGGAGAGTATTTCTACTAGAGTAAAGGTATGTTTTACAAAACAAAACCGTACATGTTTTAAGATTTATCACCCGAAAAAGATGCAAGCTCAGAGGAGTTGAATCATTTGTTATTTACCTTAACTTCTGATATAAAACTTCTGAATAATCATTACCTTCAATCATATGTAAAAAACAACCATTATTTGGGATACTCAAGAAATCAATTCAACTCAACATATTATCAAAAAGTCCAATATACCTCTCAAACTTGAACAATACCCCTCCTATCACTAACTCATCACTCACACAATAAAATGAATTACCACGTAGAAGACGCCACAATAATTCAATTTCTACTAAATCATATATGTATTTTAGATTGAGGAGTGTGTAGTGTGCTCCGACAAAAAATCATCAGTGCTGTTCAAGCCATGCGGACATATGTGCGCTTGTGATAATTGCTCACAAATTATGCGAAAATGTGTAGTTTGCCGATCTCCGATTGAATTGATGGTACCGATGACGGTGTGTACGGGTGGTTTGGGTACAATTTCTGAAGTTAAAAGTGATTCAGAAGACGAAGCTGCGAAACCATCTACCAGTGATGCATGCCAAGGACCTCTCATGAATAATGGAGGTCGCGATTCAAGTAATGATATACAGAAACTCCAACAACAATTACAGGATATTAAAGAACAAGTAAGTTATATGTTAAATTCCCGTTTACACCATATAGTCCGATAAGATTTGGGAACATGAGAGGAGTTTCTATTTAAATAGATGTTGGGCTGTGATTACACCATGTTCAAATAATTCAATTGAAAATATTGAATATCATATCTATACAGGGTGGACGGTATTTGTTTACCCTATATAGTAGATGTAAACTGTTATAGAGCTCAGAAAACAAATAGTCAAAAATATCCGTATTTTTTTCACATATTAGCGTATATGAAATGCGTACATTTTAGAGAAAAAAATGTTGTCATGTAAACCATTTAGTTAGTATTCTCCTTACTGTAACGTCACAAATTTATTTTATTTTATTACAGAAGGACAAAGTAGTTTTAACTTCTATAAGCGTTTCTGTCTTCATACATTCAAATAGGCTTAATCTTAATAATATAATTTTTTTTTCTTATCTCAAGAATAAGATATATTTTTAAGACTTCTGTTGTCCTATTAACTGTCTCCTACAACATCCTAGAGTATTTTTCAGCTATTTGTGGCTCTTGTAAATTTATTTAAGGCTGGGACATGTATATTTTTAGTAAAAATATTACAAAATAACTTTTCTATTAACATACATAAATGATTAGCCTATTTTTTACAAAACAAATCTTAATACAATGCCACAATGAATAAATAAAAAAATTATTAATTATTATTATTAACGATAGAAGACCAGGGGATGTATTTTTGATCAATCGCTATGAATATAGCGATCGAGAGACGTACGCTATTATTGCAAATGGTACCGATTTGAGACCTCACGCTTTGCGAAAGGTTGTGCCTATCTTTCACAAAACTGAAAGCTCGACAGTAGTCATGTTTTGACATTAATTTTTGTGTTCATTCTATTAGTTCCGAACTATGAAATATGTACGCATTATAGCGCATGGTAATAGCGATCGGTCAAAAATCGTACCCCTTGCCTTCTACCGTTAAGGCACTATCCTTTTTATTTATTTTTTTAATGTTTAGGAAACGAGATTTTCGAATTTCTTAGTACTAAAACATATATTCTTATATGTTTTCCATAAAGAAAAATACTGAAATATTTTTCTCCACACAATTTGAATTAATTTTCAGTAATATATTTATTTCGTTTTCCTCTTTCTTAAGCCATAACAGTAACAAATAGATATGATGTCCTAATTCATAGTAAAATTATCGAAAAAGATGAGAATTTAGAAAAATCTATCTATTAATGATTTATGTTTAATGAATTTATTTAACTATGATTTTTATTTTAGACAATGTGCCCAGTATGTTTAGACCGTTTGAAGAACATGATATTCCTCTGCGGGCACGGACTGTGTCAAATGTGTGGAGACCAAATGGCGGAATGCCCTATTTGCCGGAAAACTGTGGAGAAGCGTATTTTGTTATACTAAAAACACTATTTTAAGTCTGATGATATAATTTTATTTATATTAGCGTATTGTTCTACATTATCCATGTTATTGTTCAATGAGGGTAGCATAAAAGCTCTCTGCTTTATACATTGTTTATAAATTCTGTTAATTTAATTATTAACATTGATTTTGTGTATTGTATTGTTATTATATTAGCGAATTGTGTACATACGGTTTTATTAGTCCGGAATAATTAGTCGTTTGAATTGTATGAAATATCCTATTTACATTTACCTGTTTTCGTTGTAGTATCACTTCATTACTATAAATATTATATGTTATGTAGACTAAATTTTATAAGGGACTAAACAATTTTATACATTATAAGCTAACCATTAGGCATTATAAGTAATTAACATTATCTTAATAGAAATATGCTATTAAATATTAATATTAAAAAAAATGTTTTATAATAATTAATTAATGACAATGAAGAAAACACTACACACATTGAGATTCAAAATAGCTCAAAGAGCATGCGTATCACACGTCCATCGTAAAGGAAGAGATTGCCGCATAACCTTCCCTACCCAATTCTGATCCCCACATCTGGTATCCCATCCAAGCAAGCCAGAGATTCGGTAGCCATCTCCAGGGAGTACAAAACACAAAGATAGGGCAGACGAGAACGGAAAAATAGTCCTGCGAACAGGAGGTTGGGCTTATGCCCAACAACCTTACCCCGGAAAATAAATCGGTTACCAACGCAAAACAATCGCCTCGGATATTGGACTAAATAACACGGACGAATAAAGGACAAGGAACTGATCTTTGGCACATGGAAGGTAAATACTCTGCAGACCGCGAGCATACTAAGTATTAAAAAACAAAATGTCAAAAAACAGCGCCGACCTAATCGCGGTACAAGAAGTCAAATGGCCACAGCAGAATCTAATGGACACAGAGGAGATACTGAGTTAAGCATGATATCCTGATGGATGACTTAAACTGATTGGTCTAGACGAAGCGGATATCAGAGTAATCGCTAATTTATACTGGCACCAAACGTCGATAGTCAGAGTAGAGGGACTGACTCACGAGAGGAAAACACCAAGAGAGGGGGTAAGACAGCGGTGCATCCTGTCCCCGTTACTCTTTAATGTATATTCAGAAAGAAACCTGAAAGATGCACTCTCAGAACCAACAGTGGGCATTATCATCAATGGCGAATCGATAAATAACCTACGGTACGCTGACGACACAGTACACTTTATTCCGGATAATCTACAATGGAGTTTAAATAAAGTGGTAGAAAGTTGCAAGACGGCTGACTTAGAACAAAGCATAAAAAGGCCAAAGTTTTAGTAGTGAGCAAACAACAGAATATCAGAGCTGATATCAAAGTAAAAGGCATGAACCTGGAACAAGTGTACCAATTTAGATATCCTGGTAGTGTTATAACAGAAAACACAGAAGTGATATCAAGGACAGAACAAGAACAAGAACAAAAGAAATGTGCAACGTCTTCAGCTGAATATACTTACAATTGCCCCTACAGATTCGACTGTTGAGGTGCTACATGTTTTCCGCGCTGCTGTACGGAGCGAAGAATTGGTCTGTCATGGGCTGCATTTGGGAAACTTAAACATGTTTAAAGCATACATACCAATCTGCGCAAAGTCTTTAAAGAATGCATACTCCCAGTTTTCACTTATGGAGCAGAAACTCTTACATTAACGAGAAAACTATCAACAAGCTACAAGTAGCGCAGAGAAAGCATTGCTTGGCATAACTTTACGCAATAGGATCCCAAATATTGAAATTAGGAAAATAACTAAACGTATTGATATAGAAGAACGAATAACAACGCTAAAGTGGATCATGTTGCCCTAATGGACGATGGAAGATGAACTAAAAAGATCCATGAATACAGATTTCGGCAAGACGCATACAGAAGCAGAGGGCGGCCACCTTCACGGTGGACCGACGATATAAAACGTGTGACAACAAATTAGATCCAAGATGCGCGAGAACGAATCAATTGGAAAAAGTTGAGGAAGGCCTATGTTAAACAGTTGACTAAAATGGCTGCATGATGTTGATTATGATGACGGAATGTGGAGTGGAAGCTTGAATCATCGCCAGAAACGAAGATAAGCGTCTTGAAGCTTTTAAATTCAAGTTCAAGCCTATATGAGATTGCTACGAGTTACATGGGCTGAAAGAATCACCAACGCGGGAATATTACAGCGATTAATAAAACCACTCAGATCCTTTACACCACTAGTGGCCAACTTTAGTGTACATCAGATCTACGTTTTATCTTTAAAATGCGTCGTTATAAATGTAGTGGGGAAATATATACTGTGTTTATACACTGCATTATCCATGTATACTGATGTATCCAAAACTAAGACGAGAGCTGGCTATGAAATATTCTCAACAGAACTCGATCTTAAGATAAGTGCACCACTTGGAAGACTTACGTCACTCTTCCACGCTGAATTAACAGGAATACTAAAATGTGTTCAAATTCTAGTTGAACGGAATATTAAGGATAAGCATATCCAAATACTCACCGACAGCAAAGCAGCTCTAAATGCACTAAATTCCAACACATTTGGGTCACCACAGCCTGGAGGAGCTAGCTAAACATAACAAACTAGAACTCTGCTGGATCAAAGGACATAGTGGCATCAAGGGGAACGAAATAGCAGATGAGCTTGCCAGGAAGGAATCATTGCATTCTCTAACAACCCAAAAGGATGAAATACTGTCTGCAGGTACTCTGAAAAAAATAATAGAGCATAGGACACATGCTCTTCACAAGGTAGGATGACGAGAAACGCCGGGCTGCAAGCAATCAAAGGATGCAATTAGGCAACCTTGTAGAATTGCAGCTACGGCCCGCCTTAACTTATCCTAACTGGCCACTGCCGGGTAAAGAAACACCTACACACGATGGGTCTGGTAGACAGCCCGTTATGCAGAGGGTGCAATGAAGAACTAGCAACAGCAGAGCATGTAATATGCCTCTCTCCAGCTCTAGTAATCACTAGGCAGTTAATACTAGGGGAGTGCTGGCCTAGTATGGCCAGCAGGCAATTCCTCGCCCGCCAAAGTTCTGCAGCTTGCACGCAGAATTGACTGGTGGGTCGAGTGAGTAGCCAGAAAGGGAGGTTTTACAATGGGCCCATTTTGAGGCCTAAGTGTCTGTAGCTGCTACCCTCTAGCCAGTATGAGGTGCACTCTCACGAGCTATGGGTAGACGATAATATATTTAAACATACTAATAATATGTTCAAACCCACGCATATACCTTAAATAGTTAATACATTGCGAGCGATCAACAAAAATTGGCTTCGCGATCGATTTGCTGCCCACTCCTGATCTACACGATAAAAACGAGGAAATTGGAATATTGGAATATTTCGGTCATGTGCTGAGAGGAAAAAAGTACCGACTTATACAAAACATCATTCAGGGTAAAATATAAAATAGCCGGGGACCAGGGCGACGGAAAAGGTCGTGGCTGAAATATCCACGCGACTGGTACAACATATCAACTCATGCAAACTGTTTTTGCTGTAGATAGATAAAGTACGAACTAGCTTTGTTGGTAACCAACGGTTTGGACGGAAATGGTACATAAGAAGATGAAAGGAAGCCTGAATCTTCTACAGCAGTCAGGATACAAAACACAAGTATGGAAGAGGCTTCTTAATAAAGAAGAAATACAACCAAATTATAATTGACTTTCATCCAATAGATGAGTACATTACGTTCATCAATACATACGCTCCACTCGAAGAGTATAGGAAAAGGACCGATTCTGTATTCTTCAACCTGGAACCATCCAAAAGGTAGCCGAGCACTTATTAAAGTATTAGTAGGAGAGATCAACGCAAAGGTCGGAAGTGAGCAATAATTCACTCCAACAATTTGCATGCATGGTCTACGCTCACATATCAACTAATTTTACTAGTATGGAGAGAAGAAAAGTGTAACAGCACACAGCCATCATTATACCCATCCATAAAAAACGATATGTGAAAACTACAGGGGAATCTCGCTAATAAATACAGCATACAAAATCATGTCCAACGTCCTACTGAACAGACTCTTATACGCCGAAGATATATTGGTAGACGATCAATATGGGTTTAGTCCCAATACATCGACGATAGACAAGATATTTGGTATATGACCAATTCTTGAAAAATGTTGGGAATATGACGTGACAGTATACCAGATATATGTGGATTTCAAACAAGATTCCGTCGAACGAAGCAGCCTCTGGTACGCATTACAATATCTCGGCATACCGCCAAAGCTCAGAAGAATAATACAAATCACAATCTAAAATTCAGTTAGGTAAGAATAGAAGGATCGATGTCACAACAAATGCACATAAAAACAGGATTGCGACAAGGAGATGGACTAGCACCAGTCCTCTTCAATCTGTCTCATGAACATGTAATAAGAATGAGCGGAGCAGAGAGAAAAGGTATCCTGAAATTAAAGCAAATGATGCTGTATGTGGATGATGTGGCTATATTAGGAAAAAAACATGCCAGCAGTGCAAAACATGTTCGGTTTATTGAAAGAAGAAGCAGACAAAACGGGGCTATAGGATGATGAGGCCAAAACAAAAGTATTGCTACTTGAAGAAGAAAACAACAAAACATGACCATACAGGGGAGAACTATTGAAGAAGTACACACTTCGAAATGATCCAACATCAATCATATGACGGAGGAAATACGAAACGAAAATGAAAGCATGTGGTAACAAAACCATAACAACTTAATTCAAGCATAATATCACTATAGGCAAAAATGAAACTATAAAGCATTAGTGAGACTAGTAATAGAGTATAGCTGTGAGTGCTGAACACCAACACAAAAACGAAGAACAAAGGCTTCCGAAACGGAAGAACTGTATATGGACTTATAAGAACAGCGAATGGGTACAGAGTCAGAATGAATTTTAATCTCAAAAACCTGATCAACGTACGGGCAATAGTAGAACATATTAAAGCCATCAGAATAAAACGGCTTGGGCATGTGCAGCAAAGGTAGAACAGTAGGACCGCTTAACTACATGCAAGAATGAAAGGAAGGAGACCGCCAGGTTAACATGGACGGATGACGTCGAGGCAAGCTTAAAAAAGCTGGGGATTAACAACTGGCAACGAGCTCCAAAAGACTGGAATGGAATGGAGGAGGATTGTGGATGCAACAAATTCCCTACGAGGGACGTAAAGCCAGATAGTGGAGGTAGTATGATGAATTTGATAGAATTAGATCTTGTTCTTTACGGAATTCTAAGCGATAGACTGCCTCTTTCGTTGCGAGTACCGAGACCAAAAGTTCTCCTCCATTCCTTAACTAACTTTATCATTGAAGTCGCCCATAATTATAGTGACCTCCGTTTTAATGGTGTATTTAATTAGTATAGATCATTCATCATAAAATTCTTCAATAATTGTTTCATCCTTATCCGCTATGGGGGCGTAGATCTGAATGATGTTAGTCCACAACTGTTACCGTTAATAGAGTAGTAGTCTTGGATTACGTTTAGGGTATTTCCCTTTCCCACATACCGTACCGAGACTAAAATGTTTCCTCCATTCCTTGACTAACTTTATTATTGAAATCGCCCATAATTACAGTGACCTCCGGTTTTTGGTGTATTTAATTAGTATTGTGATAGAATTCTTGAATAATTGTCTCATGCTTATCCGCTATGGGGGCATAAATCTAAATAATGTTAGTCCACAACTGTTGCCTTTAATAAAGTAATAGTCTTGGATTACGTTTAGGGTCATTCCCTTTCCCAAATACGTCTGACGTTTCATGTGCATATGTTCTTGGAATGTCCTGAGATTATTTGCACCCTCTGCCCATTTAAAGACTGCCGTGGACTAAGGGCGTTGGTTTTGTTGTTCCTAGCCATGTTGATATGTACTACAGAAGTTTATGGAGTGATTTTCCCTTGCTTTTTCCAACTCAGTACTGCCGCCACTCCGACGTTATTTGTCCCACGCCTACACTTGTCTCACCTGAGATTGCTACCGCAGTGCTGCTTCCCACTATATCTGTTTGGTCCTGGAGACTTATTCCTAACCTGCGTAGCTACAAGCATTCTCCTATCCGCCATCTCGATTCACTTTCAAACTCCCCCGAAAAAATCGCGTAATTAGTTTCAGAAAAATAAATCCTTGACCAGGTCTACAATATGCATAATAGAAGTATGTGTACACCATGCTAAAACTGCTTAATTAGATTCAGAAACATGAAACTTGGAACAGGATTACATCATCTTGGAAGAGGTGTTTGTGAGCACCGCAAAAATCGCTTAATTGGTTTCGGAAAAACTTGCACCAGGATTACATGATTTTAAAAGGAATGTTTGTACACCTCGCAAAAATTCCTCAATTGACTTTAGAAAAATAGTTCATTGACCAGGATTGCATGATCTGAAATAGATGTTTGTGCACGCCGTGCAAAAAATGCTTAATTGGCATCAGAAAAATAAATCTTGTACCAGGGTTGCATGATCTATTATTAAGAGATGTTTGCAAATCTCAAAAAAATCACTAAACAGGCTTTAGAAAAGTATATGTTGGACCAGGATTACATGACTTTAAAAGAGGTGTTTTACGCATCGTACCATTAGCTTAATTTGATTCAGAAAGACAAATCTTTGATCGGGAATAGATAATTTTAAAAATAGATGTATGTACATCTCGCAAAAATCGCTTTATTGGCTTAAGATTATATCTTACCAGGATTACATGATATATATGCGGTGTCTGTATAATGTAATCTACTGTATTCTAAAGCATTGTCCTTTTGATTTAGTTGATAAAACTCTTAGTTGTCTTGAAACATTTATCGGCGAAAATCTTGTACTGGGCACTCAAACTCTCTCATCATCTTAAAAACTAAATACATACTATGCTACTGCACCGGAGTCTTTGAAATATATGAAATAACATTTATTTCATATATTTCAAAGACTCCGGTGCAGTAGCATAGTATGTATTTAGTTTTTAAGATGATGAGAGAGTTTGAGTGCCCAGTACAAGATTTTCGCCGATAAATGTTTTAAGACAACTAAGAGTTTTATCAACTAAATCAAAAGGACAATGCTTTAGAAGTACAATTTTAAGTACAATTAGAGTACAATTTTAAAACTTTTTGAAAACAAACTACTAAATTACTTTTACTTTTTAATGAAATGTAATATATACATATTTATTACTATAGAAATATGATTTACTATGCTCTAACTTCCATCTAGCAGTTTAAACGCCTGAAATTATTAAATTCATAATAATCGAGAGCTGGGGAAAATCTTCTTATATTAACCTGGTATAACGTGGCTTGTTCAAAAGTATAACTTTCAATCGGCAATTCAGCTATCGCCGCTTCAAACGTAGCAAATAAACGAGACCAAGGCAGATTAATATTGGGCACATAATACATTACCTGGCCAGAACATTTTAATAAACGCGTAACACCAATGTATTTAGAAAATATGAACTGTTCCACAATCTTCAATTTCTTTTCAAATTGTCTTTGTTCTATAACTTCCATTTTAATAGTTAATAATATATCATTTGTGTATTTCATTTTCAATTCCTCTATTGTGCCCAGGGCTATTAAATTGCCATTATCTAGTATGGCAATTTTATTACATACTAATTCGCATTCTGAGATGCTGTTTGAAGTAATGATTATACACTTTTCATCGTCTTTTAATCTTTGTATATTTCTCCAGAATTGATACACTGACTTCCGGTCCATTGCTAAAATAATAATAAATGGTATCGCAGAGCATCAAATAAATGTCATCACTTTCCAAATGTGGTTGTGATGAAAAAAATCGAATTGCTAATTTCTTATAGGACCAAATATCATTAATACATCAGTTAATATTTACCGGTCGTGGGTTCATCATATATTAGTATAGGTGGATCGCCAATCACAGCAAGTATATTACATAACACACTTTTATTATCCTCCGTTATTGCATAGCATTTAACATTTAAAACATCTAGTATGTTATATAAATTGCATAACTGCTCAGCAAGCACCTCGATATGTTGTTTAGAATAACCACGTACTAAGGCGACGATTTCGATGTGTTGTTTTACTGTTATATAGGGACATAGAAAAACATTCTGTGGACTATAGCCACATATAAAATCATCACTATTCAATTTAGATATATTTCTGTTCTCCAACCAAGCGGTGCCGTAGTTGGCCATAGAGTTGCTAGTTATCATATTTAGAAGGGAAGTTTTACCAGCTCCATTATGGCCTACTATACCAAGACAGTCGGATTTTTTTAGCGTAAGGCATATTCCGTTGACAATAACGTTATTGTTCCGCCATTTTGTCAAATCTTTTATTACCAAGGAATATTCTTTGATTTCGTCGGCTGTCATTGAACGGACTTTTCGTTGCTCGTTGATTACGTGCTGATCTCTAATTTGTACATTAATATATTTTCGTATAGTTCGTCGTTTGTTCATTGCAGTTACTTCGATTATTATGAATAATGCTAAAATTATAGGTGCAATTATTGCATACTTTTGGAATGGCTTCACTTGCAACCAAAATCGATCGATATTCTGATCTGTAACAACAGCATGAGTGTGTGAAAATTGTACAATCAGATTACTTACAACAGCAATCGTTATTGGATATTTTGCATATTCTATACCAGCAGTAGGTTGCACCAGGTTCTGTGGTGTTTGAATGCGTTTGCAAGATTACGTGTAAATTATCTAATCCTTTCCCCATACAGCTTTGTGCATATTTAAGGCAGAACGTGAATTTTCTTTTCGTTATGTATAAATTCATCGCGTTAAACGCAAATACGCAATATGGGGACAATAATGAAAAGTATTTGTTGATTTTGTCTAAGTAAGAAATTGGCTGAACTAAAACAAAATATATGATTATGTTAGTTTTCTATAGAAGATATACTGATTGCCTAAATTTATACTTACATGTTAGAATTGTGTAAATTAATATATGTGTCAGAAAAATATGCGTGTTCTTTCTATGCAGTACAAGCATAAAATAATTGATTGGAAACAATACAAAACCAAAACAAACACGAACAAGAAACATACCGACTGAAACCAAAAGTATATTACATAAAATAAGCTAATAATTGTTTAAACCATATTACGAAAATCCAACCAAGTGTCAAGTGCATGTAATTGGAAAGCAAATATAAAACATGCAATTACCAGCGTTACCGAAACATAGATACATAAGTCCACTGCAAAAGCTATCAACCAAAAAGTAACTTTTTTCATCCCCACCATATATTTAAAGTGGTTGTAATGTGTCAGTTCTGATACGGCATGTCTGTCCATCATAAACTCCGCTACGTAATACAAACCCATTGTACTATAAATTGCGAAACGGTACCCTTTGTCCTCTAAATCTTCTAATGTATCATACTATTACAGTAAAAATATTATATATAAATCATTGTTTTCATTAATAGCCTAACAACACATCATTATTGACTTGAGACGTGAAATTGTATTTCAATACCTCATCTAACAGTCAATAATAGATACATTAAGGATAGTCTTACATCATTTAGAACTTCTGTGGTCAAGGGATGCAGTGTAATATCTCCAAACCTATTTAATCCTAATACATTAGCAGCACACAGTGCACTCGAATGGAAATAGGAAAATCCATTGAAAAAACATTTAACAAATGAATCATTTATATACTGTACCCCGTAAAGAACATTCATCGTGGATTTCAATTTTTGTTCATGTTGCTGCAATTAAAATAAAGTTGTATTTAATGGCTAGTAAATAATACATTTTCATACCATTTTAATAAAATATTGATTCATTTGCCATAGAGGTACATGTATAATTTCAACACCTCTACCATTCAGTGTTTGTTGGAGGGCCATATACAATTCCTTCATTATATTCTCACTGGATTCTACCAAAACTACTGGTTTAGGTATAAATACCTGTTCATTCATTAAAAGTGGTGGCAACTCATGGAAATTTGGCATAGTCAATATTACAGATAGCATAAAGAGCAGCGGAATTATAAACGTTAATAAAAGTGTTGGCCACATATTAATACCAATTAAAACCGTCTTTTTGAGTAACGCATACATTTTCCTAGACTTCTCCTTCTTATGGACTCTAATATCTTTTACTAAAAATAATATTATCTATTAAATTTGTTATTATACACAATCCAATAATAATTTTACATGGAAGCCTTGAATAAACATCGTCAGCATATACAAGATTCCTAAAATTTAAAAAATAAATAAATATATATGTTGTACAATGTATAAATTATTTCGATATTTACTTTGCCTGGCTTTCTCCAAAGTCATGTCTTTGTATACTGTAATTGTCAACACCTAGCATGTTCATATTATTCTCAAGTGAATAAAGAGTCTGGCTAAAATGTACAGTTTCATAGTCCGGTAGAAGAATACTTAAAAACTCATCACCATCTATCAATAGTGTACAATGTGGAACACTACGTTGTAAAAAATTCAATATTTCATCTACGTCACAATCAGGTAATTTCAATATAATCAAATGATATCCACCTATATCATAAAATCTATTTATAAACGATTTACTACCACAACATTCGATATGGCCATCCTTCAAAATAGCAATGCGATCAGCAATCATTCCACACTCCTCAACATTATCACTAATATAAATAATTGTACGACCTATAAATAATAATAAAATTAGTATAGAGTACATACAGTACGAATATTCACCTATTTTTTCATATGGCAACAACGCCCATACATATTTAACACTTTTAAAACACATATCTCTAGTTATATTGTATAATATTACAACTTGCGGACCTCCACAAAAAGCTAATGCAAACAATAATCTTAGAGCCATATCGTTGTAATATAAGTAAGTTCTCTAAAATGCTGTATATTAATATGGAATAGTTTCATACACAATACCAACCTGATCTGATAAATGAAGGTTGTCTGTATAATACTTCACCTCCTTATTTGCTTCAAACAAAGTTAAACCACGCATTCTACCATATAAGTAAATATGTTCGCTGGCCGTCAATTCAGGAAACAGTCCTTTATGGTTTGGGCCATATCCTAGGAACCTCCGTATTTCGTTTAAACTATTTTTTAAATTTAATCCGTTTACAAAAATATCTCCTTTAAAAAGTGGTTGAATTCCGACTAGTGTTTTTGCAATTGGGAATTTGCCAGCCCCTCTGCGGCCCAGTATATATGTTATCATGTTCGGGTATGCTGTTAGCGATACGTTTTCGATTTGCTTGCGATTAGCGATCATTTTCGGAAACGACATGTGTGATATTTGTATGGACGGTTCTAGTTCATTATCTTCTTCGTAGATATCTGGATTTAGGAGGGGCTTCTTTATTGCATCTATAAAAATTAAATGTCGACATCTTTAAATAAATAAATAGCATACGCTCTTAATTTGATTTGATGTGAACTTTCGCAAGCAATATTATAATTTAACGTTCAATATTCAAGGAGTGTATGTTATGTGATAGGAATATATCTCTCTTCATGCAAATGTCAGATAAGGCAATGACGACCGAATTGCCGGAATAAGCAATCCAACTCTTATGGCCAACAGTTTCGGATGGAAGAGTCAACAAGAGAAGGGTACTATTTTGTTCTAGAGCTGGGAAACTGGCCCTAAAGGCGGATGAACCGACGAAATGGTCAACGGCATAAAGATGCAGAAGACAACGAGATACCACTGCATTAAAGACCAAATTGTATCTCTAGTACAGAGCAAATTACTCCGTAGTCTTAAGTCTCCCAATCGGATATTCGGGGGAGACAACAACGTTGCAAAGAAGAATAAAGTATCTCCTGTGAAAAACTGCACATGGAACGTAAGAACAATGTCTCACACAGGACAAATTAACAATGCCGTTCCAGAAATGAATAAACTCAGTATAAACATAATAGAAATCAGCGAAATGCGATGACCCGGCTCAGGACACTGCGTAATCAACGACCACTCAGTCTATTATTCTGGAATCTCAGACAACCAACACATACATGTAGTAGGGATGATAATATCCAACAAAATACAACAAACCAACACAAACTTCACATCAATATCAGAAAACATGTTACTCATCCAATTAAACAGCATCCCAGTGAAAATTAATATTATTCAGGTATATGCCCCCAGCTGGGACAAACCTGACGAAGAAGTGAAAGAACTCTACAGCACGCTGTCGGATACACTGATGCAACTTAACAAGCATGAAGTGATAACAATAATGGGTGACTTAAACTCCAAAATTGGAAAGGGAAAAAACGGTGAATATATTGGTGAATATGGACTGGGAGTAAGAAATAAACACAGAGATAGACTCAAACGATTAGCCATCTTCAAACTTCCACCACGGCGCGTTTATACATGGATTTCTCCTCAAGAGCATTCCAACAACATCGTTAGAAATCAGATTATATACTTGTGAATACGCGAATCTGCAATAGCTACCAGCCAGCCAAAAGTGCTGAAATAACATCAACCTTTCGAGGTTGTGGTCGCAAAAGTTGAAAGGATCAGGTTAAACTAAAAAAGTTGCTTGAAAAATAAGCGAAAAGGTGGAACAACGTGACTTTAGAGAAACAGTAACAAGCATAATATCTCGACGCTGCAAGAATATAGAAAAAAAACTGTCGAAAGTTCTCAACGAGATCGGAGACAACATTTAACAGAAGAAAAAAAATTAAGATGAAAAGCTGGATGACAGATGAAATATTAAAACTCATAAAAGACGTGGAAAAATGCAGGAACCTTCTAAGGCAAATAACACAAGAGATCAGAACAGAAAAGAAAAACTTGATACAAACAGAGATAGATTCCCTAGAAAATAAACACGACTCATGCACACACAGAGAACCAGCAGGAATATACAAATTCAACGCAACTGGCAGGTTACACAACACGGATGGCAAGATCATCATCGACAAAGCGGAGAGGATGGACACCTGAAAGAATATTAATTTCAACGTAGACCACCTTTCACTTGTCATGCAACGCAGACACTAACAGATTCCTATATGATGGAGCCAAAGGACTGAGGGACCTAGCCGAAGGTGTCAGGAGATAGCAGATAACCGAGCAGTTAGGAGGAGAGAGCAGCGAGCCAGAGCCAGCGGAGCGCCGACCGAACAAGTCCGGGGCGAGTACAAAGACATGCGCAAATAATACCGGCGAGCGATAGGGAAAAGCCCCGCCGAGAGCTGAAAATACCTTGTAGGAAGGTCGAGGACGACCCTTGGGGCCGTCCCTGCAAAGTGTTATGAAGAAAATCGGAGCTCGCCCGCCGGTACCGGAAGCATCAGTACCTGGGGGAGTGAGGACGGTTGTGACGATACTATTCCCGCAAAACACCAACGACAACCCAGAAGAAGAGTTAGGAAATAACCCACAAGCTATCGAGAGGAACACCAAACTGGAACGAAGAAGAGATACTCTTGGCAATAAACAGACTACCAAACAGGAAGGCCCCGGATTCGGACAACCGAATGAGATCATTAAGATGGTAGCACCGGAGATAGCCCCGCCTGGGCCCCCTCCTCTGGAACGTCACGTTTGATGACGCCCTACGGCTGGAGCTGCCTGTGGAGGTGACATCGGTGGCATTCGCCGATGACTTGGCCATCATCTGCCGTGACCGGGACATCAAGCAGGCAAAGGACGAACTGAGACGGGCAGTAATGGTGGTGGCTGAATGGATGACGGTCATCCGCCTTACCATCGCTACTGCTAAAACCGACGTCGTCCTGCTCTCAACCAAGAGAGGACGAATCCATGAAGCCACCACCACCACCATTGACATGCTGGGGGAGACTTTCCACAGTGGTCGCAAAGTCCTCGGTACCATAATGGAGGCGAACGCGAACCATACGCCGCACGTCCTGGACGCCACCAGGAACGCCCGTGTGAGATAGAAGGCTACTGGCGACAGTATCGCGCGCCCAGGGGTGCGATTTTTGAGCGATCGTTATCACCATGCGCTATAAAACGTTTAGTTTCATAGCGATGGACTAAACGCATTAGCTCAAAAAATAATGGCAAAATATAACAACTGTCAAGTTTTTTAGTTCTACCAATGATAGCGATCACTGTTCACGACGCGAAGGGCCAAAAATCGATACCATTCGCAATAATAGTGAAGGTATGTCGATCGCTATATTCATAGCGATTGCTCAAAATTAACCCCCCAGCTAACATATGCGGCACAGGCATGGGCCGGAGCATCAAGAACAGCTAGAAATTCGTAAAAGCTGCGAACCAGTGCTATACAAATTTTCGGGCCTATAGAACTATATACATAGGATCGACCCTGGTCACACATCAACGGTGAGCCTCTTCAGAGCCACGGCCGATAAAGTTCGAATCGCAATGATGATCGCTAACATCCGAAACGGATAGGCACCATAAGAAGAATGTTCAATTAAGGTTTTAAAATTCTAAAGCGTGCGTTCCATAAATACTTTCTTGGTGTATAATAGCCATGTGTAACCACAAGCAACGATGACAGGGTGTTTATTAAATTAATTTCCATATAAATTATTTACCGATCAAAAGTACAAATAAATACTTACATGAAAGTTGTCTTTTCAAACCCGTGAAGCAAAAGTAAAACGATTTCTTTATCCCATATTTAGGTAAAACGTACGCCACATAAGCACCAATAGCCCAATATAATAGAGTATCGAATATCAATATAAATATTAAAAATCTGAATGTAAACATATTATGATACGTTGCGTATCCACCAATGTTCCCTGAATGGAGCCCTACAAAAAATGTCTTAGTGATTTTATAATATATAAAGACATAATGATAACCTTCGTCGAATATCTCCAATGTAACAACTATCTTTACTCCCAGTCCCATCGGTGTATGAAAGAACAATGACGCTAAATACATGTAAATTCCGGAAATGTTCGGTCCTTGTTCATAAATTATTGCGATTGGCAGAAATGTGATTATATACAAAAGTCCGCCCATTCTTGTCGAAAAATGTGCTTTAAAATAATATGATATATGTTACTTTAAATATCCACACAAACATGTTTGGATTTAGTTTGCAACTAGTCTGAAATGTGCATGCCTTTGATTAATACAATTTGTAGATGGTAAACTTATTGTTTAAGCAATTTGAAATAAACAACTTATAAGAAACACATTATGTAGATGTTGAGATAAAATTCAGGTTAAAATCCCTTATTGTTTAATATTCGATTTGTTTAGTTAAGGTCGTCTTAGACAAGACAATTTCTTGATTCAAAAGTTGTTCAAGAAATGAATTCATATATTGAAGAATATAGAAATTGTCTAGTTGATGAATCTGAATGATACGAAACAAATTCTGGAATAAGTTTTGGTCCGCGATCATGCATGTCCGCATAAAATTTGCTCTTGAAAAATAGAACGCGTTTTATTTTCTATTCAATCTACATTCCAATTCAATATTTCACACAATTGGCTGTATGATACGAGACAATTTAGATTGTCTCGCATCTTGACCAACTTTTGAGTCAAGAAATTGTCTTGTCTAAAACGAGCTTTAGGGATGCCCTTGATTAATATATTAATCAAGATCATGCACAAATATTCGCTCAACTGCAAACATGTTGTGTGGATATTTTTTTATCAACAAAGGAGAAACAAATGAATAATACATACATTCATTAAATATTATACTGATCATAATGCAATATGATGTGCAACTAGATACGTATACCAATAAAAAAATAAATAGATAAAATACACTTGAATAAGCCATGACCGGCGGTACCACACTGACATCCATAAACGGCACAGTTAATGTCACCATAAGCATAATTACAATAATTGATAAGATTAAAATGCCAGAAATGTACCAACTTAACCAATATATCCATATATTCATTCCAGCGATTTTCATGTACTCCTAGATTAGAAAATTGTAGTAAATATATAAAAACAAATAATAATAAATGTACCAGTCCCAAACACTCGCTTTCATTCGATATTCTCTGTATTAAAAACATGGTTCCAACAAAAAAGTTTACCGCAATTATTACATCAAAACGATGGTTATCCAAAAAGCTATGGTATTGGAATTGAGTATCGGAGAATCGTTGCATTATAAGCTTTGGTAGTTTAGCTATGTGAACATTAAAATCGTCACTTAATCGAAAAAAATATTTAGTTAGAGATCTGGACAGTGCGTAGTTCATTGCAAGAAGACCTTCCTCTAAATATGCTGAAATATATTATTTATTATTTTTTATATAAAAATGTTTTTAATTACAATAATAGAAAATAATGGTCATGGGCAAAAGCGAGTGTGAATGGAGAAGTTTAGGGGAAATTTAGAATGAATATGGGCGTAAGGCCTTTTAAGCCTATTTAATATGTACCCAAATGAGTTGGAAGAGATGTTAAGAAGAGAGCAAGCGGAAGGGGTTGTGGTAGAAAGAACCACTGTATGGATGAAAGCACATGCCAGTAGCCAAGATAATGAGTTCGTAGTGCAGATAGATAGCTGGGACTGAAAAAGATCCGGGGAACAGAGACAGAAAAGGGTTCTGTCGCAAAGTCTGGGTGGGATGAGGGAGGAGGTAGTAGCTTTTCATGATAGCGAAAATGGTGGTGGTAGTGATGGAGTGCAAATGGACAATTAATGCGGTATTTGTAGACCTGAAAGCAGCATATGACTTAGTAACTAAGTCATATGCTGCTTTCAGCAGTCTTAGTTCTTAGGGGTAAACTTGTGGAGTGTATGTAAAGGGTAGGGATGGAACAGGAAGCGGTGGAATGGGTTAGAAGGGTGTGTAAAAAGTTGTGGGCAAGAGCAAGAGTAAATGGAGTCTCGGAAAAAGTTAACCACCGGACTAGTAGCAATGTATTGCTAAATATTGACAACGTCGACTGATCATGATTTTGTAGCCTAGTAAGACTGCGTGCTAGTTATACTAATAGAAACACCATAATATACATTTATTTAGATAACATATTGTGAAGATTTAAATATTTTTCGGCCATAACTGGACTAGTTATGAAACCTTTTATAAATTTAGTATAAGCAAAGATGACTGATGCTGATTTTGTAGGCCTAATAAATAGTTATATGCTTGTTACAATAATGGAAAATTATGAGCATAACATATACTGGCGAGTAAAAAATTCAGGTCAAAATAGGTATTGATATTTTTTTACAAATTTATTTTGAGCATAATTTTCAAATTGTAAATTATTGTAGTGCATGTTGTAGGCTAATTGAAGCATAGATAGCTAGTTTTATTACGTCAATTAAATTACGTCAACAAACGCTAATTAAATTACTTAGCACACAGCTCTAAAGTATATAAATTATATATCTGTATACAATTAATATAATTATTAATATTTACGTGGTACACCAGTATAAACAATTTCTTCAGCCTTTCTTATCGATCTAGGTTTCAAAACTGCATTTGTAGACCAATGCCATATTTTCCTTTGGAGTGCAAAATTCCAATGCTTAGTGCGAAATAATGGGGGAAATCTATTCAATAACAATAGTGTATGTTTAATATGTAACGTATATAAAATAATACCTTAATGTAGTTTTCATATCAACAATGTCTTTAGTTTGTCCTAAATCATCTCTAAATGTTATCGCACAGAAGAACTGTGACGCTTTAAAATTGTGCAATTTGCGCACTAAACTATCAGAATTTTTCTCCTTTGAAATACTGACTTGAACTGATGGGACTTCACCGTGTATATATTTTACTAGTTCAGCCATGACATTGTCACAGTGGTAACAGTCGGAAGGTGAATAGAATATTCTAAAATTACTACAAGTATCGTGTATTAATATTAAAGATTATATTAATATGTTAATACTTACGTTAATTCGGGCACGCCAGCTAAGGCTTGGATTACATCCATTTCGTTATAATCTCTTTTACTTATTTTAGTAAATTCACTATATTTGTAATTTTGAATTAATATTAAAAAACATGAAATCAAAGGGACGATGTATATACATAGAAGCTGTCTTGGGTTTCTATATGATACGATTAAGTTTTTCCATATTAATATGAAGAATTGGGCAAGCTTTAAACCCATTTTATTAAATGTCAACGTTGACAGGCAGAACAAACTCAATAATAGTAATTAATTATGTTGTTTTTGTTTATGTTTGGAATCTACGCACGCTATATATCTATAAATATTAACAGAACGTTCTGCGAATTACGCATTTTTCAGTAAACAATGGTTGTTTCGGATTTATCAAACTGTTTGTAGATGATTTAAAATAGGGGTGGCCAAAGCGTCGACCGCCTAACTATTTCTAGTCGCCCGCCCTTCTGATATGTACACATCCCTGATGGCTATCCCACATAGCGTGTGATATAAGCCATGCTTCATTACTTATACATACGATATTTGTAGACCGCCGCATATAATTTTTAAAAAAGTCGCCCATAGTGATCAAAAGTTTGGCCACCCCTTATTTAAAGAAATATTTGATGTTGCGTAGTCGCACACAAAAAGACCAAACCTGTCCTTATTGTTGAGTGAAATTTCTTCACTAAGCTTGTAAAAACAAACATCTATATATAACTGTCTTTATACCAATCAAGTAGCTGTGAAGAAAATAAAGAGTTGACAATAAAGGAGGTTGAAGAAGAGGCGTAATGAATGTTGGAATACAGGTCAGTAGCAAAGGCTTGAACGTATCCATACCCACCTGTATAACATCATTAATTGCACTAAAATTACCCGTTTCTAGCAATTGGACCAATCACCTTCCTGTGTTTTTTTTTTAACTGTCTTATGCCTTTCTCCTATTCGGATATTATTGACTATCAAAGTCTTTTATCTAAATTTTTATTTCCTGATTTTTTAGAATAGCGTTATAACCCCCTCGTCTACCCTTACTACCACCTCATTACTATACCAACTGGCTCCACTTTTATGCTCAGGTCACATTCATTCAAGAATGAAATTGTCTTGAAAATGAACAAAACGGAAATAGTAAGTAAGTAACTTAAGTGGCCGTTCATTTACATATCACAAATATCACAAAGTATATGTAATTGAATAACTCACAATTTTTCATAAAAATTTATAGATTTCGTTGATGTCTTACTCTTTAGGGATTGATTTATATACACCTAAAACTATTTTTGTCACGTAAAAATGACTCAAAAAGTGGCCGATTCGAGAAAGGGCCGAAGCAAACCAGAGCGGCCAGGCTTACCTGCCTGGAAATTACAAGAGCCAGGACAAATACACCCATGTATGAAGGTCCTACTCGACCTGCCACTACACATCCTCATCGAAAAAGAGCCCAGATCTGTAAAACCGTTGTATGAAGTATAAATACTTCCAGGTAAAACAGAGATTAGTCCAAGGTCAACTCCCATAAGTAAACGCCACGGGACAAAATACTGCATTACGAACTGTAGGTAGACCCAATATAGGGCATGCCCCTCGACAGCATGAATACTAATTACAACTTTAATAAGAAATACGATATTTCAATACCAATTTCAGTTTGATGAACTCGCAGAAGGCGCATCAAAGCCTTTGATCGGCATGGAGACAAAAACAATATTAAAGGCATCCCTAGAATAATGGATGAAGCTTAACAGCAGGTTCTATCAAGAAGAAGAGGAGACCGCAGGACATCTACTATATATATTTTTGAAGGAATCCTCTTTATTAGGACCCCTGATCATTTTAAGACCAACTCTGGAATCTGTCCTCTTTGTGGAAAACTACTGCAAACCAACTCTTACATGCATCATTAGATTAGATTAAGAACGGGTGGCTTTCCAGGACCTACACCACTGCGCTTTCTGCAGAGCTTTTGTGGTTCCCGGTGTGTATTAAAGGACTTCTACGAGCGTTGTCCTTGCTAGCAGACTGCAAAAGCCTCGTTGTTGGTTTCTTCATATATTGGGATGGTCGTGGTTTGCCGTTCCCGAGTTCGCTCGACCGCACTATACATAACGCCTCGCATTGGCATAATAAATACTATTGCCAAAATTTACAGAGGGATTTTTATGCCAGGCCTATCCGTGCCATGTGCTTGTTAAGACTGCAGTGACCTGTTAGGAGGCCTACCAACATTTCCTGTCTTGGGTTAGTAAGTCCTTTGTTAACATGGGGCTTCGGCCTATTATGAATTCTTTTGCATGTCTCTGCCCTGGCTGGTTTGTCCATCAGTCCTGAGATGTTAGTGCCATCCATTTTCTATAGACGACTTTGTGATTGTTTTTGAACAGGCTCCGGGTCGATTAAGGGTTTTGATGCACCTTCTCTTATTGCCTTGGATGCCATTGTGCCCTGGCACTCGTGATAGGATCCGATTGTTTTCTCTGTTTGGCTCGCCAAGGCTCTGCTGGCAGGTCCATACCAACTGAGACTTAAGCTCTGTGGTAGCTTTTATTGCCGCTTAAATGTCAGAATATATGGAAATTCGTGTATTATTTTTTTGCGTTTCTGCGCTTTCCTTGTATAGCCTGTAACACTGTGGAGAGCTTACCCACACTTATTGAAATATTTGTCTTCAGGCTGACGCTGAAGATACCAGCTCCTCTTCCTTCCGCTGTGTCTGAGCCGTCTGTAAACCAGGAGAAAGCTGCTTTGACAGATGGGCCATTTGACAAGGCATCTCTTGCTGGTATTACGACCCGGATTCCTTACTTAAGTATTTAGTTATCAAGGGGCATGTCCATTATAGGATCTGCCCTTAGCTCGTTATAGAGCTCTAGGTTCACTCCGTGCTGTCTGTTTATGGGGGATTTATGTTGACGTAGCCTGTGGCTTACAGATCTTGGATCTTTTTCAATGAGAATATGTAGTGGTGGTAGGTCCAGCAGGACTTCCATTGCGGCGATAGGTGTTGTTTTCAGTGCTCCTGTTGTTCTCAGGCAGACAAGATTTTGGGTGTTGTTCAGGAGTCTCGCCCCCCTTGGCTTGTTTAGTCTCGGGCGACCATACTACTAATATGATATGATATATGATGAATCTTGCAACCCTGGTGTATATATAGGGTCATTTTGGCGTTCAGGCCCCAGCTTTTCCCGAACATTCTACTACACCTACCTAGGGTTAATATAGCTTTCTGTGTGGTTTTGCTTATATGTGCGTTCTATGTCAGTTTTTGGTCAAAGATGACTCTTAGGTATTTGGCCTCTGATGCAAATGGTATTTCTACACCTTTAAGTACCGGACTTTTTGACCATTACCACTCTTCTTCTTGTATAACTAACTATTGTGGTTTATGGACAAGCTTTCATCCTCTAGCCATTTGTGCGCTATATTCAGGGCTCTTTGTGTGTGTGCTCTGAGATTAATCCTACAAATTATCCTTTCACGACGATCGCACTGTTGACCGTGTATCCTAGGCAGTGGATACCGTCTTAGGATTTTTCCAGGAAATCGTCTACTAAGATCGCCGAAGAGCTGAAGTGTTGGGACTTTATCCTAATCCGCAGTTAACTGATCCGCGCAGGTAACGACTAAGTAGCTTGGCCTGTGGTTATATTTGGAGATCCTTATTTGTGGTCAGTCTTCTGGTATGTCCTCTTGTGCCGTGAGGATGGCGCTCTAGATGGCGACTAGCCTTTCCGGGTCCAGCTGCGCAGAGGGAAAACCGTCTTGCACCACCGCTATTTTCGTTACCTGCAGGTTCTCTTTGAACGAGGCCTAATTTTTGGCATGCTGTTGACGGCGGTGGTTTCGGAGCGTGGCCTTTTCTGGGTTTCGGCGACCCGACCTTTTTGGGACCCTGTGCCCTTCTGCCTTTGGTCCGCTTTCAGGAAGTTTCGACTGAAGTTCTTTTAGCGTCAAGCTAATCCTTCCCGCTTTCTAGTAGGACCTTTAGCGTCTTTATTGAGGCACCTGAGAGCCGAGCGGCCACCACCTCCTCGGCCGACATCAGGTCCTCTAATGATTTTAATCGGCAGGCGCGTTGCGCGGTAGATCGCCTCTACTACTTCTTTAACCCTGCTTGTTGGTGCAGAGGGCTTGTAGCGCCCCATATCGCGCGATATTACTGGGATCCATCACGTAGAGGTGAGAGTAGCGTTGGAATTCCCTTGATCCCTTCGGACCTGTGCTGTGCTAAGCAAGTGTTTATTATTTTAGCGAAAATAAGGTCATAAGATCTTATGACGGCCATCTCTGAAAAATGTCTGTTGTGTGTTACAAAATTTGGTGTCACAGTTACCGTATATAATCAAATTCCATGTGGCTTAATAGCACATGGAGTCTTTCGCTATAGATTTCCAGCAAGAATGAATCAAGTGTAACTTAGATCATCAGATAATTCTGATGTAGGTTACACTTGATTCGTTTTTGCTGGATTTCCAGCAATATATAGTGAAAAAATCTATATTTATTAACCACGATTTTCCGATTTTAAAAAATAAATCAACACAATGTTCTTCAAAATCCCCTACAGCTTTGAAGTATTTTATTAAAATGAAAAATATGACTAACCAAAATCCTGTCGATTTTCCTGTAATAAAAATTTAATTTAGATAAAGTGATCTTCTTCTCAATAATATAATAAATATGATAAATTAATATGCACTGGCCTCATTAGATGTATTACAGAATCTTACAATAAAGTAACTACAACCGTAAAACACACCCTTTACACCTGGTAAAACAAAATATAACTTACCTTCAAAAAACATACACACAGTAGGTTATTAAAAAAAACACCAACATTAACAATTGATAAACAAATTACATTTAAAAAAATATGTACAATAATTACTATTTCTCATCAACCACGAAGCATTCATCCAAGAAGTTCTCCAATGAATGATACAAGTGTGGACGTACACTCCCCAAACCATGGTCTTCATCTGGATAACTCTGTAAATAATATTATAAAGCAACCGTTCCAAAAAGAAGCACAACTAATACCTGTTGTCTGAAGAGAATATCCCTTTCCTCCAATATTTTAGACCATAACATTGATTGTTGGTAATGAACATTATCATCCAAGGTCCCATGAATTAAGTAATACAGTTTGTTTCTCAACCCATCATATTTATTCAGTAACTGTGCTCTGTTGTACGCCTTAAAGTTATTTACGGGCAATCCCAGAAATCTTTCAGTATAAATTGAATCTAAAACGATAGACAGTTACAAATAAACATGTAGAGACATAAATATGTTACTGACCATACAAAGCCCAATCTGTTACAGGTGCTACTGATATACCACATTTAAAGACATTTTTTTCATCCGTTGCTAACGCCATGCCTGAAGCGTAACCTCCATAACTCCAGCCCCAAATTGCTGTTCTTGTCGGATCGATGTATGGTAAAGTTTGCTGCATTTGGCTAAATGTTAATTAGTAACATTATTATACGTTTATGCAATAATTTTCATTAAAAAAAAATGATCATTTTTCATTTTAATACATTTCCTGATTCAATAAAATTATCGCCATCTTGGTGATTTTAAAAAAAATTTCTGAATATATAAGATTTTGGATTTATTTATGCAGAAAATGTGGGAAGCAAAAATATACATGAGTCTAAAATGAGAGGAAGGCCAGAAGAATCCAGGGATGAATATCATGCGGATAACAGGAAATAGGAAGGACAGGAAAATATACAAAAAATGTTGATATATTTAAGAACACACATTCTATTATCCCAAATAGGTCTAGAGGTATCATTATATACCTATCATTGGTGTCGAAAATTGCAATTTTAAAACGAAATATCAAAAGAAAAAGTGTTTGTATGGTTTGTTTAAAAGACAGACATCTAAAGGTAATGGAAAGTCTTAATTTTCGTTTCCATTGCCGTACATCAGAGGTTCTCAAAATATTTGGCTTAATAGGGGACGTTATGATCGTTTCATATCAAAAATTTCTCAGCTCCCCCTGAAAATCTTGTGCTTTAAGAAGACACATAAAAAATATAATGTCTACTACATAATAAAAAATATGTTGTTGCAAATAGGTCCTGCAAATTAATATTATATTATTTATCGACAGTAATAGTCGCATTACATTAAAAAAATACCAAATTAAAACTATTATTAAAATAAATTCACAACAACAGGCGATGTGTTTTTATAAATTTGTTTATGTTATGTCTCGCCGCCTCTCAAACATATTAGTAGCTAATATGCTGAATGCTCCCTGAATACCCGGATATGACCCACACCGGGATACACAGCAGTGCATCCTTAGAGTGCTTAGAGCTTACAGCTATTAAAAAGTCCTATCTATTAAGACCGTAAACAAAAATTAAAAATCAATGGCTAATTACTAAAAAAAGAATAGAAACGAGCAGGCCAAATCATAACTAGAACGACCTGCTTGTTGAAAAAATCATGTTTATAAATGATTAACCAACCTTGTGACATTGATTTGATCCTCAATCTCCACAGTCCCCAATTTTTCATATAATGAAAACAACATCCGATCTCCTTTCAACCCGGATCCTCTTCCATCAATCATTGCATATATTATACTTTTATTAGCGGCCAAGTAGCTGCCCCAATCAAGCGAGAACTTCTCGATTACTTGAAACGAATCGGGACCACCATACCTAAATGTATTGTAAATAAATTTATTAAGCAGAAGACTAATTTTAAAAAGCTTACACATGTACCAACATAGGATATTTTGTTGAACCACTCATATCCATATTGGGTGGCAATTTTAAGCTAACCTGCGCTTTAAAATTACCAGCTACATCAAATGACATGCGTTTGTTAATGGGAATCTGTTTATCCGAAACTAACTCAACCAAATCCTCATTATTTTCCCACACATGCACCTTTTTCCCGGATGAATCGTAAATTGAAATTTCTGGGACATCTGGACCTGTACATTGTAAAATGTAGTAGCTATTATTTTTACTCATCATCGCGGAATTATATAAGCACTCTTTTTTGCGCAAAGATGTTTGTATGCCACATGAAATGCATTTAGACTTCTTTGTTTTTGTAGATATTGAATATAGATGCTGAATTGCAGGATCGTGTTCCGTATTAGCTTCGTAATAACTGAAACATTTTAAATGTATACATTTGTTTGATAGTTTTAAACTTTATATACATTAGATTTTTATCTTCATCCCATGATAGTATGTCCGTTACAACAAAAGCTCCACTGGTTAATGGGTTTGGGGCAGCATTTGGTTCTCTGGGGAAGTGCAGTATATGTCTGTATGAACCAACTGAGTCGTTTTGGTGTTGCGATAAAATTATTACGAATTCGTTGCCGTTTTTATTAAATATTGGGGCTGTGAATAGCTCCAACCAACCTTTAGGTTCAGTCATATTTCTAATCTACAATTAAATGTCATGCAAAAAAAGTTCTGTTCATAATTCATTAATTAAATACACTTACTGACTCATGCTTTACAGATTCCGATTCATTATTAAATGTGTACGTTACTATATCAGCTTGATTTTGTATTCTATTCATCCATATAGTAGATACTGTATCTGGTGTGGCCCATGAGACAGCAGATAAAATTGGATCACTAAAATAAAAAGAGCTATCATGATCTCGATCATTCGAGCAGACTTTTCAGGAACCAGCCATGCTCTCTTTCTATTAAATCCCATTCTCGCTATTTCCCACACTTCCAATCCATACAAAAATATTGGCTTCACACACACTCCCATATTTTACACGCTATTACTAGATTAGCAATTCTCAACCTTTCTTGCGCCCACAAAAGCCTAAATGGTAGTAGTAATTTATTTTATATGTTAAATTGAAAATATATTAATATATTTTTGTGTGGAGTGGACAAAAGTTGTTGTTGAACAAACGTAAATAATTTATGGTTGTACTTCACAGAGCTTGATTTCACGGCATGTACTTAGCATACCTGGTACTTCTACAATACAATACAATCGTTCCAACAAATGAAAGAGCAGATTCATAATTACCTCTTAAAATGTTCAGGCGGCTGTAGAACAACATCATCCTTTTTAGTAAACAAATGCACAACATATAATGAGACGATGGGATTGGGAGTGCCTGGCTACAAAAATATTAAATTAAATAAAGAATAAGAATAAAATAAGAATACCAACAGATGATTTCTAATTCATACCTTTGGATATCTGATCTGTATTCCTTTAGGATATTGAAACTCTAAACTGCCTGGTTGACCATAAACAGGAATAGTCATAGTTGGTACACGAGTATCATTAAATTTAGCATATGCAAGCTTAGTACCATCAGGCGATATCCATACAGCCTTATTAGAGCTGAATACTTCCTCTACAACATAACATTTTGTATGATTAATAAATCTATACACATTTCAGCTGATTTTAAGAAACCTTCATAAACCCAATCAGGTACTCCATTGTATATATGGCCGAGTGAACCGTCGGTTGTAACCGCTCGAACAAAATCCGATTCCGCGCTTGGTCTGAAAAATATATTAAAATGGGCTACGAACACAATAGAGTTGCCGACTGGGCCCCATGTTGCATATTGGAATATGCCCTCGTTGTGCGGTAATAATCGGTTGGTTCCCTTAGTTTCTATATTTACAATTGTATATTGTGCTACATAGCTATGCCTATATATCTAAAAAACTATATTACAGTAATATGGAAATTTATTTGTATGGATATACCTTTTGATAATCGTGACCTATTAAAAGAAATTTATGGTCTGGGGATAGTTCATAATCAAAGGCAGTGGCTAAAATCTGTAACAATAATTTCATTTAAATTTTATATCAAATGGCGATTTATTTGAACTTACGGGTGCGCTAGCTGGTAAAAGTTCTTCGATAGTATCTCTCTCCACATTGTATTTCACTATGCTTCCTTCTTTACGATAAATCAGTTCATTGCCTGAAAATCAAAATTAAATATAATAATGATCATTATGATAAACTAAATAATATAAATTTGATTATGTATTAATATACATCTATTGGAAAACGTCGATCACCACTAGTTTTCGTCAAAGAAACGAATGTAATTAATTTTATTACATATTATATTTATTTATTCTAATGAATGTCGTCAATTTGTGAATGTAAATATTTTTTAATTTTGCTAGTTAGAAAATGATTTTAAAAGGTAATTATAAGTGTTGGCTAGTGACGAAGTTCAAGTTGATGGTTCAACGAGGATTGTAAATAAGCAAAAAAAAACTATTTGTAACTGGTTGGAAAATCCAACAATAATTAAGAGACAAAATATACAAGTAGGAAAAAAGCAGAAAATATTCTGAGAACCCATTTACAAGGAATAATAAATAATAGTATGTGACTGTGGCCCAAGAAGTTGTGATTGCAGGGAATCATGGATGTCACGAAATCAACTTCAAGAACAACACACAGGGATAGAAAATGGGTTTTGTATTTAGATTTAGGAAATTATTAAGTGCGTGTGCATAAAATGAATATCGCTAAAATTGAATTATTGGTATATTTTATAAACAATTTATAATTTTATTAAACGTAAGTATAACTGTTTGTGGTATGAAGAAAAGCACAAACAAGAAACAACAGACAGCCTGGTGGTCGAAGGATATACGAGAGAAAACAAAAGAAAAGAAAAAGCATAGCAAAGATATCTAAACGACAAAATTAGCGAAAACTACAAACAATACATAGACAAGAGAAAAATAGTAAAAGACGAGGTTAGAATAGCAAAAACCATAGAATGGGAAAAGTTCGGGGAGACGTGTGGAAAAAAACGCAAGAGAAAACCAAAAGCTACCTAAAAGATTGCAGGAAAGAAACAGGACAAGAAATGAGATACATACAAAACAAACAAGAAAAAATGCTGAAGGAAAACGAAGAAGTATAAGAAAGATGGAAAGAATATTTTGAAGAATTACTAACCACATATAACGACAAAGAACAAAAGACAAGAATTAGAGACAAGAACAATACAGGGGCAGATACAGAGAGTATCAAGGAACAAGAACTACTAGAAATAATAAAAGAATTAAAAATAGGAAAAGCACCAGGACAAGGCAAGATTACAGCAGAAATGATCAAGAACCTGGGCCCGGTAGACAAAGAAAAACTACGGAAACTATTGAAGAACACATATTTAGGATTCATAGACCTAGAAAAAGCGTTCGACATGATCCCAAGAAATAAACTATGGACAATTATTAAAGAAAGAGATATAGAAAACAGGATTGTCAAATTAATACAGAACATATACAACACCAACAGCAATGCAATAATATACAAGGGTCAGATCTCAAGAACATTTAAGACAAGCATTGGACTAAGGCAAGGAGGAGGACTCAGTCCTACACTATTCAACATATTCATGGACGAAATAATGAAAAGTATAAAAACAGAAATTAGAAAAGCAAATATAGGATAGAAAAATATGTAAATGATAAAAATAGCAGAAAGACTTTTGCTGACGATGTGGTTGTGATAACAGAAAACGAAAGGAATCTGCAACACAACCTGGACGTGGGGAATAAGCAACAAGAGAAATGCAATATGAAAATGAAGTACAACAAAACAAAAGTAATGATAATAGGAAATCGGAAACATCAAATAAACATAAAGATAGAACAACACCTAATAGAACAAGTGCAGCAATTCAAATACTTCGAAGTAGTGCTTACAGAACAAGGAAAATGGAAGGAGAATTAAGCAACATAATTAAGCAACAGAATAAACAACACAAAAAACGTAATACTCATTGAATAACATACTTATTAACAATAAAGAGATGAGCAGAAGACAAAAATGAATATATACAAAAGCATATACAGACCGATTTTGACATGGGAGCGAGACGTAGAAGCTAGCAAAGAGAGATAAAGTAGAATACAGGCAATGGAAATTAAATACCTGAGAAGAATAAAACAAGATACGAGAAGAGACAGAATAAGAAATAAGGACATCAGAGAAGAAATGGAAATTCAAGCAATAGATAAGTTTATAGAAGAAAAACAACTCAACTGGTGGGGACATCTAATCAGGATGGAAAACACGAATAAAGTATGGGAAGCAAGAAGAGGAAACAAAAGAGGGAGAGGTAGACCAACAAAGGAGTGGGACAACATAATAGAAGAAATTATAAAAAACAAAGGAAATGAAACTGTTTGCAGTCTGATAACTCAAGTTGTCATTGGATTATGTACGACAATTTTGAATAAATATCAGCGATGTACGTTAAACGATAATAAATTAATATCGTAAGCAAATATACAATATTTTCAAGACGTGTAGGATATTTGTGCCATATTTTAATTTAATAAATACAAATTTACTATTGTCTTTATTGGCGCTATCACGGAAAATTTACAACTTTATTATCAACAGTCTGCCATTTTGTTATTTGTTTTAATAGTATTTAGTGGTATATCATCGGTGTTTAGAATAGAAATACAATAGAAGTCTATTCTATTATATCTGTGTTTACATTGAAGTGTTTAGCTCTTACTCCTTATTTAGTGAGAATAAAGCATACAGAATATAAAATAGAAAGTTTATAATTGCCCGGGTGATTTGATGTAGTAACCTCGGAGTTATATTAGATATTTACATTTTTCAAGTCCCTTCAATGGAAATGGACATGGAAGAGTACCCATGAGAAGGTAAAAACAAGATTGATTATGTACCAGCCTCAGAGAAACATATCTGTAACGATGTAACCGTCCTAAAGCGTTTTGACATGGCAGTGACCATAGGTTGGCATTAGCTAGGATACCCATTAATAGCCAAATCGAACAGAAGAAATTAGTTGAAGAAAAGACTACCAGCAATAGTAGAACTAAGGGAAAAGAAAAAAGGGAACAGCAGAACACTCAAACAGAAACTAGAATAAACAGAACCCCTACACAACTTGAATATTAAAGAAATATCAGACAAAATTACCAACAGTACCTGTGTTGCTGTAATGATAGGTTACTTTACAGATAAAAAAGTAAACCACTCAAAAGTCAGCATGGTGATGCAAGAAACATCGATGATATCATGTAAAGTATTTGTACGCGGTACTCGAGTACTTTTTGAATGTACTCGGAACTGTTCTGACGCCAGGTCAATAAAAACTCGCTGAAACTCTTCACCCAAACGCTAGAGAAGATCTTGGTCTTCAAAACCCCACATGGGAGGAAAGAGGAATTAACATAGATAGGCATCTCAGCTCCGTTTCGTAGATGACACCGTAGCGAGTAGCGACGAAGAATAATTAAATTAAATGATTCACGAATTACACCAAGCTTCAGTAGAGGTAGCATTATAGATGAACCTGGATAAAATAAAAAATTATGAGACACAGCAATATTATAGCGAATATCAATATCGAAAAATACGTAGCATACATGATCAAAAAATCAAACAGCGGAAACTTCAAGCAAAATAAGGCTGACAAGGGCAATATTTAGCAACCTGGGATATATCCCTATAAAATAAAATATAGACGCTTGCATCCTTCCAGTTACCACATACGGCTCGAAACTGCAACAATTACTAAGAGTAGTTCAAACCGCCTCCGGGTGTGTCATATAGAACAAGAGAGAAAGATGATGGCGGTGAGCATCAGAGACAGGATCAAAGACGAGATCAGAAGGAAAACAGGGATCACGGACGTAATAAAACAGATTGCCATTGCAAAATGGTGATGGACGGGTCATGTTGCCAGGAATTACCAAAATGGACGAAAAGAGTCATGCTGTGAAGACCACGACAATCAATGGTGACCTAAAGCTAGTGACGCTAGCCCTGGCCGACCAAGGGGTAAATCCAGTTCCTCGCCAACCATTTCGACAAATCGCACGCGTTTGAGGAGTTGAAAACAGACAAGTACACTGTTACTGGGGATTGGTTGCCTCGCAGCATTTTTGCATTTTAGCTGTAATCTACTGCTTTTTTATAAGACACTTTGACAACCCGGATATATACTTTGTGGATCAAATTCCAATGGCTGTGCCTATCTGGAATTGGAGTGGCCGCAAGGTTATTTACTACCACCACCCAAGGAGGGCTTTTAAAACAACTATATAGATCCCCAATTGATTGGTATGAGCAGTATGACACCAGCAAGGCTGATTTGATTTTGGTAAACTGCATCTGTTTTTAGAAAAACATTCCCCACAATCAGGGCCTCGTCGTCGTCGTCGTCCTGCACGCTCGCGAAGTGCAGCTCCCTGGTTAATCCTGCCAGTAGTCATATGCTTGTCTCAAAGATTAACCCATGCATGTCTATGTACACGCCAAATAAAGGTGAAACCGCGAAAGTCTCATAAATCAGTTATGGTTCCTTAGACCGTACCCACATTTACTTGGATAACTGTGGTAATTCTAGAGTTAATACATGCAAACAGAACTCTGACCGGAGATGGAAGGAGTACTTCTATTAGATCAAAACCAATTTGGAGGGACGATTCAATGCCATGCGGGAACAACTGGATACAAAAAGACAATAGAGGAGACAGATTGAGGAAACTTTCGTATAAATAAATAACCTCAGGATGATGATGATCCTGTAACCTCATTAGATATTTATATAAGGTCAATATAAGGCACATTTAACGAAGATTAGAGATCTTGAAAGAATTCATACATATTTTGACAGTTATGATTTTAATTGATCCTTATTCATCACGGCAAGAAAATAAAATACAAAGACAGCATTGTCTCTAGTTACCTGTGTGTTATATTAGATATTAATATACCAAATTAAAGTCAATGAAAGATGGAGTTTAGATCTTCAAAAAATGTGTAAATATGTTTGCAATTGTTATGGGATCTATGTAGGCATATAGATATATAAGGAGGGCAGCGTAGCGCAGTGGTAAGGCATCAGACTGCTTGGCTGAAGACAGTGAGATCAAACCTCACAAAGCGATATACTTTTCAGCTTGTACGCACCCTCAACTCCCCAGCTCGCCTTGCCAGCGTGAGGTTTCACGGCTAAACATCTTTCTCTGCTCCGGAGTAAATGAGATACTCATTATAAAATTACTTTCCGAATACATCACTGATGTAAAGGAAGCTTATGGCATCGTAAAAACGTGTTCACGATTTCTAACTAAGATTGTGTAAATATGCGATAACTTTCCGGGAAAAAAAACTACACTATAAGGAAGGTATTGTGAACAATTTAGAAGAATTTTAGAATATTCGTTGCGTTTTATGCCTAAAATAGTCGAAATAAACCCGATTTTTGTGATATCTGGATGTCTGTCTGCCTGTCTGTGAACAACATTCTGGGAAAACAACCCAACGGATTTATTTATTATTATAGCAATTGACTGTTTTACAATTACTTTTGAAAACGTAAAATAAATACAAACATATACAATTATATTATAATTAACTTATAAAAGTCGCTTTAAATATCTCTAGCATTAGAAATGTTTCTTAAAGTCACGTTCGAATGTATGTAGTTGCTATTGTTCATGGCATTTAATGACAAAGTCAGTATTTCAAAGAAAATATTATTTATAAAAATATTATATATAAAATGTCCATTTTTGGCTATAAGGACAATACGAAAATGAAAAACACATAACAACAACTAAATAATAAATAATTTTAAGCAATCTTCAAAATACTTGTATATGAAACATAATCATAATACTTTGATTAAAGTTAAAAATATAATGTAATCACCTAGTTTTTTATTAACACTATTTCAATGTATAATATATAATGTACTATTATTATGTATGGTATGCATCTAAAATAAATTTCTATTCTTATCTACGATTGTTTAAGATCCTTCAAGTCACAAAATGGAAAAAATAAAAAAAAGTGTGTCATATGTGCTTTTATTATTATTTATAGCAACTGACTTTTTTACAATTACTTTAGAGAATATAAATTAATTTTAAGCTTTTTAGATTCGATCATTAAAGTGATTAATTTATAAACTTATAAAACTCTCTTTAAACATTCAAGACGCCTCTAGTTAAGTGTACGGCCATGTAATTCTGATTACATTTAGATTGCTATGCACTCTACATTGCAATACACATTGGAGTCTTAATTAGCTGCACTCTCGCCAAATAAATTAAAATCAAATTACTTACCCGATATCCACGTAGCGTTAAAACTCCGAGCGCTTAATCTACCATCTATAACATCCTCGAGCGTGATTGCAGGCAAATTTCGATTCAACCCGAGCGACTTACTTTCACCTTTCCTTAAAATAATCGCCGCTATTACTATCAGACATATTATCACAACAGCAACCCCGCCTATGATCCATAGCCGTTTCTTTCGTTTTCCTTTTGAAATTATCAAGTCCTGCAAATAAAAAAGATATATTTAATATACAAATTACTTCGCATATACACACAATACTTCTAGTTAACACACCATGTCTTTTGCATGCCAGTAGCAAATTCATTTTAGGTACCCTATTATTATGTTAATATTTACATACTGCCTAAATTATCTCCTATTATACAGCACAGCCGCATAATATCCATTAACACTTCGTTCTTGTTTATTAGATGTAATGATTTCATACCGAGATTGTTATAAATCGATTCAATTTGAATATCAATATATAAGTTTGCTACACTGTTATTTAGCTCCTATAAATAACAAAATCGTAGTAGGTTTTGTAATCTTTGAAAGTAAATTGCATACGTAGGAGACCTTGAGTGCATTTTGTAAAGTGCAGTTATCTGATGGTATGAAACTTCATATCAGTATTTAAAAACCTTCAACGCAATACAATATAATGAACTAACGAACACATATAATATAATGAGTGTAACTTTTTATGTCACATATTTCATTTTATACAGTATGTTATTTCGTCAGACGATAATTCGAGGTTTTTCTAATTTGACACGTAGTTGTGTATTAAAAACTGATTGCTAAAACATGATGAACATTAATGAATGATTAAGTAAAATATATGTCTACTTGCAAATTCTAACAAATGCAATAGTAATAGTATATTGCCACATGAGTGTGTTAATGTTATTTTTTTATTTAATCTTTGTAGGATTATTTAATTGAAAAAAATACGGTAACAATTGATAATATGCCTAAACAATTATATAATTGAGTGAATTGGAAAAAGATAATCATAAGTCGAATTTTTGGCATTTTATAATAGCGCAATAACAGGCGTATTTAGGTAGAATGTGAACATGATATATTTTAAAATGGGCGTAGATCATATAATACAGATACAAGGGTATTAGAACATGATGATATGATGATTCTCAGTGTCTTTATAGGGCTATCCGCCGTGAAACTTTTCCGCCGTTCAAGGGAGAAGCTCAGAGGAGTTTTTTTAATCACCCAGTATTAACCTTGACTTTACAGAAAACCTCTGAAAAACTGTGAAAATTTACCCCAATAGGCTTCCCAATGCTCTGTACGAGACGGACGACGCTTCTATCCACTCGGCCACTGAGCTGGGTTTACGGATTTATATTTTAACAGATCTGTGTATTATTAAGATAATTTAAAAACATTATACAACTTTCCTAGGAGAAACGTTTAACGCCATCTGGGGGCACCATATCAATTAACAATGCACACCCATATGGCAATAACCGTCAACATGCTCATGCCATCAGGATTATATATAAAATAATTTAGTAAATTTAATACTATGCAGTTTACTAAAATAATTTAGTAAATTTAGTACTATGCAGTTTGAAGTGTCAAAATATATGTAACATGTAACATGAATATTGTATGTTACTTCTATTCTATTATTTTGTGCTAAAATATTAGCCACTGAAAAAGGGCTCGTGGGTCAAAAAAGTTTGAGAAACTCTGTATTAGAATACGATTTTACTCATTCCAGGCGTATAGATATGTAATGCTCTTTACTAAAATAATGTATTCTATTTATAAACCATATAACTACATGAAAAATCGCGATATGAACGAACATGTAAAATTAATGATTATACTTGCAAACATCTATTTCCTGTCGACTGTACATTAATCAAATATGTGAGAATATGATAAATTATTCCTATTTAAAAATGTTACTGCTAGGTGACATATATTTTCATATTTGATCCCAGTG
Organism: Lordithon lunulatus; assembly: GCA_963942505.1. Lineage (NCBI taxonomy): Eukaryota > Metazoa > Arthropoda > Insecta > Coleoptera > Staphylinidae > Lordithon > Lordithon lunulatus. The sequence continues at coordinate 15,095,441 of OZ012667.1, read as the reverse complement.
CTCCCCCAGATTTATGCGCACGACCGAATATAATGAATATAATTACGCAAAATAACCGCTGTGAAAAGTATATTTAAAGAAGTACGTCGAAAATATTGTTGGTATTCTAAATTTAAACTGTATAGTTTATCATACATTATGTTAACTTTTCCCTCGTATTTAGCGGCCCTCCTTAAAGAGTGTGAAACACGCACAGTTATAGTCCACGGCGGCCTTGGCCGGCATAAAGTAGCGCAAAATCCTATCTGCGACAGATAAAAAGGTAAATTTGTTATTTGGACGATCGATGGTAGTCGAACGATCTTTGTAAAAGGCTAAACGTTATTTACACAAGCCATGCTAAACTGCACAGGAAGGGAGTACATATAAATCGTTGTAAACGGTCTAGCACGCGACTAACTGGGAAACTTTTAAGTTAATCAGTAATTATTAATGGAGAATCGTGTTGGAATATGTTTTGCTTTAGAATAAGCTAACATATTTTTTTAGAATGATTACAATCTTCATTTTTAAAGTAAAAAGAATATATAATTTATAGAATTACTACTAAGAGTAATGTTCGTCATACGACGGCATATCAGGCCATATTACAAATAATCACATGTTTGGTTTCCAGCTATAGTGCCCAGTAATCGCAAATTAATTCTAAATCAAAATTTACAACAACAAAAAACATGAAGGTGTTATGGTGGATATGGCAGGGGACTGCTTATCAAAAATGGACTGAAGGGTCAAGAACCGTGGAGCAAGAAGCAGGGGTAGGTACGATGAGGTTTTTAAACGTTGCCAGGCCTCCTTGCTAAGATTGTGCAAGTTGTTGGAGAATAAAAAGTGTGTATGGTAAGCACATGTGCAACAGAGGAGGAATGGGTAGGGAGGTGCGGATACTATACTACCGCCAGACAGGGACTAAGCATTGTTCTCTACTACGATCTCACTCCAATAGCGACTCTGCCCTCAATTTACTTTCAAATATAAAGATCAAAATGTTTGGATTTGGATAGTTTACTTTATTTACTTGTATTTGGGATTGTATTTATATGAAGGTTTTAGACTGCGGTGCCTAATAAAGGTTATTTCTTTTATAAAGATTAAAATAGTGCAAATGCCCGTTGTTCGTAACTTAGTGAATAAATAAATTTATTGGTAAAAAAAAAACAATATGAAACTTTTTAGTTTGTGAGATTTTGTCACATAATATAGTATCTCAACCTATTGAGATACTATATTATGTGAAAAAATTTCACATTTAATGTTTTGAGGATAGTAAAGGATAATGGCTGTTATTTTTTTGCGCCAATTTCCCACCGCAACAATCGGCGAATAGGATACATACCCAATTCTATATTATCTATGAAAATATGTAAGCTCTTCTTAGTAATAATTACTAATTTTAGAATGCCAACAAAAGCTAATACCAATAGGATTACTTTCTTAAAGATATGATGAAACAATGTTTCTTCAAATATAAAACAAGATTGTGTTTATTTAGCGATACTTTTTGTTACTCCTAAGTGGAAAATCGGTTCAAACGCATAGCGTATTGATCTTCATAGAGAATATTTTGAAAACCAATAAACACGATAATCAGTGATAAATATTTGTTTTTGTTCTCTAATCATGAAATATAAAAGACAATTCTCGTATTAATGTCAGACAAGGAATTATACAGGAACAGGAAAAATAGTAATTATGCCAATATTGAAGAAGCACAATATGTGACTGTTGCAAAGGTATTACTCTTATAAGAATCGTTTCAAAGGCATACGAAACAACACTAGAGTAAATACTTAATAGCTATAGACGTACAGCTATGCGAATCACAAAGCGGGTTCAGAAAGGGAGGGAATGTACATGATTTTGATTTTGCCCATTAGCTTACTATAATAATTACAAAATGAACAAATTGAAATTTGACTTTATCATATAAAGTAGAGTAGTGGAAAAAACATAAAGTAACAACTATATGCATAGAAGACAAATTAATCATTCTAGTCAAATTTTAAACATATCCTCTATTATCTTTTCTAATTTACAAGATAACAATGGAATGTTACATATGAGTAATTCCTTGTAGCAACAATATTCATTGTATAATTTAGTAATCAATATTCACACTTAGAAAGCATTACTCACAAGTAATTTAATTAATTTTTTCTAACCTTGACCATAATAAAATTCCTAGTGGTTCACCGCAACACACTTTATCAGAATATGTTATTGTATGATTTGCATTTAAAATTAATGTGCAGTGCGCGCCCGCCTTCTGCTACATAAATTTATAATAGCATATTTCTATCGGGCTGAGTTGTTACTTAAGCAACAAGGTTGTTGTGATATCTCAAATTGGCGAATTATCTATGTTAATTCCCATATGTGTCAAATCAAATGTTCCATCAAGAGTGAAGTGATTCATTTTGCCGGCCAACAATAGCAGCGTGTTGCTATAAATAACACATGGTAGATAATACAACAATAAGACTTTTTAAGGCCGGTGCATATAAAAATATAATTGCAACAACCATAAATATAAAGCATTGGTCATTGGCAAATCGAAAGATCCCGTGCAAGTTAAGCAAGCAAATAATAATATCATAATTAATTGTTTATTTTACACGTGTGGGTGGATTGTTATTGTTTCGAGTTTTTTCAAATGCCTTAAATTAATTGTCATATTTTGTCTGAGATCATTCTATGGAGCAAAACATTTATTTTTCCAACATCGGACATACTATAGACATTATGATATTTTACCGTTACATGTCCAAATTATTCAACGAGATGATGACTTTTGCAATAATGTAATTAAAATTATTTCTTATAGAGAGAGAAAACAATATTTAGTCGTCTTTCCGACTATATATTTATTTTGTTACTCAAACATCATTTGTAAGTAAATGATGTTTGAGTAACAAAATAAATTAAATTAAATTTCACAGTAAAAAATAAAATACAATCTTAAACCTAGTTATTTGTTATATATTCATAGTTTCGCGCTATTGGCGCCGGTTGTTGACAGATACCGATACTGTCAAAAAAGTAGTAGTAGTCTTCAAATTCAACTGCGCTATTTTGTGTATAAACAAAAAAAGCAGAATTTGTCTAGTTAACTGTGCTCACTTTGAAAAGCTCCGTGTGGTTATAAAATTTCATTAATTGAACCGTCCCACTGTACCAGGGAGCGTACTTCTAATATATGAAAATAATTCGTCAGGGAATACTATATAAAAACCTTATTCATAACTTCTGTACTATACAGGATGTATTTTACGTTGCAGTCAAAAATAAGACCAATATACTCAAAATACACCTCGGTTGCAGATTTACATATAATTAAAAGTAAAAAATATATTTGGCAGATTTCGGTCCACATTAAAATATTGCTCAGTTTTAAGCTATTTAAATATCACATAAGTTAAAACGATTGCATTTGTAAGGAGTATATCTCATCAGAATCCCGACTTTTGGCCGGCTAAACAATTGACATTTAACTGGAGAATAAGGTTATTCCTGGAATAAGGGCTGGTTCTACAATTGACATCTAACCGGAGAATAAGGCTATTCGTGGAATAAGTTTGAGATATTAGCGCGATATGTCAAACTTATTCCACGAATAACCTTATCCTCTAGTTAAATGTCAATTGTAGAACCGGCCCTTAGTTTGATATATTTCAAACTTATTCGACGAATAGCCTCATTCTCCGGTTAAATGTCAATTGTAGAACCGGTCATAGGTTGTTTTACATTGTGTATATAATAAAACGTGAGTAATATTAATAGTAAATAGTTATAACATTAAATATTGATGAGCATTATATTTTTTATATTTTACCCATTGTTCCTTAACTTATATACATTTTATGTACTTATTTACTTATTTTTTATTATTACACGATTTATTTAAGACAATATAAATATAAATCAATGATATTCATTTTCAGAGTAGCTTTTTCAATGATATTACATATTATTTAAAGATATTTGTTTGATTATTATTGTAGTTGTGCATCATAATAATAAATAGTTATTAGGTATATTCTGTTTTCGTATTTTCCCCATCTTACTTACATATTGGAGATTTATATATGATAATATAAACGGCTGACTGAAAGACGTCTGGCCGATAAAGATTGATTTTAAAAATGTACATGTTATCCAATAATGTTATTAGGTTATTTATTTATTTAATATTACCTATTTATAGAGAATAGGTAATATTAAATAAATAAATAACCTAATAACATTATTGGATAACATTTACATTTTTTAAATTCTCAGTCTGAACGATCTGAAAAGTTTATTTCACATGCAACGGTAGTAAATGTATTATTCATTCATTTAATTGAAAATTAGAGTCAAAGTAAACCCTTACAACGTTTATGTTCATGTTGCATTCAACAATAAATGGGTTCCTAATAATTACATCAGATAATTGAATGTGAATTAATTCATTCTTGCAGTACACTGAGGCTTTAACTTCAGCCGTCGGTCAATTCTCAAACAATCGTGCGTGCTTCAATTTCATAAATGTAATTTAAGAATTTTTTTTAAATGTGGGTTATAAAATATTCAAATTCTTTTTACCGCCATTATTTTAATAGTTTTAGCTATAAAATAGGGAGTGTAGTGCCAACGGAAATTACACGCTTTGGAATTTACAATGGACTTGCACGCAGATATTACGAGTCGTCGAAATACAATTTGTCACTATTCTCACTTGCCGCGGAATCACTGGTGTGATTCTCAACCACGGTGCCGCGTCTCTTTAGTGTGCCACCTACGTTTGTGTGCAAAAGTAAAAACCTCGGACAATAAAAAATGTAATGGACAAGTTACCATTGCACTACTACAGCTCAAAAAGTATTATTAGTATTATTAATCACAACGGGTTGGGTTGTGATTGCTGAAGTGAACCAAACACTTTAGAGCTGTAGTAGTGCAATGGTACTTTGTCCATTACATTTTTTAATGTCCGCGGTTTTTACTTTTGCACACAATCATAGGATGTACACTAAAGAGACGCGGCACCGTGGTTGAGAATCAGACCAGCAAAAAGCAGTGCAAAAAGTCAGAAAGCACCAAACTAAAGTTTTAAAAATCCCTGAACATGAAGTAAAGGCTCTACTTCTACTTGATAACTATCCTGCACCTCCAAGCGATAACAAGTGAAGACAAGAAGTTAGATGCGTGTTCTTGCCAGCCAACACAACCTCTTGAATCCACCCTATGGACCAAGCGAGTCAAACGTCCATACAAAAAGAAGCTTTTAAATGTAATTTTGAAACTCGAGGAACCAGCTGCAGAAGAAGAATACAAAAGCAGTCAAAAGACGTTACAGAATTTCAAAAGCTACATCAGAGAAATACTACAATACTAATTTTGCAGCTGCTGACAACAAGAATCACACATATATAAGTGTGAATCCACCTCTTAGCAATCTACATATCTAGATTTCAATCTTATTAGATCTTGTCAGTATAGATCAGCTAGTGAGGATGAATTCACACAATATCTCGAGTGGTTATATACAAAAAAGTTACAACTAACCCCCTAGTGGGAAAGTTAACACCCATATGGTAATAACCGTCAACATGCGGCTACAACAGAGGCTGCCCTGGCAAGGATCTTGTCAATCATTGATGGGCCAAGCGAAAATAAACGTAGGCTGCTCACAGCAGTGTCGAGAGCACAATTAGTATATGCCGTATCTGCAAGGGTGGATGCAGTTAAGACGAAAATAAATGCGGACAGAATGAGAAGGGCTCTGCGCACCAGCGCCTTAGGAATCATATGAGTGTACAGGACATCTACTAACGCGGAGGCGTGGGCAGCAACAATGTTAGCGAATCTCCTCGCGGAATAAAAGACAACAGTCTTCTACAAGACCAGGGAGGGCGAAAAACCCAAAACAGTAAAAGACGAGGTCAGAGGCCAAAGTTTAACTAAATGGCAACGCGGTGGGAGACGATAAACGCGATATAGACTAGACAGATCTTCCCCCAGATAGTTCCAGTGGTAGACAGAAGACGCAGCTCCTGCCGGGTCACGGTGTGTTCCAAGCTTATTTACACCGGATAGGAAAAGACAGAACACTCAAGTGTCGAAGCAGCAACCAGCCGGATGACCCGATCCATACCTTGTACATATGCCACAGATGGTACAACAAAAAGACCGAAATTTGACTGGGAGAAGAAAGACCGAAGCCACGACGACTTGGGAAATGAATGACAAGAACTAGAAATCAGTTGGCATAAAGTACAAATTCAACTACGATTTTCCAGAACTGAGAAGACATGGCCACCCAGCAAGACACAGAGAGACGCGACTAACTGACCGACACTAGACAGTGAAAGGAACTGTCTTTGTAACTGAACGTGAGGATGGTTTTAGTCGGTAGGCGCCCCGGGAAAAATCCGGGGTGAATCCGACTCTACCCATGCTTCAAACACCAGGAGGTTATACTGAGGCGTGAGTGTCTTTTTAACATTTACTCGTCATAGGACACACAAAAAGTAGAAAAAAAGGTTAACATAATGGAGAAGAGGGCAAAGGGCAGACAGAGGGCAAAAATGAAGAATAATGTGGTGGTGACTAGGATTGCGGTTTGTTGCATTCGCCTCAGATGGCCGGTTTCTATTCGGAGAGCAACAGTAGTTGAGGAAAACCCCGCTAGACTTTGCTTGGTTAAAGTAAAATGACATTTGCCCCGACGCCTATTTTGCTCTCGATAACGAATTTTGCATATTTCGCACTTTATCTCGATAACTAAACGAGATAGAGGGTTGCGGTTTGCTGCATTGCTTTAGCTCGGAACTTTCTATTTGGGGACAATGTATGAAAAAAAAAGATATGTCTTAGGTGTGGCTGGAGAAAAAGATGAAAGGAGTGGGAAGTCTAGTAACTGAAGCCAGGGAGAGAAAGAGGGATGTTGAATGGCAAGAAATGCAGGTGAGAAAGACTGAAAGCTCATATAACCCTGGTTATGTGGAGTGCAGGGAAAACCTCCCAAGCTACATAACCAGGAGAAGATTGAGCAGGGAAAGAAATATTGCAACAGGCTAGCGTGGCAGAGAAAGTGGGTGGGGAAAGGAAATATTGGGAAGGGTATTTGTCAAGTTTGAGGTTTATATTGTATATTATTGGATATTATTATGTTAGATTTATTTTTGAGCTGTAGTAGTCCAATGGTAACTTATTCATTACATTTTGTCCGAGGTTTTTACTTGCACACAATCATAGATGGCACACTAAAGAGCGGTACCGTGGTTGAGAATCAGACCAGTGATTATTATGTATATTTTATCACTCCTTTAACTTTTTTTGCATTTAAAATAAACAACAATAATTATTTTAAAAAAATAGATAACATTGTACTCAATGGTAAAACTATTAGAAACTTTACAACGCATTTACCTCAAAAAATGTTACATCTGTCATCTCACAGTGCGATATGTAAAATGAATTATTTTAATACTGAATGTATAGTTATGTATAAATATTTTAATTTAATTTAGAATTACTCAACTATTTTTGGAGGAATAAATTTATTACCATTATCATAATCATTATTTTTATTATTATTAGTATTACATATTATTTCATAATAATCATGTTTGCCATAGAGCTCGTGCTGTTAATCAAATTAAATTATAATATAGCAGTAATATTGTTGAATTTAGGGCGTATTAGTATGATGATATAGCTATAGTCATATAATACGCATTAACGAAATTGATTACCGGAAAAACGGTTCGTGATTTTTGTGATTATGTCAGGAGTGGCGTAATTTATGATGATTAGCTACGTTCACGCATAGGACATACATTAATTAATTATATTCTTCCAATAATAATAGTCTCAATTTATTATCCTTACACAAAAAACTTTCATAAAAGATTATTTTATTTTATATATATATATATATATATATATATATATATATATATATATATATATATATATATATAGTGAAGTACTTCTTGCCATTGTCGGCTATCTGAATGAAGAATCACCAGATGTATCAATGTTATTAAGTAGTAGTAGTTGGTAGCGCGACGGCCGCGATAGCCGGAGACGTGGGTTCAAGTCCCACCGGAGAGTGACATTTTTGAGAAATTATTATATATATATATATAAATCTAGGTCAGTTAACAAGGCTGAAGTTTCATCCTTAGATCATTAGAACACTGTGTCCATTTTTTATCGATATTATTACACATTAATATTTAACATGATAGATTTTCATTCTATATTTTTTAAAAGGACACAAGTTCACAATTACTCAACATATTTATCCACAATAAATTTAAATGTATTAAATTCATTTTGGATACTTAACACTAAATACAATGTACAAGGATTGTACAGATACAATTTTATACAACAATTCAATAAACAGTTAAGAAAGTAAAATGTTATATTTATAAATCTGTTCAAACTGCTCGCCTGTAAAGTTAGGGAAATGTGACATACTATGGTAACCTCGGAGGTAAAGATATAGTAGTATATTTGATACTGATTTTGAACTCGGATATTGGTCAATATAAAATGAATGGATTGCCGGATAGCTTGCTCTGAAAACGATATTAATTGTATGCAATCAGGTATGGTATTTGGAAATACTATTGCAAGACTTGTTATACCTATATTTTCCTCAGGCAAGCAATATTAGTGCCCCTTATATGTATATATTTTTACTTAATTATGTCAATTATAATTAACGTGTTCATATAAAACATATGGTCAGTGCGTATTACTTTATTATACGTCCATCATCATATCATATTACCAATAATCTCTCTCGCCGTTATATTTAAAAGTCTATAGCCAAAGAGATAGAAATATAGCAATAACTAAAACATAGATGTATTGTTAATTAATTTAGTGTGTGTTGATGAATGGCAAATAAACTGGTAGTTATGGAACACTATCTGCATACATTATGCTTCTCTGGGTGTACGACTTATATCAAGGTAATTTGCAAGTGCAACTTTCACGAAGATCTGAAATGTTACGAACCAGTTTGCGAGATTTTTTGTTGTTGGAATTACTGGGTATTAAATAAAATCCCACAATGCTGTTTATGAACACAAGAAGTGAAAGATAATCTGTTTCTATACAAACGATTATGTACTGAAATAATAATAATAATAAAGAGCTTTGTTTATTCAACAGGACGATCTCCAATTACAGGACAACAACAAATTAAAATATTTAATTTAACTAACTGTAAACTATACAAATAATAGTAAATGTATACAAAACAGATAGTTATAATATTGGATTGTTAAGGCGTCTCCTTAGTAATAATTCATTTTAAAGAATAAATAAAACGATTTTTACTTTGTTTTTAACACACTTTAGTAAGTAAAGTGAAACTAAAATTTATATTAAAAAAAAACAAAGTAAAAATCGTTTTATTTATCCTTTAACTGATTTTATTTATTCAGATTATATGCACAAGTTCACCGAGATTTATATTAAATTAGCACACAATTAAAAAAAAATATTTAACGATACACAAAACACATACAATGAGCATTATGTTAATATTTTAGTAATGCAAACCAAATCCCACCCTTTTTTTATATGTCTTCATATTGACAACATTGCAAACAGACATTATATCTTAATACTAAACGTATTTTGCCAACACCGGTAGACATTTAAGAGTTACAATTAGTGCCTATAACAATGTGTAACTCTTAGCAAATCGCAACCCTTCATAGAAATAATAGACTAGGAATAGACAATTTATGAAAGGTCATACATTGTCTATTCCTTATTAGTACTATACATAAAAATACAATAAGCAAATTTCTTAAATTATAACATAATATTAAAATTTCAGCAAGGTTTTTCATACCACTACAGCGAGTAGTAATTAATATTACTCATATAAAATACAATGCCATTGCGATTGCAAGAAATAATTAATAATATTGCATGTAGAAAACATATAATTGCTGAAATACCTCTTATAAATGTTCTCATTAAAAAATACAAGTTTTAATCTTAAATGTGATGCATTGCTGTATGCATGTAAGCTAAGTCTAAAAATAGTGACATAATACTATTTATGCAATATAATGCGATACATATATATTCTGTATTTTCAATTCATTTTTAATAAGCTTTTAATAATTGTTACCAATTTAGTGAATTAATTTAACTTGAATGAATTATAATTAATATTATTTAATATTTATTCTAAGCTTGTTTATATTATTGAATTTGATGTTTTCTGCTCTTGAAATAAATAGAAAGTGAAACAAATTTGTGGATGCTTAATGTATCTAACTTTATAGCAATAAGAACTTACATCATTAGGGTTTGATAATTTATTTTAAATCGGATAGATATGGACATTCCCCCGGCAGATATCCACCAAAAACTGATCAAGACTAAAATAGCCAAATGCAGAAATTGGTTTGAATATATCCAGTAGTTTTTATAAAAACGTGTAGATTTTTTTTTCACAAACGACAGTGACGAACAGGCATTTTCTAAAGGTCTTAAATTGATCAAAAGATCTAATAAAGAGGATTTTCGCAAAAAATAGTATAATATTTGCCTTGCTTATAATACTTATTCATACTTTCTATGATAAAGTAACAATATTATTATTAGGTGAAATAAAAACAACATGTATTCGAAATATTCACTAACACAATTTTTTTTATCTAAAACTTGTTTTAAAAATTCTTATTGTTTCAACTATCAAATTAAATTACAAATGATAGTTGGCAAGCATCATATTTACCATATTTATGTGCTTAGTTTTAGCGTGTATAGTTGGCATAGCACAGCATTAGATTAATTCACATATCGCAGTTGAAAATAGCTGTATGTCCTATTTTATGTAATCAGATCATATATCACATATATGAAAAATGGAAGAAAACCAAGGATATTTTATAAGTTGGCTTAGAACTATATCTATAAACTCTGTGAACTTATTCAATAACGGAAGTTTCTCTTTATACTGACATAAACCAACAATTATTTGTAACTTCACTTACCATTTAGTTCTTAGTTCTTATGTTGTCACAATAAATACTTATTTTTTCACAAGAAATAATCCTCTGAAATTGACTCATTTATTACTTTTTGTCAGCATAAACCCACCTTAAGTTCTATACATTAATTTTTATTATTATTATTATTATTATTATTGTTATTAAAATAAAGAGAAAAGTTACACTGAAATATTGGCATAAAAGCACATGAAAATAGAAAAGGACAGAAATAGTAAGATAGAAACAATAATTAAAATATGCACATAAAATTACGATAGACCTACCCCACTATGCAAAATATTTTGCGCTTTTTATTAACTAGCAACTTTACAACCGCATACTAAATCTAAGATAAGATTTTTCAGCACTTTATAACAAAAGCACGCTCTCATTTGATTTATTGGAATGCCTATGCACTTGATTTAAAATTTTTATAACTACCACTTTGAGGTCGGAAAAATTAACAATCTTACGCGCAATATTACACGCAATATTAAAGGCCGCTACTGCATGTATACGGGCAATAAAATTCCGCAAGGCTTTTTTAATCATCATATATTGTCGCAAGGAACAATTGAATTGAAAATTTTAACGCAACATTATTTTTTAACATAATTAAACTATTGTCTATAATTATTATTAATAAAGTTTCCTTCAAGTTCAAATGATAGATAGATATTTCATAATGCATGTTAATTATTAATATTTTATTGTTTATAATGATTATTAATAAGTTCCTTCAAGATCAATAATGATGAATTGACATTTCAAATTTTAATGCCAAATTATTGTTTAACATAATTAAACTATTGTCTATAACTATTATTAATAACGTTTCCTTCAAGTTCAAATGAGATAGATATTTCATATTCATATGTATGTTAATTATTAATATTTTCTTGTCTATAATGATTATTAATAAGTTCATTCAATATCAATAATGATGAATTGACATTTCTGCTTGACTCATGATTGAAAACATTATTATTATTAACATGCATTAATAATAATTTTTTCATTCATGATTACCAAGGTTCTTGTTACAAGACCCAAAACTTTACTAATTTTACTGAGAAAACTTGTAAACCGTGTTAACACGCTGAGATTTAATTTACATTAGTAAAAAAATACACTGCAATTCACTAACATTTAATTTACACAAATAAAATCTCTAACGAGACGGCCCTGTTTATTATATAATAAAGTATTTACACAAACTTTAAGTGAACTATATTCAAATTAGTAAACTGCATTGATAATCATTGCATTTTGTAACATAATTACACTTGTGTTATTATTAATAAGTTTCCATCAAGTTGCTAGGATAGGTAGATGTTTCTGCTTGATTATTGCATATTAAATATTAATATTTTCAATCATGGTTGACAAGGTTATTACACCAAGATCCAAAACTTGTCTACTTTTACTCTGAAATCTAAAATACAACACACACATACACACACACACATTGAGATTTAATTTATATAAATAAAATTCAAATAAAAACCACATCCCATTTCACGGTAGAGATTTATTAGGTAATAAATCATTTTACTTATAGTTCTTACTATATGTCAGTTTAGAACTGCATAAATGTTCGTTGTATTTATAACTGAATTAAACTTATCAATAATTATAATTATTAAGTTTCGTCAAGTTCAAGTTCAAAAAGGCACCTTACACGGTCAGTAATACTGTCAATCCTAGTACTGTCAGTATTTGCTTCAATGCTCCTTTTATATTTATCAAGTAATCAATTATCTGGATATATATATATTTATATATATATATATATATATATATATATATATATTATCAGTAAGTAATAATGAATATTTTAAACATATTATTGCACAGTAATACTGTCATTATTCTAAAATATTGACAGTAATATTGATCGTGTAAGGTGCCTTTAAAGGATATGTGCATGTTAATTATTATTATTTTCACTCATGGTTGTCAAGGTTATTGTTACCAAAACCCAAAACTTTATTATTAGCACTGTGAAAGCGAAACCTGTCCACGCAGTGAGATTTAATTACCATAAATAAATGTCGAAAAAACCATATCGCGTTTCAAGTTAGAGATTTATTAGATAACTAAGTGAAATTCTCAGCATTCGATGGGGTATCATGAATCAATTTCCAAAGGGTGAAATGCTTGACAGATAATTAAACAAAAAAAACTTTTACTTAAAAGATTACTAATAATTCAAAACCCTTAATACTCCAATTAAATATTGAATAAAAATACTTAAAAATAACTACCTCGATGAGATTCGAACCTACGACCCTCACATTTGCTGTCAGTACAAAAGTCATAACTGACAGGACGGTTGGCTTCAAAACATTGTGTTCGTTATTATATTATAGGGATGAAGCTTTTTACACAAATTGATCTTAAAAGATGATTGCCGACAATATTTTATCCATACTTGTTTGTACACCATAGTACAATTAAGTAAAAAAATAAATAAAACTGACTGAGTTACTTAGTAAATGATTTTAAAACATGGTAAGATAATAAGAGCCACCAACAATTAATAGTTCATTTAGAAAACTACAATGATATTCGTTGTATTCTTTAATATAAACTGTGATCCAAACTATATCCTTGGCGCAGGTTGCCGACCCGTATATATTTAGATATATAGGTAATATATTTTTAATTGAGATTTTTCGGTGATAACATACTAGGTATAATCATTATTATATCTATAGGTAAATTACATAATTTGTAAATAAGTATAATACATTATGATAGCAAGTCCTTATATACACATATACTAACTCACGGCAGAAGGACAATAGCCTAAATATAATTTCGCGTTTTTTTAATGTTTTTTCACTCTGACATTTGATATAATTTTCCTCAGAAATGTCCTTATGTAACCTATATCATAATATACATCTCTGATCGCAGAAAAATAATCCCTTTCAGAATCTGTAATCAAAAAATGGGGTTGTCATTTGAAAAACTTATCGATGACGTCATTGCACATTCAAAAATGATCGAAAAATATTGACATTTACATTAAAAATTTATATATATATATATATATATATATATATATATATATATATATATATATATATATATATAAATCAAGAAAACAGTTAAATATGATTTACCACTCTTTCTTCAAATTGGTCTACTATGGCATCTTTTACACGTGAACCAATTTTAGCATTTAGATCTGCTATAATAATCCCAATAACTTACTAGTAGCAGATCTAAATGCTAAAATGGTTCACGTGTAAAAGATGCCATAGTAGTCCAATTTAAAGAAAGAGTGGTAAATCATATTTAACTGCTTTCTTGCTTATTTTTGTGTAATGAATTTGGTTCGTATTCCAAAATGTAATCATGGCAATAAGTGAATTTGCAATGAATTCACAATTGTACTGAAACTGCAGCAATGCTGCTCTCTACTACTCTGATGGCAGAAAATTAACTCCAAACTAATGAGCAATATCTATGCAAATATTTTAACTTTGCATAATATACATGGCTTTATGTCCAAGGTTTTACTATTTATATGCAAAATACCAAATTAAAAATGTCTTAATACAGCAATGATAAAATTAAATGAACCTATAAAATTTGTTTAGATTTTAAATTCAATTAGTTTTACAGTGTAAACTATCTTTGCCAAAAAATAAATATGTATAAAAAGACACAAATATGAAATATATTATTAACATTGTATCACACACATTTTGGAAGGCACGGAATACATTTTTGGTGCACCCTATTACATAAAATCTAATTTTGTTATAAAAACAATCATAAATATATTATTATATAAATATATTTTAAATGTAGCACAGGCTGATGGATTTTTTTTTAAACTGCCACTGTGATAGGTTTATATGTGTATGAATGTCTATTATTTATATTTAATAATTTTATATTATAAGATTGTAAGCGATTCGATGGACAAAGTAATCGATAAATTGACAGTTATTACACACTAGGTAGCTTGTTTAATACAATTAATTGATACTAAGTGACAACAAAAAAATGACACATAAAAAAACAAAAAAAGGATTATAAAGGCACCACATCCAAATATAATTAATGCACTAGCCGATGCTCGAAGTCTATTACTGAAAAAATGACAATATGTAATTACCGTATAAGGTTGATAAATATTGCTGGCGGATTGAAGCAAATACTGACAGTACTAGGATTGACAGTATTATTAATCGTGTAAGTGCCTTATAGATTTGATTTTAATTGTAATCATTACTTACAGGTAAAATTTTACTATCGAACCCTACAACATAGAACGAATAAATGAATAGTGTCATTCCTGGTTAACGTAATTTGTAAATGAACTTTGTTTGTTTTATATTAACATAAAAAATATTACTAACATAGTAAAAAAAAGTGATAAAACCGACAATAATGCATAGTAGTGAATCAATCAAATCACGAAACAAAAATAAACACCATGGAGATGAGATTCCTAAGAAGAAGAGAGCAATACAAGAATGGATAAACTAAGAAACGAAACAAAAACCTTCAGATAGAGCTACTCAACAAGGAAATAATAGGACAGTTCAGATGGCTTGGGCACATATGCCGAATACCAAAAGAAAGACTATACGAATATCATATACGAAAGCAGAATAATGGAAACTACATTGGGAGACCAAGGAAAACGTAAGATGACAAAATGAGAGAAGAAGCATAAAGAAAAACCATAAAACGAGAACTGATTAAACAATTAACACATGACAGGAAGAGATGGAGAAAAATATGAAAATAACACACAACACAAAATGACACTCGTGCTCTGGTCAAGAAATACAAGGAAGGAAAGGGTCATAACAAGAACAAAAGACTCATAATAGTAAGACAGGAAGCGAGCAAAACAAACATGTACATAATATATATATATATATATATATATATATATATATATATATATATATATAATATAAAACAAATTAAATTTACCAATAATAAGATTATTCGATTAAATAAATAAAGTTTATATTGACTTGTTTCTTATTAGACTAATATCCCTGGAAATAATGGAAATGGTAGGGTCATACAATAAGAAAACCAATCAATAACGTTACCAGGACGAGCTTAAATTGGAACCCACAGAGCAGACACAAATAAGGAAGACCCAAAACAACTTGACGACGTATACTGCATAAAGAAGCCTCTGAAAATGACTGTACTTGACAGCAAATGAAGGGAAAATACGCAAAACGCGTAGGACAGAAGAGGCTGGTTGATACCCTATGCTCCTGAGTAGAGTCCCAGGATTCAAGAAGTTTTATTCGTACCATTTTAAATGCATTGTGTTCTACAACTTATGAGAAATAAAAATTATTATTATCACTACTATGCTAAACGTTTATTAGCAATAACACATTATTATACATGTAAATAATGGGAAATCGTAGAATTTGTATGCGGCCAACTGATCAAATAATATAAATGATCTTATTTTAAGAGAATTATTTGAAAAATATTGTTAAGGCGTCTACTTTGTGATAATTCATTTTAAAGGAGAAATAAAACGATTTTTTACTTTGTTTTTTACACACTTCAGTTACACTTTGCAACTAGTTTCGGCTAAGTTCTAGCTATTTTCGAGTCATCGGAGGAGCGCGAATACTAATTCTAAAAACCAATCGTTGAAATAATTTCAATACATAATTATTATACGAATGATTCTCAAAGTTGGGATCGCGAAAAATATTTGGGGCGTCGCAGAAAAAAAAACATTCAGGATGTTCCTTACACATTCCCATTCTTCAGAGGAAATTTTTAAGTGCAAAAAGGGGGTTGTGAACCAAATAGTTTGAGAAACACTGTATTATAGCGATTTTCCTAAAGTTGTTGAAGTTTTTAGTTATGCAATTATCAATTAGGGACCGGGTTGAAATACTTCTGGTCCTTTTTGCTTTTAAACAGGATATGTTTAAAATGGAAAAATGAAAAGAATAAATTATATACAATAACACATGCAAATTATTGAAAATTAATCGACATGTTTATGAAACTTATTATAATTATTTCAAGATTTGAATTTATTACATTATTTGAAACAAAACGATTTTATCGAAATGTTATTAATTGACGTTTTCAAAAACTATATCGGATAGACCAAATTTGATTTAAGATTCTGGACCCAAAAATTGCCTACCTGTTAAAAAAATCGCAGTCACCAAAACGTCTTTTCGGTAGCGTTATTATTGTAAATCTATTTTCAATTTTTTAAGACACTTTTGTTTATAAAAATGCTGAATTTATGTAGCACATTTGGTAAAATGCAGAACCTGATGATTAATTATTATGGTATATGATTACTGGCTAAAAGGTTGTGACTGATGGCCAGTTGGTGCATGGACACCAACATATATATTAAATTAAATTATTTGTAATAATAGTGATTGAATATATAATCCTGTAATAATATATATATATATATATATATATATATATATATATATATATGATGAATTGGGCCATAAAAAAAATTTAAAAAAAATGTTTATGTTAGTACTAATAATAATAACGATAATGACATAAAACTAGATTGTTAAAATTTGATGGTTAGTCCACTTTCGTTCTCAAGCCTCATATATCGTTTTAATTAAAAATACCGTTTAATATTTCGTATATACTTTATAAAATTGCTGAATTTATATAGCATATTATCTGAATCGGTTGTTTGAAGAAGGGAACGAATCCAAAAATCAAATTTGAGGAAAATTGAAGGAAACTTACTATAATTTCTACATGAATCGATATTAAAGATTAACAACATTATTATTTAGGTTTGGTAGACAGTCACCATATTCCGTTGTTGTATTGGGTAAATATTTTACAGGTTGTTGGGAATTTATTAGTATTATTTAATTTTTACGCTTGTTCCATTCTTCAAACTACCGATTAAATTATTAAAATGAGGAATTTGATATTTCTATCAAGATAAACCGAAATATATAATAATCGTTACAAAATATTTCTAAACATACTGCTGTAATCAACAACAAAAAATTGTTTCCAAACCGATTAAGGAATGCAAAACTTTTTCAGCGTGATTAATTCATTTTGTTT
The DNA here is from genome assembly GCA_963942505.1 of Lordithon lunulatus. Taxonomy (NCBI): domain Eukaryota; kingdom Metazoa; phylum Arthropoda; class Insecta; order Coleoptera; family Staphylinidae; genus Lordithon; species Lordithon lunulatus. The sequence goes on along the minus strand of OZ012667.1, from coordinate 15,077,337 downwards.
TACAATGCAACAATTGTTATAGACAAAACAACCACATTCCATTTAATTTAGAAAGTTCGCCAATAAACAACATGTGCATTCCGTAGAGCATAAAACTGCACGCCCTATATTAACATAATCGAAACAACTATCAAAATAAAAATAAATATAATAATTCACCTGATTACTCTGCGCTATTTCCAGACTAGATCCGTTCATGGGATTCATGGTGGTCATCTTCCCGAATCCCGCAAATTAAAATAACAATAAAATCACACTTCACACGAACATTATTTTTAAAAAATCACACTTAAAATCAACAGCGCGCTCTAAAAAAAATGGTGAAAGTCGTATTCAATTTTGCGTGCGGCGCGTGTACTACATATCCCAAAGAGCGGTGAATTACTGCCGAACACAACGCGGTCATGAATGCCGGACTGTTTACCGCTCAGGTGGGGAGGTCATTTGTAACCAGTTCACCTCTAAACTTGCGCCACTTTGATTTGTTTATATGAAGATTTTGATGTATCGCCGCGCGCGCACTAGATCACTAGATGACTCGAATAGACAAACAGGAACACAATCGTCATTGTCGCAGGCCGACAGGAAATTTTCATTCCATTACCAATTTATTTAATAAAAACTTTCACAATTATAACACTATACTACAATATCAATTAGGAGAATGAGGTCCACGGCTACTCAATGCAATTACACTGAAACGTTTTATTAATATACTTCTTATTGGGTGTCCCAATTATAATAATGAACATTGTTTAAATATATAATTAATTCATAATTAATTGTGATTATACTAAGGTCTATAAAATAAATTCATTAATTGATAATTTTAATCCTTTTTTTAATATTACTGTCTTTCCCCACCTCGATATAGTCCTGAGTGTCTTACCTATAACCGGTGTGACACTATCAATACTATCGTAGGTTCGCACAGCGGTAAATAGTACGAGTAAACAGTGAACGATTTATAATTTTTCCGTATGTTTCGTATTTATATTAATAACTAATAAAAAATAATAGGAAAACGAGAAGCTCAGAGAATTGTAATCACCCGGTATTTACATTAACTTAATTAATACATAAACCCTCTGAAAACTGAGAATGTGATTCGCTCACACTCACGGGTTTGAACTCTCACTCTCACTTCCCATTGCTCAGTACGAGACAGAGAATATAATAATATGAATATTTGCTTGTTTCATATTTTTAGAACTATATTCAGATAGCATTAGGCAAATATCGAGAGGATTGGTTGAAAATACGGTAGTTTTTGCGAAAACGTAGCCCTAAAGGCAGATGTCCATTTATACAAATTAGCCACAAAATGTCGAGACCATCTGAAAAAATAATTTCCATTAATATTTCTAAAAAGCAATAATTTTCAGCAGTTATAATACCATATCAATACTCTGAATAGGTAAAACAACATACGAGCAATTTAAAATATGAAACATAATATATACGTGGAAATAATGTGGCTTTATAAATAAAAACTGATTTTATGACATGATAGTGGAATGCATGCTAGTGAAATATTATGTTAAAATACAATACCGTAAAAAGGTTTTTTTTGTTATTGAAATACAGCATTGTAGATTTCATAAACAGTATGCATAATTTATTAAGAGATAATAAAATGAAATATGTGGATAGGGTTCAGTTTATTTACATTGCTTAGCCACAACATTTTTATAAAAATATATACCTTGGTGGCAATTACGGAAATAATCAACTTCTGCCCAAACATCATTAATCATTATAATGTAGCTGGCAACAGACTTCATATCAAAGCGATTACCTGACAGAGGAGTCCGCACGCAGCGGTGGCAGTTAATCACTGCAAAAAATTTTATTTCATTACATTGTCATATAAATTCAGATAAATACGAGTATGACCGATAGCCAAGTTCACGACATAAAAAAGAATAACAACAATATAGCGGCTAGTAGCTTTTAATTTTACGAAAAAAAAGTATTGCTTGTTTCAATCCTACTATTTTCAGAATTTTCGTAAATTGCCATAGAAAACGGAAAAAACATTTTCTTGTTTCAAAACCACTAATTAACTGAACCAATAAAAACTTCAATCTTTATAGCTATCAACCCGAGGGGTTTTCCGCTGGGAACGGGAGAAGCTCAGAGGTATTTACCTTAACATCACAGGAAACCTCTGGAAAACTGTGAAAGGTGATTCGCGTAATTTCGCTCACAACGGGGTTTGAACATTCGTTCGGAGCTGAGTAACAGAACTAAATTCACATATGTGTTATCGTTTGAGGAGAGTTGTTTAATAATGATTTGTAGAATCAGTGTTTTTAAGAGGTTACATCACCTTGGCCCTCGGAAAAAGAGGTATGAATTTAAAAAATAAAATTGACGCAGCCATTGAATTTATAAAATATTTTTTATTTTACACATATAGGTGGTAAATAAAAATTAAATTAAAAAATAACGGAGATATTAGTTGTTAAGTAGGACCCTTTTCTGCAATTTCTTGCAGATGGTGTACATAGTTTAGTTATAAGTATCGTTTGAAAAAAATATTTTCTTATTTAGAAAGGTAATAGCTACGAAATAGCTAAGGATAATTCTTTAAAAAAATGTTTTGTACAAATGACAGCTGTTTGAAAAAAAAAGCTGATTTGTAACGAAATTTTTACTTTTCAAAATTTATAACTCATAACGCGGTATCCAATAAAAAATCCTATATTACTTCGTAGATGATATTATAAGGAATGTGTTAATTATATAATTTAAATCAAATCGGATAAGTAGATCCTGAGATATCGTGTACACCAGTTTGAAAAAAGTAGTTTCGAATCTCGAAACTACTTTTTACTGCTTTTTACTAACGTTTATCAAAGGCAAAACAAAACGTACTGCCGCACAGTGACCCACTGTGCGGCAGTACCTTTTCTTTTGCGAATCCCGAAAACGTGGCCAAAAATAGGAAAACTGATTTTAGTATTTTCTAACGAAAATTGTCTTACCAGGTTCAGGTATTGCCCTAGCATGCATCTGTAAAATGATAGATTTTTATACCTACCCCTTCCTCCCGGTAGAACAAAATGAAGTTGGCCCTCGTCCCAATGCCACGCATCGTACAGCAGAGCCGACAATTTGAGCAATGTTCAAAGTGTTATAACGTTTAACAAAATCGTGTAATTTTATTTCTGTGAAATGGAAAATTCTCCTGCATGTATGTATTATATGTTTGAACATGTGTTAAGTGTTAATTTTGCATGTATGTAATTAAAATAGGGTATAAATAAACGACAAAAATATGTACAGATTTTATGTAATCGCGATTTTTAAAGAGTCTTTGAAAAAAATCAAAGCAGATCAAGGGTATTATTTCTATTGGGTTGTATGCATTGTATTACTGCTATACTACATATTTCAAAATTAGTTGCTCATTATAAAACAATTTTGTAGCTCCTTCATGCTGACCCATGCAGTTAGAGAGGCATATGAAGTTATTGTTAATATCATTTTTCGTAACTTTAACTGTTTGTTAACATGCAATAAGTGATTCAATAATGTATTATAATTTAAGCGCCATTTTGAATTTTTTAAATCGGACTCTTCGTAATACTTCGTAATCAGCTCTCGCAGCCCCCGAGGAACAAAGTTTGATTTAAAAGAAGCTTTCTAGAAATATTGGCCACGTTTTCGGGATTTATAAACGTTTAAAGATTCTTAAAAGTATAAAGAAATTATTTAGTCAAGAAAAACTACGATTTTCTGAAAATCTCAAGCTGGTGTAACACCTTAATATAAATTAGTGTTTGACGATAGACCATGTAAAAATAAGTCAATACAAAATCTAATAGATCTCGGCGATTTCGCAAATTTTACAACCTCATTTTTCAAATGTAATTATCCCGTTTTTGTGCATCTAGAGCGCAGTTGGTAAAAGAATCGGATTCTGGAATGTAGCGGGACTAAAAAGCAAAATAGAAAATAACAAAACGATGAGGGACAGGACGCAGCAGCACGTCATCTAGGGTTTCACGAAAACATGGATGGAAGAGGGAGAATGGGAGTGTCTTCAGATGCTAATGTCAGTTAAGTTCATTATTATGAGAGAGATTTAGGATAGGCAAAGTGGTTCAACAGGGATTTTTAGTTCATTATTATTAAATTTATTTGTGCGAAAGCTGTAGGAAGTATTGAAGAATGGGACAAGCGGTGGATTGGTAATAGGTAGGAAATGGTCATGTTCATACGCGGACGACATCGTAATTTAGGACAAATCTTTAATGGCGATGAGGCGATAGCGGTTCTTTGGGACGCAGGAGCTGAAAGTTTAAAAAAAAGTGGATGTATTTCAGGAAGAGCTGCAAGAAGGGTGGACGAAAGTTTTACGTGGGGAGGAGAAAAGGTGCAGTACCTGAGCTTCATGTCGTTGAAAATGGAAAATTTAAAGAGACATCCGATATGTTATGCATAAATCCCACATAGTAATGGAGTGAATGAGGGTGACATGGGACACAAGGTAAATTAATGTTTTAGTGACCAATTAGTAACCTGGGGTGCGTGCGTGAGGTCCATATTAAGGTGCTGATGGAATGTCAAGGAAGTGCTAGAGACTGAATGGACCCATTCACTGCAGTACTTCAAGAGATTACTAGGCCTGGAAAAATCATCCCCAAGATACTGCAGGAAACAAATAGAATGAGTGTAGGATGAATGGCTGCGGAAAGACTGATATGTATTACAGAGTGGTAGCAAGAGAAAGAAGTGATGCAAGGATGCTCAAAATGGTTAGAAATGTATACAAAAGCGGTAAATGGATGTCTGAAATTAATTGTTTGTATGAAGCGTTAATATGTCATTGGCTGAGGGAGATAGGTCAGAAATTATTGCAAAGCAAACTCTGCAGGACAGGGAATGGCAAATACGTCAGTAAAGAAAGAAACCTACTTTTCTATATAACGGCAGGTAAGGACGCACATCCTAGGGCGAGGACCGAAGGATAATTGGTAAGTTTAGATGTGGCTGCGTGGAAAGGGGAAGTAAATACTCGATGGTTAACTATAGAAAATGTAGATTGTCTGGAGTACGTACACATAAGTGAGAAAATTGGTTCGATACGTGTGAGTATGAATGTTAGTGAGAGGGTGAGGATGGCGGGAAGGGACGTAACAACATGCATAGACGAGCATGGAAGAGCCTGGGGTGCGTTTCTTGAAACCACTCGTTTCGAACGTATTCGATTAAATATCAAAATTGCCAGGCAAAATACTGACAATTCACGATGCGAACTCGTAAATTCCTCCTTAGTAAGTATAGGGATTACAACAAGCTGAGCTTAAGAAATTTAGATCATTTTGGTTAATATCATTATGTTGTATTCTTTGTAGAAATATTACTTTACTTACGTTATTTTCAATAAAACGAAAATGTTAATATTATATAACGCTTTACCTACAACCAGAGCCGGATTAATCTATCTTGGGGCCCTAGAATTGTTTTTCCTGCAGAGCGCCTTACAAGATTTAAACCACACAAAATGTATATAATATATTAATAGTAGTATCGGGATCCACATTTTTACAATTTACAAGTGGAAGGTGTGCCCGGGTCCCTAAAACTACAGGCCCAAAAATCGTGCCCTGACACCACTTGTAAGGAAAAACCGGGTATTATGACGCATTTTTGTAAACTATCTTATTTAGTATCAATTAAGAGAATTATGCGTAATTTTAAGAAACGAGTTTATAAAATGTATGTTTTTAAGTATTTAATATTTACTTTCGGACTACCCTGGATTATTCGAAATTTCGTACAATTGTTTATGGTTAGTATGGTTTTTATTTCATATTTGTTACACTTTAAAAACCTAATTTATTTTTTTATTAAATTTTGTACTATAAATAATAATCGTTATTATTATTAACAATATGTACCTGTAATTCTTTAATTAATAATTAGTTTCATTTATTGATTCTCTGATGTACCATTAGTTAAGTAATATTTTGACATTTATTTGGAAAATGTTATCTGCATCAACATTATCGTATGCATATTGTATTTTGAAAGTAAGTGATAAAATTATCTTCAAAATTTCTACGTATTGAACCCCGTCTGCGATTAGTATGTATATGTGTGTAGGTGTTGTGAAAGTAATGGAGGTAATTTATAAAATTTATTAAAAAATATACTATTATTATTATTATTATTATTAGTAAATTAGTTTCAATATTACGAATATAAAAGTTGTAATTGTTGCTACTTTGATTATTACGACCTTATTAGTGGAGCAAAGTTAATAAATCATAAATCACTTTGAAGCTAATATTTTTTTAATTAGGTATACTATTCAAAATGTAAAAACAAAAATTGAATATATTTTTTTGCAATTTTCACACATTAATGCTTTTGCTACCTTTTTAAATGTTAAATTAGATGTACTAATCAAAAAATCCAATCATTCAATATTTCACCTTTGTTACTTTTGATTATTGTAACTCATCAAAAATTAAAAACAAAAATTGAATATATTTTTGAAGCTATTTTCCAAACATTCAATAATTCACTTTTGCTATATATAATTCTTGTGACTTTATTAGGCAAGTAATATAAATAAATTACTCATTATAAAGCTATTTAAATGTATAATAAGATGTGATCAACAATTAAAACAAAAATTGAATATATTTTTTTAATGAATCCTGCAAACGTTCAATGATTTACTTCTGCTACCTGATTATTGACTTTATTAGCCGAGTAAAATAAATAAATTATAACTCATTTTGCAAGTATTTAAATGTATAATTAGCTATACAAATCAAACATTTAAAACAATCATTTACTATATTTTTTAATGAATTTTGCAAACATTCAATTAATTACGTTTACTACCTATGATTATTGTGTCTTCATTAGCCGAGTAAAATAAATAAATTATAACTTATTTTTCAAGTATTTAAATATATAATTACGTATATAAATCAAAAATTTAAAACAAATATTTAATATAATTTTTAGAAATTTTCCAAACATTCAATAATTCACACAAATTCCTCTGCCATGTTACGCCTTTTCCATTTGTAAGCAAAATCTAGATGTAATTTGTCAATATATTTTGTCATCGACCAGCCCCATTGTCTATCGCCAGTCCATTCAATCTAGGTGTATCCATTACTGTATTATTTAATTTAAATTTCTTAATCTTCAACCATGATTACAAAATTGATATTATTTCCCATTGCTAAGATTATATATACCTCTATTTCAAATGAAATAACTACGTTAATTTTATCGTTTTTAGGTTAATTATACAATTCCTGATAAATGATTAGGTTGCGATTTTAATAACTCCAATTAAATATCAATTTATATCAGTTGATAATATGTACAATTACTCGTTTCCATACTTCAAAAACAAATTTTCCTACAAACTTTAGTATAGTTCATTATTATTAAAGCTCATTACCCTTTGTAATTAATACAATCATTCTACATACTAAGCATAATTCAACTTTTTTTTCTTATTATGTACTGAAAGCATTGCATGCTCGCTAATACATTCTGCGAAAATCGCGCCCTTATCGCGCCACAAGATCAACTGGACTTTATTTATTCAAATTTTAAATGCTATTCTTCCTTTTAATTACAGTCGAGCCGTATTCAATGCGAGAGAGGGGTGAGGGTAATAGGAACCTTAAATAAGCGTCCTTGATTTTCAAATCAAAGCAGCTTGATGAATTTGGATTTTAATCTCGAAGCTCATTACGTATACGCTGGGTCACGAAACTGTAACTAGCGTAAGATTATCGAAAATAAGATAGATATTTCATGGTTTATTTAATCACCTCATTTATATTCTTAATTGGATACCTGTCAAATTATGAAAATTGGATAATAATAGCAATTTGACGAATTAGGCAGATATGTATGTTAATAACACGAGCGATACAGATTAGTTTAGCTGTGTTGTTAAAATTACTAAGATAGTATAATTATACAAATGTAGAGTGATATTTTATATAATGCAGTACTATCATAAATGATGAATTTAAATAAGTAGTTTAAATACCGGGCATTCTTAAATAACAAATTAGACAACACACACATACATATTTCTTGTACAATGAGCGTTTCAAAGATTTGTATTACATGATGTATTTCAAAATCGAAAAGAGATACGATCTAGTAATTTTCAACAGCTCTATAATAGATTCATGCAAAATATTTTTCAATAAATATATTTCACCCACAACATTTATATTTAAAAAGAAATGAAACATGAAAAACCACGCTTTGCTACCAATTTGCTACTTTTTCCAGATGTGCTGCTACTTTGAATTTGAATAGATTTTTTGATGTTATTTTATAGTAATTAAGCGCCTTTATTCAATTATTCTAAACATCGCTAATTCGTAAGAATCAGGGTTCGTGGATTGATAATACAATAAAATAAGATAATAAAAAAATAAAAGATATATGTATGACGAGAAAAAGTCTAAAGAAGAACACGTCGCACAACAAAAGAAGAAAACAAAGGGAGAAAGCGGAGAAGGATTAGAATTAAATAGATAAAAAAAGTCATAAGAAACTATTGCGATATGATAACGTTTTATTAATATTTATTGATTTGTTGTGTACCCATTCTTTTTTTACTATTAGTGTTTTTACGGTATCTATGTATGTAGCTATGGAAATAAAGGGAACAAAATTTAAAATAATTAACGGCTTACCGACAAATCAAATAATTATGATCGTGATACTGAACTAAAAAATGTATTCGCTTTAGTTACCCTTGACTTAATATTATTATTATTTATTTTTTTATTTCTTAGTACAATTATAGTTCCTCAGTTGTTTACTAACATGTTTAAATAGGTGAAATATGAAATGAATTTAAAAGAATATCCACTGTTCATTAAAAAAATGGTGCAAAAAATTTTAAATTTTAACCCTTAAAATTTAAAAGGAAAGTTATTTATAAAATAATACTAGAACTAGAACAAGAATAAAAACATGAGAATGAATAAACTCACCTATAGATATTTTTTTCACAAAAACTGAAGTTATTGTTTATATTTAAACACATGGAAATAATTATAGTTAGTTAGTTATTATTATACATATCATATATGCGGTGTATGCAAAAAGTATGCTAATAAAAGTTATTGTTATGAAATATATACTTTATTGACATATAGTTTATAGATCAATATTAATAATTCATTTATGTTTACCATTTATTATTAAAGTAAATTGTTAAATGTGTACTGTTGATGCCGCGTAAAGCAATGAATACTGTGTAAATACTGTCTAAACACCGGCTACACTGACTTTTATTTATTGCCAGAATATACGATTATAAAAAAGTATCCTTGCGTGACAATTGAAATAAACCCCCAAATAAAGTGCCAGTAACGACTGAAAAGATATTAGAATGTATGGCAAGAATTTGAAATTTATTATCGTATTTATTACCACGCTAAACATTTTTATTTTACGCAATGCTTATCGCAGGAAACTCACATAAATTGTGCATGCAAACTGTTTAAGGGTTCTTACCAGAACGATTGCTTTAATAATGATTTCAAGAATTGTATACTACTTTAGGTGTATAACCTAGAGGTATCATACATTATTTGAGATTAAAACATATTCATATCTTATTGTAAATAATGATTACTAAGTGAATTCAGGTTTCAAAGTAAGTAGGAATGAAATATTCATAGCTAGACCGCAGTTAGCAAAATTAGGGAATACTAATAATAATTAATACTGTTAACTAAACGGAAAATAGCACTTGCTGCATGTAATCCTGTAACCTTGGCCCTGCCCGTTTGGCTAATACTAGTGACACTAAATAGTACAGGATGAGTCAGCCCTGTACTATTAGTATGAGCAGATCGTCAGCATGTGTGACTACTAGTCACTAGTAGTCGCCAAACGGACTGGGCTCTTGTCATGGTTATAGACGCCTAAGTTACACCAAAGGGGGGTAGTTAGTGCCGTTTATTTTCTTGTATGGGATGTGCCTGAGATTCAAAATTCATGTTTTCCACCTCGCCAGCCCTCCGGAACACTTTTGAATATCTCAAAAACTGCTAAATTTTTGCACTTTGGTTTCTTCCCATTTTAACCATGAAGGAGCACGTTTTCGACAAAGACCAATCTATTAATATTTCAACTAGATTAAATTTGCTATAATTTTGGGATCAGGTAGCCTAAATAGTTTTCGAGACACAGCTTTTCAAAGTTTGACAAAATCTCGAAACTTGAAATGTTTACTTCACTGTCTCATGTTAGACAGGTTATTGAAGATATAAAGACAATTGTATATCATGAAACATGAAAATTAGCATAAAGTTGGAAGATTTTGCCAAACTTTGAAAAGCTATATCTCGGAAACTATTACGGCACTGAGCCCATCTTGGTCTTAAATTGTAGCAAATTTGATCTAGTTTAAAAATACATAGAATGGTCTTTATCGAAAATATGCTCCTTCATGGTCAAAATGGGAAGAAATCGAAAATTGCAAAAGTGCAGTTTTTGAAATATTGAAAAGTGAATAGAAAGGTTTCATTTGTACTGGCTCAATAAAATGTTGAGGCTGGATAGGTCAACTGCAAATAGCATGTTCAGACAATGGTCCATGTCAATAAAATGACTGTGGATGCAATAGTATGACTGGCGAGGTTTGAAATGAAGGTGAGTTATACGAAATGAAATGAGAATTACATATGAGATTCTCAGATTGATTACAATGTAATTCACGCTTTACGCTCGTAAAGCGTGAATTGCATTGTGCTAGATTCGTTAAAAAACTTGAATAGTTTCTAGTTTCAATTATTTATATGCTATGTTCAGCTATTGCTATGACCAATCACTTACTGCGCATGTCTTTTATTCATGACGTTATCATAGTACGAGCTGAACATGCAACGCGAATAATTAACACTGGAAACTTGTTTAAGATTCTTGACGAATTTAGTACAGTGTAATTCACACTTAAGGGTGGATATTCCTGAGGTGTGGGTAGAAGAAAAACTAAGGGGTGAGTAGGGGAGACAAAATATGCATTACAAGAGCGAGATGCGGTTCGGAAAAGAGGAAGGAAAGTGTGGATAGGGCAAGGATACATCGCATGTGTGCTATGTAAGGTTTACGGAAACGTGGTGGCACGTTGTCAACAAATGTAAGGGAGTGAAAGCAGAGTTGGAGGAGGACTGCAGAAAGAATAAGAGAGAACGGAAAAGGCTTGGAAATTAAACGGCTGGCGTGGGAGAGGATGTGGATGAGTGTAGAGAGGGAATAGTGGGAAAATAATTATATGTATTATTATAGTATTCGATATTATATTGAGTCTTTTTTGTGTATTGGTTGCAACTTATAAAGGATGTTGTTTATTTTTATTCAAACTGCACGCAATGGTGAATAATTTACCAAACGGGACGTAAAAAACGTTTTCTGAATTATTTACTTGATAAGAAAATGCAAAATGCGATAATCTTATGTTTTCATAATCTTAATTTAAAACAATCTCTACTACATTGAACGTGGGCGACTTTGAATAGCTTATAAAGTAAGAAAACAGTATATATATATATATATATATATATATATATATATATATATATATATATATATATAGTTCGTCATATATATATGACGAACTTTGACTTGGTCTTATTTGCGAAATTGTAATACTATTTTAGACTAATCAGGCATGATTCGGCGATTTTATGAGTGCTAAAGTGTCAAAAGTAAACACTGAGAAAGCACCAACAAAACAAGACAATTATTCGACGAATCTATGAAGATATAGTTCATAAACAAACTAAATAAACGAGATTTGAAACTAAATAGTTACTGCCAAACGAATAATCAAAATATCACATAGATTTTAGAATAGTTAAGCTCAGTATGAGCAGATTAAATTCATAATTCCGAGTTATTTTCTAGTTGATGATCCAAATGAGTCCAAATGTCACTTTTGATAACTTTGACATATAGCGCGACGTTGCCAGATGTTATCAGAGGTACATTCGGCTATGAAATGAAACGTTAACATCAATTTATGCAACATCTATCAGAGAATTGATTACCTTTAATCACGGGATTAAATTAACTTGCATTTATACAACCCAGTCTTAGAATGTTAACAATTAAAATTACAAATAGAAGAATAAAATATACAATTCTCCTAATAAATTCAAACTATAAAATGTAATAAATCATATAACATATGATTTATTATATTTTACAGTTGCCATGCAATATTATTGTAAGAGTGCTGTTTTTAACACGAATGCCTTAACAATAGGATACAACGATTTCTATAATGCTATACATATTTATTTTACTGGCATGCGAGATATTATTATTATATATTTCTTCGCATAGAACCGCCTATATTTTCGCACTAGAATATAAAACTTACCATAAAATTGCCTTCAAGTTGCTCCTTATGATCATAAAATAATTCGTCCGATTTTAATGGTATATAATGATAATCATAGACACTTCTAAAAACCCGCATCTCCGTTAACCTTTCTCTTGCATTTTAAACACGGCACTGACACTGCGTGTTTAGTGCAAATACTTTCTCTTTCTAGGGAAATACTTTAAACAATACTAGACAAGGTTGCCAAGTGCTAACTGTGTTCAGGTGAAACATTTTAAAAATAGAATGGGGCTTATTATCAGTACTGTATGTAATTACCACAATGTCAAAGCATTGAGAACTAAAACATCGTTTATTGCAGGTAATTAATTGGTTTTAAGGCGAGTTCAAATAGCAACAAATAGTGCAATTCGCAATGTATAAATGCATTGTTTTGTTACTATATGTTTCCTGATCTATGAATAAATGGGCACTACAAGACTTTTCGAACAATTTAATACTACAGAATTAAAAATATATCTCAAATATCATTTTAATAAAAGATATGCGTTATAAACTTACTAGTCTATAAAAAGTACTTTTGAAAAAGTGATTGTACATATGTTTTGAGATGTACAATCACATGAAAACCGTTGTTTTTTTCCAATGTTAAAGTATATTGTATTAATGTTAAATTGTATTTTATAATTCTATATTTTATTTTTTTTATTGCTATTTTGGTCTGCTTTGGGCCGCGGTTAATATCATTATTCGGTTTAGAATAATTGTTCAGGCTTTCTCTTGCGCCGGTATTGTTTCATTGTTTGGCTTCGTTGCTCCTTTAGTTCTTGCAAGACTATACGTGGTCTTACTGTTCTATCTCCGGAAATTCATATACATTCTGCAACTTTTTTCTAAAAGTGTTGCTATCTTGTACATTCTTTGGTTGAATATTATATGTTTGTAGGTTTTTCTACTCTACTCGACGCCTCATCGGATAAAAGAGGAAATAATTAAGAAAGAAGAAGAAAGCTCTTTCTTCAAGTTTATAACTCAGACGTTCGGTTTAGGTTTGGAATAAAAGTGGTAAAATCCTTGTTGTGTGGGATCCACCCTACTTAAGTGACCACAATACCACAAACGTTTTTTCTTCATTTATGTAGTAAGCTGTAGTAAGCTTATTTACTTTGCAGTATATCGTGCTGTTACATTGCAATCTATATCCTTGATCTGTAATCCTCAGCCCATATATTTTCCATAAAATTCTACATTCAAATTATTCAAGCTTATAAGTCTCTCCTGTATTTATGTTATTTTAAATAAAAGCATTCTGACGCAAATAGGACGCGCAATGCCTTAAATGGGGCATTCCCAGAGATACTCTTTTTGTTGTAGTAACAACAAAGGCATTTTTTTAGATAGTATGCTAATTCCATCTTCCCTTTCCTTATATAAAGTAGTATCGAGGTCTCCTAAATATTTAAATTCGTTTATCTGGTGTATGGCTCCGTATTTAATTATTAATTTTCAATGTTGATCATCCATTCTATTTGATTTTTCAAATTTTAATATTGATCATCCATTCTATTTGTTTTTTCAAATGAAATTTGAAGACCCGTTTGTTATGCAGTTTCTTTTTAAAGTTAAAAGATATATCCTGACATCCGTTAAATTATCAGCTACACATGTCGAGGCTTTCTACTGGCATTCCCTTATGTTTGCTCCCCGACCTTAGGCGCTTTGGATTATCGTTCGTGAGCTGTTCTTTGCTGGTCTTAGCTGGCTTAGAGCAGCCCGGAACAACTCCCGAACAACAAACGAAAGTGGCTCTTATGTTATTCGTTACTCCCTTGTTTTGCTAATTGTTTTTCTCGGAACACCTTTTCTAACACCCAGAATCGACGATAATCTATCCCCTTGCCTCACTCCTGTATTTATTGCGTACTGTTTCGAAAGTTCACCCAGGAACTTAACTCTGGAGGTTGTTTCTATGAGTCTATCCCTGAATTTTTTTGGCGTCAATCTGAAATTCTTCAACAGATCCGTACGCCTTTTCGAAGTCGACAAAAGTGAGCAAGAAAGTTTCATTTATTCTATTTCTTTCTCTTATGTTTAATGTCATGGTCGATGCACGACCTGCCTGCTCCGATATATATCGAGTTCTTTTTCGATCGTTGGAGCTATCATCATAAACAACCACAAAGGATCTTATACACTGCCTGTAGTAACGATATGCCGCGATAATTATTCACCTCTTTTCTACTGCCATTCTTATGCAGCGGATGAATTAACGCTTTTTTCCAATCTCTTGAGACCTTCTCCTCATCCAAGATTTTCTGAAGGATACTCGTCAGGATTTCTTACACTTTCTCGGTATTTTTGAAGGATTCTGCCGTTATGCAATCAGCTCCCGGCGAATTGTTATTTTTTAGAGATTTAGTGATCTTAAGAATTTCATTCGCATTTGGGGGCCTTGATACTGGAATATTCATGTTGTCCTTGTGTTGTCTGGGCATTTTCCTTTATATTTCTAAATATCGAGCTTTTGCTTCTTGACGCACTTATTGTATTCGGGAAGAAAATGAAAGCTAAAAGTAAATCGTTTAATATTCCATTATATTCCATTATTATCCATGCGGGAATAGGTATATGTACCAAAGAATACGTATATAGTATGCAACCATACATACATCCTTAATTCAATTTATTTTCTTTCAATCAGTTGATTTATAACTACGCTGGATTTCTTTTAGTTTCTCACAACGTCAACATTTTTTATTTAACAAATGCTCTAGACCCGAATGTTGATAGCCAGTTACAAAATTGTAACAATACAGTAACTACTATAAATGCTATAGCATCCCGTATAGCGTTGATAACAAATGCAATGTTATTATTGTTTTCAAACATTGTCGCACCTGCGAATTGACGTAAACAATTATTTCGCGCTTGTCTCTAGGGCGTTGTTGTTTGAAAAATAAAGTGTTCAGCATCAACAATGGCGTTATTACGCGTAAATAGTAGTTTGGTAAGCAAATCTCTATATTTGTGACGTTATACATATAAAAATAAATGTTTTCAGACTCAAAAAGATATTAAGGTATCATCACAATCTTTTGCTGGATCAGTTCTGTATATGAAACGGCTGATTCCCATTACAATCACGAATATTTTATGTAATCGCATTAATTTCGACGAGCAGTTGTTTACGAAACACAAAATGTTGGATGCGCCGTATAAAACAATTAGTAGTAAAATACCAAAGAATCACATTTTGTTTAGTGTATATCACTGGATGCAGGATGTGCTGATTAGCTTGGAGAAACAATATGTAAGTATACTAAATATATATTGCTATCTCTAGGCTCCACTTTGTCATTAGACTCTGCTTGAAGGAGTAATAAACGCCCATACTCATAGCCGCTTTCGTTTAGCGTTTGGGAGCTCTTCCGGCCTGTTCTAAGCTAGCTAAGACCAGCCCAGAACAGCTCCCGGACGATAAACGCCCATACTCATAGTCGCTTTCGTTTAGCGTACGGCAGCTGTTCCGACCAGAACAGCTCCCGGACGACATACGAAAGCGGCTCATATTGTGCCATAGAAACAAATGACAACGAAATTTTATGAACATTTTCACAGTAATTATAAAAAACGAATTTAATTTAATATCCTATAGCACCCAACTCAGTTGCCACCTTCTCGTACTGAGCCCGAGCTCGAACCCCATCAAATTTTCGCGAATCACCTTTCACAATTTTTCAGAGGTTTTCTGTGAAGTAAAGGTAACTACCGGGTAATTAAACTCCTCTAAGCTTCTCCCTCGATCGTAGGAAAAGTCTCACAGCTGATAGTCCTATAAAGATAGAAGTTTTTTATGCTAACACCACGGGAAATCATCACGACTGATTGTCATACAAAGATAGAAATTGTTCATTCTATAGCAGGGTTGTTCAACACGCGATCCGCGGCAAGTATCAATATGGCCCATTCGCAAATGCGGACTCAATCAATTTGACGAAAAAAATATTCATTGAGTTCAACAATTCGGCGTTTTGTTTAATTTGCTGTAATTTTTTTAAGAATATAATGTTACACGACATTATGTTTAAAACCATGCAGGCAAATAAGATTCCTATCGTATCCTAAAAACAAAGTTAAAGATTTGAAGAAAAGTCTCTTAGCCCAAGAAAAGTTACTGGGGCTTCAAATCAACCGAGAGCGATAGTGAAAGCTAGTTATAGTATCCAGTTCAATTGCTAAGAAGTTAAAACCGTTTTCTGGTGGCGTGTTTATCAAAGAATGCATGGAGACCGTGGCAGGAATAATTTGCCCAGGTATAAGAGCGAAATTGTCACATCAAACTGTCGCCAAAGGATCTGGTAAACAACTTTGAAACCGAATAGAAAACTAAAGCTCACGGTTTTAAATTGTATACCTGGGCAAGGGACGAAAGTACTGATGCTTGTGATACGACACAGTTTGACATTTTTATCGGCATAAAGCCTTGGTTTCATAGGAAGCGGTGTCGACAAAAGCGGCCGTATTTTGTCGTCACACATTTCTTTTACGTATATTTAAATAAATCTGGTAATCCAGAGAGCGTTATACTTCAACGTTTTGGAAAATGTCATGAATTACACTGGAATCTGGTGAGTTATTCGATTCCATGTACTTTAAAACGTATCTTGTAATTTGTAAATGACGTCAAAACGGCCGTTTCTATCGACACCGCTTATTAGGAAACCAGGACTTTAATGGTATCACTGAAGAAATGCTTTATTTCCGGTAAAAGGCACAACATCAAGATACTTATATGAAGTAAGGAAACAAACGATATTCCGATGTTGTTTGTTGCTTTGCAATATTTCTGGTCATAAATGCACCTTACACGATCAATATTACTGTCAATATTTTAGAATAATGACAGTATTAGTGTACAATAATATGTTTAAAATGTTCATTATTCTAAAATATTGCCGGTATTATTCATCGTGTAAGGTATAGTAATGATGTAATGAAGAGAATACTGATCTTTATTCGGATAATTAATTACTTGATAAATATAAAAGGAGGATTGCAGCAAATATTGACAGTACTAGGATTGACTCGTAATATTATTACAAAATGATGTCGTTACTATAAAAAATACCCGTTTAATGAAGTATCACTGCATCATACATCAGGAAAACTTATTCGGAAAAGCTTTTAAAATGAATTATGTTATGCATACAGTCAATATTGAGATTTTTATAAGATTAAGATGTTTGGATCATCGCCAATTTCAAGAATTTCTCAAGTGTTGTGATGCTGTATATAGTGACATCGTTTATAGCGTAGTGCAGTAATTCCCAAAGTGAGAGTTGAGAAATATATTTGGGGAGTTCGAAATTCGAAATTCGGGACTCTACCGTGTATCCCAGATTCGATTACAAAGAGGGAAACATTTTTTATTTGTTATTTTAGAGAAAAATGCAAGAGGAAATACCTTCTCCTCTTTATTTATAAATATAATTCCAATTTCAAATGTAACTTCGCAGTACTGAATATATTTTAAATTTCTAAAACAAATATCTGAAAATGAACTTTTATCCGGGAACATATATCTATATTTTTTTAAATATTTTTTCTTTTTACTAGTGATATATAATATATTTTTTACTAAATAAACAGTAAATCAAAACGCAGCATTCATTTTTAAACACAATAATAAATTTGGAACCCTTCTAAATAATTTTAATGAAGCATGAATATTTTTTAGGACGTCTTTTGCCTTTTTAACCTTCCTATAAAAGTCCCTGCGTTTTACATAAACATTTATTTTGGTGATTAACATACCCTTCAAAGTGTCCACTGTAAGCTGTGTCTCTTTCTTGAGATAGGATTTGTCTGCTCCGTGTGCCGAGTAGTCAATGAGCATTTTGGCTTATCCTGGGGTGTGTTTTTAGTAGGCTTACTTTGCCTCCTCCTCTCACTTTAGAATCAGTTGTATGTAGTGGGCGTGTAAGGAGCCTCATCCCCGCTTTTGGCGAGTGAGTCGGCGACTTCGTTTCCCTGTATGCCCTTTTAAATAATATGACTTCCAGATTTTGCCATGTCATTGGTGTTTTTCCCTCAAACAGGCATTTGTTCAGTAGCACTCCAGCAGCTTCTAATAAATTTCCCCCTCCCGAGTCTTATTTGGTCATCACCTGGTACCCATCTGTTTTTCATTCGACGCATATCTATTTCTGGATCCGTCATAACTGAAGGGAATAGATTTTCATAAAAGTTTTCTATAACTTTAATGATTTACGATTTATCGGTAGTAACAGGTCCATGGTTATTTTTTATTTTGGTTATTCTCCTCTTGCCATTTGCCAACTTGCATCTTAGAATGTTGTTATTATCTTCTATGGTCCCTTCTATCTTTTGAGTATAGTTATCTGAGTTGCATGTTTATACTTGTACTGTGGTGACGTCTTTTCGCTGCTCCATTAATTTAAGATTATCTGTATTGAGCCTTTTGCGGGTTTTCGGTTATATTTTATACACACTTCTTGCTATATACTTTAATGTATTCCGTTGTTTTCTATGAGTGCTACGCTGAAAGACCACGGTCGATGGCCTCTTGTACATGTATGTATATCTTGTATGTATGTATGTTACAATAAATATATCTTCTTCTTCTATGAGGGCTGATCCAGTGCCATTTTGTCTAAACGTTCGATTGGTTATAACTTCTTTTTTGGTTCTTCTTGGAATGATGTTTCATTTTGCCTTAAGTCTTCCAGAGTCGGGGGTTTCTTCTTCTAAACGAGTTTTCTTCTTTGAAAATTGATGATATCTAGGGTTGCCCTAGCTACCCATATGAAAGTGATTTAGGACACTGATTATTTTTTTGTAATTTGAGATTACAAAATTGATTTCATTTTTCGTTTTACCTACGGGCTTATACAAGTCCACTTTCACGTTGGCGGTATTTTGAAAAAGGTATTCATACAGAGCAGGTTCTCGTTCTGTAGATAGTTCAGTAACACCTCACCGTATGAAAGTGATTTTGGACGGAGATTATTTTTTTGTAATTTGAGATTACAAAATTGATTTCATTTTTCGTTTTACCTACGGGCTTATACACGTCCACTTTCTCTTTGGCAGTTTTTTGAAAAAGGTATTCATACAGAGCAGGTTCTCGTTCTATAGATAGTTCAGTATCACCTCACCTCTTACGTTTCTCACACCTATTTCGAACTCACCCATGCAAGTTATTGTTGCATCGTCTTTGGTACCAATTTTGGCATTTAAATCACCCATGAGTATTGAGTAGCGAGATTTCTCGTACCTTCTAGGCGTAGTTATATCCTGATATATCTATTCCATGTCCTCACCGTTTGCTGTACTTGTTGGTAACATCGTGAGAGGTTGATTACTATGTATATGACTATTGGATATGGACTTTATTTTTGATACATGTTGTATAGTGTTTTAGTCGATTAGGAAGCCAACTCCTATATATATTGTACATTTTTCGTCGGGTAATCTTGTTTCACATATGCACACGATATTCCACTTTATGTGTTGTAGTGCTCTAGTTCTTTTAGTCAGTCTTAGTTTCCTATGGTTGTGTTATTGTATGTGCCTATGCGAAGTTTTTACATTTTCGTCGTTTCTTAATAACATCGAATGTTTGTCTCCCCCAGAATCCATGAGGCTGACATTTTCATCGGTGGGGGATTTTTGGACTTGTCCTACCCGCCTGGGATATATATATATATATATATATATATATATATATATATATATATTTGTACAGTCGACATCATATGAGGGGGTTTAGCCTTAAAACGCCACGCTTGCAAGGCGGGTTGGCGAGTGTCAGGGAGTATGTTGGACGGTTAATTTGAGGTAGGTAGGATAGGTATTCGGGGCCTGATTTCTCCCGGAGCGTGGAAATGGGATGATAATCAGTAGCTAGCGTAGGGCAGGGTCGCCAAACCCTGTGACAGCCATCTTCTACCGGGAATGTAAAAGAGTGCTGCCCGCCACCCATGACGGGTTTTACATACATTTTACCTAAAACCTCGTTTTCCGAACTAAAGATTCAGAGAAATGACTAAAAATCCTTTTTACATCCATCAATAAACAAAATATATTATTTTGTTATTTAATGGAGTTCTTCAGTCTTACTATTTTAATAAAACGAATTTAATTAAAATTTTCTACATATTACACATTATTATTATACAGGGCTCCCAGAAGTCCCGGGGCGGAACTATAAATTTTGAACGAATGAAGAAATAAAATTGAAGGGGATTTGGGGATCACTAAAAAGTCATAAAAACTACATTCTTAGATAGTTTTGAACTTCCGTGCAACGTCGAGTTTTTTGACCACACCAACATTTTTAAATAGCAACCCCTGTCGAGTTTCACCTTATATTAGGGTAATGAAAAAGGTAACATTCCCATAAACCAAAACCCGATATCTTAATTATTTTATTCTTAATATTAATTAAGATATCGGGTTGATATGAGTTGAAACCTAACTCTAAAAATGGCTGAAAAACTGATCGAAAAAGAAAGAATCACTCTTTTAATGCAATCTGGAGGCACCACATCAATTAGCAATGCATTGCTAGGGAGTTAGTTGTATATTTTTTGTATATAACCACTCGGGATATTGTGTAAATTCATCCTCACTAGCTGAGCTGCACTGATGAGATCTAATAAGATCGAAATCTAGATATGTAGATTGCTAAGAGATGGATTCCCACGTATATATACTCTTTTAGTGATTTTGTTTAAATTTCAATGATTTGTAAAATCGCATACTTGAGAAACCATCAATATCACTAGGGATATGCTCCTGATGGTTCAAACTTCCATTTACGAGCGTTTGGATCATTACATTATTTCAACATACATTAAATACTTATATACATACATTTCATAATTCATAAAACCTTCAGATTTATAAAGCTATTTTACATTTTCTGACTACTTGCGTGTGTTAATAAAAACACAATTTGTTTAAAGACTGTTCCAAGTTATTTTGTCTTAAAAGAGTTATTATTTATGTATATAGTAGTCTTATACGATTCTATATGTATATTAGATATTATGGACCTATGGATTTATAAAAATAATTACTAAAACTATTTTCATTTCTTTCGCACGGTGCGTCTGTTAATAAAACCCAAATTTTACTATTTAAAGACTGTTCCAAGTTCTTTATTCTTACTAATTAATAAAATGAATTTATCAGTCAGTGGCCTAGTGGTTAGAGGCGCTATCCATCTCGTACTAAACATTGGGGAGCGAAAGTTCAAACCCCGTTGTGGACGCAATTTGACCAATCACCTTTCACAGTATTTTTGTGAAGTTAAGGTAAATACCGGGTGATTACACTCCTCCGAGTTTCTCCCTTTACCAGCGGAAAATCCCTCGGGTTTATAGCTATATGAATTGAAGATTTTTTTTATCTAAAACAACTTTAATTTAAATTTTCTGATGATTCTACACTCAGACTAATACATAAATTTTATATATTAGTCTGAGATTCTACATATGTTTTAAATTTTATAGACGTTTTTAATTTATTAAAATATTTTTCGTTTCTACGTCTCGCACGGTTTATTATTTTATATATATTTGCAGCTACAACAATTTTGTTTAATTATACAAAACAAAGAAAACGAAACAATTGTGGAACTATACAACTTCAGTGTCACCTACAATGACATACAAAATAAGTAAGTTATTAATATTTGCTCGTAACATAATTAATACTTTTAATGTTGTAGAAATATGCCAACTGGTATGAAGGTTGTACAAGAAACAGCAAAATTCTTCCATTCGCTCAACATCCTTGCCGAACATGAGAAGCTGGATTGGAAAGATTTGAAATTTGCTTTGCAAATGGTCTTAAAACAAGGTAATGCTGGCCTGCAACGCTATCTTATCATCTACTCGTATCGTCCTTTCTACGTGGCCGTCCCATTTTAATTGTAGTGTCCTCTATAGCATCCGTGGTGTTATAAATTCTTCTCTTCTACATTCTTATGATTTCATTTCTTACACTATCAATTCTGGATATTCTGCATGCGCTTCTTAGGCAGTCCATTTCTATTGCTTCTGTGTTTATCCTGACATTTACCAGCATTCGGCGCCATACGTTAACTGTTCTACGATAGTTTGTAGATTCTCAAACGTGTTCAGTTTCATGTCTTTAAACCACAGTACTGGCAGTACTGGCTTACGATTAGCATACGTATATCTTTCCTTGGCACATTCGGTTTGCTATAACTTTTTCGATGTTCCTTTTTCGAGATGATGGTTCCTAGATATTGATTGAGGGTGTGAAAGCAGAGTGGGTGGGAGACTGCAGAAAGCTGAATGAATAGTTAAGCGAGGATGGGGAAGGCGTGAACATCTGCAGGAGGCTGACGTTGGGAGAGGAAAGTGGCGAGGGCAGAGAGTGTGGTTATATATGATGTTAATTTGTAATTTTTGCGTAGTGTTACTTTTATTTCTATTTGTATTTTTATGTATTTTTGTTGTGGTTGGGGATGTCGAAGAGCAGTTTTTTGTGAGGGAAATGCCAAGAAAGGTCTTTTGTTTTTGGTTCCTAGATATTTGTATTCGTTTCCGTTCTTGATCTTTCTTAACTTCAATTCCAGGTCGTCCTCTTCTTCTAACTAATCATTAAATCACTGTCAAACGTGTTTTTTTTTTTGGCGGAGGGGAGTAATTGATGTTTCAAATCACCTAATTAGAGTAATTGATCAACAAAATAGTAACAACATTATAATATTAGCTCTTTTTAGTGGTAGTTTTCAATTGTTGTTTATGAGGCTTGAATAACTGCAAATTACCAATCGAACATTCTCTTTCAGAAACACCTGATGGCTACATAACACCAAATTTCGAACCAAAAGACCCCCTTGTAAACCCACTAATCGACAACTCAGTACTGGTATGCTCTGTATCTACGGGTTACCACAAACTGAAGATAAACGCAGATGGCGATATTTTCAAAATTACTGATGATGAATTTGAGGAGGATGAGGATTCAACACTTTTAAATATCGAATCACATAACCTTAATAACAATAACGAGTATGAACTAATGGGAATATCCGAAGAGTTCACTCTCAAAGAGCATCATTTGCCTAAAACTAAAGAATTGGAATATAATGATATAGAAAATAAAGATAAAGATGAATGTGATGATTTTAAAATTCTAGCAATCAATGAAGGATTTAATGAAGATAAAATGAATGCAACATTCAATCAGGTACCATCAGAACTTGCACCGAGCATTTCAGATGTTAGTGCAATATCTGTATCAACTTCATCAGGTATGTATTCAACACAAATACTTGAACTATGCTCTCACAAGATAATCTATAAATTCATGTGTATTAAACTATGCACTTGTTTTACCTAAAACAAAGGCATGCAGAAAGAACTACTGGATTCAAGCCACCGTGCACGGCCTGGGGCCGATTTTTGACCGATCGCTATTAGCATTCGCTATAAATCGTACACGTTCCATAGCGCTGAACTAATAGAATTAACTCAAAAATTAATGTCAAGATACTGTCGAGCATTGACTTCTTCCATGATCTTCCAGCATCTTTCACGAAACGATCAGTCGCAAATGTACACCATTTGCAATTAGAGCGAACGCCTCTAAATCGTTATATTTATAGCAATCGGTCAAAAATCCATGCCCTGGTGAATGCTGCTGTATTAGGAAAGTAAAATTAATCTAAGACATTGGGTGGTCATTATGAATTACAAATACCAGTATCCCGGATCCATTAATCCGGTATTTAAATACCGTAATTCGTCGTTGACAAATACTGTTATGGTATAAACATATGATGGACAAATTGTATCTTGCTGTTTATCGATATAAAGTTTCTCACCGATTCACGTGCCGGTATCGTTGCCGGTGTCGACATATTAAACAATATTTCGGACCATTATCGCAAAATGTTTCATCCCGTCTATTGGCCATCCGCACAACTTGATACAGGTCTAATTTGTCATAACGATACTTCAATTACCTGTGGATAACTTTTGGCCAGTTCATCGGCAAATACATAAGTACTGGCAATTACTTATCTATTTGTCGGATAGTGCCCATTGGTCCTTTAAAGTTCCGAGTCCAATTAAATAATTGTTTTTACCATTGTATTTAAATTGCGTATGCCGGAACAAATAAATCTACAAACATGAATTAAAAATTCATTGCTTTTTTAGATTTTGAAGACAGCCATGGTAATAATATTGTATGTCTGTGTGATATAAAGACCACATTCAGCACAATCAAGCTAATTCAATGCAAATTGTGTAAAGCTGATCAACATATGCCATGTTGTGGTTACAAAACTGGGAGAAGTATGCCGTCTGGGTATACATGTTACACATGTAGCATCAAAAATGGAACGCCCCCAATGGACAGCAAAATGAAGTCTTTGAAATCTGATAGGATGAGGAGTTATTATGCACAAGTTCGGTAAATACTTTTCTCTCTTCTAGCATAAAAAATGCCATTATTAAGGCCTTACATTTTATTTCACCACTTCTTACTATAACGGTCAATAATGGACTGTTTATAAACCTTGGGTACGATTCCGGACACTACTCGTTCTTGGAACCTATTCGTTGTCAAAGTCGCTCGGCCAAATATAGGCCCTGTCCGTTTGGCTACTACTAGTGACTAGTAGTGATACATTCTGACGTCACGCTCATACTGATAGTATAGCGTGACGTCAACATTTGTCACTACTAGTCACTAGTAGTAACCAAACGAACAGGGCCATAGATTATTCATGTGTTTAGTTCCTTCTTAAGAGACTTGTCCAATGATGGTTATGTTCGGGATTAGACCTAGACCTGTATTCATGCTGATTCCAAATCCTTAGTGTGGATATATATGATTTTATATTTGGTCTTTTTTGTTTAGACTCATTGGAGTGTATTGCCTCAATACAAATAAATCGCCAGAATTGATTATTCAAAAAATACCCGCAACTGTTCAAAAGGCAACAATTAAATATATGGAGAAGTTGAATCTTATTGAAAGATTAAATGGACGGTAAAACGAAATCATATTTGGACGACTTTCTGCAGAAAGGAACCTAATCCACCTAATGCTAAAGTTAAGAAAACATATTTATATAAATTAAAAATTATCTGTTCATCTCAGGTTAATTTTGTACTTCTAGAGCTTTAGTTAAGTTAATTATATAACCTTAAGTATAAAGGTAAGAGAAACAAACATATTTTTGTGGGTTGGTTCCTTTCTGCAGAAAGGCGTCCAATTTTTGTATTGGCTGCTGTAATGAATTTAATTTATTTTAGGTATGAAACAACTAGCAAAATGCAGCACATTTTAGACCAACATCAATATTATTATTCAGAGACCCTAGTGCAGGGTCCTCTGAAGAAGCAAAAAATTAATTTGTAAGATACTATTGTAAGAAAATACATTTTAGAATATGTTGTTAGTAATGATAAACTTGACAGTTAGTATTTTTTTAAACTAATACATAAAAAAGGCATATCATTTTATTTCCATTAATAAAACATTTTTCTTACTAAATATCAACATCATAATTATAAACCAAACAAGTAAAAACAATACTTGCATTTGAACAACAAATAGAAACTTACGAAATAAAAACTATCTTACTTCTTTGACCTGGGGCCATCATTGCCAAAATTACCTTTACGTTTCCTATTGAACCTACCACCACCACCACCAAACTTCTTCTTATTCTTGTAATCCCTCCTACCATCCTTCCTACCCTCCAACATTTTCTTCAAGTAAACGCCCAGCTCATCAGCGTCTAACACCTTGAAAGTCAACTCATCATCACCAATATTTAATTTACCATCAGTCAATTTTTCGTAAAATTCAGTGGCGGCGTTCTCCGCTTCGAAACGTAAATGTCCCTCCTTCCATCCCTTATTATAGTCAATATATGAAAGCTCAGCTTTTGTCACTTCATCCACTTTGGACTTAATATCTTCTCGTGAAATAACTGCGTCTTCTTTGATCCCACTGAACGCAATTACTGTGCCAGGCGCAAGTGCTCTTTCTTTTTCTTTTGATTCCTCTGGCTCTTCTTTACTCTCTTTGCGATTCCTCTTATTTTTACGCTCTTCCATTTCCAGTTTTTTGTCCTCGTAATACTTTTCTTGCCACTTCCTGACCAACTCCACCTCTTTGTATTTCAGACTTTCAGCTTCAATGAACTTCTTGCACTCCTCTACAGTTTTGAAAATTATGAAGCAGGAACCTTTGAATTTTTGTGATTTGTCTGCCCTGTCAAGATATGTTCGTCGCAGACAGGATTCAATTGTGCCATGGTCTTCCAGAAATGTTACAATTTCATCTAATGTTTCAGTGATTCCAAATCCTTTGGCATATGCTACAAAAGTATCAGAAATTAGATAAATGGAAATGTGATTTGTATTACTGTACTAAATTTGTTATTAAGGTATTAAGAGGTGCTTTTGTACTTTTCACCCCATGGCATGCTGTATCACTGCAAGCTTTACAGTTGTGAGCCAGGACAAGGTAGAATTATGAACATTGGGAGCAGCTTGCATGTCAAAACAAACAAGAGACAATAAGCCTGGAGCAACACACAATGATATATGAAAACAGCTAAAAGTAGCATTAAAACATACTCTTAAAGGCACGCTTACATGATCAATATTACTGTCAATATTTTACATTAATGGCAGTATTACTGTAGAATACTATGTTTAAAATGTTTTAATTAATTTAAATAAAATTAAATATTCTAAAATATTGCTAGTACTACTCATTGTGTAAGGTATAGTGATGATGTAATGAAGAGAATACTGATCTTTATCCAGATAATTGATTACTAGAAAAATATAAAAGGATAATTGAAACAAATATTGACAGTACTAGGATTGACATTATTATTGACTATGTAAGGTGCCTTTTAGGGAAAGCTTATTATACAGTAAATGAATACCTCTGTGACACAATAGTAAAATTAAAAATCAAAAATGTGTCACAGAAATTTTTGGAGAAATCATAAATGTCACTGAATTTATTCACTACTTAATTTCCACTCTGTATATCAGAACAATCCACAACACATATAGGAAAAAGACAAGGAGGAGCATTCCAACTGGAATTATTTATATTATTTGTGAACAAAATAATATAGAAATGTAAAATGGCATGCAGAAAGTACACAGTAGTACACACAAATTGAATGAGTAGAGATAACAGATACAGCATTCATAGATGATGTACATAGTTATATTTGCAAATAAAGGAAGCATTGTTTGTCAAGGTGTTTAAAGCTATTAGCAAGGTCTAAATAGATCAGAACATCTTAAGTTACCAGTATTAACAGATATTAACACCATTAGGAACATGTATTAGCTAATATTAATACCTTTAAACACGTTAAATACTCATATTCATCTTCCAATCAGACTATAAAATCACATTGATTAGGGGATAGAGCAGTTGAAATCAGTTTTGTTTGTTGAACTGTGGCCAACCAACACCAACTATAGTAAAGTGGAATTTGATAAAATTGAATAATGCCAGATGTTTCAAAATCATTACCATACTGAAGTAACTAATATGGTCACATTTAGAGGATTATTATTGCATTCCTAAAGCATGCAAGCATGAAAATCATCACCAATTATAGAAAAACATACTATTAAAAATAGAGCAGATACATTAATGAACCACCAAATTACCTGTACGTTGTGCAAGTTCCTTTTTGCGTTCTTCATTTAGCTCAGGCAATGGTACAATAGGATTCCTCTTGAGCTTCAAACGATCCTCACTGACAATCACCAACTTATGTTCTGATTTCTCAACAGCATCAACAATAACCTTAACATCAGTGCTCAAATTGGCCAAACGTTTGAAACTCAGCAGGACTTCCAGCGTGATCCAACCATCATCTTCCTTGATTTTCTCCTGCAGGAACTTATCGCGCGGCAAATTAATGTCGCCAAAATAGTACTCGATCTGGTCTATAATCTTTTGCTCTGATTCACTTGCCATTGTAATGTTATTTTATAATCGATAGACAACACGTAGAAAACACGTGGTGAAAGACGCCGCTATATTTGACAGTGGATGGCGGCGAACGAATGACAAAATATTACAATGCATACCAACCTGACGCCAATTAAATCTACTTCATTCCAACTTGCATGGTTATGAAATGAATGTGTTTTCAATTGTCTACTCTATATTCCTGCCTTCCGTTATTGCATTCGCGTTCATCCGTCAACCATAAAAGGACATGTGTCTCACTACAAATTTGGCCTCAGTAGTTGCTGATGCAATAAAATAAAACAATATAAGTTTCTATCTACTGATTGCATATGAAATTCTGGAACTGTTATCAGTTACCATTATGCCTTCATTAACTGGATTCTACAATTAATATTCATTCAATTAAACTGCTCTTATATTATAAATATTGACATTGATCAATAATCAAAAGCATAATATTAGATGATCTTCATTCATGATCTATGTCTTTCCATTGCAACGTCAGCCAATCAGAGGCCGGTGTTTAAAAGTGAAGGAGGAAGAGCTGATCCAATTTAGATCATTTACAACATTATTTGACATTCACAAATATTGATATGCCATACTAATTCTTAAAACCGTTTAATTGTACGCAATTATATTAAATAACTAGGTAATAAATTGATGAAACCAGTTTTTACATGTATGGAGTTCTAAACATGCAATAATTATTATTTTACATTCAACCATACATTAATAAAATCAGTAAATGTGTTAACATTAATATTAATATTTACAAAAATATTAATATTTTAGTTAATATCATAAGATTGCTATGTTCACTTAACTACCAATCGCCGTTTAGGGAATTTATTTGACAGTACATTATCTTCCCGAATGTATGGCAGAACTTCTTTCTTTTTCCGGTTGGCCTTTGTGGCGTTCGGTGCTGTTTGGTGACCTCAGTGAATTCTAACGAACATCTAACAAAATGAGGATCTACAAGGATAAATTCACAGGTAATTCGATACACGGCATACCTGATTATTATATTCCACTCAGATGTTTGTCTTAACATCGCCCTATCGTCTTAAAATCCGAACCCAAAATCCATCTGTCAGATTCATTCAATATGGACACCGTAAATTATTCAATCCTTACCGGATTGCAACAAGTTTGCAATCCAGAATCCTCATTTTAATCTAATATGTTCGTATAATAATTTAATAATATATGATTTAATTTTAGGTGATGAGATGTTCTCTGACACCTACAAGATGAAGCTTGTTGATGAAGTTATGTACGAAGTGTACGGCAGGCTCATCCAACGCAAACAGGGAGACATCGAAATCGCGGGGTTCAATCCATCAGCCGAAGAGGAACTAGAGGGGTCCGATTCTCAAGTTGAAAGTGGAGTTGATGTTGTGCTAAATCACAGATTGTGTGAAACCTATGCCTTTGGTGATAAAAAATCCTACACTTCTTATCTTAAAGACTATATGAAAAAGTAAGTGCTCATTATAGTAGAATGTTTATTTTTGTAACATATGTTGTTTATTTGTGGTGCATGAACTAATACTGGCCAACACTGATTCCGTGTGTTGATCAGAGCAAGACATGCTATATAAATCGTGGAGTTCCTTGGAGAATATGCATAGTACTTAATCCATGTAATGCATATATTTCTGCAAACTTCAGACACTTATACCTGTTTTTATTAATATTCTATAAAGCTAGGTAACAGGTGGCTATTTTACATGACCAAAAGCAAACTTTGATTGTATATTTGTAAACATATGGTGTACATATGCCATATTTGTCAAGAAGAAATGTTTACATGCTCCAATGTAGTCTGTGTTGCTTTTATGTACATATTCTTAAACTTATAACACTTGGATTTTGGGAATGTTTGTGAAAGTGAAAGCATTAGTCTTTATTGTTATGAATATTTGATTGATTCTCCAATGTGTTACTTAATGGGCAACCCTTAATTGAATATAGATGTTAATTTCACTCAAAATTCTAATTAAATCCATAAGTTTTAGACAATTGTATAAAACCATTTACCATTTACATTTGGATGAAGCAAATTTGAGGTAATTACCAATCTTATACATTGCAAAAATCAATGAACCCTAACCAGGTTTCTATTTTGTCTGTTGATTTTTGCATGTATAATATTGATAATTACCTCAAATGTAAATGGTCTGGGCTTGTGATTCCTGATGTTTGACATTCTGAACTGTTAAAATCAACTGACTATGGACAGTTCACTATGTGAACTGGAAAAATTATGATTTTTTTGTTTAAACATGTTGAAAAACACTAATAACCTGAAATACCATCATTGAACAAACTAAAATTATTGATTAATTATTACTAATATGTTCAATGTCATGGTGTTTGTGGTGGTGACCTACTATTGACTCTTGACATTCAAAATTTGCACATTTTGATATGTGCTTAAATGGACCAGACATGTAAATAGTTAGGTGGTACTACCACCATTCTACCCCAGGTATTGCAGTAGCAATTATGCATGGGAGTTAGATGTATGGTCTTGTCTCTAGAGTGTATTATTTTTTCATAATAAAGAACAATCTGTAATTCTTGGTTATCATAGTGATACTGACAGTGGCATTAAACTGCCAAGCACCCTAAATACTACCTTCATTGGTAATTAGTTTCACACATCTTGTACATTTTATTAGTACTTGTACTATAGCAATTATAATACGTATGGCATGAATTGACCAGCAGAGTCACTACAAACGCCATGATGTTGACAGACAGACACTTGGTAATGATTAATCAATGCTAAAATCATGAAGTGTCCATATTTTGCAGTGACTTTCACAGTTACATGAATATGTTCAAAACAAATGGTGTCAAGAATTGTACCCCTGGGTGGTAGTAGTGGGCAAGTCTATGAAAATGATATACATAATTTACTTGTTTTAATCCATTTTTAAAGTTAGTAAGTTTTGTAGTTGTCTCCATTATCAAATTCTTTGTTGTAAATGCTTTACATTTTGCTTTCTGTTAGGTTTTTGTGTATATTTGTAGGGTATAAGTCTTATGTTTTGAAGCTTGAAATCAAAAAAGCTTAGACCTGAGACACTGCCCTGTCTTATATTAATAATCTTAAGAATTTAATTTTTGATATGCTACTTAATATTTTACAAATGTTTATTGTATTCAAAATTATATTCTGAATAGCTATTTTATAATTATGTATTTTGTTTATAGATTAGTAGCCAAATTGGAGGAAACTGAACCAGACCAAGTAGATGTGTTCAAGACCAACATGAACAAAGTAATGAAAGACATCCTAGGTAGGTTTAAGGAATTGCAATTTTTCACTGGTGAGTCCATGGAGATCGAGGGCATGGTGGGCCTTATGGAATACCGTGAAATCAATGGTGAATCAGTTCCAGTACTGATGTTCTTCAAGCATGGCCTTGATGAAGAGAAATTCTAGGTTATAATTATATTTTTAATTTATTGCTGGCATTTTTTACACGATATGTTTCATATATTTATATATAAAATTGTTATTTTATTTTTCCATTTAATTTATGACCTGACAAAATGTATACTATGTGATGTCTCTTCAATTGGCCCGGCTAGCTAATTTTTACTCCATTTTCAAACTGAGATTGTATAAACAACTGTGAATAAAATCAATTTTCATAAATGACATACTTATTTTGATTTCCCAGCTAGCTTCAGTTATTCCTATTATCACCCTTGATATAAATGTGTTACTAGTAATATACTAAGAACAGGATTGGGCAAGTCAAGGAATTCTTAAAGAGGCTAAAATAATAGAAAACAAAGGGATAAAAGACATAAGATAATAATTAACCCATTTTGTACCACTGGTTCGTTTTTGCACCAGCATTTTCTAAAAAATGTTTTTATATTGTTGGTGCACTTTGAATATTTTGGCTGTTTGGCATACTTCTAAGCTATTAGGAATAATGTTTGCTAAAAAGGGTGTCCAAATCATGTGGTGTGAAAATGCCCAAGTAGCAAAATATTTGAACATCAGTTATGTTTTCAAATTTATACCATATGCAGAAGCAACTCTGAATAAACAAAAGTTGGATGTAGGCATGGATGGACAAGTAGTTATTGATTTGTTGATTATTCAGAATCCTGAAAATCAAATTCATTTCAATAATTGTATTTCCTCTTACAAGCTCCTTACCACACTAAATCAGACATCTGAGCACATAAGTGTCCTTTACATACAATCAAATCTATGTTAATGAAACCCCAAGGAACATATTAGCTGGTGAGAATGAAAGTCACATTGAATTGTTTTGTAAAGGAAAAGATTTTGGGTTTGGTATTTATGTAAATTGACATGCCTAGTTACAGCCTTGAAATAAATTTATTCATAAATAAAAATGTAACTGAGTACGTCAATTTACATAAATACCAAACTCAAAATCTCTTCTTAAAAAAAAATGGAATTTGACTTACACCACTTTCATACTTACAGGCTCATATGATGATGCATATGACAGAACTAATAATGTATTGTTTGTTAGATGGAATGACAATTCTATTATCACTGTTATTAGTAACCATTTGAATTTATAACTGATAAAGATATAACTGAAAACAATAAAAAGGAGGTCAATATCGAACAAGCAAATATAAGAAAATGAAACAATAAACACATAGCCAGTGTCTACTTCCATGATAATGGAATTGCTGCCAAATAGGAATTGCAGGAAAATAATGGTGGTGGCCATTATTTGTCAATACATCAGGCAGTGTAATAGAAAATTGTTGGAAAATTTATGTTAGAGTAAATTCCACAAAAAATTTCAACTATATTTTAAGAAGGGTATGCCCGAGTGGGTGAGAATAAACTTACGATGTGGAATAAGTATTAGAAGGTAGGTAGGATATTAATCTGCGATATTGCAAGAGGTAGGAGAAAATCAGGTATTTGTTGGCATACGATATTGCGAGAGACAGGCAAGTGTGTGGAACTGTCGAGGTACCTTAGTAAAAATAGCTTCAGGAAAGAAGAAGCGAGCAAGGTGTGGTTCGGAAGAAAGCGTTGTGGATGGGTGAGGGTTACATTAAGTGTGTGTTGTATGAGGAAGGGTATGACACTGATGCCCCCATTTGGCGATTGAGTGTGAGGGTATGAAAGAACTGGGGGTGGGAAAGAATAGAAGCATAAGTACAGTTGCCAACTATTTTTTCAAAAGGAGGACAGGTCGCCCCTCCCCGACTTTTGGTTAGGAGGGATTGTGTGGGGAGGGGAAGGAAGAAAACCTAGACGCAAAGAAGGATGCCTGGCTGACCAGGTCTGGCCGGGACGGTGGCTTTACGCAGACGGCCGACACCGCCACCACCAGACGACCGCGAGGAGACGACAATCCCGTGTGTGGACTACTGACTACAGACCCGCACATGAAAACCCGAGAACTGAGATAAGTGGCCAAGAGCCTAAACTTGTAAAAAGGGAAGGAGAGTGGAGGGAAATAACCACGATGACGACCAAGGAAGGGCACTACTTTTATCCTGGAATAAAGGGATCTTATGAACAAGGACAATAATGAGTCGTTTACTGTGCAGAGGAGGGAAATCTCAGCACCAGTCGGCGAGTGTATCGCGATGGGTGCCCCCCCGACCGTCATCCGACTACCACCAAGAAGCAAACAGGGAACCATATCCGGTAGAAGACAGCAACCCATTTGGGCCCATTTTGGCGGTGTAATACCCGGGGCCCCACACACATAACGGAGATAGAACCAAGCAGAAACCTCCGGAAACAGCAGGGAATCGCTAGTCGAGAAAGAATGCCACTCGGCTCAGTCAGCCGTTTGGAAATCCACCTCGCTTCCGGAAAAACGCGACGGGAAGCCGGAACCAATAAAGACAAAGAAGAAGCTGCCAAACATCACATAAAATACCAACGGACTGAAACAGTCATGTTAATAGATGTTGAGTGCAGAGCCATGACCAGCAGCCGGAAAAGATAAAACGAACGTGTGGTCGCTGAACTCGCGAGACTAAACCTGCAGGACCACACAACCGAAAATCCCCAGGTAACGGCCACCACCATCACAAAATCGAAGACCAGGAAGGAAGAATCCACATTGGTCAAATCGACCGAGGTCCAGTAATACGCGGACTTAGTCCGGAGGATCCGGGAAATAGGCAGTGGTGAGAGCATGTCGCCCGGTTTGAGAGAACGGTCAATGGCCCCCTCCGGATTAGAGTAAGGGGCAGTGACGGCAAAGTGGACACACTGTACGAGGCCCTCAGGGAAGAAGAACCGGGAACAGGGCCAGAGTCAGGAGGCCGGGAGTAACCCTCCATAAAGGGGCCTTGCCCTCCTAAAAAAAAACAGAGGCTGAGACAGCTATCAAGGTAGTAAGAAGCGGTACAGGGTAGAGAAACCAAAACCGGCCCGGTATGCCAAAACATCACAGTGATAACAACCGAAAAAGATGCTGACGACCTTACCGCAGCAAGTCGGAGGGTAGGCATGGCACAGCGCAGAGCAACACGGAGGTAGGAACTGCCACGCGACTGCAACCCCTGCTGGCTGGATGGTGACTGGGCAGTGGGAAGGACCAAAACCTGTTCCTGAGATGTGACGAGAACACTAGGCAAGTCACTGCAAGAGGCAGACAGCATTCGGCGCCCTGTGCAAGGCAGAAGGACACGCCGCGGGAGGTCTCCGATGTCCAAATAAGAGGAAGACTCGGGACGAGGCGTAGGACAAAAGGGCAAGAACAGGGACTGCGAGCGGTTTCAACTCATAATGACCGAGATAGCGAAGGCCGACCGGGGAAGAAGGACAGCGAAACTAGGAAGCAGACAAAAAAGGGACCCCACACCTAGGCTAAAGCAGCGTGTGATAGAGCTTAGTTTGTCTTGAAGGCATAACCCCCCCTCCATGAGGGACAGTCGGTAGGCGCCCTGCTAGAATGCAGGGTCAAACCCTGCCCATGCTCAACGATAACATGGGCGTCTTTAAAAAGTTACTGCGCACAGGGAAAAAAGGGTTAGGGGTTTATAAAAACAATCCTCGTGAAAAAGGATGACATTTTAACTAGAGGGCGGATGGGAGGACATTATAGTTAAAAGGAGGATGGTCATCCCAAAAGGAGGACCGCTGGCAAGCCCTAAGCGTGAGTAAATGGTTTAGGGAGTATGATTGTTGCGTGGCGATTTGTGTTATGTTAAGAGGGGAGAGAAGGTGAGCAAGGGAGAAGATCAAGTTTGAGTTATTGTTATTTTAGTTAGTAGATAATT
Source organism: Lordithon lunulatus (assembly GCA_963942505.1). NCBI lineage: Eukaryota > Metazoa > Arthropoda > Insecta > Coleoptera > Staphylinidae > Lordithon > Lordithon lunulatus. The sequence continues at coordinate 15,041,654 of OZ012667.1, read as the reverse complement.
TCTATTATAATTATTATTTTACTTTTTTAATATAAAGATGAGATGTCTTGAGTTGGATAAGTATGTAATTTAAATTATGCCTTTTTGTATCTTATAAGTTGGACTTTCTGTCTGTTTCGGCCGAAACCGAAATATTTAAAAGTTAAATTTGCGTCAGATTTACTCAAGATTTGGATAGTTGTTGAGTGTTGATTATAATATACGGTATTAAATAACCAACTATCCAAATCTTGAGTAAATCTGACGCAAATTTACCTTTTAAATATTTCGGTTTCGGCCCAAGCTGAGATAAAATCCAAAATCGGTTTCGGCTCAACATTTCAGTTGAACATTATTACATGCAGATACAGCAGCCCCTACTAGTAAAACATATTTTAAAAATAATTAATTAATATATTCATTATAATTAAATAAGGCCAATTTTAAATAGCAACCTTACAATAAAATAACACATTAGTAATAATGACACAACAATAATCATGAGCGAAACATATTCAATAACAGTAACTTCATCATCTTCCGAGTGGCATTGATGACTCAAACCAGTCTGAAACATAAATATTTAATAACCCTCATAGATAAACCCGTATAAATCATACCCATCCACCATTGCTGGCAATCCACTCGCCTAAATCATCCTCAAGTATCTCCACCATGCCCTCCATTAGCCCATGAAGGTATTCTGGATGCCCCTGACACACGCAATCAACAGCAAGTCCACCAGCAACTGCAAAAATCGAAACAACTTTCCCCCAGTTAATATCACTCTTGAGCAAATCATGACCGATAGCTGCTAGTAAACCAGCAGCCGCTTTATCTGATACTAAAACACCCCCAGGCGTATGACTAGCTTGCCTCGCGACGCTCGTATATAATTTAGGGTACATCCTTTCAAGTTCAACACCAGCTCCTATCAAACTAGGAAACACTTCGCGCACTATTATCGCACTAGTAGTACCCACCATACTGCGCAACCGGTATAAACCCAATTTCTTACTAAAAATCCCCGATCGTTTCAATCGGTTCCTCATATATTGCCCGCACAAAACGCGCCCTTGCGCAATCACCTCCTCGGGTGGGATGTTGGGGATGCGCCAGCCAATTGTGTTCGATAGCTTCCTGGAAACTGCATCGCTGACGTTGCTGAAGCGTCGCTTTGCGTGCAGATGTTCTTGTTTTTCGTCGTGCTTTGCAGGTGTTGCTATCCCCAGGAGGTTTGCGTGCAGGGAGGCTGGGAAGCTCAGTTTTCTGTTCGAGAAGGGCGGACGGCCTAGGGTTACACGCGATATCGGCGGAGTTTCAAAGGTAACTTTGCGATCCGCTGCGTTGAGAGTGTTGTCCATGAGGACGGTCTAATGTAAATACCTGTAAAAGGCAAGGTTTTTAACAAGATATAGTAAGTATCATATTTTATTTTTTTGTAGGGAGGTTGGGAAACTCAGTTTCCTGTTATAGCTAGCCCTAGGGTTATACGCGATATCAGCGGAATTTCTAAGGTAACTTTGCGATCCGCTGCGTTAAGAGTGTTGTCCATCAGGACGGCCTAATGTAAATACCTGCAAAAAGGAAGGGTTTTAACAAGATATAGCAAGTATCATATTTTTAATTTTTTGTTATATAACAAGAATTTCCAAACAATGCAAAAATTACTTTATTACGTGTTAATAGTTTAAGGTGCTGGAGTATAAAAATGAGAAATGTTATGGGTTTAAATGAGGCTTTATGCTGACATGAAATAAAAAATAAGTTAGTAGGAATAAGAATTAATTAATTTTAATAATAAATATGAAAAATAAGGTCTAATGAAAACTGGTATGATATAGACCAGGACTGGTCATAACTATTCCTAGTCGCCCGCCCGTCTGATATGTATACATATTACGTATTGTTTTATTAATAAACTAATTAGTTTGTGAGAAGAAATCATTATTTCTTATTAAAGTAGCGTGATATTGAATATGTATTTGTATTAACTAACTTTATGTATTTTTGTTGTGGTTGGGTATATTGAAAAGTTTTTTGGTGAAGAAAATGCCAATAAAGTTCCTTTTTTTTAGTGCCACCTCTTTCGCTTTTACATTTAAACTTATTTTTGCCTTTAAATTACTACATTTATTATGATAATTTAATATATACAATGTTTGAAGACAGCGACCTATAATTTAAAAAACAATGAGATCAAAAGTTTGGCTACCAAGAAGATTTTTTCTGGATTTATTATAAACTTCTAAACCATTTCTAGGCTTTGAAAAATCAAAATGTTATAAAATGTATAAACATAATTACGCATTGAAATTAAATGATTTCAGGAACACTTAAAACTCGTGTTTAGCGACGGTTCTAATTTTACATTAATTCCCTCGTTGTCGCGATTGTTATGTAAATCTATATTCATTCCTAATTTTCAATTCTAAATCATGTATTTTTATAACTAGTCTTGCTATTATTATATTTTAGAAAATACGCTAAGTAAATTGTGCCTACATCTGATGAATACAACATCAGATGTAGGCACAATTTACTATTATTTAGTATTTTTTATAATATAATAATAGCAAGACTAGTTATAAAATGTATATTGAATCATATAAAATATATAGAAGAAAACTAAAGTTGGAACAAAATCAATAATTCCGCGACCAAATTATGATCACAGTAGAAATAAAACAGATGTTAGAAGTACAATTAAAACAAAAAAATATGAGAACGAAATACAATCGATAATCACAGTAATAAATCTCTCGCAAACTCCCTACATCTCAAAACTTTTATTTAGGGTAATAACACATATTTCTCTTGTGTGTTTTTTTTGGTACGTTCAATATTCCAGTCCCTGTGAGTAGAATTAAAGTTGTCGAACTCGTATCAGTTGCATTTAAATAAAATATAGCTGCTTATTTAGATTTAATATAAACCTGTTTTAGTGAAGCTTTTTATTAATAGCGATAGTTAAATAGTGAGTTGTTTTCATTTTCTGCAAATGTTCCGGTTAATAAAAAAATTAATCGGTTATCAAATTGAACGGCGTGCAACCCAGATACTTGAGAAGAAAACAAGTTTCGACTTTCAAGAAATTTACATAAAAATACCGAATTCGTATGATATTAATCGTACAAGCGAGCGAATTATAATTGCATATTGCGCATATGAATTTCTCTTTCTGTTAAAGTTCGGTGAATTAAATAACACCAGCCATTTAAATATTACTTCGACGTGTTTTTTATCAAGAAATAATAATATGGGGCCATATTTCATTTAATTTTCATGCGAAGCAAATCATAATAATTGAATATTTTTAAGCAATAAAAAAAGTTGAGAAACACAGGACAGAAGGACCCGAAGTTCGATAGCTAGGTTACAAATTGTAACAAATACAGTAACTACTACTATACTACTGTCGTTTTATTCGAATACAGATATTCTGATCAAATAAAACTCTTTCAAAGTATCATATTCATTTCACGATTTTTACAAAGCGACCTCCAATAATCGATCATGTAAACAGTACGTGTATGTTGGGATTAGGCGACGAATATCAGTTGAATACAAAAGTAGGATACATGAAGGATGGCGGGCTACACACTTGAAAAATCGGTGTTTGCTTTTAAGGAATCACGCTATTGGAGAGGTTGTGATTGTTATGCTACGAATGTAAAGCTCAATTTCCCGAACTTCAGTCGCTCAATTACTTTTTATGCTGAGCTGACCTAATTCAAGTATCGGCCCGATCGCTCCTTCAAGTTGTAAAAGGACCATCGTGACTCTAGTGGCATTATATCGGTAGCTTACAGAGTGGGGAGATTTTATGAAAATGTTAATTCACCAACAAATGATCTAATTTAAACCAAAAAAATTAGAATGATTTAAATTTAACAGGAAAAAGTTAAAAATCCATTCGCGTATGTATGATGTATGATGTATCAGTTATACGATCTAATCAATATAAATATTATGTAATTTATATAAATATTTTTATATACAGGCTGATTCAAGTTCGGCCCTTACAATGTGATATTTCATAAACATGATATTATAAGTCTATTAATTGTTAAGATTTAAGAGAAAGGTTATTTTAATATATTTGTTAACTTATGCAAGGATCTAAATTAAACACAAAATTGTCTTTTTTTAGCGTAATCTAACCAGTTTGTATCATTCTGGGCTGGTACGGGCTTAATATCTCTTGTTCTATTTGCCGCTTCCGATGCGCACTATTCTACCACGGCCCTTACAATTTTCCCCACGCCCGCAAGACCTGAGCGATACTGTACGCCACGGGGGCGACTACCAATGCTAAACCATGCTAAACGAAAGCGCCTGTAATGATTATCTCAGTCATCAACTATGTATTATAATTTATATCATTTTGTACAATTACTCATCTATACACGAACACACACTCACCACGGATTAATAGACCCAAATTCCGAACGGGAAAGAGTAGTGACTTCAGACCGTCGCCTTGGACCACCCAAAAAAAAATTGTCTGATTTAAATTTTGCGCAAGACCTGAGCGATACTGCACGCCACGGGGGCGACTAGCAATGCTAAACCATGCTAAACGAATGCGCCTCTAATGATTATCTCAGCCATCAACTATGTATTAAAATTTATATCATTTTGTACAATTACTCAATCTATACACGAACACACACTCACCATGGATTAATAGACCCAAATTCCGAACGGAAAAGATAGTGGCTTCAGACCGTTGCCTTGGACCACCCCCAAAAAAATTGTCTGATTTAAATTTTGCGGAATAAGTAATATGGATGATTATCCATCATCGACAAGTTTCAACCATTAAAAATATTCTATAAGTTATATACATTTTTATGAGTATGTGAGTGATATGACTACTTTAGAAAATCGTCTGAGTTTTCTAAAGTGTCGTTAATTGTACGACGACTACCCAGAGACAGTTCTAATTTTACAATAATTCTCTCGTAAATTTGTGTCTACATCTGATATTGTAGTATTAATAAATATACATTACATATTATAAAATAGTATATTGAATAATAAAATAATTTTCTTTATTTCAGCACGAAATACAATCGATAATCAGAAAATCGTCCCAGAGTTTTTAAAGTGTCGTTAATTGTAAGACGAATACCCAGCGACAGTTCTAATTTTACAATAATTCTCTCGTAAAGTTGTGCCTACATCTGATATTGTACTATTAATAAATATACATCACATAGTATAAAATAGTATATTAAATTATAAAATAATTTTCTTTATATCAGCACGAAATACAATCGATAATCACGTAATAAATCTCTCGCAAAACTTCCTACATCTCAAAACTTTTATTTACGTTAATAACACATATTTCTCTTGTGTGTTTTTTTTTCGTATTTTTAATATTATAGGTCCTTGTCAGATGTAAAGAATTAGAGAATTAAAGTAATAAATCTGATTTAATTTTAACTTTTTATCTGAAAAAGTAATATGGACCATTATCCATCACCAACAAGTTTCAAGCATTACAAATACTGTATAATTTATATACATTTTTATTGTTTTACATACAGGATGATTCAAATTGGACCATTACCATATGATATGTCGTAAACATATTATAAGTAATGTACATATTGTAGAGATTAAAATGATAAATGTTACATTTACCATGAAATAATTTATTTCTCCACATTTCTTGGTTGATGTAAGGCATGGGGGTTGTGCAAAAGTTTCTGACAAGCATACAAAAATATATTATTGTAGAGATTATAATGATAAATGTTAATTTACCATGAAATAATTTAATTATCCACATTTCTTGGTTAATGTAAGGCATAGTCGCTGTGCAAAATTTTCTGACAAGCGTAAAAAAAACTTGATGCAAAACATAACATTCAAATTGGCACAAGAATTGCTTCAAACTTCAAGTTGTTGTCACAGTGTGGTGTAAAGGTTTGAATTTTCCTCCATTCTTTTATAATTTTTTCCATTCTCTTCTATTTATTGTCAGTTCTTTTGCTTCCTTCCAGTTTTTTCCTTTCCTTTCTAATAGTTCCTATATAGCTTCATCCCATTTTTGTTTTGGTCTTCTTTTTTTCTTGTTTTTGATTTTTGCTCTCCATATTCTTTTGTCTTTCCTCTATGTACTTTATTGTCGGTGTTACATTTAGTTCTCTTCTTGTATCCTCATTTCTCATTTTGTTCTTTTTTGTCACTCCTCTAACTTATATACTTCATTTCAACTGCTAGTATTGGGGCAAGTTATATTAATCACTACAGACTACATTCTTGGTTCAGTAGGTTAATCCTACTGAACCAAGAATGTAGTCTATGGTAATTTATGAATGTTTCTAATATAAAATTGATTTTCGTTATTTTACCTAGGGTCATTATGGTTGAATCTTGAAAATCCATTAAAACGATGTTATTTGTATTCTATTGTAGAAATTCTAATTTACATCTAATGCAATATGCAGGAAAAGATGATAACGACAGGTTCTTGACACTTTAATTACACGACAATTAAACATAATTATTATAAATAATTCGAATTATATTACATGAACATCCAGTTGCTTTTAAACAGTAATAAAATACGCAGTGCATGCGAACTATTTAAAATGTAATCAATTCACATGAAAACTTGTTTAATACACGTTTATTAATACAACCATTTGTAGCTAATTATTGCTGATATAACTGCTGAACTGTAATTTTAATGATTAGCTTTTTATGAGTATTCGCACATATAGAGTCAGGGCCGGCTCAGCACGATTTGTATTTATGTTCTTCTGTTGGCACCACAGCCCTTGTTTTGAGGGGATCAGCATCCGTATTCCTTCATTATTTCTTATAGATCTTTGTGTCTTTTTACTTTCTTTACCAGCTTCCTCCATTCTTTCCTGTTCTGTACAATTTCTTTTCCGTTTTGGACCCCTAGCTTTTTAGGTCTTGTTCTACATTATATGTTCATCTTGTCTTTGGTCTTATTCTTATTCTGCTTCCCTTGGTTTCCATGCGATCATTCATTTTATTGTTGTATTTTTGTCCAAAGCATATATTCTTCGAGATTTTATTTCTTTTACTATGTCTCCATTTTATTTCTGTATTTATATTTAGATCGGCTCAAAAAGGGCGAAAAGATTTCATATCTCGCCAAATCGTTGGATTTATATGAAGCGACAATACGGACTATAAGGAAAAATTAACAGAAAATTAGAGATTCGATTTGTGGCAAGTAGTAGAAGTTATTAAGCCTCTAGGAGGAGATAGTTTATATGATATGACTGCATAAGCTATCCAAGAATTTAAGAATTGCTAGTGAAAGAAGAAATTGATGAAGCAGGTTTGGTTGAAATGATATCTGGGATACATGAGAACCCAGAGGATGATAGCATAGGTGAAGACGAAGAAGTCAAAAAGTTGACTGCATAAAGAAATGCCCCTTTCTTAAATAAAGATTCTTCATATGAAACGAGCACACATTTTATACATGTTATACCTGTAACTACCGGTTGTATAATGGTTTTGTATATTCGCAGCTTTAAGTTCCTTGTAAACTGTTTTGATTTTACAACATTTTTTAGAGCGTATACACACCTACTGCCAATCTGGATTCTTGCTTTGATCTCTTTCGTAACATCATTATCGGCTAATACTAGTACCCCCAAATATTTCAAATTGTTCACTCTTTAAAAAATTATCCTATTGCGACATTCTGACCTATTCGATTTCTATGGGATTGTCCCGCGCATGTATTTTGTCTTATCCTCGTTGATTTTGAGTCACATGTTTACTGTCTCCCTCTCTACTGTGGTGAACTCTTCTTTGATATTGATAACTGATCTAACCACCACATCCGCGAAGGCAAGCAGTACTTTTGGTCCAGTGTTTATGTATAATTCCATGTTTGAGTTCGATACTCTTATGGCTTTTTCCAAACAGAATGTGTGACAGTGCATCCTCCTGCTTATTTATGTCAAATATTTCTTATATTCTGCTTTCTATTCATACTATACTTTTGGATGTTTCTATTCAATCTTTGGTTAGTGTGTAGATGACAGAATAATCGATACCCCAGATAGATTATTCTGTCATCGTCTTCCACAGTTCTACTCTTGGGATACTATTGCAAGCGTGTCTAAAATCAAACATTTTTCGAAAATTTGTTGTATGGTGAATATTTGGTTGGTATTTGTTGATCTGTGTTTTCTAAAACCATAATGGTAATCCCTATCAGGTTTTCTACGAACGGCAATGTTCTTTGGAAGATTCGCATGGACAGTATTTTGTATATCTCATTTCCTGTGTATGGAGATGATAATACCTTTCAATTATCTAGTTTTTCCAGTTTTCAGATCCAGGTTATATGTTTTTCAGACAGGTATCCCGTCTTTGCCAGATGCCTTGTCGGTTTTATTTTCTTTATCCGACTGAGCTCCTCCGCCAGGAGACCCGCAATCTGATTTGTTACCATTGGTTTGGGTCTCCTCTCCCTGAATGTTTCGCAATATACTTTCTTTATTCCTCTATGCTAGCACATTTGCCGTGAGTAATCTATTATCTTGAAGACGGTTTCCTTTCTTGCTATATATCCTCTTTTCCATATTTCCGTATTGACATCCTTGTAGAATTCCTTTATTTTAATGTTTCTTTTCCTATATTTACCCCTCAATATTGACTGACATCCTCTTTAATTGTTTTTGGCAGGTTTTCCGCCACTTTTTTACAAAAGATACTTTTGGTTTCTTTGTCTTATACTTTATCGGTATCCCATTTAGTAATATTCTCCGCTTTCTTGTTTTTATTGCTAGATATTCACATCCTCACCTTCACTATTATCTGCATCCACTCCTCTTAGGTTACGGACATTACAGAGCATTTATAGCATATTTCGCATCCAGTATTATATGGTCTATCAAGTTTTTTGTGATTTCCTCGTTTCATATTCAGGTCTGTTTGTAAATTCTTTTGTGATCAAACATCGTACATTTAATTACCATGTTGTTGCTTGTAGCTGTTTGAATGATTCTCATACCATTATAGTTGCTGATTTCATGGATACTGTGTATTCACATTGTTGGTCTATAGGCTTTTTCTTTACGAATTCTCGTATTGATATCATATCCTACTTGGGCCCTTGCCTGATTGTTGCCTCTAACTAGTCGAAAAAGTCATCTTTCACTTCTTCGTCCTTCTCTTTAGTAGGGGCAGCGTAAATAGTAGTTGTAAGCGTTCCTGTTCGTCTGATAATGCAAATACGTTTATTAATAGGCTTAAAGCGTATTGCGTTGAGAAGATTTTCGGATAGTACAATTCCGGTTCTAAAGCATGCTTTCTGTTTGGATTTCCGCCAAAAACATGTCACGTGCTGATTTTTATCGTTCTGTTGTGGGGCCATCTGATTTCTTAGATAGCTGTTATATCGATTTCCATGTTTTCAAGTTTCTCCATGGCATATTTGGCGGCCGCTGTCCTATACCAACTTGCATGTTCCATGGTATGAGACCATGGAACATGCAAGTTGGTATAGGACAGCGGCCGCCATGCATTGTCCTTACCTTAAACGTAGCATATCTCGTCTTGGAGAGTCCGTTGTTGTCTGAGGCTTCAATGTAGTATTTACAACTGGAATTGATTTTTATTTTCAGGGAGAGGTAAATAGTCCCTCACTCAACCTTCCGCTCATATAAAAGCTTAGGACCTGCAGTGACAATTATTGGGCTACTCGATCTACCTAACAATCACCCCAGGCGTAGTAAGTTAAAGATTAGTAAAACTTACTTGCAAAGAGTTTTATCAAATTTAAATATAAAAAATATATCCGTACAAATCAATACAAGTAGATACGCTTGAAGAACTAGATGATGACTATTGTTTGTAACTCTTGTCTTGTCCATAAGAGAATTAATTAAGGATAAATTAGTAATTTTCAACGTTGGAGATGTTATTAATTTTATATTTTAACATGTTAGTATTAGATATGAGGAATTATAATTGTACAACGAAATAAATAAATAAGAATACATATTTTAATAGAAATATCTTTTTTGCTGATGAAGCAACGTTCACAACAAATAAAGTCGTCAGCTCTCAATAGCAGATTCTGAACAGAATAAAATCCAAATTTTCATATTGTAACAAATACGCAAACATATAAAAAAGTGAACGTTTGGCGTGGGATGAGATATAAAAAAGTATTGGTGCGTGTTTTTTTCATACAACATTAAATCAGGTAGGTACATAAATATGTTAGTAAACTATTTACTACCTGTTTTGATAAAGCAAGGTCTCGTTCTCTTGCTTTATTATATATATATATATATATATATATATATATATATATATATATATATATATTTACCAATACTGATTTTTTAACAAGATGGTAGTCCTGCTCATAGTGGCATTGATGGCCATGGATCGGACGGATTGGTCCTCCAAGCTCCCCTAACATTACACCATTTGATTTTTATTTATGGGGATATTTAAGGCAAAACGTAAACGGATAGAAAGATATCTAGTCTAGCTGCAGAAGGACAACATTTAGATTAATATTTAAATTTAGTATTGATTCTATTTTCATCATCATACCAGCACGACAAAGCAGCTGTTTTGATCCACATAAGCCGAAGTTCCCATATACATCAATATGTAATTATTTATAATTATTTTAAATTTTATTTTAAATTTCTCTATGTTTATTTATTTGTACAAAATTATTTTTTTATTATTATTATTATTCTTTTTGTTCATGTTATTCAATAAAAAATATTGGGCTAGCTTAATTTTAACAACTTTGAGGTAAAACGATAAATTCCGTAGTTGCGGTTCTGTTGCCATTAGATACAGTTACATTTTTAATTTCTTTATAAATAAACTGTACTTTACTCTTTACTCTAGCACGCGAATTAACGTTCCATTAAGACTATTTTGACCATTCTATACATTATATCGAAATTCAGACTATCCCAAAGAACTTTTTACAACAAGTAAAACTCTTTATAAAGATTATATGTGATCCTTTTATGTAAGTGAAATGAATCATACCTCAGCTGAAGAGATTCTATCTCCTTCACATTGGTCTCTCATAAATGTTTCTTTGGCTTCTATTTTTTTTTTCGTATTTCCTGTTGAATTTATTCGTATTTATTTCTATCCTTGTCTTTGCATTGTTTTCTCTTTTCCATTCTTTATGGTGCCCCATGTCCCTCCCATCCACATCCACATTGGTGCCTATAATTTGTTGCATGATTTGTCCGAGATTTTCGTTGATGTTCGTCTTCACGCTTTGTCTTTATTCTTCATCTCGAAGCATAGTGGTTTTTAATTTCTGGTTTCGACATTTTATTTGGACTTTTTTCAGTTTGATTTGTAGTGTGGCGATAAGGGGATTGTGATCCGACCCGACATCTGCTTCCGGGTATGTTTTGAGTGTGCGATGGCGTTTCTAGATGTACAATCTATCGGAATTACTGTAATTATTGTAATCTCTACTGGAAATATTTCCAGAATAATCTTAAATAAATAGGGGCGATTGAATCCAACTAATATTTCAATATTTAGGTAACAAATTAAGATGATTCATAAAAAGTTCGATGATTCATAAAAAGTTCAAAAAACGCCCAAAACAGTAATTATTTAAAAATGCAAAAAAATCTACATAGATCACACGAAGAGCGAGATAGATCCGTAATCAATAATGATTGCTAATATGCAATATTTTAGTTTGAGAGAGTTAATAAACGCTTTAATATCCCCTATAATAATTTATTTAATTAAAATAAGTTATAGAAATCGTAATAATTTTTAATAGATCTGATTTTCGAACGGAAACCATTTGTTTCGCCCACGCGCTATTGTAAAATGATTACCTTCACGTTGTGCGTTACTGGTGACAATGAAAAACACACAATGCCACAGCGAGCTCGTTAATATATTCAACAAAAGGTGTCTAATAAATCTTCTTGGCGGCACGGGGCGGGGACAATTGCTCTCCATTTACGTTCAGCTTAAGAGCATTGCGAGGAGAAAGTAGTCTACCAGAACACGGGCGAGAAGAGAGACGGAAAATAGAACAAGCTCCAAAGATTGGGACTTGATTTTAGGAGGTGTTCCGCCACCGATTCAGTTGTTTTTCACTACTGATATATGCGCTAAACTCAATCTGTCCAAATCTAAATAATATAAACATCATCATTAATTCTCATTAAATATTCAGGTGCGTTAATATGTGTTTCGGTAATATAATATGTGAGTCATGTAAATTAGGCAAAGTTTTATAAAGGCATGTTAATTTACGACGCTTAATGAATTATTAATAAGATCGGTTTAATATTTATGCCGCATTAGCATAATTGTAACATGATTTATTACACAATTATATTTGTTTAAAATTTTAATTAAAAATATTATGTTTTCAGTTTCAATTAGCTACTAAGTGGTCGTTATTGTAATTTACTAATATAAATATACTTTGCATTTTCAATTAAAAGGACACTATGGTGACTGTAGTGTTTTATATTAAATTTTGTTATAAGTTGAATTTATGTTAGATATACAATTTAAATTATATAAATGTGGAAAATGCTTTGTCTCGCTATAAACATATACAGAACGTGTCCACTTATATTTGAAAATTAATCTAAATTAGAGAGCATATATAAGTGTGAACTCACCTCTTAGCAATCCACATATCTAGATTTCGATCTTATTAGATCTCATCAGTGTAGCTCAGCTAGTGGGGATGAATTCACACAATATCGCGAGTGGTTATATACAAATATGATACAACTAACGCCCTAGGAGGAAAGTTAAACGCCATCTGGCGGCACCACATCAATTAGCAATGTACACCCATACTGTAGTAACCGTCAACATCATGCTCATGCCATCAGGATCACCGGGTAGTGCCCTCTATGGAGAAAACATTCCAACAGAGTGCTTGAGATATCAGCACAACGCCAATCGTATAAAACATATATAAGTGTGATACTGATGGCATGAGCATGTTGACGGTTATTACCATATGGATGTGCATTGCTAATGAATGTGGTGCCGCCAGATGGCGTTTAACTTTCCTCCTAGGGGGTTAGTTGTATCATAAATTAGAGAGGTTTAATATATTTAAATAATAATATCGAACTCTAACACCAACACTAGTATATAAATAGTTAAGTAAGTTAGTTCCTTGTAAACAGACGCTCCATCAATAAATAGTCCTAAATCGGCTACATAACAAAGGCCGGCTAAGCTCTGTCTATAATCATTTATTAGTCTGAGATACCGAATATCCTTAAAAAGGCAATGAGTGCTTTTGATAAACAGACAAATTATTGATATTGAAAGAGAAGGGTATCATATTGAGTGGTATATTTAACTCATTGCATTATTTTAAATTATTATTATTAATTAAAGTATAATCTACAGAATTGTTAATTTAAAAAACACCTTTTTGTAGAAAGGAACTAATCCACCTAATGTTAAAGTTGAGAAAACAGATTAATATAAAGATTTATAAAAAGATTGATATAAATTAAAAATTTTCTATTCATCTCATGTTAATTTTGGACTTCAAGAGCTTTAGAGCTACGTTTTTTTATTTCGTTCAGTTAAATTGTTTACCTTGAGTATAAATGTAAAGGAAACAAACATATTTTGTGGGTTGGTTCCTTTCTGCAGAAAGGCGTCCAAATATATTATCTTTGTAAATTAAATTGTTGACATTTTTTTTTGCGTCTTTAGTTGATTTAGGATGAAGAATAACATTTTCCGAGAAATCACGAAGAATAACATAAAACGTCTATCTTTTAAAATATATCACTGGTGTTTGGGCAAAAGGGCTTAAGTCATAATTTTTACGAAAATAAGGATTTATGTCTTTTTAACCAAAAAAATCTGATCTTTCCATGAATACAAATGGCTTGTAAACTTTACATGTTCTGACTTAAACCCTTTTTGCCAAACACCAGTGATATATAAGTGTGAATCCACCTCTTAGCAGCCTTGTAGCTATCATCCCGAGGGCTTTTCCGCTGGTAAAAGGAGAAGCTCAGAGGAGTGTAATCACCCGGCACCTTAACTTCATAGAAAAACATTGAAAGGTGAATTGCGAAATTTCACCAACAACTGGGTTTGAACTATAGCTCCCTAATGCTCAGTACAAGACGGACGGCATCTCTAATCCCTACGCCACGTGGCTGGGTAGAAGAATAAGATGTTCCGAAAAGTCAGGAATAACAAAATTTCCCTCTTAAGTTGCCTACTTAGGTAGACATGCTGTGTATATGTTCATTAAGTAAAAATAAACCATGACAAATAACACATACTTATTAAAACAATGAAGTTACAATGTACTTCTTATCGTCACTTATTTATAATTGTAATATCAATTGAAGCTGTTAAAATTACTTTAATTGCTATAATGTCCACAAATTATTTTCATTATTTATATTACTAAATACTACTACTACATACTATATTACTATTCGATTAACTTTTTAATGTTAAAGAACCTTTCATCTTCTAAGAAATGTTGAATATAGAAATTACGTTTCACTAAATAAACCAAAATGTTAATTTAACTTTTTATTTATATTTTTGAATACCAAAACTCAACTTTAACGGTCCGTTATTTCGTTAACGGACGTTTATGAATATGGGCAGTACAATAATAAATACTTAATTGGTCCGGTATGACTGTATTAAAACGATTGCCCATGTATGTTTTATGGTATAACATTAGTATGTTGTAAGAATGAGTTCAAATTATAATTTTTAATAATAAATAATAATTTATAATATTACAATATATATTATTTATAATTATTATAAAACACTTCGTTATATTTATATATAGTAAGAATCTAAAATTACAATACAATTCCAAATATATGTTATTATTGTTATAAGAGAGGTATCGAGTCAGGTGATTCCTGTATGTATTTGCATACACAAAAAAAAACAAAGATGTCACCTTGCTGTATTATGTGCACCGAATAACTTTGTTATTTTAGATATTCAAATACTTGCACAAGTGATTTATATGTGTATAAGAACAAGCTATATTTGTTTTTCTTGAAAGCGAACACCGCTATTGTGAGTCTGTTTTGTGGCGAGTCTAATCTATCATACACACAGTAAGCGACCATAATAAATGATATAAAAGATAAAGTACATATTAATTTCAGGGGCGGCTCGAGGGGGCTCTAAAGAAGGTCTGCAGCATCGCATAAGAATTTCGTCCATAAAAGACAATCTCAAATGTAATTTTATGAAATATTAGAGTTAATAATTCACTACTCGCAATTATATAATTCATGGCAAACAATTGGTAGTGTCCAAGCATTTGGCTTCGGCCCGTTATGGCCATAATAAGTATGCCAAAGTGTCGGTTTGATCAATGAACTAAAACTGTATTCGCATTCTTTGGATAAAGAAAACGACGATATCTTCAATGTATTTGTTTGCACTCGCAGAAGTACTAAGAACGAAAGTATATATTTAAAATTATATAGGATTTCAAGTGCATGAAGCAGTGCAAATATTGAAATTTTGAACCAAATAGCCATCTATATGGCATTCTTTTAAAAACAAAGAAAGTTGACCTATTAGGTTCATAGCTAAAAAATTACACCATTACTGCATACCTTTCCTTGAGAAAAGAGGATTCTTCAAACATTTTTTTTAGATAGTCCACTCCAGCTCCCTTTATATATATATATATATATATATATATATATATATATATATATATATATATATATAAAGAGCGATCGGTTACAATTTTTTCAGTCATCGGAGGAGCTCGCAAATGGCTAGAGCTTATCCGAAACTAGTTGCAAAGTGTAACTGAAGTGTGATAAAAAAACAAAGTAAAAAATCGTTTTATTTATCCTGAATTATCATCACAAAGTAGACAATTTTACAATCCAATACTGCCAATACTATTACTGAAGTGATTCGCAAATTCATTTACAATAGATTCAGGACAGCTAAAATTAGAATCATTATAATGCACCACCCACGGGTTGCGTGTAACTTGCCGTTTATTATTAACAAACACCCAAAATGTTGAAATTTCGAAATCTGAGCTGCGAATGAATGTTGTGTACGCCACCTTGATGTTCATTCTTAGCCTAATACTAATATTTCGCAGCCGTCTTCTATTAAGTACCTTCTTTTTTCTGTAGTATGCATATCTTAACGAGTTTTTCAACTTTAGTTCACTTATTATTTCTTTGTGGAACCAAACAGTATAATTATATTTCCCACGCTTTATTTTCTTCTGAACATATTCATCAATTAAACAAGTAAACTATATAATAGCTAATAAAATTCATCGCAGTCATCATTAACATTAGTCAAACCATATATGGTCGACTAATCCAAACAACCGATATCGTTGTATAATAAGTGAAGCTGCGCCTTCTTAAAATTGTATAAATTATGTTCCTATGGTCTACAAAGTTCGGTAGACGTTCAATTAGCATTTTTATATTTATATTTACAATCAGTGCAGGATGATAGTCAACTATACTCTTATATATCAGGGGTGGCCAACTTTTGTGTATATAAGATTTACTTTTTATCTTAAAACTATGTCGTGATCGACTTGTCATTGGTACTCTGTCAAGTATGTAGTTTAATCATTTAAGTTAAGAATTGCGATCGACCAAAGTTGGCTTCGCGATGGACTTGGCCTTCGCTACTATATATCTATATAATATTATATTATTATCTAATGATGTGGAGGAAATATGGAACACATAATAACAAAGGCTACAAAATGCGCTTGCGGAACAACCAGACAGGCAAACAACAGAAAGCAAACACGATAGTGGACTATTGAAATAAAAGAGGAAATAAAGAACAAAAAGCAAACGAGGATAAAGTACATCAACTCCAAGAAAGAAGAAGACTACGAAGCATATAAAATACAGAGAAAAGCAACGAAATAAATGATAAAAGAATCAAAGGAAAGGACATGGGAAGAATTTGGGAAACCACTAGAATACAGCTTTAACGAAAATTAAAAGTTGTTTTATAGAACAGTAAAGAAACGAGAAAGTACAAATAACACTAAGACAAGAAAAGGATAAACAGGGAACAATAATTAAACAAGATTATGATATAATGAAAAGATGGAAAGAGCACTTCGAAAAGCTGTTGCAGGAGAAAACGATGATAAGCACAAACGAAGGAAATGAGAACGCACACTAAGAAAACTGATTGATGGAGAAAACAATGGGCCATGACAGTGAATTATTCATAGCATTTATAGACCTGGAGAAAGCGTTCGACAGAGTAGCGAGAAAAACGATGTGCAATATATTACAAAAGAGGCAAATAAGCAAACAACTACAAAGAGCAATACAAGGTATATACAGACAGACAGATATTATAGAAATTTACAACCAAACAAGGACTAAGACAAGGTGGAGCATTAAGCCCTCTACTGTTTATAATATTCCTAGATAATATATTAAAAAATATAAAGGAGAAAACAAGGAAAATGGACATAGGATATTATAAACTACGACGCACAATGATAGCTGAGTGTGCTTTTACTGATGATATTGTAATACTAGCCAAATCTGAAGAAAACCTGCAAGAGAACATTAATATATGGAACGAAGAACTAAATAAACACCACATGACAATAAGCACAGATAAAACAAAAATTATGGTTATCGCCAAATAGGAAGTGGAAACAAATATCAAAATAGCGGGAAAAAGTATCGAGCAGGTGGAACATTTTAAATACTTGGGTATAAATATAAATAACAAGGGAAGTCTGGAACCAGAAATAAACAACAGAATACGGGCAGCAAACAAAAGCTACCATATGCTAAACAAAATAATACATAATAATACGCAGGTATCGAAGAAAACAAAACTCATAATGTTCAAAACAATATATAGACCAACACTGATATACGGAAGCGAAACATGGACATTGAACAAGAGACTTAAAAGCAAAATACAAGCAGCAGAAATGAAGTAATAAGGAGGATAGAAGATATCACAAGAATTGACAGAATAAATAATGAGCAACTCTACAGATAGAAAGTATACAGACAACTATAGAAAGGACACCAGTCGGATGGTATGGACACATAATTAGCATGCCAGAAGGGAGACAAAAAGTGTATAACACAAGAATACAAGGAAAGAAAAGAAGAGGTAGATCACAAAAAAACGTGGGAAGATAACATACATGAAATTCTAACGAGGAATGGCATTGGATGGCAGGATGCAAGGAGAATGGCGAGCAATAGGAAGGACTGGTAGGAGTTTCTACAGAAAATACAATAACTTAAAAAATACGATACTCGAAAGGGTGGAAGAAACAAGATAAAACATAAGGCCGGCAACCTTATCAAAAAGCTCTCAAGAAACAAAAGAAGGTGCCCTTTGCTCCAAAGGGAGCTATGCGGAGTAATAATAAATTATATATATATATATATATATATATATATATATATAATTTATTATTACTCCGCATAGCTCCCTTTGGAGCAAAGGGCACCTTCTGGTGTTTCTTGAGAGCTTTTGATAAGGTTGCCGGCCTTATGTTTTATCTTGTTTCTTCATTTCTTCCATAGGGAGCTTTCTTTCTGTCTTTACTAATCATAAACGCACGGAATAGCGTTTATGATTAGTAAAAACAGAAAGAAAGCTCCTATTGGAAGAAATTAACAAATAAGAAAAAACATAAGGCCGGCAAAATACATTAATATATTTTTCCCGTTACTGGTTTATCCACATAAATAATGTTTGTTTCTAATTCCTGTTCCTTTCCATCTTGTTTCTATATATATCTATATAATATGCTTTTTGAATAATATACTTCTTTTATTGAAATGTATTCTGTATGTAAGTGCTGATACTTTTAATAGTTCAGAATTGGTAGATACTAAATTACTTGAATATAAGTGACCGATCTTGCATCGTGCTAGCATTATTACACTCACTGAACTGTGGTATGTTGCCTGTCTAATCGTTCGTTAAATGCTTGTTGTGTATCAATTAAAATTGTTCAGTCAATTAAACCGAGTCTCCATTGTGATGTTTATTTTTTCCAGATAATAAAAGGACACCCATTGTGTAGATCTGCATAAATCTGTATAATTTTCATTTTGATTTAAAATTGATTGCATTGTTAGGCTCGATAAAATATGTGCATTTATAATTTCAAATAAATCTTGTGTGTAGCCAACTTTTAACATTTGAAGAAAGTATAAGCTAAAACATATATGTATATATATATATATATATATATTTTTTTTTTTATTTTAAAGGGGTGATTAAACATCTTAAAAGAAGGCCATTAACTAAGGCGACCAGATTTCAAAGTTCGATTTTTTTAAATTATTTTTAGTCATTTTATTTTTTTAATAGTGATATAATAAACAATAAATCAAAACGCAGAATTCATTTTTAAAGAAAATAATAATTTTGGAATTTTTCTAAATTATTTTGTTTATATTTCTCTGAAGTATGAATATTTCTTATCACAAGTCCAAAAACTATTAATATTGCTAACTACTCGCTCAGTTGCTGCATATAAATATGATCTGTTACCGGGTAGTCAGTACTACTCGACAACAGATAATATTTATCTCTAAAGTAGTACATTATAATTGCAAGAATATAAATTGAATATATTTATCTGGAAAATGGTAATGTATCGGTTTATGGTACATTAATAATTATATTTATGACTTATAATAAATTTAAATGCAAATTTTACCTTGAAAATGGAATAAATCGATGCTACATTTTTTACTTTATAATGTGCATAACGGTCAAACTCGTAATATTCTTGTTGTCATTTCTATTTATACCTTATTATATACATTTATTTTAAAATACCTATGTATTAAGTATTGCAATCGTGCGTTTATTAGATTTAAATAAATATTACGGACATAAAATAAGAAAAATCATTGGATATAGGAATTATTTAGGACCGTGCTACAAAATAAGAATATGCACTTAGCATGTAACTTATGTTTGCACAATAAATATTATAATGGAAAATTTCTTACAGCATAAATCCACTTTAAATTGACTCGGAATTCAAAATTAAAGATCATTTCTTATGTAAGTGTTTTGCTTATTTTGAAAATACTTGAGCATAGAAGCAGAACGTCGATATTATGTGCACATATATATATATATATAGATAGATATATATAAATCGGCATAAAAATAAGTATACACTGTGATTTTGACCACACTGCACATAATATTGACATTCGGTTTCTATGCTCAAGTACTTTTCAAAATAAGCAAAACTATAAAAAATTACTCTCAAAAAAGCGAAATAAAAAAGTTTACAGGTATAGCTATGTTAGTATAATGCAAGACAAAGGCACAATTTATTTTATAACATATTTTAGTTATTACCTGTAGTCACGGACTTAATTAGGATTAATAGTTTGTAAAAGTAATTCTAATTTCGAATACTAAATAATAATGTTTTGAAATATTAAGTAAATTATGGTATACCGTGTGTTGCCGGATTCGGTTGCAAAGAGGAAACAAAAATTGGTTAGTATTTTAGAGAAAAATGCTAAGATAACAATAGATGCAACTACCCTACTATCGCGTTTTTTTGTCCCCATTTGTCAAAAAACATGTCATAAACGACGGCTTATAAACATTGTCTTCGTTTTTATATTCTAGGGATAATAATGTATTATTTGATTTTCTAAAGTTTCTTTTATCTTTATATTTCTGAAATCTATATTTGAAAGACCCTGGAAGCTGTTACTTACTAGACGTTATAAGTTTATATCCGGTATGGTCTAGTGGCTAGGATACCTGGCTCTCACCCAGGAGGCTCGGGTTCGATTCCCGGTACCGGAATTTTTTAACGATTGAAAATAATAAATGCTTTCTTCTACCTACAATTGATTGAATACTATTTTTATTTTTTATGGTACGTAGTTCATATAACGTCCCCAAAAAGAAATAATCTGGTTTCCTTGGCATTCGTTTGTGGCTATACAATTTTCGGAATAAAAAAGATATACGTGATTAAAGCCATCCAAACCATAAAGACACCTTACACGATCAATAATACTGTCAATATTTTAGAATAATGACAGTATAACATGATTAAAATGTTCGTTATTTTAATATATATAGTATATAGTATACAGTATTACTTATGGTGTAACGTATAATCCTAGATAAATTATACTGCGTATAGTAAAGATGGAATGAAGGGATTAGTGAAGTTTATAAGGATAATTGATTACTTGATAAGTATAAAAGGATTGATCAAAGCAAATACTGACAGTATTATTGACCGTGTAAGGTTGCCTTATAGATCAAATTATAATAATGACATTCTACATAAATTGAAGAAATCATTTTAAGAATTATACCCGAGTTAGAGATAGACCTAATAATCAAAATAATAACTACCAATTAAATGTTTTCCAATTTTATATAGTTAGTTTAGATAATATTAGAGTGAGAAACAATTTTGATTCGGTTATCGGCCTTTCCGCCTAAATTAAATATATTTATTGAAAAGTAAATTATATATTTTTCTAAAATTATCCTGTAATTGTATATGTTGTATATGTTATTGTATGTCTGTTGCGCAATAAATTATTATTACTTTATATTATATTTATTTTATAGAGCCTATGGTATGTTATTTCTCTTCGCGATTCCGCAATACTCGTGCAACTATTTATATTCTAACAAGCACGACGGCCACTTTTGCGACTAGTTTAACATTCTGCGAAACTTATTGGCACGGCAACATTAACTTTTATGCATCATAAAAAGTAGTTTAATTCTCGCAAATAAAGGTAACGTGATCGTATTTCTAACGCGTTCTCCGTAAAATGTTTTATTATTAGTACATTGTAGAAATAGTAAATAGTTCTCAAATACACAGAGTATTTAAAGTAGTTAGTATTTAAACATTTGACAAACAGCTTTAAACATAAAACATTGAACATTTAACATAAGTCACAGAAACTACGACTACAATACTCAGATAATATAAACTCATGGACAGAATTACCGCACCACCGCATATATTTAATTTTATTCCAAAATAATTATGATTTTTAGTATTCTAGCTATCTTAAGGAAAATCTACTTGAATCATTACGATACGTATGATAAAGTAATGTGTACTGTCCACATTAGATTTTGTATATATGTTTTACAAAGATACAATGTTACAATGTATTATGTATGGTATGTTAGGCTAATAAGTATGATTATTATTATCTATATATATATATATATATATATATATATATACATATATATATACATATATATATATATATATATATATCGAAGAATGATACTTGTATGCTTAAAACTTTTTTCCAGGGATCTTTTAATATAGAATGTACAGCAGATCTTTTCCGTTATTTACCGGTTATCATGTATTGGTATTAGACATATAAAGTCAATACAAACTCTAGCAACAGCTCTTTGTTAGTAGATAATTTATTTTTTATATTTTGCTTATTTTGTTAATTACTTTAAAGTTCCTAATTCACATCACGAAATAGATGTGGTGCATTGTCATGTAGTTGTAGTTGTAGTTCATAATTTAACAAAGAAATTATAGATATTTAATTTCCACAAAGAAATATGAAAAAGGGAATACACGTAATTGATAACAAGTGGAACTTGATTTGATCGATATTTCCAATCATACTCGGGCCACGTAATGAATTCTTTATTGGCAAGGCGTATAATTATTAATCACCCACAGGTTTGTAATCTATACACACATTTCCAACAGTTTAATTAACTTTTTCTTTAAAAAAATAACAATTTGTTCACATAAATGAACGTAATTTTGTGTAAACGTTTCTGATTATAATAATTGAGGCATTCCAGTACCAGATGTGCTGCCAATTATTTTCATCAAATATGCCTTCGAGCTGCGTTAAGTGTCCCATTTTGTCATTTATTTTAAATGAGTACTTAAGCAATCAATACAAAATCTGTTGTCCTCATTGCAGCAAAATAAGCCGCATTGGCTACATTTTATACGATTGTTAAAATCGATTTTTCTAAACAAATCTTTCCTTTTTCACTGAATATGATATATAAACGCGTATTTTTTAAATTCAATTCGGTTATCGTTTATTATTATTAATAATATAGAGACAATACATAAATTAAATTATTAAAAATGATACAACCCCCTAGGAGGAAAGTTAAACGCCATCTGGCGACACCACATCAATTATCAATATTCCAACATAGTGAGATATCAGCACAAGGTCAATCTTATATAAGTGTGAATCCACCTCTTAGCAATCTACATATCTAGATTTCTTAAGATCTAAATCTAGATATGTAGATTGCTAAGAGGTGGATTAACACTTATATATGAGAAGAAGAAGATATATTTATTGTAAC
Source organism: Lordithon lunulatus (assembly GCA_963942505.1). Taxonomy (NCBI): domain Eukaryota; kingdom Metazoa; phylum Arthropoda; class Insecta; order Coleoptera; family Staphylinidae; genus Lordithon; species Lordithon lunulatus. The sequence goes on along the minus strand of OZ012667.1, from coordinate 15,018,269 downwards.
ATACATACATACAAGATATACATACATATACAAGAGGCCATCGACCGTGGTCTTTCAGCCCCCTTTTATATGAATTAAATTATTATTATGGGTGGGCAGCAAAATTGTTTTTAGAGAATAATTTTCATGATTACTAAAATTGTATGGACATTGTAACATGAAAAATGTATCTACAATGTTGTCATCATTTATTTGTTATTAATAATATAGAGAACATATATAAATTACCTACACAATCACCTGTTCCAGCCTCACACACTGTAAAATACCTAGGCATCCACAAATTGTGATTTAAATCCCACTCTCAAGCCGTAAAATCTAAGATAACAGTAATGGTAACGTATTTTAAATCCTTATTGTTGGATAATGATAATCAATTTTAAGTGTACATAAACTATTTTTTCAAATGACAATCCTATTTTTTATTACGGATTCTGAAGGGGATAGTTCTTCTGTGATCAGCCATGTATATTATAAAGGATGTTTTATTTTGAGGTGTAGAACTTTGAATTTAAATAAAATACAGAAAAATAAGTTAAATGGCGACGAATTTGACTTTTTTTGAAAGATAATTTTATGCCATTAATGTTTAAGTAAGATTTTGGACATGTAGTCGCCGCGGCTGTCGCGTAGATAGCGTAATCTGGAAATCCAATTTGCGATCTTTACAGCATTTGGTCGTATTTCCGCAATAACGCGCTGAAAAACCTCAAGGTATGCATGTCCTCGGGTTTGGTAATGCCTCAAGCAATATATGCCAATCCACCAACCACAGAAACCAAAAGCCATGGTTCACCCGAGAGGTGAACGAATTGACGAAGACGATGATTCATCGTGGAGCACGATTAATATCACAAGATATTATCAAAAATGATGAAAACGAATTTGTAGTATTTACTTTTTTTTTGGCTTTTTATTCTTTAATTGAATATTATTTCGCCTTTCGCGTTTTTCTTCACTCTATGAATTTGAAATGATTTTTCTCGAAAAATTCCTTATATGACCTATATCATAATCTGATGCTGATCGCAAAAAAATAATCTTTTTCAGAATCCACAATAAAAAAATGGGGGCGTCATTTAGAAAAATTGTCGATTCATTGCTCATTCATTTTTAATGAAAGTGTAATTTTTGACACGTTCATTAAAAATTGGCAATTTAAAATTTAAAATCGACGTGTACAAGAAATTTTTGATAAAAATAAAGGTGTTATATTGAATTTATTCCCTACTTAATTCCCCTATGTATAACAGGAATGTTCATGTCGTTTGATAAACTCATCCTATACCCTTAATTAGTTAATTACGCGTATAGTGTATGTAAATAGTTCCCTCTGATTGAGATTACATTCTCCATGGTGAAAACAAGGCGAGGCCACAGTATTGGCGCATTAAATAAACCCTTCTAGCCTTCGAGTTGTAAACTTCGTTACTGTAAATTTGCCCCGGCGTCAAATTACTGCATATCATCTAATGAGCCAAATTTACATAAAATTTCCATTTACTTACTTCACAGTTGTCATTTGTTAGGCCACGAACATTTCCGTGGCAATTTCATGTAAATTTAAAGGGAGTTTGAATGATTTATAAAAAGAAGTAAAAAACATAATTAGTCTTTTAAAGTATACTTATTTATAAAACAGTTAATTATTTGTATCGAGAAGGAAATGTTATAACTTCAAAATTCAAATTTATGAACTGATCTCATTATAGGAGAACTAGAGGAAAATTATAACAACAGCGTTATTTAGATGATATTATATTTAATATGTAAATTCATTTTACTTTTGCAAAATTTATTATTTATTGAAGCGCTTTAAAATAGATTGTAATGAAGATTGACTGCGAAAACGAGATATGAAGGACGCAACAGACGTTTTTCAATATCAATGGAAGGATAAATAAAACGATTTTTTACTTTGTTTTTTATCACACTTCAGTTACACTTTGCAACTAGTTTCGGCTAAGCTCTAGCTATTTTCGAGCTCCTCCGATGACTGACTGAAAATGGCTAGAGCTTAGCCGAAACTAGTTGCAAAGTGTAACTGAAGTGTGATAAAAAAAAGTAAAAAATCGTTTTATTTATCCTTTAAAATGAATTATCACAAAGTAGATGCCAATCCAATATTTCAATGGAAGGAGTTTATTTTATTGTTAAAAAGTAATTACTTTAAGTTATGCTCTATATATTTTCAGGTCTCCTGATGGTGAATAAGAATCTATCGCTATTATTGATATTGCCGAAAATATTAGACATACATATTTTCTTCTTAATCGGATTCGTGTCTTAATCAGAAATGTTTTAGTTACTCCAATGATTAATGAGTTAATTTGTTTCCACGAACGACTGCATACAGAACTGAGGGCAAAATGTATACACAAATTTATTAATATTATATTTATTTATTATATTATACTGTTAATTTATCGTTGGGATATAACTAACGACACTAGAAAACACGGGGACTTTTCTGAAGTAAAGGTGGTTTTAGACAAGACAATTTCTTAGCTCAGAAGTTGTTCAAGAAATGAATTCATATATTTTCCTCCCATACAATTTGTCCTCGACAAATAGAACGCGTCATATTTTTTCATTCGATCTACAATCCAATTCAATATTTCAAATAATTTGCTATATGATACGACTAACTTTCGAGTCAAGAAATTGTCTTGTCTAAAACAACCTTAAAGCCCGTATTACATTATCTAGTTTCTAATTGATATATTAAACTATTTCTAAATAGAAAATTAACATTGTGTATTACGGTGTGGTTATTGTAAAGTGAATTTATTATTATTCCGCCGTTATATCATTTTCTACATGTGTGTATGACACTATGTAGTTTGTATGCATCGAAAACGATATAAGAAACTAGATAATATCATACGGGCTTTAAAGGTACTAACAACAATCACATACATTATTATGGGCTATTCACATTAAGCGCGGTAGTGGTAAGGTAGTGGTAAGCAATATTTTGCATGGCTATACAAATTCAGCCGTTCAGAATTTGGGCAGTAATCTCCCTGGTAATACTATGCGATAATTATGGTAGAGATTATCCATGTTCTGTCATAGTTTTTCCTGATTTTACTGCGATACTGTAAACCCCTCGCATTTTTACACATGTGTGCAATTTCGTTTACCGGTACGTTACCCCTACCGCGCTTATTGTGAATGGTCAATACAGCAGAAGGACCCGAGCGTCGATAGCCAGTTACAGATTTGTAACACATACTGTAACTACCACTATATTGTTAAAAATATCTGTAATAATAATTTATTGTGATTTACCACAGTAGGAATAACGTCCTAAAATTCAATAGCAATTTAAATCACAAATTCAAAAAAATATTAGTTAAAAGATTTTCTACGAAGAATGGGCTTCGCCAACCAAATGTTTATAGTTTTTTTCTGTGAAAATTTAGAGAGACAAAAAAGAAAGCTTGATTGCATTCGCAAATCTAACGGTTTCTTCCTCAAATTACTATAATGCTTTGTATGTTTTTCCTCAACTAACACGACTATTTCTATAATCATATCCAGTAATCGTGCTGGCCTTAATGAATGTTTTAATTCATTTTTTTCAGCATAGTAAAAAAATGTTGTAATAAATTGCAAACTATTCAGATGTTTATAGGATTGATACCGGTTGTTACTAAAGCCCAAAAATAGTGGAAATAAAAGAAGATCGATTCTTATTAAATTATTAATTTTATAAAATCGATTTAATTAATTAGATAATCGTTAAAAATAAGAATAGATTATATTTTAATTAATAAAGCAAAAACCATACAACCATATATATTTGACACACACACAAACTATAATGTAAGCGTAATCCACCTACTTCATTTATTGTTTGAAGTCATTGCGTTTAAATGTTATGGATGATAATTGTCGAATGTTACGTGTGTTTTGTGAATATTGTGTAATGAAATTTACTGATAAAAAGGTTATTATAGGTAATTAAATGTACATTAATGCAAATCGAGTCATTCATAGATATATGTTTTATGAATCAATATATTCAAATAATAAAGGAACTACTATTCTGGTTTATGTAAAGGTATTTTAATTGTGGCATGTAATTAAATATAAACGACTATTAGAGGTATACGAACTTAGGATAACAATGTCGGTATATCTGTCCATGTCGTGAAAAGTAGCAGTAACTGTAAATGTATTTCCCTTAATATTAAACATGTGCGCATTACTTTGTCATATTGCACCCTTGAAACAAAAGTGGCACAATTTCAAAAAAATTATAAAAAATTCAGAAGTATCGAAAAACAGTTTCGAACAGAGATAACTTTGCAATTTGTATCATCCTTCTAGGTTTATAAAGAAACATTTCAAAAATCACATTTTTCACACATTTGTCCACTTTCCGGGAAAACGATAAGAGATAGCGGAACACATCTAAAGGGCTGTTTATCGGGTTTGAAATTCTCTACAACTTTCCAATTTGTACCATTCTTTTAGAATATACAAGTGTGAATCCACGTATTAACAATCTACATATCTAGAATTCAATTTGATTAGATCTCATCAGTGTAGCTCAGCTAATGAGGATGAATTCACACAATATCTCGAGTGGTTATAAAAAGCCGAAAAAAAACGCAAAAGGTACAATAATCACTTTTATCACACACTTTTTTCCATTGTTCGGGAAAGCGGAAAAGATCCAAAAGGCTTTAAATTCTATACAACTTTGCAATTTGAATCATCCTTCTAGTTTTATAATGAAAAAAATTACGGCCAAAAATCCGCGGAAATGTACATAAATCACATTTTTCTCACAATTTCTGCAATTTCCAAAAAAAGGAAAATAGTAAGTGATAGTGGAAAATATCTAAAGGTTCGTTTGTCGAGCTTGAAACTCTCTATAACTTTGCAATTTGAATCATCCTTCTAGTTTTATAATGAAAAAAATTACGGCCAAAAATGCGCGGAAATGTACATAAATCACATTTTTCTCACAATTTCTGCAATTTCCAAAAAAGGAAAATAGTAAGTGATAGTGGAAAACATCTAAAGGTTCGTTTGTCGAGCTTGAAACTTTCTAGAACTTTGCAATTTTAATCATCCTTCTAGCTTTAAAATGAAAACAGTTACCGCCGAAAAAACATATATATATATATATATATATATATATATATATATATATATATATATATGTTTTTTCGGCGGTAACTGTTTTCATTTTAAAGCTAGAAGGATGATTAAAATTGCAAAGTTATATATATATATATATATATTTGCAATTTTAAACATCCTTCTAGCTTTAAAAAGAAAAAAGTTACGGCTGAAAAAATGTGAAGGGCCTTTTCACGGTTTTTCGGCTGTAACTTTTTTCGTTTTAAAGCTAGAAGAATGAGTACTTTGCAAATTGGAAGCCCTACCAACGGCCCTTTGGACGTTTCCCATTATCGTTTACCATTTTCCCAGATAACATATTTTTCTCACATTTTCTGTCCTTTTCCAGGAAATGAGCAAGTTATAGGAAAAACAACCAAATGACTGTTTATCGAGCTTTAATATAACTTTGCAATTTAAATCATCTATCTAGCTTTAGAACGAAAAAAGTTACGGCCGAAAAACATCATGAAAAAGTTAAAAAAACATGTTTCACACTATTAATCATCACTAACAGTACCAATTAATTATAAATATTTAAAATACTTTTTAACTTGATCTAAATATGTAAAAAATAGAAATAACACACTCATTTCTAACTATACACATTTCACTTTAGGAATTAAATACCGGAATCCTGGCCAATAGCCAGAATTATAGCAAATACTACTGAGTCGAAAACTGCAAAAATTCTACATTGTTGATGTATTGTGTAAATCTTTGAACTTTAATGTTGTCACTCACTACACGTTGTACAATTAAATAAAATATATAGTTTTTAAATTTATTTCTCATCTTGAACACGTACTTTCCAAAAGGGGCACAAGTTCACACGTTCACAATCACCCTGTATAGCCAAATTCAATTACATGAAATAAGAAGGACCAATACTAGTGATGGGCACTATCGAATAAAAAGTATCGAACTATCAATAGTTTCCGGACTATCGAATGTTAGATTAACAATCGAACGAAATATTGCGACTGGGGAAGTATTCAGTTTATTTTTTTACTGAATTGTATTTATGTATTATGTATGTATATATATATATATATATATATATATATGATTAATAAAAAAATTTAAAAAAAATGTAAACATGAATTAAGAAAAATACCACTTTTGAAGCTACACAAACCGGCACAAAAAGTGGACACCTCTTGAATATTGAAAATACATGTTTCCTAAAATTTGATTGCAATGTTTCCATTTATAATACGTTTATTTTATCGAATGTACCTTGGAAGTCTTCTGCAGACCACCAGAGAAACATAGTTCGATACCAGATACACATCATCCTCATTAATAGACAGTTTAGGAACTATCAAAAGTGTAAAAACTTTCCAGGAGCAAACGCAGCTTCGCACCACAAAGTTGTAAGTACAATGCGCTAATATCAATCTTAGCCTAAATAAAATCAAACGCCAACGCCCAATTGTTTGCTAAGAACAAAGTGTTATTGTCATTCGCCGCCGTTGTTGGCAATTATTTAAGACTAAGTTTTATCCCTTCAACGGCGTTACTCAAAGATTGTTTTACGGCTAATTGTGTGTATCAACATTACAAAGTCTTGTCATCAAATTATGCCATTATCGTCCATGGATTGCTTTACTGCAAGATGCTAGAAATCAAGTTAATGTATCGGAAAATGTTGGTATATCCAGAACAAAAGTTCGGAGAGTTTTTCACCAATTCTAGCTATTCGAGGATTCAGATCGATTCACGAAGCAATGAGACGATTGTTTTAGCCAGAAATCGTAAGCAATGTGATTGTCAGGGAACGTACGATTAGAATACACCCCATTGAAAATGGATTATGTCCAAGAAGGACACAAATAGTTACGGAATTACAACCTCGGTACCGTAGAAATCGATTGCATTACGCGCGCATTAAAGACAACTTCAATATACCAAAATGGAGACGTGTGGTCTTCACTAATAAATCTCGATTTTGGTTGAGATATGGTAATGGACAAGGGAGTGTCTGGGGGCGAAGAAATGAACGATATGCCCAAGCTTGTGTGTCAGAAAGGAAAAGCTATAGAGATGGTGAAATGATGGTATATATTCTTTTGTAGGACGAACTGAACTTATTATCATCAATGGCTCTCTAAATGCTGGTCGATATATAGACGATATGTTGGCAGAAGCTGTCGTACTATTTCCTCCAATTATATGAGATGAATTCTTATTCATGCACGGACATACAACGCAATTGTTACCAAGTACTTGAAGAAAGTGGGAATTAATATTTTTAAATGGCCAGGGTGTAGTCTCGATATGAATATTATTGAACACCTTTAGGATGAACTTCAAGGTAGGGCGAGAAATCGTTCTGGAGTACCTAGATATAGGGCCACGAACACCGGCCACCAACATAGCTGCTTCAGGCCGGGCAGATCCAGAATCAAAACCTTGGACGAGGTCTTAGATGCAGCAAGGGCGGCAAATGAAGGGCCGAGGAGGAAGGGGCAGCTGTGTGCGCTCGTGACTATAGACGTGAGGAACGTCTTTAACACTGCACATTAGGGACTTACATTGGAAAGGTGCAGGGAGATGGGGTTTCCCGACGACACGATGAGGCTAATAGAGAGTTATTTCGAGAACTGGAGCCTCCTAGTGGAGAGAGCAGACGGGGAAAGACCAAGAGCCTCACCCTGAGGTGCAGTATTTCATAAGGGTTTGCGCTAAGACCCACCCTGTGGTACGTCATGTATAACTATGGCGACCATACGTCCTTTATTTAAGAGGACTTGTTTTCATCGCTCTGTACTCTAAGTTTATTTATTTTCTAAAATAAGCGTTTTGTCCTGTATTTTTAAAATCAACGCAAAGTTTAAAAATTTATTTATTAATAATATATTAAAAAGTTATCTAATATTTTAAGTATTTCACTATATCTTTTAATACTCATCTGAGTCAATACATTTTCATATAAATATAGTGACAAATGCAAGAATAATTGAAATAGTTGGTAGTTATTTATTTACGGAATAAATCCCCTGTTATTGTATATGATATTGAGTTTTGTGATATTTTCAAAATCACTACCGAATATACTGCAAGCTTAACAGAAAAACACTACTTTTTGGAGTGCTGCGACATGTTTTGTCTATATTAACGGATAATCAATACTTTTTAGTCTGGTTATCTGACTAACGATATTGAGAGTTTCGATATTCATTTAGTCGATATTTTTAGTCAATTATTTAAAAACTATCTATAGTACAATTTATATGTTTAGTATGGGCAATATAGAATGGTGCCCATACTAAACATATAAATTCACAATTCTATAAAATTATCTTTTTTCAAATATTACTTTATGCCACGTATGTTTGGCATAAATTGTGTGATAGCATTTTCTGATAAAAAGGTTAATATAGGTAATAAAGTGTACATTCATGCACATTTAGTAATTATTAGATATGACTTATTGAACATTATTTTCAAATTACACAGAAGCATTAATCTACTCACACATAATCAATAATCCCGCTAAAAACTACTATTAAATCGAGTAACTTTTAGTTTCTCTTATAATATGTAAATTGAAAATACTCTTTCACTAAATATAAATGAATAAATCTTGTACATGCCACATGAATCATTAAAGAATAAGGCTAGTTATGACATTAAATAAATCTAAAGAAATACGACCTCAAATAAAAGACTGTCAATTAAAATAGAAGACTTATGGTCAACATATACTGTATTACATGCATTACACATTTTCTTAGTTTAACTTTACGGGTCAACAACTTATACTAAAACCTATAAAGATAATCACTACTTTTATAATTAGTGTATTTTATAGCTTTCAATTAATGACGTCAGTCAAATTATTTTGTTGATATCATAATATATTTTTGTTCTTTAAACCGGTATATCAATTGATTAAATAATTATATTTCAACACGGGAAAAATCACGATAATTGGTATTTAAAAAAAATGTAATAAATGAAAATTTTTGAAATTACAATTCTGTGACTATATGCCAAAAGCTAATATATCTCAGCTCAAAACATACATAAGTGTGAACCCACCTCTTAGCAATGTACATATCTAGATTTCGATATCTAGATTAGATCTCATCAGTGTAGCTTAGCTAGTGAGAATGAATTCACACAATATCTCGAGTGGTTATATACAAATATTATACAACTAACCCCTAGGAGGAAAGTTAAACGCCATCTGGCGGCACCACATTAATTAGCAATGCAATAACCGTCAACATGCTCATGGCATCAGGATCACCGGGTAGTGCCCTCTATGGAATAATATTCCAACAGAGTGCTTGAGATATCAGCACAAGGTCAATCGTATAAAACATATATAATTGTGAACCCACCTCTTAGCAATCTACATATCTAAATTTCGATCTTATTAGATCTCATCATCCTGATGGCATGAGCATGTAGACGGTTATTGCCATATGGGTGTGCATTGCTAATTATTGTGGTGCCGCCAGATGGCGTTTAACTTTCCTCCTAGGGAAAAAAATTGTAAAATTCAGCTTATGCCAAATAGCCACAGAAGTAAATGATATATTATGCTTCAAAATAAAGTATTATTGTTTTTTTGTGCCAAATAATAACGTCTTAATGCAGAAATATTCAAGACACATACCTTTTCAAAAACGTTTTGTTTGAAATATCTTAATAAATGGAATTCTTGTAATAAATAATAAAATCTGTTTCTTTAAAAAAATTTAATAAATTTAATTCTTGAATTAAATAATAAAATCTGTTTCTTTAAAAAGTTTTAAAAAATTTAATTCTTGAAATTAAAACTAAATGATGATATAATTATGTTAGACACTTATTTTTCCTCAAAATTAAGCATTATATATTTATTTGTATCAATTAATAACGTCTCAATGCGGAAAATTCAAGACACCTAACTTTTCAAAAACTTTTTGTTTTAAATATCGTAATAAATAAAATTCTTGAAATTACAAATAAATACTAATAGAATACTATATAATATTTATTAGCTTCAACACTAAGCATTGTTTGTTTAATTAGGTTAATTAATAAAGTCGGTATGCAGGGAACTTCAAGACACATAACTTTTTAATAAATTGGAATCAATTCAATTCTTAAAATTAGAACTAATATCATGATTTCAATATGTTATGCAGTTATTTAGCATCAAAATAAGATTTTATTTTTTTATTTTGGTCAATTAATAATATCTCCATGCGAGAAAATCTTATACATAACTTTTCGATAATAACTAAAAAGAAATGTAAAACATTTAATTATTCAAATTCAAACTATTGATGATATGAATTATATTTGTCACTTACTCCCGGTTTCTCCAAAGAATCTTAACCCTCAGTTGGTATGGTGACTACCCCAGCTGCTTATGGTATGGTGGGTCAATACTGACCCACATTCTTATGATTTTTTTGTGTCCAAGGTTTTGCCGGTAAACATTTTTGGGCGATGATTGCTACATCTATAGGATATTAATTAAGCATTACTAGTGAAATTATGCATATTAAAGTAAAAATCACAGAAATAAGGAAGAAATCAGACAACTCTGTAATATTTGGCACTGATTATGTGATAAATATAAAACTAAACATTTGTTTCTACAAAATATTGCACTCTGGTTTAATTCTAATTGCTAACACCCCCAGTCATCATAATATCTGAAAGAAAAAGATAAACTATATTTCTTTCTAAAAAAGTTTGAAGTGTTTTGTGTCATCATACTTTTAATCATTTTTGTATCATAGATAAGCTGTGGACTTTTTTGGTCCATCCTCAATCGCATTTGTATGATGTAGTGATGATAACATTATCACTACTTTACGCCTTTATGACACGTATGATAAAAAGGTTACGTCTATTGAAGATAAGGCAGGACGATCCTTATGAGGCTATTATTCAGGTAATAATATCGCATTTAGTTCGTGTATGTCATATTGACTTTATTCAGTTCAATCATAAGAAAACCAATGTTTTTCCGTAATGTTACGTTCTGTATTTATAATTGTTGGAATTGTTTCTAAACAAAATATGCTGACGCTTATGGTATGGTGGGTCAAATATGATCCGCAACAACGTACAACCCGGAAACAATACGCAAGTCTCTATTTACGTACGTTGCATCTAAAACTATCTTAGAAGTTAGGAGAATTCCTTAACTGCTATTCAGCTGCACAAAAAGAAAGTAGGGATAGTAACGGAACAAAGTGGTTCGGGTCAGATTTGACCCTACCATACCAAATGAGGGTTAAAGCTCGTCTTATATATAACCACGTCTTAAATTTTTATTCTGTTGCACCAAACATATGCAGATCTTGCTTAGTCTTACAATGTAAGACCGTCTTATCGTTTTAAGATCCGATTTTTGTTTGGTGCAACGCTTTAAGACCGTCTTATTATTAAGACGGTCTTAAACTAGTTAAGATTCGTTGGAGAAACCGGGCGTTATTTATTTAGCTACAAAATGCGACATTGCTTATCGAATATGTCAGTCGTTTACACAATAACCGACGCATAATAATTAAGATAAAAACGTATTTTTAATAAGCTTCTATCTCAGAAACTAGAGCTGCTACGAAAAATAGCCAGATATTTTTAGAATCAGCACATACTGTATATTGAAAACCAGTTCTTACTTTTCAAATGTTCAACTTTGAATTATAAGTAATAATATTGAGTGTTATTATATATAGATAACTTTTCGATAAAAACTTAAAAAAGTAATAATATGAAAATTAATACGAAACGATTGTGATTATGTATACATATATTAAATAATTTCAACGAATAATACCATTACATTTATTTTCCATTGACTCCACCATATTTTATTAATTTTCTTGGTGTTGAAATGAAATACACTTATCTTTCATCTTAATAAGAAGAAATCAATACCGTATGATACCATAGAAACGATGTATATATAATGTTCATTATTTACTTATAGAAATGACGATATATTTCCAAGTAAAATCTAAAGATAATAAATAATAATTGTCTGTATTCATTTTTTATGTTAACAATATAGTGTCAAATTTAACTTTAATGTCAGCTGTTTTTAAGTGATTGTACATCTCATACAAGAATCATCAAATTGGGTTTCAGAACAACATTTAAGTATAATACATAACTAAATATTGTAACAATGTATTAGATCAAATCATAAAAACAGTTATATGTTTATATAAGTAAACAAAATGTAGTAGTAGTAGTTACTGTATTTATAACAATTATGTAACAGGCGTTCCTTCTTCGGGCCCTTCTACCGTGTGCTAGTGTATGTGTATGTGTAGACGTTTTTATATTTTTTTAGTCGGTACCATTTGGCGTTGGGATACAATTAACGATATTTTAGAAAACTCGGGGATGATTTTTGATTTAAGTAGCATGTCCATTGCTATATAATCTATAATCATCCCCGAGTTTTCGAAAATATCGTTAATTGTATCCCAACGCCAAATGGTACCGAAAAAAATAAAAACGTCTATTTCCATAGGGCTATCAGCTGTGAAGCTTTTCCGTCAGTCAATGGTGAAGCTCAGCGAAGTTTGATCACTCGGTATATACCTTCACAGAAAACTATTGAAAAACTGTGAAAAGTGAAATTCCGCCTGATGGGGTTTAAATTCAGGCTCAATACGAGACGAAAACATATTTTTGTTAATTCTATGTCTAGTTTGTAATATCTATTCTTCGTCTTCTCCTTAAAGTACCTCTCCTATCGGAGATTGGAAATAATCACTACTCCGATCTTTTCAATTGCTTGTCTAAAGCATTCTGCAGATGTACATCAAAACTACTTTAATTGTAACCTTTAAATTTAAGTATTTAAAGCAATATAATATAACCCATTAGGGTAAAATACCCTATACAACTAAACTAAACCTATGTTTATCAATAAAATAGTTTACCTAAATAAAAATCGCTATAAAATTAAAACGAAGACAATGTTTTGAAGTCGACCAACCTGTCACTTGACATTTGTGCTGTCAGTGCTAAAGTGGAGTTCGAATCCCATCGAGGGTGGTATTTTTTAAATCTTTTTATTCAATATTTAATTGTAGAGTATTATGGGCAATTGATTCATCATACCGCGTCGAACGACGGAAATTTCACCTAGTTAATAAATAAAATAGAAAATATGAATGATTTTCAGAAATTGAATGGTTTTGGCGTCTACTACGTGGTAATTCAGTTTCAATAAAGGAGATGAATAAAACTACTATATTTTTTCATAGAAAAAACTTGAAAATGCCTAGAGCTTAGGCGAAACTAGTTGTTTTAAACAATTAAACAAGTGGTAAAAAACATAGTAGTTTTATTCATCTCCTTTATTAAATGATTTTATTTATTATTATTTAGATAATAAATAAATAGAAAATATTAATTATTTTATTTATTATTTTTTATTTAGGTACTAAATATTTTATTATTAGTTTTAGTTTAATTGTATAGACCAGTCATTCCCAAAGTGGAGGTGGCGAAAAATATTTGAGGGTCAGAAAAAATTGATTCAATCATTCATGTTTTTCTACGTATACCTTTTCTTGAGGGGGTCATTTGAAGTGCAAACGGGGGTCGCGGAGCTAAATATTTGAGAGAAACATCGGTATAAAGTATTTACCCTAAAGGGTTATGTTATGTGGTAGTTTATTTTTAAATACTAAATCTAAAGATTATAATTAAACTGGATTTATATCTGCAGAACTCTTTAGACAATAGCAATTGAAAAGGTCAGAATAGTAAATATATTGTTTATCAATATAAATACATTTTAAAAGAGTAGTAAAAATACATTATTGGCTATTAATAGCCATATCAACAATAATAACGCGCATCAAGAAGAAACATAAACTGTATGCAGCTATACCAGCAATATAAATGATAACAATAACAAATAAATATATTATGCAGAATCATCTCAACAATCTCATTTACGCCCATAATAAAGTTTAAATAATTTATTTATAAACAAACTGTTAAAATAATCTCACCTCATAAAAAAATCAACTATAAATCCACATTCCTGCACCAAATGAATCACACATTCGCGAAAGCACGTAATTGACGAATAATTTTATATAACTCGATCAAACTTCTCCTCAAAGAAACGCGGCGTGATAACCGCTACAGGCGGTCGCGGGCGCAGTGTCTGAACTCGCGGCGCGCGGTCCCAATTTCGCAAATTTCCTTTCATTCAAAGTACACTCTTAAACCGACCGGCTGCGAAACTGCACGAAAGTTTAATGTTTGTGCTTGCTATTATATTGATAACGCGTACCTGTTTAAGGTGCATTATTTATTAATCCCACATCTCCCATACGCCGCCACGAATGCTTGATGAGCTCAATTGCTTCCCTCCCGAGAGTGAAAAGTAAAACATGTATCGCTTATTTCTTGCCGCGTTATCTTGAATAATATTTATAAACGCAGAAAAAAATCGTTATTGTTTACATATTTATCTGCATCAGAGTGTTTTTACATAGATACGTACTAGAGTTCATATTGGATATTATTGGACTTTATTAACTATTAATAAAATGAAATGAACCATAATAATTTGCGTGTTTTTTTTTCAACAATAATGGTAATTACAATCACAGGAAGATATCTATTGATATCAAATTAATACACAGAGTAATTATTTCTTCAATTCACTATTAATAGAATAGAGAAATGAAACAAAACCAAATTTCCAGATTTCCCTAAAGCAGGATGACCCATCCTGCTTTAGGGAAATCTGGAAATCTGGAAATTTAAAGAGTTACCGCATGGAAAATTATCATTTATACTTTATTTTTTAACAGAATTATTATTTATTTATTATTTGTGATATAATATTAATAGTAATAAAAATAAAAACATAAAAAGTTACTTGGTACAGAAATATACGATTTATATACAACCCACAAAGGAAAAAGTCAAAGAATTACTAATATCAGCAAAGGAAAAGGATATTAAAAATGTCATAGGCGTAAGTGCGGAGGGGGAGGTGTGAAATACATACTATCTATACACAGCGTTGAGTGCAGAATCAACTAGAGACGCAAATATATGGATAGTTCTGAAGCCGAAAGCGTACTTAAGACGTGGCGAGCGATAGACCAAAATTGGCTTCACGATCCACTGGTAGATGATTTGTTGTCCACCCCTGAGTTAGCGGATCTAGAATTTGCCGATGATATATGTCTAATAGCCATAAGATGAAAAATAAAACGGAAAAATGAATACAAAAAGCAGGGATAGTAAATCGACATAGAAATAGAGCAAATGTAAAATCATGGGAATGAACACATCTCACAGTACCCATATTAATATAGCCGAAGGCAAGATAATATCAACTGAGCAATTCTGCTATCTAGGAAGTATTATAGATAGGAAGGAAATGACATCAAGAGGAAGTGCACATCTTTCTCGCTCAGTGTGCATTCAACCAATTTTAAAATATGGTCACAAATATCACAGAAAACAAAAATAAGACTATTCAATAGGAATGTTTTCATTATCTTACTATATGGATGCGAGTAGTGGTCAACAAAAAGACAGAAGCAAACAAACTGGTTTCGTAAACAAATGCCTCCGCAAGATTCTAAGAATCTATTGCCCACACAAAATAACTAACATAGAGCTATGAAAGAGATGCAACCAGGATTCTATAGAAATACAAATAAAAGGAAAATGGAGGTGGATTATCCACACTCTAAGAAAATGAAATGGAGAAATAGCGAAGAAAGCATTTGAGTACAATATTAGACGAACAAGGAAGAAAAGTCGATCGATAAAACATGTAAGAGACATATAGATGTGGAACACAAAGAGATAAAATATACATAGATGGATATGAAGACAAAAGCAAACGACAAATAGGGCGGAAATTACCGTAAAAAACATGGTGGTAGTGGATAGCGCCTGAGATGTTCTTAGAGGAATTAACCATTCAAAAATGTCACCTTCTAATTATTCACACATCGACGCGGCTGTACGAGCGAAATCCAAAAATCCAATTGGACTCTCAACACAGTTCATGCGTCAATTTGTGTAAATAATTGGACATAAGAAAATCTCAGGCGCTATCCACTACCACTCTCCGTGGCGCAGTTGGTAGCGCGCCGGAGACGTGGGTTCAAGTCCCACCGGAGAGTGATTTTTTTTTAAAATTATTATATATATATATATATATATATATATATATATAATCGCTTCCTCTGCGGTATATACCTTACATAAAAGGATCAAAGAATTCACTGGCATGGGAAAGAAGAAACAGACTGGTATAATAAAAGATAACAATGGTAATATTATAGTGGACATAGAGAAAAAGATCAAAAGATGGGAGGAGTACATACAACTATTTGAAGACACCAGAAATGAAATAGAGATAAAAGAAACGTCGCAAGGACCAAGAATAACAGCCGAAGAAGTCATGTATGCTATCAAGAACTCAAAAGATAGAAAGGCAATAGGACCAGACGAAATACCAGTCGATATTCTTAAACTAATTGAGGAAGACAATATTAGCGACTCGGTAAATCTATATAATACCATCTATACGACTGGAATCATACCACAAGAATGGTTAAAATCTACATTCTCTTTATTACCAAAAAAACACAACGCAAGGGATTGCTCAGATTTTAGAACAATAAGTGAGTCACAATAAAGGAGATGAATAAAACTACTATGTTTTTTACCACTTATTTAATTGTTTAAAACAACTAGTTTCGCCTAAGCTCTAGGCATTGTCGACGCCCTAGACGACTCCATCAGAGACGCTATCAGTAGACTTATCTATAAAAAGTATCAGACTCAATCCAAAAAACTCCTTAATCTGACACACTCCAAACATACACTCGCCGTACCGACGGAAAGATATGCAACATTTAATAATGACACCCCCTTAGTTAACAATTTATCTACAACAAATTTCACCGAAAAAGAAATGTCACTACTATCTAAAGGCCCAAACTACTCCCCTCATATTACTCACAATAATATTCATGAAAACCTCATTGTTGAATCGGAAATAGCTTTAAATAAAATACCAGACAATTTGATCCCCAAGAATGACATTATAAAAATACTAAAACATACATCTATCCCCAGCGACATCTCAGATCAACAAACCATTAGGTCCTTAAGACACAAAATCTCCGTAAATGATCTCGTTTTCACAAGAGCAGATAAATCGAATATCGTGGTAATTCTGCCAAAAACAGTATACACTGATAAAATAAACGATTTTATTACCTCGGAAGACCTTACCGAAATCAATGACCCCACATTCGAATTTCAAAAGAACGTAAGAGATTTTCTCAAACACCCTTCATCGATATTCGATAAATCTGATCTTTGGAGACTTACCACTATGAATCCACGTGCACCCCGATTATATGGGTTAATCAAAACCCATAAAGAAAACCTCCCGATAAGACCGGTTGTATCCTATATCAATTCACCAATTCGGCAATTTGCAATCAAAACCAACGCTATTTTTAATCAGTTAATTAAGTTTAACTCTCCATACAGTATCAAAAATTCACACTCACTAATCACCAAGCTCAATACGCTCGCTGCCCCCAAAAACTTTAAATTAGTCTCATTTGATGTCACAAGCATGTTTTCAAAAATTCCATGTGACGAATGCCTTACTATCATTCGGGACTTAATGGATACAACCACCATACACCCAGTAACCAGATCAGAACTTCAGTCAGCCTTTGAAATGTGTGTTGCACAAAATTATTTCCAATTTGACAATAAATTCTATTTTCAAAACTCTGGTCTCCCCATGGGCTCACCCCTCAGCCCACTGTTAGCTGACATCTTTATGTCCCACCTGGAGAAACAAATTTTCAAGTCGAAACTTACAGACATACACATTAAATTTTGGTACAGATATGTAGATGACATTCTTGCCGGTTTTCTCGGTACCCCACGACAGTTAGAAATGTTCCTAAACTTTATAAACTCCATTCACCCTAAAATTAAATTCACCGTTGAAATAGAAAAGAACAATACAATAAACTTCCTAGATCTAGCAATCACAAGAACGCCATCAACATTCGCATTTAACATATATCGAAAGCCCACATACTCTGGAATTACTATACCTAATAATTCCCACCATCCATTATCTCACAAACTAGCGGCATATAATTCAATGGTTCATAGAGCCCTAACAGTACCACTTTCCGAAACAGATCTCGAGTCTGAAATTAAAAATATCAAAACCATCGCCGTGAATAACGGATTCTACACAAACCAAATTGACAAAATCATTCATCGGAAATATAGACAGTTAGCAATTAAAATGATCTACGCCGTTATACCCGCACCAACACCTATCTTTGCCTCGTTAACCTTTTTCGGACCAATTTCAGTAAAAATAGGAAATATTCTCACATCAAACAATCTGAAAGTAGCCTTCCGAGCCCCCTCAAAATTATCTACTATATTGTTCAACTCTAAAGACCACCAGCCCTCTTCTTCAAAATCAGGAGTTTATCAATTGAAATGTTCCGAGTGTACTGGTGTATATGTGGGTCAAACTGGTCGTAATTTTGAAAAACGATATAACGAACATTATTCCTCATTTAGACTCGGCAACACTTCCTCAACTTTCGCGAACCATTGTTTAAATACCGACCACCCGTTTCCAAATTTTGATTCTCTTCAGATCTTGCACATCGCAGAGAAAGGAAGAAAATTAACACTATTAGAATCACTGGAAATTTATAAATTACGTCAGCAAAACAATTTGGAGATTCTTAATGACCAGCTCGACCTAGTATATACACCACTATTTAAATGTATCCCGTCAGTATAGAATTGTAATCAGCTATAAATTATTACTATTGTTATTATCAAAAAAAAAAAAAATGTTCATTAATTTATTTCCCGCTTTTCTTATATCACTGTTTGATTTGTATTTATTATTATTATTATTTTGTTTATATATATGTATGTGTATATATGTGTGTATGTGTGTGTGTATATATATATATATATATATATATATATATATATATATATATGTATGTATATATGTGTGTATGTGTGTATGTGTATATATATATATATATATATATATATATATATATATATATATATATATATCAGGTATCATATATTTTTTGTTTGTTTTGTTTTTTATAGCATTTTGTGCTCTTTTATATATTGGTATTTCATTTTTATATAGTCTTTTAAACCTTAAAAGTTGGAAAATCCGCTGCGGGAATTAGTTTGTAACCATTAGTGTTTACGGGGTAATCCCCGAGGGTGGGTTTTCCTCCTTCTTTGGTCTTACATGTGTATATATTTTTTCTTTTAGGTTATTTTTATTTTATAATATTTTTTTTTTTTTTTATTGCTGTTCAATTGTATACTGTTTATTGATGTTTGTAAACTTATATAAGCGCGCTCGTTCATTTTTACCTTCAGTCATCGGGTAAAACTTGACAATGCCTAGAGCTTAGGCGAAACTAGTTGTTTTAAACAATTAAATAAGTGGTAAAAAACATAGTAGTTTTATTCATCTCCTTTATTGAAAATGAATTACCACGTAGTAGACGCCAAAACCATTCAATTTCTAAGTGAGTCACACATTAAAGGTTTTTCTAAAAATAATTCACAGCCGCATTCACAAAAAAATAGAAACAGTTATCAGTGAGACACAGTTCGGATTTCGAATGAATGTCTTAATCCAACGATGTCTCGATATGAACCTAGATTTATTTATAGGCTTCATCGACTACTAGAAAGCCTTCGATAAAGTTAAACATGATCGGTTAATGGAGTAGACTACAATGACGTTCGAATAATAAAAACTTTGTACTGGAATCAGAAAGCACAAATAAATCTTGAAGGACATAACTCTGAAGAATTGGATATCCGACGGGGAGTCCGCCAAGGATGCATACTATCAACGGTTATATTTAATATGTACTCAGAATGCTTATTCAAAGAAGCCATCAATGATGACTCGGATGGAGTAATCAATAACATACGATACGCAGACGACACTGCGATAATAGCAACATCCATCTGCCAGCTTCAGAAAATGATGCAAGACATAAATACGACTAGCCAATACTATGGGCTCAAAATGAATTTGAAGAAAACTAAATTTATAGTTGTAAATAAAATCAATGTTAATAATATACCAGCAATATTAGTAAACAACACCACAGTCGAAATAGTTAGAAGCTACGAATACTTCGGAACACGTATTGAAGACAATAACGACCGAATCATAGAAGTGAACAAACGTATAGAAATAGCAAGAGCAATTTTCAAAATGAAAAATCTTTTCTCAAATAGAAATCTCAATCTTGTCTTGAGAGTCCGAATAATTCACTGTTACATTTTTTCAACACTACTATATGGGATGGAAGCATGGACATTAAAGAAAAATAACATAAAAAACAAGAGTCATTTAAGATGTGGATCTATCGCCGCATGCTCAAGATATCCTGGACGGACCTAGTAAACAAGCGAAGAATGCATAAAGAAAAGGAACTGATCCTTACGATCAAAACACGAAAGCTAGAGTGCTTGGGACACATCACCCGGGGAGAGAGAGATACTCTATTCTCCAACTGATCATGCAAGGAAAAATACAAGGAAGAAGAAGCATTGGGCATCGCAGAACCTTATGGTTAAAGAACCTTAAAGAATGGTACGGACAAACATTGGTCGGACTATTTAGAGCTGCAGCATCAAAGATTAGAATCGCTATGAGGATTGCCAACCTCCGATAGGAGACGGCACCACAGAAGAAGATGTAATACCATAATACTACTTTTGCAGTGAACACACATTTACTTTGGTTACTTCTGTGATAAGCCAAGTTGGTTCCACCACCTAAGCAGGGTTAATTTGACTTTTCACAACAGGCAACTTAAAATATATTTATTAATTATATAATATTCTCCATATATAGTGTGATTCGAAAATGGGAACAAATATAAAACGTCTAAAAAAATAAATTTAAAACATCACGAAAAGTGTAGTAAACTTCGAAAATATCTTCTAGTAAGTTAATTTATTTTAAACACAAAACAATATTTTTGAGTACTGTGAAAATAAATATGCGTAAAAATGTTATTTCGTATAGAATAGTTAGCAAGCACGCTGTAGAAAATATCGGTTTGAAAGTAAAATAATAATTTGCATATATAACATTTCAGATGAGTGGAATAATGATATACTAGAGGCAGCCAAAAAGCTGCGGAATAAAAACTATGAAATAACCAGACAAAAAAGCAGCGTGGTGAACCTAATAACTTAAAAGGAAGAATGGGGACAAAAAAGACAAATAGGAAATGTCACACTTATACATTTCCTATTTGGTTTCTTCCACAGATTAGCAATCTACATATCTAGATGTCGATCTTGTTAGATCTCAGCAGTGTAGCTCAGCTAGTGAGGAAGAATTCACCAGAATTCACACAATATCTCGAGTGGTTATATACAAAATTATACAACTTTCCCTCTAGAGAGAAAGATTATTGCTATCTGGCGACACCAGGTCAATTAACAATGTACACCCATATGGTAATATAAAAAGCCGCCAACAAAACCTCAAGATATATATATATATATATATATATATACCAAGAAAGAAGAGGACTGTAAAAAGTACAAAGAAAACAGAAATTAAGCCAAGAAAGAAATCAAGGAAGCCAAGCAACAGTCATAGACACAATTTTGAAAAACTACAGGCAATTCCAAAAATTCTTTTTCAAGAAATGAAATGGAAGAAAGAGCATAATATGGTGAATATAAAAAAATTAAGGATACGTAATAACAAAATCATGGAAGATGGAGACAACAAAAGTGTTGTCTTCAAAGGAAGGAAGAACTGACACAAACAGCAACAGTCATATAAAAATACAAGAAAATCCAAAAATAAAAGATTACAAGAAAAATAAATACTTTCAACTATTTATTTTTCTTGTATATCTTTTATTTTTGGATATGAAGTATATAATAGAAGGAAACACGGCTGGCAGAGATAGCATAACACCATAAATGATAAAACATATGGGAAAAGGAGGAATAACTCAACTACTTAATAACATATAAAAAGAATGAAACGCAGGAATTATAATACCCTCCACAAAAAGGGAGACAAGAAAAACTGCAATAAGTACAAAGAAGTCGCGCTAACTAGCATACCGGGAAAATACTGGCCAGAATCATGGAGAAGACAATAAGAGATAAGATCGACCATAGACGATAGTCAATGCGAATACAGGAGAGAAATAAGCGCCCAAGATAAGGCAAATAAGCTAAACATTTATAAATAAAAAGTGTATCCATATATTTTTTCTAATTATTCGACATGAATATCCGGATATCGAAAACAGAAAATTCAAAATATTCAGATATATCCGGATATTCGGATAAAAAAATAAGAAAATAAAAATAATAGACTGAATCCAATATTTATGTTGTTTTGTAACTCATTAATTTAAGTATTTTAATTATATACATCAATAATTCATAAAATAATTTAAAAAAATATATAATTTAAATTGAAAAACTCTGTTTCAGTAGATGTTGGTTTTATTGTAAGAAGTGCATTAAATAATAAATTTAAAATCTGTCCTTGTGTTTGTGTTCAGCTTCAGTGGTCAAAAGGGTCGCTGAATTTATACTTAATTCCTTTATTGCAGTTTGTAGCGGTGATAGGACATCTAACAGTTGTTGATATATGTTCTCTGAAATGTTTTATTTTGTACAGGATCCTTTATTTTAAGGAATCGGTTATCAATGAATTCCACCGAGTTTTGATATCTAGCATCAACTGCAATGCCTTGTCCTCTTCTTCATTAACATATCATTGTAACATGAGATTTTTTATAACTTCTTTAAAATCGTCGGTGAAATCTAGGATTTCGATATTTACTTCTAGTTCGCAGATTATGTTAGCATCTTAAAAAATATTTGTATTCATGCCATTATTAATGTTTTCGACAGATACAACTATTATATCATCGTTAACATTATCATGGTCTGTTATTTCTTCGTTTTCCTTACAAAATGTTGATTATTATTTGAAAAAAATAAATTGTTTATTCAAAAAATATCCGGATTATTCAATGAAAGTTATCCGGATTATAGAATAGTCAAAATTCGTCGGATAATCCGGATATTCTTATTTTCGGATATGCGGGTTGGAAACCCTATCCATATATGCTTCATAGACCTAGAATAGGCATTTGACAGATTAAGAAAGGAAGACATATGGAAGGAACTGAAATAAGGATGTACAAAGACAATACAAATATAAAACTAAAAAGAGGAGTCAGGGGAACTATTTGTAGTAGTACTGAGCAATGAAAAATGCAAAGAAAAATATGAAGACGACAAACATGGGATACTGGAAAATTAATCAAATACAGATATCAGAAATGATGTATGCAGACGATATTTGTAGAAACATATAAGACCTATAAAAATATACAAGTAATAAACAAAGAATTAACAAAAATATAATCATAGACAAAACCAAAAGCATGATAATATTTACAGAAAACAAAACACATAAAATAATATTAAATGGAAGACAAATATAACACGTTGAAAGTTTCTAGGGAAATAATTGAAATATAGACAAGGAGGTTAACGAAAGATACAGGGAAAATCATTAATATGATGAAAACGACGTTCTTTGGAATAAAATATACACCAAAAACCGATACAGTAAAAAAATTGGAATTATTCGTGAAGTATATAAACAAAATACACCCAAAAATTAAATTTACAGTAGAAATAGAAAAAGACAATACGATTAACTTTTTAGAGCCGAGTATTAGTAGAATAACCAAACATTTTTCTTATCAAATTTGCCGGAAATCCACTTATTCTGGGATAACAATCCCACATGATTCAGAACACTCGCTGTGCCATAAACATGCAGCTTATGACTCAATAGTCCA
This sequence comes from Lordithon lunulatus, assembly GCA_963942505.1. NCBI lineage: Eukaryota > Metazoa > Arthropoda > Insecta > Coleoptera > Staphylinidae > Lordithon > Lordithon lunulatus. The sequence continues at coordinate 14,994,186 of OZ012667.1, read as the reverse complement.
TCAAGCACTGTCTGTGCCAATGTGCAGTTCAGATCTTGAATTGGAACTAGAGGGAATAAAATCTATAGGTACGGAAAATGGCTACTCCCGACAAAAAATAGAATCCATAATCAATAATAAAAAAAAACACAAAAAAACACTTTAAAAAGTCATATACCCGACAATTTCTGTTGATAAAGTACCCTTCGTGAGTTTAACTAATTTCGGCACTATTTCAGAAAAAATAGGACATATTTTATGAATATAAAAGTAGCCTTTAGAGCCCCAGCCAAATTGTCAACAATTATCTACAATGCCAAAGAGAAACAAGAATCGCTATTGAAGTCGGGTGTATATAGACTTAAATGCTCAGAGTGTACTAGTGTCTACATAGGACAAACGGGCCGTAATTTTGAGAACCGGTTCAACGAACATTGCACGTCATTTAGATTACTAAAATCAAATTCGAATTTCGCAAACCACTTTGTCGAAACTACGCACACGTTTCCAGATATAAGCTCGAAATATTGCATGTTGCACACAAGGGAAAGCAATTAACTCTATTAGAGGCGCTGGAAATTCATAAACATAAAAAATTATATAATTTTATTAAATGACCAGCTGGAATTAGATTACTCCGCATAGTTTAAATGTGTATAAATGTATTTCTATATAAATGTCTCTTATTGTTATTTTATATTTTGTATATTGTTATATTCTTATGTTTTTATGTTTTAGTTTGATTTTGCAATTGTTTCATGCAGTTTGTGTTGGTGTGTAACTCGCCTAAAATATGTATTTTTATGAGCTTTTTACAATCTGAGTTTATTTTAAGGGCAGTCTCGTTTGGGGTTTTTACAAAATTCAATGTTGTATAAATAGGTACACTTTACACAGCTCATCCGTCATCGGATTAGCTTGATAATGGCTAGAGCGTAAACGAAGATATCCGCAAACAGCAATAAACAAGTGATAAAAAAATTGGTTTAATTTATTTATCAAATATATGTTTCAAGCAATTTATAGGTCCTATTGCTGAACACTTTACGTTCAAGGGTTTATAATTATTCCACTAGTTGTATATGACACAAATAAATTGTGTATAAATTATAGATAATTTATATATCACGGTAGTCACAAGAGTAATAGGGGCCCTGTGCCCTTAGAATGCTGAGTGGTGCTTCAAAATTTAATTACAATACTAAAATGAGTGATAAAGCCGTCAGTAATTATTTCCAAACGCATTGATTTACGACTAAGAACGAATTATATATGTAAGGTACTTACATTATTACATCTGCCGCACATGACACATCCTATATAGCTTATAATCACAGGACACTACTCACTATCACTATAGTTCATCTTAAATTAACAGTATTAACTATATTTTTCTGTTTTCTTTGTTCCGCGAGCCAGCGCACGGCTCTCCGCCCGACACACTTCACTCAACTGGCCGCGACTAGTCGCGTGATTCATGCGATCGACATGACGCAAAAATAACACAGTCATCCACCAGTCACTGCAGCGGATTTTGTTAAAAACAAGTTAATAATAGATGTGTCTTATCGCGATACTATGATGACTTTATATTTAACAATAAACATGTAAATAATAGGTTTGAAAAGGTGGAAAAGCCCTCGGGACGTATACAAATAAGATTAGTCTTTATCGGCTATAAACAATGTGGGGCACGACACGAGTTACCGTATAAATTAATGATAAATCAAATTTTAAGTTATTTCTCAAAAATTCATTCATATTCGGAGCCCTGCATTTCATACCTTCGTTATCATCTAACCGCGCAGTTACATTCATGTGTCATCCTTTTTTAATGTTTGATCTGCCCAAAAATGTTTTTTGTAAAAGTTGTTCAGATTGTAATAATATTATATTTTGAATTTGTATAATTTTCGACAGTTTCCAAATATAGTCCATTACGATATTATTAGTCATGAGATGTAAAGAACAGTCAAAAAAAAAAGTTTTTCGCGATAATATTATATATATATATATATATATATATATATATATATATATATATATATATATATATTATGAATTGCCTTTTACCTTTCGGTGTAGGCTATTACATTAATTTTCGCGATAATACCTTCCTTATACAGCACTGCTGTATTAAAATTAATTAAAACCTAAAAAACAGCAAGCAATTAAGATATACAATGGAATACTATTGTTAGGGGTGGCCAAACTATTGATCACTTTAGGCGACCTTTTTCTTAAATTATAGGCGGCGGTCTACCAACATGGCATGACATGGCAATATGTGATCATAAGAAAGGTAGTAATTAAAAGCCAAAAGTAAGTTTAAATTAAAATAAACATAAATATTACTAACACATATTCAATATCAAGATATTATACTGAGTGAAAAGAATGATTTCTTCGCATGAACTAATTAGTTAATTAATAAAATATATGTACATATCAGACAGGAGGGCGACTAGAAATAGTTACGCAGTCGACTGATAGACCGCGATCGCTGCTATAGGTATACTAAATACTAAATATAGTGGAGCAAAGAAAATAAATATTTATGAAGTAGGACTATTTCCCTACTATATGGATACAAAAAGTGGAAGATAACGGAAATATATCAGAGAAAACTAAGGACAAACAGTGAAAATTGGTTCTATAAGATTCATCCCCCATTCATGATTGCTTCGCATTAACTAATTAGTTTATTAATAAAATATATGTACATATCAGACAGAAGGGCGACTAGAAATAGTTACGCAGTCGACTGGTAGACCGCGATCGTTGGTATAGGTATACTAAATACTAAATACTGTGGAACAAAGAAATAAAAGACAAAACGAAAATAAATATCTCTGAAGTACGACGAGTTCACTACTATATAGATAAAAACGTGGAAGAAAACTAAGGACAAACAGTGAAAATTGGTTCTATAAGATTCATCCCCCATTCTCGCTTTCGCACTCCACATGCATCCCTCCTCCACAGTCAAACCAAAAGCCCAAATATTTAAAGCCATTCTCTTTCTCAATCATACTTCCCTTCCATTTCAGTTCTTCGACTCCCCTATTTCTAAACAGCATCCATTTGATCTTTTCCACATGCACCACTAGCCATCTCCTATCCAGGTACCTCCATTCTTTCCAACAGCTCTTGCATCTCTTCCACTCTCTTAGCCACCAGCACTACGTCATCAAACTTGCAATATATTATGTAGAATATAAAAACAATCATCAGACAAATGTTCGTATTCTCTCACAGTCCTCACATTTGTAATTCAGTTTTTATTTATAACAAATGTATGTGCCCATACACTAATGTTTTTATTTAACCATTTTGTGTATAAGACATTACTTTCGTGGTTTCAAAACAGTACACTTAAAAAATCAATAAACAACAATTTTCGATGATCGTGCGGATCGTTTGGATGTGGTGAGTTGTACTGAATCCTTTTCTAATGCCTGTCTGTTCAATTGGTTAATACAATTCTAGCTAGTCTATTACTCAGGCGTTTAGTAATAATCTTCATAAGGAGTTTGTGGAATATGAACAGACTTATAGGCCTATAATTGTTAGTGTCTGTACAATCGCCTTTTTTGTATAGTAGGATTACCTCTGCGTTTTTTCAACCATCAGGTATTTTACCTTTTTCAAGACATTGGTTTAGTAGGTATAGCTTTCTGAGGCGCTGTTCCCGCCGTCTTTAGCATCACACACGTTATTGTGTCCTCTTCCGGGGCTTTACAGTTCTTTATTTAGGTTAAAGCCAATCTTCGTTCCGGCCTATTATTTTTTGGCATGTTTCCTGAGCATACGTTCGTGATTTTGCCATCTCGTTGCTAAGCTGGCATTGGGACCGATATTATTTCTGGTAGAAGTTTTGTACGATTTTCCTTATACCATTTTTTTCTGTTACGGATTCGTCGTGTTTGTTTACCGCTTGTATATTAGGAGTTTCCTTCTTGACCTTTTGGGTCGTAAGGCTTTCAAATTCATGTTATCTTCAATTGCTTCTTAGATCAGATGGGTATTGAAGCTTCTCTAGTCTTTTTTCACTGTTTTACTGAGCTCCCTATAGCAACACAAAAACTGTTTGCAATTTTGTCTGACATATCGTTAATGTTTAAGTTGTTGTTTCCTTTCCGGTACAGTGTTTGCTAAAATCAAGTTCTTGTCTCCCCCAGAATCCGTGAGGCAGACCAATGAGTTGGTGCCAGATTCTGAGATACTCTCTACTCGTCTGGGGTATTTTCTTAGAGACTATTCATGGTAGTTTAGGAAGGTTTTGTCACCTCGCATGCCGAGCGTGTTGGCGCGTGTCTGATCAGCCACACATTCTGAGTTGGGTGCTGTTTGTAGCCGCTCAAGTTGGATGCTGCGGCAAGTGTTAATAAATGAAATCCACTCTACCAAAAAAAACCTTAAGCAAAATTATAGGGAATCAAAATTTATACTTTTTATGCATCTATAAAATGTTAGAGCATTATAAAGTTATAAAAAAAACTGTTACTCTAACGTACATCAGACTAGGTAACTACCCTGATTTGTGAATATATTGATTAATAATTAGAGGTCAGAAGAAGATAAGAAATAAATGTTCAATATATTCGAAAGAAGAAAATATTATTGACGACATATAAACAATTCTATCTTAAAATTTCGACTTTGCCCCAAAGTATAATAAAACTATACTTGAATATGGTTTAATAAATACTTGCTTACAGCAATGTAAAGTATGCAACTAATATTGCTTCTTTAATAGTGAACTACGGATGAAACTTTTCTCTAAATATAGGCAACCTTAACTTAATTAACAGATATTTGTTACCTACATTTGTTTATTAAATCTAACATTACCTCCCATTTTTCCCGAATGTATTCTTAAAATGTTGTATAAAGGCTGTAACCCGACAATATACACTCTTAGTTCTTGAATAAATTGTTGAGTAGTGTGCATTTCACACCCTCTTCTAGTACTGCATACATATAGCAATGTGGCTTTATGTGTCAAAGTTGACAATAGCAACGTTTGAATCACGTAATAGAAATTAAATCGGAGTTATCAAATTAATCTACTTTTATGTAACTCAGCTTTAGTATAGTATATTGAGTTCAGTCGTGAGGATTTTTCAAAGTGAAAATATATATAATTTTACAAAACATAATATATACTTATTTGAAAGTTAAACTGCGGCATATTAAAACTGAAGTTTTATTTACTTTTCAAACTGACAACAGCTGTCACTTAGACAGATAACAGCCCGTTACAAAAATTACACAACATTGTTTGTACGACTTTTTTGTGACTTTAGTAGTACCTCTGTTTATATATGGCAATGTCGCAAATTATCAAAAGTGACATTTGAATCACGGATTGTAAATTAACTCGAGAGTTACCTGTGAGTATTCAAATAATAATAATTGAAAGTTTAAATTTACTAGGTAGATTCTAATTATTTTTTTATCTGAGCTGCGCAATGTGTTACTTAAACTTAAACACCTACCACAAGTTACTCCTACATTAAATTAACCTCATTTTCACGGATGAGAAGCTATCGTTGCTAATGCTAGAATGGCCAACCAATAATTGTCATCTAGAATACATCTATAATCTTTCAAATTATCCACTTTTTATATCACTCAATCGATCATACATCGAATGCAATGTTAATTTTTTACCTTATCGAATTAAATAACCCATAGATGATATTTATGTAATCAAATTAATAATTATTATTTCATAAATACATTTCTAAGTGTCGAACTAGAATTAGACGTCTTAAGGATACAAACATCTTAACTAAACCGTCTTTTTTCTATAACCATAGAGAAAAACTATGTTAACCTTCATAACTTACGCATCGTTATCTCCTAAATCAAATTCAAATTCGTTTGAAAGCAAAACATAGTTCAAATTCGCGCCATTTCCGCTCACATGACAAATAGAACCGTCGGCATTGGCGCCGTGTAGCCCATTTATTGCGATGGCATTTAATCAAAGATGGACGCCACCGTTTTGCTATGCGATTCTACAATTTGTCGCCTCTGTGCCGAGGAGAACGAGAACGGGACGTTCCTATTCCCTGTAGACGAAAGCACGGAGAATTTAAGCAAGCTCGTCAACAAGTATCTGCCGCTGAAAGTAAGTGCATCCATTTTTTCAATACAATTTGGGAAGCAACTTGACTTACAATTCTCACTGCTGAGACCGTGTACGTCATTTGACTACCACAAGAGAGCAAATTCTAATATGAATCATTTCCGGTTCTCTATTTAAATATTCCCGAAGTGCAATATTTGTTTTGATAATACACATTTGATGGCTGCATAGGTTATGTTGTATTATAGAAATAAAAAATAATAAAATACAGTTTCATGAATGTATTTATAATTATAATATAAACTACCTAACTGTGATATATTTCATAGCCAATAAATTTATTAAGAAGACAAATTGAACTAAAATCGTAAATATTAATAATAATAATAATAATAACAATGTTATTTTTTTGGTGTTATATATAAATATAAACTACAATATATAACATAACAATGATAAAAGTGAAACTCAAAAATAATATAATTATTATAACATTTGCTTTTTATAGGGGAATATAATCATAGCTATGTATGTATAATAGTAATAGTAAATTTCTAACAATATTCTCATTTTGAATATTCCCAAAATTGAGTAATGTATGATACTTTTAGTAACTTTCTGGAAATATTTCCAATATATATCATAGCTCTAGTATATTTCTAACAATATTCTCATTTTGAATATTCCTAAAATTGAGCAATGTATGATACTTTTAGTAACTTTCTGGAAATATTCCCAACATCAGCAATATTGTTTATTGTTGGGTGCAATATTGGCAACCTGCTGATGCACCATTTTCAGAAAATTAAATATACTAGATATAACATATAATATAATATAATAACATAGCTCTATTAAATTTCTAACAATATTCTCATTTTGAATATTCCCAAAATTGAGCAATGTATGATACTTTTAGTAACTTTCTAGAAATATCCCCAACATCAGCAATATTGTTAATTGTTGGGTGCAATATTGGCAACCTGCTGATGCATCATTTTCAGAAAAATAAATATACTAGATTGGCCAATATGTGTAAAATCACTTTTTACCAGGCACACTGCCTAAAAATTAGAAAGGACTTCAAATACTGTACTATGAGTACTTTTGTATACTGTGTTTTTGTGTATTTTGTAAATACTGCAATTACAAGCACACAATAGCTCTGATGACATCTTTGTTTGCTAAATATTAATTATGATAAATCAAATCTACATGTATATTTCACATTGCCCCACCATTTTAGTGCACAGGGTCCTATAAACATGAATTTATGAACAGGGTGGAAATTAAGTAGCGAATAAATTAAAACCTTTATTTATGATTTTTCTAAAAATTTCTCGGACACGTCGATTTTAAATTTTAAAGTACTAATTTTTAATGGGCTAAAGTGTCATTTTTTTTCCATTTTTTAATGAGCATTGACACACATTAAAATTGGCAATTTAAAATTAAAAATCGTGTCCACGCAATTTTGGTAAAAATCATAAATAAAAGTAATTCCACCCTATATAAACTAAGGTACAAACTGTACCCCCTGAATTTCTTTCTCTCAGTGCCCATGTTTATAATATATTTTTATATATTTTACTTTATCCTATGAAGTCGTGCAAAAATCCTCTGTATTATACGCCGATGTAGTGCAGTGGTTAGCACCTCTGCTTAACAAATGAGCTTTGATACTGTACTTAATCCTTTATAGGGCAGAATATGGTAATGATGTTTTCTTTGTTAAAATATCAACCACTATCATATAAAGGATTATCTCTTACGGAATATTTGTTTTTGCTTGGTTGAAATATTAACCCCTATTCTATAATGAGTTAAGAGGCCAATTCCTCTATAGTTTGATAAGTCAGATGTTGCTCCCTTTTTAAACAAATAATAATTAAAGTACTGTGCACTGGCCACATCAGATTATGTATCAATAATTTGAAATAAACATTATTTATATTTTGTTTTTTTTTTTGTTTCTGTGAGAGTATTATTTATTGGGAAAATTTTTGTAAAAGTTTTATGCGAATATGCCAAATAAAGGCCGTATTTTTTATATATATTTTAGTAATATTTATAATAATATAGGCCAAATTGAAAACAATATAGTTTCTATATAATTGTTTTATTAATATTTTAGGTAGAAGAGGATGGAAAATACCCCTGTACTTTATGCCCAGGCTGCACCATCCAAATTGAAGCAACAAAAATATTCTTCGATCTCATCATTGATGGACAAATTAAATTACGAGAGCTGCTAACAGCTCAACAAGGCGTGTTGCGAAGACAAGAGAAGCAAAAAGAACAATTAGAAAATGCCCTTAAAATTGTCAACCCTAATTCTTCCCTACAGACATACACTGTGCAGACTGATGAGGATGGAGAGAAAATATTTATACAAAGTTTGTTATTACATATATTAGTTTTTCTGTTATGATATAAATGTATGTTTTGTAGTTTTATCAGAGGGCCCATTATTTCCTCCTGATCATGAAATGTCCTTACGCTCAGATGGTTTGGATAAGCCTAAGAGGAAACGGGGCAGGCCCCCCAAGGCCTCACAAGTGGCTGAAGCAACACAGGTGCAAAATGTGGAAGTTTTTAAAGAACAGGAAATTGTTGAGTATGATGCAGATGGGAGGAGGAAAAGAAAAATTAAGAAACCTCTACGTTATTCAGAACTTCTACAGGTATGAGTTAAGACAGTGGTTTATGCAATAAAACTGAGCGCTGGCTTTTGGGTAGCTGGTTCCTCAATGCAACTTTTGGTTTAGCACTATATAGGAGTTTATATTATACAATAACACCGTAAAAAATATCTGTCTCCAAATTATTTACTGTCTCTCATAATCAACTAATTCCGACGAATCACGATCACATGATTTTTCTTAGTTTCTATTTTTCGTACAAAATATTTTAATAAAAGTTGCTCAGAATAAAATTGTACACTTAAAATTTTCATACAAATGAACCGCTACACGAAACAAAATTTCAGATGCAAACAACTTTCACGCTAGATGTCAGATTTTGCTCAATTTTTCACGGAATCACCCCAGCTCGCTTGTGATCCGTTGGGCCATACTCCTGAAATTTTATTCAAGGATATACACAATACACACACAGACATTTTTCAAAAATAGTCTAATTCGAGTATATTAGTCATGAATCGTAAAGAAAAGTCAAAATTATTAATTCGAAATCTTTCGCGATAATACGTTCCTATACATATTAATCAAACAAACTTAGTGTAGCGCCTTTATATATTCTCGTTTACAGGCAAGTCTATATCTTTCTATATACACTAATAGTCTATAATAATTGTCACAACTCCTTAACATAGACTTAGTTACTACAGTACTTTAAATGTATATCATTTTAGGGAAAGGAACTAGATCGTGTTTTTAAGGAAGAAGGTGTTTTTGATGATGAAGAAGAACTGTCTGATACTGTTCATCTCACAAAACGTATGAAACCTGTAGAAGTAGTAGATACCAATGATTGTGATGAGATAATAGGGCACATGCAGGGAGAAAATGGGGAAGAACTGGGGCAGTTGGTTATTAATAAAAACGGAAACAAAGTAAGAACAAAACATAAAATTGAAACAGGTAGAGGAGTGCTGTAAGAAGTGCATCAGTATAAATATAACATGGGATTTTTAGAACTGCCCAAACAACAGTTTCAATGTGAATATTGTGAGAGGATATTCTTTCATAAAAGTCGTTTGGATTTGCACATGTCTTTTCATAAGGATATTAAGTATGAATGTGGGAACTGTGCAATAAGAGTTGATACAAAAACTGCACTGGATGGCCACCAGAAGAGTACTGGACATGCTGGAGCTAAATTAATTGAATGTTTGGAGAATTATGTAAGTGTGTAATTATTATATTCTTATTAAACAATGCATGGTTATTTCAAACTTTGGACCTTCCTTTTAATGACGTGTTACTTTAGTTTTTGGAGATATATATATTGTAGTATTTATTATTAGGGACAAATTGAGATAATTAAAAAAGCAAAGGAAAATGTACCGAATAGTATTATACCAAATGCATTTACCCAGCAAACTGAAACCAACATAGATACATTAGCCTCCTGTGAAGAAATAGAACAGTTTATAAACCCAGATTTAGGAAAGGATAAAACCGTTACAAAAAAGCCTGACAAAGTAGCAACCAACACTAAAAACGGTGAAAGAAACTACTCATGTGAGTCATGTAGCAAAGTGTTTAATCACCCTAGTAGTCTGGTGTACCATAGAGAAGCCGAACATAACACCAGGAAATTTGTGTGCGTTAAGTGTAAGAAAACATTCAAGCACAAACAACTGCTGCTACGACACCAAAAGGTGCACACAAATGAGCGGCCGCACATTTGCAAGTGTTGCGGTTCTACGTTTAAAACCAAAGCGAATTTGCTGAACCACATGCCCACGCATACCGGCGAGAAAAAATATTACTGCACCCAATGTGGGCAGACGTTTGCGCATAAAACTTCGTTGACGCTTCATGTTAGATGGCACAATGGGCAAAAACCTTATGAATGTGATATTTGTATGAAGACTTTCTCGCAGAAGGGGAATCTAGCTGAACATAGAAGAATTCATACTGGTAAGTTGTGACATAGAAAATATTATCTTTTAGAATATTAATAATAAATACTAGTATCTGTATTATGTATCACAATAAATATTTTTATTATTAGTAGTAGTAGTAGTAGTACCAGTAATAGTAATAGTAGTATCTATAGCTCATTTAGGCATTACCCATAAAACTGACATAAACAGGTGATCTTAGATGAACTTTTTCACAATGGAGCTACTTCTTTGCCTACATGTGGCTGTGCTACCCTGCAGCAGGGCCACATTGTAACATAGACAAATAAGTCACACCTTCCACTTTGAAAAGTGTTCTAGCTGACTTTCTATTACTCATGTCATTCTTTCATAAAATTAGCTCACATGACTGTGAGATTTGATACTCAAAATCGATTCATTTATATTTATTCTAGTATACGACCCTAAACAACCATATTATTTTTTTAGGAGAAAAACCATACTCTTGCACATACTGCAGTCGCAGATTTACAACCTCATCTCAATATAAATTACACATTAAAAGGCATACTGGAGAACGTCCATGGAGGTGTGAATATTGTTCGAAAACATTCCTACATAAGGACACTTGGAAATGTCATACGAGACGGCATAGAAATGAACGGCCTTATCAATGCCAAATGGTAACAGTAATTTTTAAGTTCCTGCTATATTGTTATCAACAATTATCTTTTATTTTAGTTGATTATTCTTAAATATAACAAACAAACTTATAATTAAGTGAATCATACTGATCAATAGGATGTTTTATAATTCAGTCACATACCATAACCAAATATTAGTTATAAATATTTGCTACAGAGATATTTTACTATCTCTAAGGGCCAATTCACACATAAGCGGCGTCGGGCGCAGGCGCGACGTTGCACAGGCAATTGTGATGTCCAAATCGCCTGTGCAACACCGCGCCTGCGCCCGACGCCGCTTATGTGTGAATTGGGCCTAATAAATAAAAAAATTCATCAGTTATTCCGGTTTCTAAGAACTATGTGGTTTTTGTATGACCTCAAACTTCACACTGATCATCAATTATTATTTAAAACTTTCTCTCTCTTAATGGCAGAAAATGCGAATGATTTCACAAAAACCTTGACATGATGATCTATTAAAGAAGCTTGACTGCTTGGCTTTATAGTTAATAATATAAATTCTTTTGCAGTGCCTACGAGGATTTACTGAGCAATGGGCATTGAGAAAACACGAACGGCTGCATACCGGTGAAAAACCATACGTTTGTAATATTTGTAGTAAATCGTTTGCTGATTCTTCAAATCTAACGAAACATAAAAAGACTCATTTAAGTAGGAGGCATAATAATCATTTGAAGATGGAAGACAATCTTAATGATTTAAGCAATATGGATATGGCTACTACAGATCAACCACCAGGTAAATAAAGTTAACCTATATCACTATGTTGAATGAAAGCTTAACAATAAAGCCCAGTCTATATTTATTTATTAATCTGAGGAATTATCAATAGTTATATCACTTTTACGCGTGAATTACATTGTACTAGATTCGTCAAGAAACGTTCAAGTATTCATGTGCTATTTTCAGCTCATATTATGACCAATTCTGACAGTGCATGTCTTATTCAAGACATGATTGGTCATAGTAAGAGCTGAACAAAGCACATGAATAATTGGAACTAGACACTTATTCTAGTTTCTTGACGAATCTAGTACAATGTAATGAAAGCTTAAGAAGGCTATCAATAGTTGAAAAAATTATGGAAACAATCGTAATGACTACTGACCTAAATTGGTTGATATAGAAGAGTTTAAAATCGTTACCGAATATAATACAAGACGAGAAACACCGTGTCATATTTGTTGATAATATTGGACCGTCAATAATTTTTAATACAAACAGTAGTTAATAGTAATAATAAGGAGATGTGGACCAAAGGTTTCTTTTGTTCTGTAGGTTCAAACCAAATAGTTTATTTAACGTATCAAGATGGAAGTTTAAATGAAGACCAATCACAGACATTAGTGCACATTGTTGATGCAAATGAGCAACCCAATAATAAAATAGCTAATGATATTTTTACTGATCCGGATATGCTGACAGGTGAAGAAATTGAAATGGATGTTCAATTGCAGGTAAGCTAAAGTTGAAATATTGTTGATTGTAACTGAAAGTCTTAATATAATATAATTCTTTTATTTTTGTAGCAAATAGTGGATAGTGACGGGAATGCTATCAGTTTTACTACAGCTGATGGACAACAAATGAAAGTTGTATCGACCACAGGAGATGATCATGCAATTCAGGGATTAATGCCTGATGGAACTTTGGTGCCTATTAATCTAACTATGCAAGATGGTAAACCTGTTGCTGCTGAAATGATCACAAGAAATAATATAAATGCTTTTAAGGTAATTTCAAATGTTTAACCAATGACTCACATGTCTGATTTGCTATGCTTACAGAATCAATCAATTTTATCTATTACACCAGGGGTATCCATCCAATTCATAATCTTTCCTAGTCACATACATAATATGTAATCATGCCATATATTATATGGCATGATTGTTAATCTAGCAATATTTTTCTTTGCACTTCACTCTCTACATATCTGGCATGGGCATCACACGACTTTCTGAATTATTAGTTAATATTAAATCAAAATTTAATATATTTCTTATTTTCTAGAAAAATGGGGGTACTCAAAGTCCACCGGCGGAATTACTGTCGCCAAATATTCAACTGCTGGTGGAAGGCGAGGAAGAAGAATCAATAGAAGATAGTAAACTGCAGTTCATAAACACAAACGCAAATCCCAAAATGCAGTTCTTGACTCAAGATGGGCAAAACATGTGTCTCATCACGACTTTTATGGATAACAATACCTTTAATTCAAATAGTCAGTATCTTAATATGCCATAAAATAAAATGCCTTGCTTGTAAATTTGCTAAAATGTACATAAAACATAAAAATAATCAAAATACTGTAAATGCTGTGATTGAAATTATTTCAATAAAATATTATTATTAAACAAAAACTACAAAACCTGTGTGTTCATAAATCTGATAGATGGTTTGAAATTTTTTTCTGTAATCTTATGAACCTTGTTGCCATCCTTGATTATATAGGGCATCCTGCAAAGTTATGTTAAAGTTGGAAATATAGAAAATAAAGAGTTTATGTCTCCAATAGTGATGTGATATTGAAAACTGATAGAAATATTAGGAATCAATATGAATTTAAATGTTACCTCTGCTATCAAAATGAAATACAGTTTTGAAGCATTGTGCTGGTCGTCAGTTTAGAGGAAAAACTCACTAAATCAAAGTGAGTTTTGCTAGTCTAAAAATGCACTTAGTGAGTTTTTCTTCTAAACCAATGATATACAGTTTGATATACATTGTATAAAAATAGTTTTCATAGTAAAACTCACAAAATCACACAGTGAGTTTTACCAGTCTAAAAATTCACTTAGTGAGTTTTTCTTCTAAACCAATGATATACAGCTTGATATACATTGTATAAAAGTAGTTTTCATAGTAAAACTCACTAAATCACACTGTAAGTTTTACCAGTCTAAAAATGCAATTAGAAAGTTTTTCTTCTAAAACAATGATATACAGCTTGATATACATTGTATAAAAGTAGTTTTCATAGTAAAACTCACTAAATCACACAGTGAGTTTTACCAGTCTAAAAATGCTCTTAGTAATTTTTTCTTCTAAACCAATAATATACAGCTTGCTTTGGGTAGAGCTGATAAAAATACAAATATGGTACATTTCACATGTCACCACGTTTGCTAATTCCCAGCGTGATTTGCGTTTAGTAGTGGCGATGGCTTCATTTGTTGACGCGTACATTATATTTTGGAACGCCTGCGTGCCATTGTGCATTGGTTTTATCTGGTTTGTGGACCGATGTTGCTGATTTTTTAGGGGATCACCCAAGCTCGCTTTTCAACCGATTTCCAAATTTGGTGCCAATCAGTTCAGCCATTTTCCCGGAATTTTGCTCACAGACATTTTCCAAAAATAGTCTCTTGCGATTACATTAGTCATAAAACATAAAGAAATATAAAAATTAGCAATTAGAAATTTCTCGCGATAACAATACCTGATGCCACACAAAGTAAAAATTGTTAGAATATCTTGAAACTAGTCTGCAGAGTGCAAATAACAATGTTTCTAAATCTGATGAAACATGTGTGTAGCATTGATTTTGTTTTACATATTGACGAATTTCATTAATTATTAATCATCTTTATGTTAGCTGAAAACAAACAAACACATGTTACAAATAATGTCTTTACCATAGCAGCTGCCAGTTTATTTCAAATTCCATAACATGGCATAATATATATGTGCTTAAATTACAAACCATTTGCTGTTTGAATGTAGAGAATATATAATGTTTGTGTGTATAAAAATATATTAAAAGGAATCAAAGCTGCAAAGTAATAACGTAATAAGTATTGCACAAATTTAGCTTAAAAAATAATATTGCATTTACATTGTAAAGTTTTGAGTGTAATCATATTCAATGGTAGGTATGACTGATTGCATGAACTTGAGGAATATTATCAAATACATGTGTACTCCAAGTTCGCCTCCGCCTTCTGTTACAGTTTCTATTATACTTTTCATTACCTCTGCATGCCTAAAAATAAATATAGTTAGATATTTCAAGTAATAATCAATTGAATGCAATAAAATGATAGTTACATTTTCAATCAAACAGGCGTAATAAGATCGTATTCACCTTACACTTGAAAAACAAAAGTGTGTCCCTATACTTAGTTCAATATTTCTTGGCCCAGCAGGAAAAGATGATTAGGGCCCCAACATTGGTTAACCCAGCTCTGATGGTATGAGGGTGGAATTCACAGAAATCATGCAAAATTAGTATCACACTCATAATATATGAAATATTACTCAAAGCAATACCATGCAGGATAATGAAATTCATTTTGGGCCACCCTATCTATCATGATGACATGACAGGAAAATATAACAACAAGATAATGAAGAATTTTCTCATGATCACAATTTAGTTCCCAGGCCATGGAGCACCTTACATACTGACTAAAAACTAGTTACCAATTAGGACTAAAACTGTCAAAAATATATTTTTAGTCAGTACTATATTAAATATAATTCAAAAATTTAAAGCAAATCAAAAAAATGACACATTTTGACAAAAATCGAAAGGGTAGAACCATGTATATCATGATGACATCTGCCATGATAACAGATGACGAAATAAGATGACATACCATGATGACAGATGACGAGATACGATGATGGCACCTGCCAGATGAGATGACATGACAAGATAATAAAGATAACACAATTACTGATAACGAGTTTTCTCACGGTCATGATTGGTTCCCAGGCCAATTTAAGTCCCATTACCCACTACAGAAGATGAAACTGATATAATCCACGAAATAGAAAAGAAGCAGTTGAAGTGGTATGGCCATGTAGAAAGGATGAGTGAGGAGCAGCTACCAAAATTAATTAAACAAAACAGAAAGAAAGGAAAGCCAAAAATAACATGGATAGACGGGATTAGAAAGTGCATATAAGCAAGAAACCTGAACCATGGAGACTGGGACAACAGAGATGACTGGAGCCAAGGGACCACAAGTCGTACTATAAAAATTGTTGATGATGATGATGACCTACTACAGACAGTTTCTTCTGATTTAATGATTTTTGTGTGAAATTTCACATAGAGAGAGATTGCTCTCTTTGAATAGGATTTTAATTGCATGTATTGGGACCTAGGCAATTCAAATTCAAAAAAACCAAAGGGTATAAGGGATAAAACCAATTCAATATTGAATATACTGTATATGTATAATACCTGCATGGGTGAACTGATGCCATCTTGGGAATACTTAAATGCGGGTGAGGTTCCATTGTAACAGTCTTTTGTACATAATCCTTGCTAATGTCTTGAAATGTTTCATCCCCTGTCAGTGGTTTGCGTTTCTAAATAAAAACCACTTATTTGTAATTATGATATATAGCCTACTACTAAATGAAAAAGGTGGGATCACAGCTATGCTTCTCTTATAGTGTGAATTGTGAATGTATTGAGATTTTTGGAAAAACTTAGGCAATATAATTGCATCAGATGTTTTTATTAACTTATATAAAATAATAAAAACACCTAATGGTTGGTTCTGAAACTTATATTGTAAGAATTGAAGGCTATAACATAGCACTCTATCCCAAAGTATGGTATACATTTCATCAAAATCCTTTGATTATTGAAATTTAAAGAAGTTAATAAGTTTCAATTATTTCATCAATTCTTAATACTTTTATAGTTGGCTGTGCTCAGCAGAAAGTTTAACATTTTGTTACTATTTGTTGAAAAAAAAACACATGTTGCAATAAGAACTCTAATATTCTATTGCACTGGTCACAAGTCAATTGTTTAGTTTTTCAGTCTTTTCTTACATACCACTATGTTTTATCATACCTTCCATATTTTCTTCTAAACAGGGGTGGTGATTAGCAGTTAATCAAAATCACCAATGTTTAGAAGAAAACATGGGAGGTTATTATATCTAAAATAGAGGTATGTAAGAAAATAGTGTTGTTAATATATGTTTTGAAACAATTTTGATAATTTTAACGGTTAATTTAATAAAATAATGTAGATGATTCAATAAATATTGCTCTCACTATATATCTACCTCATCATATCCTGTAAGCCATAATCGTGGAGTTTGATAGTATTTGTCATAGGTTATATGGAGATCATAAGTTCTTGTGTGAATAATACCACTATCATCATCAGATTTTTTAGGAGATTTTTGGACTGGGGACTGTATTACAGTTGTAATCTAGAAATATAAAAAAAGCAATTGTTTTTAATAATCAAATATGTATTGATATCTATTGCTATTTCTTAGTTTATTTATGTATATTGTATGATGTGATATATTTGTATCGTATATCACAACATATTATATAATGAATAAACTAAAAAATAGCTTCCCTCATATATCTATGTAATTCCATATTTCATCTCTACCTCCCCCTTTCCCACACCCACTTTCTCTCCCACGTCAGTCTTTTTCAAATTTCCAATGTTCTTACTGCAATTCCGACCCACACCCCTTTCACTTTATCACATTAATTACCAAAGTGCCATATGTAACTCTCCTTACTACATAGTACCCACATGATGAACTATGTGTAACTTTCCTTACAACACACATGATGAACATATGCTCCATTCTTACTTTCCTGCCTCTCTTTTCCAATCTGCATCTCGCTCATGTCATGCTACTTAAAATTTGTACCCCGGGATTTATCCCTTCCCACTCCAAATAACCCGGGCTGTACTTTCTACTTTACTCTTGTAAGATCAGTTTCTAGGCTTGAGTAGAGGAAACAACTCGATTCTAGAATCTCCTCGAGACGTTGGGGCTCCGGAGGAGGTTCTAGAATCGGCTTGCTAAAAGAAGTTCTAGAAATGACCTTTGAGCGACTTCTAAATGAGCAGGAGAGACCTCTAAATTCAAGTGACCTTTCAACCAAGGTTTTACTTTACCATCAAGGTTTTGCAAGATATATACATAATAGTGGCCGCCTCCTCATCTAATTTAGTGTTACATGGTCCAGCAACTAGTCAACAGTTTCTCCAAACAAATATAATAGCATGTTTGACTGAAAATTGTGAAAAATCTTGCATGAGGAAAGACAACTTTCTGTGAAAATGTTTGCATAGACAAAAGATGAAATTTAATATACATTAAAAGGGGACAGTGCTAATACTCTCAGCTTCTCCTCCACCTACACCTAAGACATTCCCACTCATTCATACATCCTTCCACCATCTGTTCTCTATTGTATCCATACATGTCATCCACACTTCCCACACCAGTCCCCATTTCCTGCAGTATTTCCTCACATTTCATAACCCTCCACATGATTCCCAGTACATGAGAATTGTTAAAGGGATTGATATTTCTAGTTCTAGCAGACTCTTGCTTCCTTTCTATCACATCCCACTCGTAGTTCCCACACTTCCACTCCGCACTTTAATACATGATACACTTTTACTAGTATTGTAATCAATAAAAAAAATAGTTTTCTAAAATCAATAAAATGGTTTTACAATGATCAGCGAATTTTAACAGCATAATAACTGCTACAAACTGAAATAAATAGTTTTGCATGATTACATACTTTGAATGATAAATGATGATGAGGTGAGCTAAGAAAAGTTTAACACTTCTTATCATTGGGTACACCATGTGTGTGCTGTATAGTAAGGGGAGTAACACGTCGTGGCCCTACGCAACGAATTTGTGGGAATTAATACGGAATGGGTGGGGGATTGCAGTAAGGTAAGTGAATGGGAAAGGCATGGAATCTGCAAAAGGCTGGCATAGGAAACAAAATGGTTGAGGGAATAGTTTGAGGAGAGTTATATGTCTAGTTCAAGATTATATGGAGTTATGACAAATAAAGGTTTTGGTCATTTTAGAGAGCGAATATATTAAGTGAGAGGAGTTAATTTTTATATATTATTATTGATGTGGTGTTTCTTGTGATAGGTATCCCTAATAAAAGTTATTTTTTCTACTCATCATTATGTTGTGTTTAGATAAGTAAGCTTCAATTATGTTTTGGTACAATCAAGCACAATGTTATTCAATTTGTACTAGCTTAAATTAAAACAAATAAATTACCTGAGCATCATCCAACATCCCACTCTCCTCAAACTCCTCCATATCAGCAGCTTCTTCCCCATCCTCATCCTCATCATCGTCATCATCATCCTCATCATGGCCAGCCGCATCTTCCATACTCTCAGACTTGGAGTTATCTAATGTCATTTCAGTGACTTTTTCTTCCAATCCCGTATTAGTGGGATCATAATGGTGTGTATCGACCCACCCATTATCAGCATCATCCGACTCTATTATACGTTGGTATTCTTCTGAATACTCCATTTGTTCACAGCGTCTCGAACACGGCACATTTCGTGTTATCAAAAACTGTTTGGTTTTAGGTAAGTACGGCTTCGATTTTGATTCATCACCTCCAGTCCACTGCCAGGTTGGGCAATGGTGCACTAAATGATCCCCAGCAGCAACAAATTCTTCAGGGGTCAGTACACCAGTTTCACGAAATTTTGATTCCTAAAATAATTCAATATTATAATAATAACTTTATATATCTACATATGTATATAGGTTTTATATATAGGGTGTCCCTAAAGTATAGAATAAATTTGATAAAACCTTTATATATCATTTCTGCAAAAATTGCTCGGACACGTCGATTTCTAATTTTAAAATGCCAATTTGTGTCTATTGTAAAAAAAGAGTAGCATAATAATTTACATCATGTGAGAAGCAATATGCCAGCAGGATGAGACTGAGTAACAAAGGGGTCGAAGAAAGAAGCGAGGATGAGGAGGCTCAAAGGAGGAATTGTGATGAGAGAGAGGAAGAAACAATACACAATACAAGGGGATTGCTGGCCTAGTATGACCAGCATTGGCAACTCCTCACCCACCAGTTTTGCAGCTCACACAAAATTGACTGGTGGGATGAGTGAGTAGCCTTAAAAAGAGGTTTCACAATGGGCCCATTTTGAGGCCTAAGTGTCTGTAGCTATGCTACCCCCCACCCAACTATCCAGAACTATCCAGAGGAAGAAACAAACAATTTTGTACCCAGAAATACAAATGTGACATTAGGAACAGTCTAGTTCAAATGTATTAAGCATGAACTGTAAAGAAAATTAAAAAAATAGCATTTCACTTTTGATAGACAATACTTACTTTGAAAATATATGAATTGAACAAAACCAAGTAGATCAATTACTAATTAAAGCTCATAAATCTTGCCCAATGATAACTAACATGTCTGAATTTTATATTCTCTTTATAATTATATAATGTAACAGAATTTGAATACCATACTTTCATACAAAGATATATTGAAATCTTAGTACTTGAATAAGATATGAATGGATTTAATAAAACAAACCAAAATACATTGTGCTCACCTTCAATACAGGTGTTAAATATTCAGCAACACCAAGGGCCGTGCCCTTCACACTATTAATCACGTTCTGCATTGTAACAAGAATTTTAAGAAAAAATAATCATTACTGCAAGATTTATCTCTTCTCCTTGATGCTCTGGCGCAAAACGTCAAAAAACAGCTGACGCCGGTAAAATAAGAATCTGCAATATGTTGATAAATTTGTTTACAAAAATTTGCAAATAAACATACTAGCGTTACAATTGAATGTAAATAAATATAACATTCCAATAACCCACACACATAAATAAATAACAAATATGCTAGTACAAGTCAAAAACAAAAGCATAATTCTAATTGGAATCAGCTAATACAGTAAAGATCAATATTTATGATCACAATCATTAAACGTTAATTAGTGCAAAATGTTGACTAATATGGATGGCATTTGAAGGATATGGATTCTTGTAATGAGACCCTAGTGAAAGCCATCACAACAAATGACATCAATGCAGTAATCTACTGCTTAAAAAAAGGTGCAAATGTTAATAAAATATGTTCAGGGGGGATAACTCCACTTGGTGCAGCTGCTCAATCAGGAAATCTAGGCGTTTTAAAGATACTAGCAGAGAGTACAAAAAACAAGCAACAATTAGACTTAGCAAATGAAAACAGCTCAAAATCACTGTACCTAACTCTCGATACAGAAAAGCGACAGAACAACATTGGTTATTTTGTGGTCTGCAAAGATTTAGATGATAACGAATTAGGAGATGGGCCTACACCTGATGGCATGGATGCATTGGAGTGGGATATGGAAATAAATGAGGAAAACATCGATGACATTCCAGCTTCACCAGAAATTAGCATTTATAAATGGTATGCCAAAATACTGAACCAAACCTCTATAGTGCTAAAATCCCCTGAATACGATATATCTCGTTTGGATACTCATGGTCAAAATGTTCTTCACTATTCTGTAAGATTTGGGAATAAAGACATGGTGGAATATCTACTAAATGCATTCAGTGAGATCAATGTAAACCAATCGGATTCAAGTTGGTGTACACCATTACACATAGCTTGTTTAAATGGAGATATTGATCTAATACATTTATTGATTAAAAAGGGTGCTAATATAAATGCATCGAATACAAATCGAGAAACCCCATTACATTTTTCATCACAAAAAGGTGATTTGGATATAGTGAAAATCCTAATTGAAAATGGAGCTAATGTAAATAGTTATGATATGGAAGATAGATGTCCATTAAGTTTAGCTATAAATAACTCACATGAGGATGTTGCTGAGTTTTTAATTATGCAAGGTACTCGGTTGAATCATGAAGAGTGTTCAGGGTATACTGTTCTGTATAAAGCTGTTTGGAATAATTTGTATAAGACTAGTAAATGTCTTTTGAAAGCAGGTGCAAAGATTATACATTCACATTATCTTTTACACATTGCAACAAGACATAATAATTTAGAGATGGTGCAGCTGTTGTGTGAGTCTGGAGCTGTTATGAATATTAGGGATGATCATGGGAATACACCATTGATGTTTGCTTGTATTAATAAGAATTTGAAGATTGCTGCATTCTTCCTACAAAATGGTAATTTTTTTTTTAATACAAAGTATCTTTAAATAAACTGGATGGTTTAGTAAGAATTTTTAGAATAGTATATGGGTATTAATCTCAATCAGTTAAAATGATAGGATAGGTGGTGGATTTTGGATTCATCACTGATTCAGGTTCACAAATTCATTAATTTTGTATTGTATAACATTGAAATAGTTAAACAAATTTCATAGGCTTGTTCATTAAAATCTATGGAGACTAAGCTCCAAAATAGATTAATCTAGCCCTATATATAAGGTCCATCTATTTGTATAATTGCACAAACTATCCATTTCAATCAACTATATACAATTATTATATATGCACATATGTGAACCTCTCAGCAATATATAGATTTTAGTCTTGTTAGATCTTGAGCATGAGTTCACAGGATTTCAAGCAGTTAAATTACTAATGATTCATAATTTTTAGGTGCATCCGTAAATACAGTCAATCAAATAAATGGAATGACTGCAATGCATCTATGTGTGCAGGATGTGAATGACTCAAGCACATTTCAAGGTTTCTTAGAACTACTCCTGAGTTATAACGTTGATATAAATGCCAGCAGTTACCAGGGTAATGTGCTATTTTATTCCATCATTCTGGGGAACTTACATGCAGCAGCTTTGTTGATTAAATATGGTGTGGATGTGAATAGGCGAGATGAACATGCCTATTTTGATAATCTCAGTCTTGCCAAGAAGCAAGGAAATGTGGAGCTGGTTAAATTAATAATTTACGCTGGATTTAGTTTCAAAAATATGCTCTTCAACATCAAATCGTTAAAAAACAATGGGGATGATCCCATTTTTGAGTACTTAATGTACATCAAGAGCAGACCAATGAATTTGCGCGAACTTTGCCGAATTAAAATAAGGAAATGTCTTAGACAACAAATTATAAAGAAAATTTATCAATTACCACTGCCTTTGATAATTCAGAAATATTTGGCCTTGGATATAATATAGGAAATTATTTCACAGACTGAAATAGTGTTATATTCAATTAACCCACAAATATTTTATATACTCACTTGTGATTATTATTTTTTTTCTAGTCTATGTTTGTATGTGATGTTATCACAACTAATTTGTATTCATATAGAGTTATTTATATAAATATTAACTTATTAAATGTTATTGGATAAAATTGATAATAGGGATTTTCAATATTTTTATTTGTATATATAATAAAAATATTAAACAAATATGAATGAGTTTTATTGTATTGTTTATTTTTATTTAACACATTTAAAATCGTCTTTTGTTTCTTAATATTAGGTAACTTCTAGAGAAAAATATAGACCTACAGAAGAATAACATTATTATTGACCTAAAATATAAAAGATTACACTTCACATCTTCAAATACTGAATTTCAATAAGCTTGTAGATATGTAACTAGTCATGGGTACTATCAAAATAATTGCATGCGCCATACCAAAATGTATTGGAATGACAATCACCATAGTTTTAATATATTGGAAATAAATTTTAATGAGAACATTTTGGAATGAATTAATTTGTTATCCTCTTTAAACATATTATATTCATGATGATATTTGTGGAATCAACAAATAATGATGCTTTCACTCTTGCATTATAGCTGGAAATTGATTTTTAATAATTTTATCCCAGATTTAATTATATTATAACCTCAGACTAATAAATAATAAATGTTTATTTATTAGACTGAGATAACAACTAATAATAGTTGAAGTGGTTTTATTTGATACTATGCATCAATAATTTTAACCTATTATAGCTTTGCACACATCTATTTTATTACACACAACATTTTAGGCTGAACTGTTTTTGTACACAAAAGCATGATTATTTAGAAATATAATTGAATCGAAATGTGCTGTCACATAAAATGATTTATTCTGACATATTCAGTATTTGCACAATCAATCATGCTGGAAATAAAAAACCAAAAGTATGGACTTTTTTTTGTAGAAAATAACAGATCATATATTTTTATAGATATTATATAACATAAATGAATAATATATGCATGCAGTTTAATTCCATTAGTTCCATTTTATATGATAAAACATTTGGTAATACAATAAGGACAGCTCTTTCTAATTGGTGTAAAATATTTTTTTATAAACCCAAACAAATAAACATCCTTGATATTTCAACATATTTAAGCAAGTAAATCAATTCTTCTTGAAATTTATTTAATTGGGTACAAAGTGATTTTTATATGGCTGTGATTTCGTGTGGAATATGAGAAAATTTTGAATTCTATCCATTTCTGCATATTTTGCTTTCAATGCTGGCTATGAGGTCAGTTTGAAGACATAATTCATCACTAATTAGTAAACTAAACTAAGAAAATATTGATTCTTCCAGTAATAATTAATACTTTTAGAAATCCAAAAATAATTTGGAATTTATACTAAGAAATAGAAAATAAAAAAAAACATTTAGGTCAATGAGGCTAATTCTAAAATAAAATTGTTATTGATCATATATGGTTAATATAAAATATATCAATAATATGTGTTTTTACCATCATCCCATAACACAAAATGTCTCTTATAGGTCACATACATAAGATAATATACATTTGTAGTATTGTCATTAGGTGAGAAATATTTGAAAAACATATAGATAAAATATAGCTGCATAGAGAAAAACATGTAAAGGCCTATGAATTTAAATAATCTGACCCCACTTTGCATTTGTTATCCAAAATGTTGTCAAGATCCGGTGCCATGGTGTGTAGAAGTTTATAAATTCCTGTGTGTCCATTCTCTGCTGCTCTGTGTAAGGCTGTTTTGCCATCAGCATCTTTCAAAAACAGATCTGCATTTTTTGAAAGCAGTAATTCTACTATTGAAAGTTTGCCTGAAAAAAGTGTTAATATAACAAATATTGCAGTAAAATTAATTTACTGTACTTCCCAAAAGTCCCAGATGGAGCTACAAGTTTGGAATGAAAAAAAAAATAAAATATTCGGGGATCACTAAAGAGTCATAAACATTACATTCTTAGACTGTTTAAAACTTCCATGCAACATGTTTTTTTAGGGGCTGACCATCCCAACATTTTTAAATAGCAACCCTTGTTGAGTATCACCTTATTTTAAAGGTAATAAAAAAAGAAACATCCCCATAAACCAAAACCTGATAGCTTAATTCTTTATGAATTATTTTAAAGGTAATAAAAAAAGAAACATCCCCATAAACCAAAACCTGATAGCTTAATTCTTTATGAATTATGAGGGGTTGACTACCAAATAAGAAAATAATATGTTTTATAACAAATGTTCAAATTGTAAACCTTCTTCAGTCTCACAATGACCCAAATGCTCATAAAAAGAAATTTGCACCATTAGGAGTATTAAACAAAACAAGTAATAAAATTCAAATATATATATAGTGTTTTTGTTATTACTTTTGTATAAGGATAATAATATCAAAGTAAAATATTATATTAGAAATTGGTTATTTTATATACATTACCTGCTGAACATGCTCTATGTAATGGTGTAGCAGAACCAGCTCTAGTAGTAGCGTTAATAGCAGCCCCACAATTCAATAAAAACCTACAAACTTCCAAATGCCCACTTCGTGCCGCATAATGCAATGCAGTATACCCTGCATTATCAAGTCTATCCACATTTTCCCCTTTAAATTCAATCAACTTTTTCACTCTGTGTAAATCCCCAGACTGTGCAGCTGACCAAATGCCCCTTTCAAACTCCAACTCATCCAGTGACTGGTGCAATGTTGATGAAGTACTTATATTACACACATGTGAATGTTCATGTTTTAGTTTACAATGTGACATGATTACACATCACGTTGTAAAGTCCACACAATCTCAGCTTCACCTGTTGATGTAACCACTTTATATCCTAGCTCACCCAATGCATTTATAACATCAATCGGGGAACTTTTTAGAAGAATGCCATTAATGAGCTCTTTCTTATAATTTGAGAACCTTTTAACCAATGCTGTAATTTCTCTGTCATTTAATCCAAACACTGCACTGTCGGTTGCATGAATTGATGCTTTGACAGCAACATAGGCATGCATGCCACTAGACATTAGTAGACTGGCTGGGATCTCCATTTAATTAAATATAGATCAATTGAATCAGATATGATTATATTACACCTGTATGAAATATACAAAGCTTCTTATTAATGTCTGTAGTTATCTGTTAATGTGACTTACAGGGTTCAGAGAAGTCTTTCCACAGTGTCCAAGTTTGCAGTATTTTATCATCACCAGCAGCTGTACATGCTATTACTTTGTATCCCAAAACCTCCAGAGCTGTTAGTATTTTGCAGGGGCGTTTCTGAAATTTTACTCTATGTTCAAACCCACTTTTATAAATCGGTCCAAGTGATTTTAACTCATTTAGTTCTTCCAGTTTCAAGTCATGTACGTATACCTCGTCCCTTGTTGAGTAAGTAGCAAGTTCGGTATATACATATGCTTGAACTAGAATATAGGGCATATTATCTATTTGTTATCAATTATTATCATGGCCGACTTTGACGGGTGGAGCGATATGAAGTTGGCGTAGACGACCATTATGGAATAGAAAACAAACCAATTTCCTGCTTTGCGTTCACGCGTTAGCTAATCAGAGACCAGGTTTCAAACGAGTATGGAGAACAGCTGATCCGAACTTAGTATGATTATTAACTAAAAAGTTTAATTAGACTTATCAATCAACGAAATGACGAGAAACGGAAATGCAAAGATAGAGAGTATACTGCCTTCCGTTACTGCTTCAGTCAATATATTTTCTTTGAGTCAATCAGAGGCCTTGGATCATGTGTTACAATTGGCCTCAGATTGGCTGATGGAGTAACTGAAGTATTTTAGTTTATGAAAAAATCGAATTGTAAATACAAACATTGTCACCATGCAACAATAATAGCATGGCTCCATATGTATATTTGTACAATTTCTACAATAACGCGACAACTGTATTTACGGTCCATATTCCTGCTCTCAGTCAGTGGGCCAGCCAATCAAAGACAAGATTTGGATCAGCTGTCCCCTTTTGCATTACAAACCTGGCCTCTGATTGGCTTACGCATAAAAGTTGACGGAAAGCAGATATAGGGTTTTTACACAAGATATTGTTCCAAGATTGAAATATCTAGGGGGTAGGGCAGAGATCGTTTGGAGGAAGGATGTGTGAAAGAGTGGGTACGTCTGAGGTGTCTGGATGAGAAACTAAGACGCGAGGAAGCGTGCGAAAGGAGAGAATGAGGAATGTTAAGGGGCAAGAGCGACAGGAATGATTGAATGAGGGCCCGTACACGCCGGGGTATCTGGATAGCATAAGTAGGCCGAGGTAAAGACAGCCTGAAAGAAGACTTAAAAGTAATGGGAGTACGGAATTGGAGTAGAGCTGCCGAAAATAGAAACGAATGGAATAAAATCGTAGAAGAAGCAAAACCCCAAAAAGAACCGAAGGAAGATGAATGTCTAGCTTCAGTGTTAGAAAACCAAGAATTAGTCCAGAGAGGTTGGACAGTTCAAAAGATAATGAAGAGGGATCTGCCCCAAAATGCATTGAAAAAGGTGCCAGATCCAGCTAGGGTCCCTTGGGATTGCCAGTTCCCATATTCACCAGATGTGAACCCCTGAGGTGATTCAATTAGTGTAATTAATCATTTTTAACATTGTAAATAATAAAATTGTAAAGTAGGGTGGGTGGAGCATGGCAGAAAGGTAAGTGAAGAGGATGGGAAAGTTATGGAAATCTGCAAAACACTGCTATGAAAGAGAAACTGGGTGAGGGAGAAGGAAAGTGGAAGGGTTATTAATTGTATGTGTGTATGGTTATGCAGAATAAAGATATTTTAATACACTAGCAAAATTAGTAACTCAAATCAATTTGCCATTACAATATTTTCCTTATTCTGTATTCAGAAAATTAAAAAAACCATGTCATATTCCAGAAGTCTATTAATTTCATGTTGGTCCTGTAACCTGTATGGAGTGGTATATGATGCACCCATCTCATATTTCTTGCTAACATTAAAGCTCAGGTATACAAAGCATATATTATTAACAATTTTGTCACAAATGTTCATGCCATGATTTTCATTTTATAGATACAGCTTTGATATTGTCACATCTATCTGGTGTTTTATTTAATACTGGGTTTAGGAATTGTGAGAGGATACTTCTATAATAAAATTTATCTCAAACATATATCCAAGTTTTGTATGGCAAATAAAGCTAAATGTATATTCAATACTGCACATCACAACAGAACAGTATAGAGAGCACATTGCATATGTTAAACATAAAGAACTAGTAGAAGACACTCACAGAGACAAACAATCATTTCTGTCTCCCCACTCCCCTCTGGCTGTTGCAATATTACCAATCTTAATTTCAGAATATGGGTATGTTGCCCTTGTTAAATTTAGACCATTTGTTCAGTTATTTTAATAAATAGAACACTATTAGTGTACCAAAAACTTAAAGTAAATGACTAGAAAGTCACAAATCATTAGATAGCAGTTTTCAAAATAAATAAATTAATTGGATAATTGTTTTACATAGATTTCTGAAAAATAGATATACATTTTTAGAAAGAAAACTAATCATATTGGATAGATGTCTGAAAAATAGTATTTTAAGAATTAATCTTTAGAAAGAATATAACATAATATTTGATTTGGTAATTGATTAACATTGAAAGTATTGAACAAAATGAGAAAACTTTATTTATTCTATATGTGTGAATACAGTAATTACAAATTAAATAAACACACTAAGAATAAGCTTATTAATAAGATAAAATAAAATACTTGTTCAAAAAATTAACTTCTAATTTTAATGATTTGGTATTACATTAATATTACACATACAAATTTACATGTACAAGGAACAAATATTTTCTTTTTAAACTGGACGATTTTAATAATACACGGAAATCGTTTTTGCATTATAACACTTAACGTTTTGTAATGCAATAACGAAAGTATCTACCTAGTAGGAAGAAAACCTATGTAGTACAAAGGGAAAATAGTTTTAAATATCATTTTTGACAAGCTCTTCAAATTTACATTTTTTATTACTTGTTAAGGCAGAACAGAAATTGCTTTAGTTATTGTATACAAGTCATTGTAGGTTTCCTAATTCTAATTTTTGTTGAAAGAATGCTCGAATATGTAAAACTGGAAGGAAACATAAATTTTGATGTTTAATTATAATATGGCAGTTAGAGGAGACAAAATCATTGTGCAGATTAGTTAGAAATTGTGTGAATGTATCCAGTAAAAATGAAACACATACTTTCTACATTTTACATGGAATTGACGCAGTCCTATTTTTAGATCTAACACTAACAATGAAATTCACCACATTAGGAGGAATATTCATTTATAGGCAGTCATTTTATTCCAACTGGCTTCTCAGTACTACAGAAAAATATATTGACATATAAGCTAACAATGTGTTCAAATTAATACTGTACTAAATGAGTAAAAATTTGAAGGCCTTACACTAGGCCTAATTTACGTAAAAAATCTCAGTACAGTTTATTTTGAAATCTCATACAAACTTTTGAACATAATGCAAAATTACGTTATTGCTAAATTTAGCAAAATTATAAAATCACTGTAAAATATATTATAATTTAGCTACTCATTAATTAACTTTCATAATAAGTGAAAACTTGCATTTAACAAAAAAAAACAAATAGCTTACATCAGCAGAGGATAAGAAAAAATTAAACACTCCTATTATTATATCTACATGAAACTATGATATGATATATTTAAAAAAAAAATGAATTTCGAGTTGTACAAAATGACTTAAATTAGTCAGTTCAGTCTGTGAGGATGTTGCATAAAGGATATTAATTAAAATTAAAAGTTCCTAATAAATTAGTATAAATACGATTACAATAGTTTTTTTTTTCCATAAGCGTTATTGAGTTTATGGCCAGCCTTCATGAGAGTAAAACATCGGTGCTTAAAATGTAGCAACTAAAATGACCTATATACACAAAGAAATTCACAGACGTTGCCTCATTCATTGATAATAATTGTTCCCTACTGTATCGTAAAATCACAAGAAAATAATAACTTTGGTAATATAAAATAATGAATATCTAAATTTACAACAAAGAAAAAAGAGAGAGCCATCAAACAAGATCTCATTACCTTTTAGTTTCTTGTTTATGAGAAAAAAGGTAGCAAGTGGAAGCTTGGTTAATTCAGAAAGTATACGGAAAAAGTAATAAATTATCTAACTATGCACGCGAGCGTTACGGCACACACACATACTCGTTTTTTTTTTAAATGTTTCTACAGGAAAAGTACCATAAACTCAACAAATTGAAAATGTTCTTTTCATACTAATAAAAATTAAAAGTCACTGATTGCTTTCGATCACTAGTTTGGTCGCGCACTAAAGAGATGGCAGTGGCGGCAAACGAAAACCCTTACATCTCTAAACAAATGCTTCATCACAATTATTTTCTCTCAGTTCATTATCGTCATAGTAGGTGACCGCCGCCGTCGCCTCCTCCTGTCCGTGCGCCAGCTTTCGTCTCTTTAGTGCTTGTATTTCATCCGCGTTCCGCTCCTTGCGGAACTCGTATATTAGGGGGAAGATGTATTCGATGGCGGCTTGCACGTTTCCCACACTTGGTGCTGCAAAAATAAATAAACAATATTGAAAATAGACCATAAATCAAATAGATTACTAAAGTGATATGTCGTGTCAATACTATTATATGAGGTGGAGTCATGGACGTTAACAGAAGCCAGTTGCAAAAAACTGGAAGCCTTCGAAATGTGGCTGTACCGACGTTTCTTGAAAATCCCTTGGACAGAGCATGTGACTAACAAAGTTGTCCTCGAAATAATTGGCAAAGAAACTCCTCTTAACGATAAAATCACGAAATATAGAATACTTGGGTTACATAATGAGGAACAATCAACAATATGGATTGTTGCAATTAATCCTGCAGGGCAGAGTGGAAGAAAAGAGAGTACCAGGAAGAAGAACGTCTTGATTGAAAGAACCTTCGAATAACGGTGAGCCTCTACAGAGCCAAGGCCGAGAAAGTCCGAATCGCAATGATGATCACTAACATCCGAAACGGATAGGCTCCAAAAGAATGTTCATTCCTACTCTACGTTGGCGCCTACACTACTGGCGCTTAGTCTATAATAATAGACTCCACACACTTGGTATAATAAAACAAAAAGGGTTATGAGATGAAATAAAAGTATTCCTCATATAAAACGAGATGCGCAGAGGAGACATCTTTTTAAAAACTGTGACAGGTGAAAATCCGCCTTTGCTCTCTACCTAAATCCTCTTTGGGGCGGACAGCCAAATGGCGTAGTGGTTAGATGAACCACTAGGACACTGGGCTGGGCCATAATATACTATTATGTCATAAATTGAACCAATTTTTAGTATTATAGATATATTAATAACATTATTGGGAAAGCGCAGATACAAACACACCACATCTGTGCTCCGATACCACCATTTCACGATATTGACATCAATATCTCAAACTTATTCTACGAATATTCTTCGGTTAAATGCCAATTGTAAAGCCGGTCCTTAATCTCAATTCTTAATCTTATTTTATTTCTACATAAACCCACTTAAAGTCTATATAACTAATAAATACTATCAATTTTTGATTATATTTTATTAATTTATTTAAACTAACTTGATTATGTACTGTTTATGTAACTTGGAATAACATTTATTTAAAAAAATAATGTTTATAAATTAAGTTCTTATCTTAAATACAAGAAATATGACACAATGTACTTGTACTTGGAAGATATATGTTTATTTTTAAATTATAATGGGCAGCCAATAATTGAACATTAAATTAAATGCAAATAAAATTCAAAATAATCCCTAAAATTGCTTCTACACACAGTATAGTAAATGCATCAACAACATCTACACATTTATGAGAAAATGATTATTTTATTGATGCACTCTGACACTTTGATATTTATGTAATTTTATTGGGATTAAGTTTACCTGTTTCATAAATATTTTTAGGAGTCTACCTGTAATATCAATATAGCAATAACAACAAATTTTGTTGAATATAGTATTGTAATGCCCTGGTTTCATAGAAAACGCGACGATTTGTGACGTAATTTGCACAAATCGTTTTAAGTATATGTACTTGAATTTCTTACCATTTTTCATTGTAATTTATTGTCATTTTCTATCACGTTGTGGTATTACTCTGTATGGATAACTATATCATTTATATACACGTAAAATGTTTGCGATGTAAAAATGACGTCAAAAGCGGCCGATTTTAAGCTATTGCTTCCTAGGAAACCGAGGTTTAAGGAGTAAATATGATGCTGTAAAACCGAAACTCACCTGTGACTGTCACACTTCCTGTTGAGAATATTTTTAGTGTTGCTTTGGGAATTTTTAGTTTGTACGTTACGCCAGGGTGCAGTTCAGGCTCATATCTAAAACAGAAAACAATTATGTAATTAATATAAATTATAATATATAGTTGTAACTACAAATATAATTCTGACTATAGACAATACTTTAATCTTTATAGGGCTATCAGCCGAAAGGATTTTTCGTCGGTAAAGGGAGAAGCTAAGGAGTTTAATCACCAAGTATTTATCTTAACATCACAGAAAAAGTCTGAAAACCTGTGAAAGATTAGGTTTGAACTTGCATTCCCTAATGTTCAGTACGAGACGGCCGGCGCCTAACCACTAGGCAGCTGAGCTGGGAAAAAAAAACAGCTGTCACAACTCCACAATTAGGACTGGGTTGTAGAAACTGGAGAGCATTACCCGGCTCACCCAAGCCTCTAAAGCTGTAAAAAAACACGCCAAGAAGAAACATTAATAAGAATAGAGTTTTCGTATTGTTATGCGCAAGCGTCGACGAGAGTCATCTGTGATTGTGAACAAAAATAAAAAACCTCGGACAATAAAATATGTAATGGACAAGTTACCAGTGCACTACTAAAGTTCAAAAAGTGCTTGGTTCACATCAGAAATCACAATGGATTAGTCCATCAAAAAACAGTGCTAAAAATCAGAAAGCATTCGTTTTATAAACATGAAGTAAAGGTCCTACTGCTACTTGATAACTGCCCTGCACATCCAGGCACAGAACAGATGGACCAGTGAAGATAAGAAGATTGGATGCATCCTCTTGCCAGCCAACACAACCTTTTTAATCCAGTCTTTGGATCACAATATCATCTATGCACTCAAACTCTATATAAAAAGAAGCTTTTAAATAAAATTTTGGAAGCCCAGGAACCAACTGTAGAAGAAGAAGACAAAAGAGGTCAGAAGACGTGATTCTGTAACGCCAAAGAATACAATAACAGATAAATATTTTTTTTTTAATTTTGCTGCTACGAAATAATCGATAATTTAATCAACAGGTTAACTCGTAGAATAATCTTCTTACTAATAAAGACGTTAAACCAGACACATCTAGGTTGGACATTTTGCAAAACACTCTGAGCCCAGGTGGTGAAAGTGCTGTTACACTGGAAGATACTGAGTTGTGGTTAGAAGAATACGTCCAGGATCTAGGATACCACATTCTCACCGAATTCTAAAGGAGATGAAGACGTCCACGATGAAGCATAGGAAACTAACAAGCCCAAGCTGAAACTTAGTGAAGTCAAAGACCACTTGGATTTCGTCATTAAATACGTTGCTGACAGTAACAATGAGAACATATTATGAACATTTAAAGCCTAATTCACACATAAGCGGCGTCGGGCGTCGATTGTGATGTCCATATGCCGTGAAGGGGTGGACATTGCACCATATATTTACATAGAGGCGGTGTGGAAGAGTTTCGCCTCTTCGCCTACGGTGTCTTAGGCGTAGAGGCACGAGGCAAATGCCCGCGCCTCGTCACCTAAGTAAGCATTGCACCACATGTTTATATAGAGGGGGTTTGAAGCGTCGTGCCTCTCGCAGCGCCGGCACCGCGTCTTCGACTCTTCACCTAAGACACGGTAGGCGAAGAGGCAAGAGGCATAACTCCTTCACGCCGTCTTTATGTAAACATAAGGTGCAATGTCCAACCCTTCACTGCATATGGACATCACAATCGCCTGGGCGACGTCGCGCTTGCGCCTGCGCCCGACGCCGCTTATGTGTGAATTAGGCCTAAGGCATCTCCGCCCGCTGATTGTTCAAGAAATCAACTCTAAAGGAAGAGAACAGAAGATCAGCAGTTACCTCAAACAGTCAGTGAGGATGAGTCTGGACCCTGATATTCTAGGTTGTACTAGTGGTGTTTAATTACATATGTACAGTAGCTCATATTAAAGTTATTTAATTTAATCTGCCCCAATTAGTCCGGATTAATGAGGTTTTACTGTACCTTCCTTGTAATAT
Organism: Lordithon lunulatus; assembly: GCA_963942505.1. Lineage (NCBI taxonomy): Eukaryota > Metazoa > Arthropoda > Insecta > Coleoptera > Staphylinidae > Lordithon > Lordithon lunulatus. The sequence continues at coordinate 14,959,490 of OZ012667.1, read as the reverse complement.
AAAGAAAGTATTAATATAATACAGCACTAGTATAAGGGAGCTGTACCTTATACTAGTGCTATATTCAGAAAGTAAAAACATATAAAGTACCAAATGTAAATTGATGAAAAGTAATGTACAGTACCATGGTACATGACAGAAACACACTAATAAGGATGAATAAATGTAATGGACATAGAATAATTGAAAATTGTTATGTGGTCAGTCAATCAAAAAATATGAAAGATCAGCTGTGTACCCACTAATTTGATAAAACCCATTTCAATCACTATACTGTCATTTTTATAGTATTTTAGATATTTTGTTATTTTGACGGCATATATTTCACTCTTAATTAAACATGTTGGGACTTGTTTAATACTGTATTTGCTTATATATTGTTCATTTAGTAATGGGTTTGCCAATGATGTAAATAATACTTTTAAAATTAAACAAGATGAGCATGCAGAATTATAAGACATAACCGAAAACTTTTGGCTATGTTTGGAAAAAAAAGGAAGAAATTATAATGGTAAAAACATTTACTATTAGAGGGATAAGTCAATTTCCGAAATCATCCAATAACTATGAAACAAATTCGCGATTCTAACGTTAACGGTTTTCTTCAAAAGTAGAAGGTAAACAACTGATCTATGTTATTATTTGAACAGCTGATTGCATTAAAATCATATGATTTCAGTGACTTTTACAATAATGTATGATTGTTAATATACTGTTAAGGTATAAATAGTATAACCCTGGGTCTATAGTCATGTATGAGATGAAAAAACAAATGTTATCCAAACAAATTCCCTACTAAATGTAGTTCATTTCGTGCCACAAGATGGAGTATCAGTCAGCTTGAATCGCCAATTATGACAAATGCATAGGTGTCACCACCCAACAAGAAAGAAGATGACTATGAAGATTTCAAAGTACAGAGGAACATATCAAAGGTAACAATCATAAAAATCCACTGCACGACATCAACATGTTACTTAAATATAAAGAGTATGATTTTAATTAATTGCTTAAGCAACTGTATACAATCCTGCAATCCAATCTTGATTTGACAGATAGTAAAAACAATATACACTCATATGTTAATCATTTTCAATTGATATCTACAAGCCTGACAAAATATTACACCATGGCTTGTAGATAAATAATAAAAAATTATCTGTCTTTTATATCAACATTTGTGTGTATCAGGTAGCAATACACGTAGTTTGCAGTTAGTCATAACAATGACATTATATATACATTTTTGGAATGCTCAATATTAATAGGAATGTTTATTTAACATGCAATTCAGCCTAATGCTGGTCTTCTGTAGTCTGTGATTATCCAATGATGGATGTTGCAAATTATTGTTATGAAATGCAACATAATCTCATGTACACAAGTGTCTATTTCAATGGATGGTAATAATGGGCTATAGTTAACTCACATTTAGACAACTCAGCTTAAGACTTGTTTCTGTAGTCTGTGATTATCCAATGATGGATAAATAAATGCTACATTTCCATAGGTAAACAGAGGTGCATGAGGGCATCAACTATTTATTATCAATGGATGGTAATAATGGTCTATAGTTAACTCACATTTAGACAACTCAGCATAAGGGTGGTTTTCTGTAGTCTGTGATTATCCAATGATGGATGTTGCAAATTATTGTTATGAAATGCAACATAATCTCATGTACACAAGTGTCTATTTCAATGGATGGTAATAATGGGCTATAGTTAACTCACATTTAGACAACTCAGCTTAAGACTTGTTTCTGTAGTCTGTGATTATCCAATGATGGATAAATAAATGCTACATTTCCATAGGTAAACAGAGGTGCATGAGGGCATCAATTATTTATTATCAATGGATGGTAATAATGGTCTATAGTTAACTCACATTTAGACAACTCAGCCTAAGGGTGATTTTCTGTAGTCTGTGATTATCCAATGATGGATGTTGCAAATTATTGTTATGAAATGCAACATAATCTCATGTACACAAGTGTCTATTTCAATGGATGGTAATAATGGGCTATAGTTAACTCACATTTAGACAACTCAGCCTAATGCTGGTTTTCTGTAGTCTGTGATTATCCAATGATAGATGTTGCAAATTATTGTTATGAAATGCAACAATCTTATGTAATTATCTGTAAGTATCTATTTCAATACACATGTAACTCATAGAAAATGGCTACCCGTGCCTTGTGAATTGCAGAGCCTAGAAAACAAGTATTGGTAGTACAGCTTAACTATGTAGTTTTTTTCGAGTTGACCGTTTTTTAATATGGCAGTAATGTGCATATGAAGACAAATCGCGTACAGTGTGAGCGTGGTGGAGATGCTCTTGAGCAGAAGTTAGAGGATCCAAGAAGAAAATTGTGCACACATCTATAGGTCATTGACTTTTTGCTGTATAAAACGCTTATAGAGCTAAACATTTAGGTGTACGTCAATTAATGACACTATTATTTCAAACCGTAATTAAAAATTTCATCATATCATTAGATTACAAATAAAATCAAACTTACTCTGCTTCTTTGTGCCTCTCAGAGAAGGAATTTATCTTGATGCCAAACGGCATGGAGCAAGTCCCTAACACATTCACTACCCTATAGTTATTAAATCGAACGTGGAAGCCGAGTTTCTGCAGGCAGCGGGCGAACCTCCTCGCCGCCACTTTGGCCTGGATCTCGCTGGTGGCGCCCGTGCACGTGACTTTGCCGGAGGACCAGATGCTCGCCGTGGTGTACGGCCGACGTATCTTCATCGTTATCATACCCGTCTCTTTCCGATATTCCACGTTAGTTCCGTTCAGCGCGATCTCGCGCAAGTTCAAATGACAACGCACACTAAAACTACACACCACGTTGTTTATAACAATGTCTATCTCGGGCTCCTCCTGCTGCTGACTCTCAGGCTGCTCGTCCTCCTGGGGCAGCTGCTGTAGATCAGCGCATGTGTTTACCTCGGTGTAGCCCGTGAGGTTGGTTAGGTCCTGCACTTGGTGCACCAGCCCGTTGCCGTTCGAGAGGGATTTTATGCCATTCTTTTGAATAGCTGTAGCCATTTTTGTTGGTTGTTTGTTGGGAACAAACCTGAAACATTAAAATTGTGTTAATTATAACTCCTAAACTAAACTACTTATTATATAGGACGTTTGGTAACTGGATTGCCAAAATTAACTGTTTTATGTAAAAACAAATTCTATACAAAAAGAAAGAATCATTTTGTTGTGTTATTATCCATGCATTCAGCCAGATTGAGGAATATCTCTTGATGACGAGGAATTTTAAGGACAAAGGGAATCATTATCGCATTTTGAGGGATTTTTCGTCCTTATCGTTTTGCACGTTATATGCTAAACAACGTGCAAAACGATAAGGAATGTAATGGAATGAATGGAAGTTCATTAAACTATTTTGTTGTAACTTTGGTGACTCTTCTTAGGGTGTAAAATAGGTGAAAACCACCATTTATTTTCAACCAAGCCTACTCTGAGCCAATCGATACTATTGAGTAATTAAAAGACAGAATTTTTAATTCAGTAAATAACTTTCAAAACAATGTAAATTTTGGAGAAGTTTACAATTCACTAACTTTGAGTTTCCAAGTGTGTATCAATGCAAATGGGGGCATTTTTGAAAGCCTACTATCAAAATAATAAGATATTTTTCCTATTTCCTAACCCCAATCTGAAAAAAGTTATTCTTTTTTTTGTTTTGAATTTGATTTTACATGACATTTCATTTTTTTCCTATTTCCTAATCTCAATCTGACAAAAGTTATTCTCTATGGGTTTCAAATTTGATTTTACATATGACATTTCATTTTTCTAGCTACCAAACACCCTGTATACAATACATTATTAAATGTAGAGATGGGCGAAAAGTTGGGGTGTTATGAATAGATATTTCTTAACTTCAATAATTAATAATTTGAATGATTTTAACATAGTGTTATATTTATGCATATTTAGTAAATTTAAAAATAATTTAAATGGCCTGATGCAACAACTAAATTTAATTTATTATAGCACCTTTTTTCAATGTTGTTGGGCAGTAATAAAAACGCGATTTTATTATGCTTTTATATATTTTTAGGTTTTTTTAGTAGAAACAGCCTTGTAACTACTTACTCCAATATATTATGATACAAAATAATATTGTAGCGTGAACAGATGTGCATTGGTGAGCGAGTATCGTAATCATATCGATTTACCACCGCTAATGTGAAAGCATTTACAATGGAAATAATGGGACGTGATGATATTGATATCTTAAGGGTGAGTTTTTTAATAGTCGATTAACTAGATTAAACCGAGTTTAACGCGAAACTCAGTTTAAGTTAGTTTAATAAAAAAAAAACACTGTTAAAGTTTGGGTATCTATATAATGTAATCACTCAAATAAAATAAAACAATTAAACCAAAAAATATCTAAAATTTATAGATACATTTTATCAAATTTGGTATTTATTAGTATTTCCATCTCTAGGAATTAATGGGTTAATATATTTAATCCATCTGGTTTTTATCTATTATTGCTACTTCCTATTTAGTTACATGAACCCTGTTAGAACTCCCAAAACCACGTTTAGTTTTAATGCCGTCCTTTCTTATTTTAAAGTTTTCATAATCGTCTGTTTAATTCATATTGAAGGATATGAAGTAATTGGTTCAAAATAAAGAATTATGAGTTCTTATCAAAGTAGGTCCTGGCCTATGAGGTCAAGGATTTGCTATTATTTTCAGGTAGTGCAGTCAACATTTTTCACTGGGAAACACTACTGATATAAAGGAAGGTAGAGTTTTACCGAAAACGTCTTCATCTAAAATTGTGGAAATATGTGATAACTTTCCGAACAAAAAAACGACACTAAGGGGAGGTATTGTTGCGAGAAAATTGGAAAAAAAATCAATTTTCTTTACGTCTTATGCTTAAAATAGGCGAAACAAACTTGATTTTTACAATCTCTCTCTCTCTCTCTCTCTCTCTCTCTCTCTCTCTCTCTCTCTGTGTGTGTGTGTGTGTGTGTGTGTGTGTGTGTGTGTGTGTAGAACAACGGATTGCGATCATCCGATTTGGAAATTAGCCGAGAACCCCACCAGGGACGATCCAGTGAAAATTTGAGCAAAATCAGTTTACTAACAGCGCAGAAAACTCCATAAAACAGCCGATTTTCTGCGCACAATTGGGGGCAGTTGCAGCAAAGTAGGACCAATCGTGCAACAACAAGTAACGTCATCGGTTTAATGAACTATACGTACATCGCACGGGGAATTAGCGAAAATGGTACTTGTTAAATGCAGTAATGAACATGAAAATGTGGGAAAACACGGGAACATGTGAGAAAATGTGGAAAACATGGCATGTGTGCAAATACTGGAAAATGTGAGGAAAGTGATGAAATGTAAGAAAATGTGGAAAAATGTGAGGAAAGGGGAGAAAATGAGGAAAAAATTGGGAAAATATGAATATGGCAAGTTTTCTAAAAAATGCATCAAAAATTTATCAAAAATGTTAAAAAAGTAGAAAATATGGAAAATGTGACACAAAATAAAAAGGTCATATAATTTAGAAAGTCCTGTGGTGTCCACAACAGATATTTGAATAAAGTAAATTGAGCAAAATAAACTTGAGGTGATTCTATGTCTACAAATAGATAGAGGTAGAGTGGAGTCTCTGTTCATGGCAAACTTCATCATTATTGTACAGCCATACTAGACATACTAATTATTATTTAAAAAAAAGTTTATTCCCTAACAATTTATTTTGTACAAAAATAAATATAAATAAATTCTAAATTAAAAATATTAATAAACAACTACAATTCATAAATTCACTCCAGCTACCCATGACCATATTAAAAAAATTCCTGTGTGATATTTTATGATGATGGATGGACATTTTCCAGAGATTGTTTTAAAATAATCAGAGCATCTAATAAAGAGGATATCCGTAATGTTTTTTAACATTAAAATACTTTGTATATTAAAGTACATAATAACATTTAATTCAAAGATTTTAAAAATAATATTAAAACTAAAACTCCCGTCTGCCTATTTTATCACTCATTATTGTAAGACTTCTTCCATCCTCATTCCATATTTCTTACAACAATCCTCCCATCTACCCTTACATAGATATCCATAAATTCACTCAACCATTATTATTTAACTGTACTTTCACCATAGAAACAACTTAAATATGACTTACGTCACTTTCATTCTCACAGGCTCATATAGTGATTAAGACAATCTAAAACTTCATTCTTGAGAACATTCAAGAAACGAGAATTGAACAACGAGAACTGAGAACTATTTTTTGAGGTATCCAGTAACGAGAGCAGCGCACCGAGAACTGAAACCCCTGTATCGAGAACCTTATTACTATCTATTTTAGTGATGGGAGCAATCGAGTACGTTCTCGAGAACATCCATGAATCGAGAACTTGGAATCGAGTAGTGAAAACAGTTTTCTAAAGTATCGAATACCGAGTGCCGCGCACGTAGAACCAAGATCCGCTCACCTCGAACCAAGATCCGCGCACCTAGAATCAAGATCCGCGCACCTAGAATCAAGATCCGCGCACCGAGAACCTTATTAGTATGTAATTATAACTCATGCACTTCTAACAATACGTATGGTAAGGTAGTTGTTATGAATACAATTTAATGTTTAACAGTTCTCGTTTGTCATAATGATATACCACCTATAACTACTCCCAGATCTTGGCATGCGGTTCTCGGTTAAAGTTTAAAGATTTTTTGTTCCCGGCTCTAGCTCAAGTTCTCGATAACTTTTATGAATCGACAACATTGGCTCTTGATTATTGGGAACAGCAGTTCTCAGTTCTCGAAATCACTTCATTACTAATAGGAGCCTTATGCCCATATTCACCAACATCCCATAAACTTTATAGCTCCCATAAGCTATTGAATGGATAAATTGACAACGTCATTGTGACAGAATATGCCAAAACAAATGTCAAACACCTTGAATAGTGCTTGCGATTGGAGCTTTGATGACACCTTTTGTTTAATTATTCAGTGTTTCCAATAGAGATAATCTAAAGTAACTACTTTCCCTAGATAATGTATTTATTGGCCATAATAACGAATACTTATGGGTTCAATAGCTATTGATAGATTTATGGAACGTCGGTGAATACGGGGGTTACACTAATAATACGGTAGATAGGTATTAGATTAAATAAATCCTAATAGGAACCCATCCTTTAGGCAAAGCCATCTCTTGCGATTTCTAGTCGTGGTGACAAAAAATCTACAAGGTGTATAGATTACGATAAATAAATCGTTGGTCAACTCCTGATTGTGGGCCTCCCTGAATGAGATGTCGAAAAAAATAAGGAATAGGAAAGTGAGTTTTGGCTGTCTCTGCCTTCCCCTCAAATTAAAAACAGCCGCAGAGGCTGACAAAGATCATAGGACAGAGTCACGTGAACAGTCTTCTTCCATTCAGGTCGGAAGAAGACTGTGTACACGTGACAGAGTCTGCAACAAAACAGGCTGCTGATGGTGTATCAGCAGCCACGACTAGAAATCGCAAGAGGTGGCTTTGCCTAAAGGATGGGTTCCTATTAGTATTTATTTAGTTACCTTTTCCGCATCAGGTGTTGATGCGGAACAGGTAACTAACCCAGAACAAATTCCTGGAGGAAGGACCCGAGTTTCCCAGACTGCTACCCCATGTCAGCCCAAGGAGTAAAGAGGGAACTTCGCGAGATATTAGTATAATGCAAAATGTCCTCTAGGCAAATCTCTACAATTGCCAGTCTCTGACAGCCCAGCTTTGTCGTATACTGGCTATGGACGAACACACGAGCGCCATGATCCAGGAATCCTGGATCGTTAAAACTAGGGTTTAGGGATTAGGCAAACTAAGGCTGGGTTATATAAAGGCGAATTATCTATAGCCCGTGATTGTATTGTTAGATGTTGCATAAATTATTAACCCTTCATTTCATACCATCATGTACTACCAAAACCAATAAAAAGGTACATACTGTATGTGACCAAATATAGACAAATTCAAATTTTCAGTTGTGTGATCCAGACTTTTCTTACAGATTACTGTGCTGTCAACTTTGGACCTGTATCTTCTTAGGGCTATCAGTTGTGAGACATTTCCGGCAGGGAATTCATTTATATAAAAGAAATAATTTGAAATAACATAATACATATATACTATTGAAAATGGTTGCGTGTTAGCTCTCTTACTTATTTTAATTATTTGGAAAATAATACTATGCCCTTGTATTTGAAACAATGGGTTTTATTTTCGTGACTAAACAACGCACCACTAAAAACCGCAAGTGACACCTGCCCTTAAAATGATTGCTAAAAGCTTAGATTGAGTATCAAGGTAAACAGAGTGTAAGGACTGTATACAAAAGGACACCACACCGCATGGTGAAAGGAAATCAGTTGTCGTCATCGAACTGTGATCTGGTAGGGATATTTGGCGGTAAATTTAAATATCATTGCGATCGGGCCAGATCGGATTTGTATATTTGGCAGCGCGACACGATTGGGTGGAGAATTAGCGGCAAATTTAAATCTGCTATTGCATACTAACACCACAACAGATTTAAATTTGCCGCTAATTCCCCACCCAATCGTGTCGCGCTGCCAAATATACAAATCCGATCGGGCCAGATCGCATTGATATTTAAATTTACCGCCAATGTAAATGCTCAAACTGTGCACTATTTACAGTCTGACAATAAGCTAACCGACAAACAAATTCGTTTTCAACATTAATGTTGGCACCCAAAAAAAATTATTGAAAATATCGAAAATAATTTGTTCTTCGATTAGCTCATTGTCAGACTGTAAATGGTGCACATGATTTAAAACTTATTTAAAAATGTTATAACAAGAAGTTTTGCTGATGCATCAATTATGTTAAGGAGTATATATTTATACTTATTTTATCAGAGTTGTTTTTAAAATAAGATATTGATTCTACTTGTTTAGATCATACATCACTGTAAAACCACAAATTTGTGTTCTCTTTTAATTTTACTATAGAATGTTTTTTTTAATATCTTATGGGCCAAAATTCAATGACTCAATAAAAAAGGCAATTTCAAACTATGAACATGTGTTGTAAAACATTTCATACTTGGAGGTTTTGCAGGAATTGAAAAGTATATTTATCATTAATGTCATTAATGTCACAAAATTTTAAGTATAGTCAATACACACAAAAATTCAATTTATTTATGAATAAAAGGATAATTTTAAGTAAAACCATCAAATAAACATGTATTCTAAACTACCAAACCAATTTTACTGTTACCAAATTCTTGAAATTCTCATTTTATTATTTATTATATAGCAACTAAAAGTAGTAGGAATAATGCCCATATTCACCAACATTCGAAGATTTAGAAATACTCTACATTTTGATATATAAATCATCCCTTTAGCATTTTAAATACAGACGCTACCGAGTTTAAACTGAGAAAATACATGAAAATTCAACATTTTCAGATTTGCTGACCGTCATAGCGCGAAAACGATAAGAGCTAGAGAAAAGTGCCTAAGCCTCAATCTGTTGGGCTAGAAATACCCTACATTTTGATATATAAACCATCCCTGTAGCATTTTAAATACAGACGCTGCCGAGTTTAAACCGAGAAATACATGAAAATTCAACATTTTCAGATGTTCTGACCGTCATAGCGCGAAAACGGTAAGAGCTAGAGAAAAGTGCCTAAGCCTCAATCTGTTGGGCTAGAAATACTCTACATTTTGATATATAAATCATCCCTTTAGCATTTTAAATACAGACGCTGCCGAGTTTAAACCGAGAAATACATGAAAATTCAACATTTTCAGATGTTCTGACCGTCATAGCGCGAATACGGTAAGAGCTAGAGAAAAGTGCCTAAGCCTCAATCTGTTGGGCTAGAAATACCCTACATTTTGATATATAAACCATCCCTGTAGCATTTTAAATACAGACGCTGCCGAGTTTAAACCGAGAAAATACATGAAAATTCAACATTTTCAGATTTGCTGACCGTGATAGCGCGAAAATAGCGGCAATTTTTTTTTTTTATAGACTTGTTTACAACAAAAAAATTCCCAAGCAGTCTAAGAACACACTGTATGTATAAATGAATAAGACCTTGGCAAATGTTACTTTAGATGCAGGATACAAATAAGAGTAGGACTAAATACATGCCTAGATGAATGATGTTGATTTAGATATAATGAGGGCAATTTTCTTTTCTTTTCCCTTGGAGAATCCATAAAAATTGCATGTCTTGAATAACACAGTTCTCTGCAGTTCTCAATTTATGTTCAAGTTTCATACAAGTTATAGAAAACCTTATATATTTGTAACATGAAAAAGAAATGCAACAATTTATTTTTTATTGTTTTCACACTAATAAAAAAATTAATGTCAAGTTACTAATCTCTAAAATCTAATCAAGCTGAAGAAAATTGTATTGAGTAATACAGCCTTCTATATTTGTAGGTATAGTAAGGGATGCAGATTAAAGTATTTCGAGCTATTGTGCATATCCTGTGGTTTAACTCAAACAGAGGATACAATCACAGGAAGTTATTATGATTATCACTCCATATTAAGTAATTAATTAAGACTCAGTTATAGAAGGGCAAGTTGATCATAATCAATGATTATAGGTAATCCACTGATAGATCTTGTATAAAATGTTGTTAACATTTTATAGCATCATGTAGCTATTTTATATATGGTAATAATGGAATTTGAAGTCAATTACATTTATACAACCAAACCTAAATGAACGAGTCTCTATCTGGATGACAATGACTAACCCTTTACATTAGTGTCATTACCACTGATAGATCTTGTATAAAATGTTGTTAACATTTTATATATGGTAACATCAGTTTACATGTCAACGTTGTCAAAAGTGGAATCTGAAGTTAATTACATTTATACAACCAAACCTAAATGTACGAGTCTCTAACTGGATGACAATGACTAACCCTTTACATTATTGTCTTACCACTGATAGATCTTGTATAAAATGTTATTAACATTTTATAGCATCATGTAGCTATTTTATATATGGTAACATCACTTTACATGTCAAAGTTGTCAAAAGTGGAATTTGAAGTTAATTACATTTATACAACCAAACCTTAATGTACGAGTCTTTAAATGGATGATAATGACTAACCCTTTACATTAGTGTCATTACCAACTGAGTTATATAGTAACATAAAAGTTTTCCATGGTTGGTTTCACTATATAAAATGTGTAGTCTAGTCTCAAATTATGATGACTATAAATATCATCCACCAAAATAAACATTATCCAACAACATTTACATAATTTTCATATTAAAAATCTTTAATCTCAATTCAATGGAGTCTGTAAAATACACATGTGTTATTGCACTTATATTGATTTCAATGCTACCATTACACTCATGCAATTTACACAAGATGATGTAAAAATATGTAACAAATTATATGATTCAACATGTTGATTCTGAAGAGGACACCCATACACATGTGAGAAGAGTGAACTTAAATTGAGATAATCAATTATTGAAAATGAGGTTAAATAACCTTAGTTATCCCAACCCACGATATTCACACGTTTCCTACATCCGCATTAAACGATTAGGCCCATTGCATTAGTCCTTTAAATATTTAAATACACCCAATTTATTTAAAGACCATGAAAATATAGTCACCACACTAACCTATCTTGACGTTATTGTGCACCGCGCAGATATCCGCCGTTCGGGGATACTTAACAATCGCAAATTGGTCATTAGGAGATGGGCAAACGTGCAGCCGGGGAGGATTAGTTATAAATAATAGGCCTCTTTGTGCAGGAAGTAAGTTGTTGGATTAAGTGATGTGCATTAACCTACGAAATCTAAACTGGCGGTACTCACTCTTTGGTAATGCTGTCCGAGTGGGTGAGTGTTTTGCGGGAATCGTTCACGGAACCAGGGAATATTTCGACTTAAATAAGATTATTTCCATTGTGAGAAGCCATGACACAAGTACATTCAGCTGAACCACACACTGACGGGCGGCGAGGGCGCTGTTGAACTTTTAGTTGAGGCGAGTTTCGCCCGAGGCGCAATTGTCCGATATCAGGGCCGACTTTGCAATGAAATACTGATATATTTTTAGAGATACAAGCAAATTATCAACATTATCTTTACAAATTATATAATAATATAATTAATACATTACTTTAAAAAGTTATATTGCTTTAATATTTATATGCGAATAAAATTTAATTTGGTGTATGTTTGGCTGCCTATTCTAGTATAAGTTAAGGTCTATACACAATTATTTCAATTGTATCATTTAATTTAAATTTTGTCCATTTATATGTAGTAGTAAATAAATAAACTCATATTTATTTGTTGTATAAATTTTTTTTAATGGCCTGTAACAGCTGTTTTTTGTTTATCTTGTATTTATGAATCATTGAGTTGACTATTCATTTTTTTAATGCCCTGTCACAGCTGTTTTTTTGTTTATCTTGTATTTATTAATGAATCATTGAGTTTACTAGTACTTTAATGGTTTGTGTTTTAAATTCCATATTCCTGCTCTCTGTCATTGTGTTTCTGTTCCTGCGTCAGCCAATCCGAGACCTAGTATGGAACAGCTGTTCTCACTTCTCCGTCTCTGATTGGCTGACGCAAGAACGCTGACGGAAAATCGGAAAGCAGGAATATGAGCTGAATAACAGGTAACAGCTGTTATTTGTTTACTTGTTATTTTTTGTTATTTTAAAACTATTTTTAAATAGGATCTAGTAGTGGTTTTTGCTTGGTTTTGTATATACCAATAAAACTTATTTATTGTTGTTGCTGTGTATTATATTTTCTTTAGTGTGAAACCAAAGAAAATATAATCCTATTTATAATTATACACATGTGAAACCCATATACCTGCTTTCCGCTTCTTCGTCAGCGTTCATGTATCAACCAATCAGTGGTCAGGTTTAAAGTGAAAACAGCTGTTCCAAACCTGACCTCTGATTGGATGTACACCACTATAGTAACGCAACGCGGGAATTTTGACGATTCAGGCTGGGGGAGACTATCCGGTGTTAGAAAAACTATATATGTTCAGTAGGGAATTTGTTTGCATAACATCTTGTCTATATGCATCATATATATGACTATATAGCCAAGCCTCTAGACGAACCCTTTACTGTTTATACCTTAAAAGTACATTCACAATCGCGCATTATTGTAGAAATCATATAATTTTAATGCAATCAGCTGATCAATCAAGCTATTTACCTACTAACTTGAAGGAAACCGTTTACATTTGCATTGTGAATAGGCTTTTATCGTGATGGTATTATTATGATATAGCTAATGTAAATTACAGACAAAAAAAATAACTGCTGTCATATCACTCAAAATGACATAAGCAAAATCAATTTATTGACTAAATGAACATATTTATTTATTCAATTTTATTATGTGTGCATTTAAAATTCGTTTATTGCATTACCCACGCAAATTTTGGTAAGCATAACTCTTTTATTATATCAGTAAACCGTTTTAAAGGAATGAATTAATTTTTAGATATTAGCAGTGTTTGTAATAATAATTTAAAAGCAGATTACTTTTTAACAAGTGGTATGGGCTACGTAGATGCTATAGTCTTTATTTTATCAAGCAAAAATAATTGCACAATTAATTTATATGCTAGCAATACAACTGTGCAGATTATTGTCCTGGAAACTTTACAAGACAGCGCCAATATTTGCAGGGGTAATAGCATAATGGTAACACTTTGTAATTTTAAGGTAATTAACTTACAAACAATATTTCATAACAAGATTTCAGATGGATCCGATCGAAAATACGATGCATGCGGATTAAACAATGGCAAACAAACTCGTAGATTTTTTATGGAGGTTTTTAATAACAATATAATTACAATTGCACTAAATGGGACGTTTAGTAACGTGTTGAAACTAACAGCAACTACTGCTAAAGGTGATGAGATAAGAATACATTTTCTCAACAAGATTGAAGTTTATATTTTAGTTTTGCGCAGAGATGAAGAGACGTGCATGCGTGATGGAATAAAATGCCGTATTCGGAATGATACTGTTTGTATACACAAGGAACTGCAGTGTGATGGTAATATTAATTGTGGATATCATGATTTATATGATGAATCTAATATTGTTTGCAAAGGTATTTATTTTTACGCTTTTTTTCTCGGTACGCATATTGTTGTCGCGCCAAATTGATACCTCCTCCCTCCACCGCATCAGTTATTCATAGTGTTGGCCACAGAGCACTATAAGTCCTAATACTGTCAGTATTTCCTTTAATTCTCCTTTTATATTTGTCAAGTAATCAATTATCCGGATAAAGATCAGTATTCTCTTCATTACATCATTAATATACCTTACACAATCAGTAATACTGGCAATATTTTAGAATAATGAATATTTTAAACATATTATCATACAGTAATACTGTCATTATTCTATAATATTGATAGCAATATTGATCGTGTTGACCGGCCAACTGTCTTCCCCGACAAGGCAACCCTAACCACATGCTAAATGGGCTATAGCCCTGGTGCTTAATTTTTATTGGTGTTATATTTTTACATAATATGTTCTGAACAAAATATAACATATTATATGTATGCATATCTTTATTATCTTATAAAGGAGCCTTATAAGATAATAAAGATATGCATACATATAATATGTTATATATGTTTAGAACATATTATGTAAAAATATAACACCACACCCCAAGGGCTATAGCCCATTTAGCATGTGGTTAGGGTTGCTTTGTCGACAGACAAGTTGGCCGGTCAACACGATCAATATTGCTGTCAATATTTTAGAATAATGACAGTATTACTGTATGATAATATGTTTAAAATATTCATTATTCTAAAATATTGCCAGTATTACTGATCGTGTAAGGTATAGTAATGATGGAATCAAGAGAATACTGATGTTTACCCGGATAATTGTTTACTTGACAAATATAAAAGGAGGATTAAAGCAAATACTGATAGTATTAGTGGTATTAGGACTGACAATATTATTGACCGTGACGTTTATGAAGAGGGGCGAATTATTTTTAGTAGCCCACGGGCCCGAATCAATTGTTTATTTAGTTGCCATGAGCCACAGACCAGTATTTTTTACCATACCGGTTTGAACTTACAGAGTATACTCCCGGGGAACTGTATCTTCAATTTTAAAATCGAATTCTCCAATAATTAGAAGAAGCCCTCGCAAAATGTATCGTGCCGACTATTGACCTTCTGGCCAAATTATTGCCGTGCCGATATCTTTTGCCACTATCATACCGATACTTATAATGACTGTTGTCCGGTGCGTTGGTCAATATTTTTGTTATGTTTGGTGGGATATAGATATAATCGGTATTAACTGTTATTTAATTTCGAATCTTGAACACAAACACGATTTTTTTTTGAGAACGAATTCGAAAAATTTCGTTTTCTTTTCTTTCAAAAACGAAAGCAATATTTTTCGTTTTTAATCCCTGGTTTTAACGTTCATACGTATTCAAGGCATATTACTACCTTAACGTTATATTTTTTATTTTTAGGTATAAGCATAAGAACAATTGGAACTGTACTGTTATTTATAATACTATTTCTGATTATATTACTAATAATATACAAATTATGCCTGAAATATCTGCCTACAGTTCCAAGCCACTTCGTTCAAATACCAAACCTGGAAAACAACACACTGATAGTAACACCAAACAAAATTCCATCCGTTCAGACGAAATTATCTCTGAAACAAATTGCAATTAAAGGTGATGGCGAAAATGTTTCAAATATAAGCATGCATAATAATAGCGATCAAGGAATCGAAAAGGAAATCCATTCAGTAATCTACAGCGACACGAGTAGTAATTTCATCAAGAAAAAACGTCTAACTACAAATAGTCCTATATTTAGAAAGACTAGGAATTTTAAAGAGACTGTTATACTTTCGCCACCGTCGTCTACAAGCGCCAGCAATGTTAGCTCGAACGATTCGCTTTATACACTGTTTTATGAACGCAGGAAGCGGAATCCCAAAAGAAGAAGACATGTTGAAGTATAGTGAAACGTGTAATTTACCATTTATTGTGTTAAATTTGAATAAAAATCCGTTTCTGTGACGTTTTCTGCTGATGGGGTGTTTGATCTACTCTCTTGGTCTACTAAATAAATAATATTTAGTTAGAATTTTAGTTAATTTAACTTATAAGGATAGGATCACATGACACTTCTTTGGCACACATTATGAAATTGTATTGAGCTTTCAGCAAAAACTGTACCGGTCATAGTTTTTACTTCAGTAAAATTGTATGAGCTTTCAAGCTCAATACAATTTCATATTTAGTTCTAGTTGATTAGAAAACTTTATTGTTGGCTTTGAAACTTATTTTGTAAAATGTGATAATTTTCTATATTTTATAAGTAAAGATTATGGTCATCAATGTTTACAAAATAAGTTTCTTAGCCAACAAAAACGTGTTTTAATCAACTGGTATAAATTGTATGACATTTCATGACATTTTGCTAAAAATTCAATACAATTTCACAATTCGCGCCATAAGAAGATTATAGACGAGATCACACCCTTAAACTGGGGTTTATACTGACATAAAATAATAAATTAGGCATAACGAATCAGTGGACATACGAAATATTTTGGATTATTTATATTTATGCTCACAAAATATGAATATTCACTTACAAGCTCTGGTTTCCTAGACCTAGCGGTCGCTTAAAACCGGCCACGTTTGACGTCATTTTGACGTTACAAAAATAATTTTACGCGCATATAAACGAATATGGTTTCCCTTAAAGATTAATATTTCAACGTACAGCAAAAACGCAATGAATTACGATGAAAACTTGTGAGTTATTATACTTAAAACTATTTTTGTGTTGTGTAAATTGCGTCTAAAGGAACAGCTTTTAAGCGATTGCTCTCATAGGAAACCAGGGCTTTACAATTTAGTTCTTAGTACTTCTTTTATCAGAATAACCAATATTATGTGATATAATCCTCTGAAATTGAGTCCTTATTTATTATTTTATGTTACCATAAGCCTTTAACTTATATATATATATTTACCATTTTTATGTTTAATGATAATTTTCCATTTCAACCCCATTGTCGAACCTAATTCAGACTTTTGATCAATTTGCGTGTCCTTCAATAAAATATTCTGTTTGTAGTTATAAGAACATACAAATATATACAAATGTTAACTTACACTTTTATTTGGTGCTGCAGTATATATTTCATCTAGTTTTACTACATCTAGTGCGCCATTATGGAAGACATCTTTAATTCGGCCTGTATCTAAAAGTTAGAAGCATTTGTTTTAATTTAATTGAAATAACAAGGAAATATTTATTTCAACAAGGTTAATAAATTTTAATTTAAAATATCTGAAGATCCGTTTATTTTTAGAAATATAACTTGTGATTGCTGGAATAATAAAAAAATATTAGTTCACATCTCACCAATCACATAAAAAAATATTAGTTCACATCTCACCAATCACATTGGTTTTGTTATTTATTTATTATTATTATTTATTTATTTGTTTCGGACGCATAACAGGTATGGGATACACAGACCCTAACCCTATGACAATGCTTACTACGATTTGAGAAACGAGTCCGCATGCAATAAGTTAAATTTTAGAGATAGGGAAAATAACTCGTTCTAAAATTATTATTGAACGTCTACTTAAAATACCTGGGTCTCTGGCAATATACCTTCTTCTTATTGAAGGTTTTTGCGTTCCTAAAAGATCAATAGTTTCTTTAACTGATGCATCAACCTGTCTACTGTTTACAACTGCTGGCGCAGCTTCAAGTTTCGTTGGGGTTACGGACGGAACTGGGTTTTTATGGATTTCAGCAGTAGTCTAAAATGAAACATACGCAATAGTTACTAATGAGACAAGAAAAGACATGAGGGCTGTATTCATTGACAAGAAGTTTACTAGGAAAGCGGCCGTTTTGTCATAATTTTTTACGAACGTCTCAAAAACGTTTTTACGTGTATATAAATTAATATGGTTTCGCATAGAGTGGTATCTTCTGGTATTCACAATTCAAACATTAACGGTTTTCTTCAAAGTAGTAGGTAAACAGCTGACCTTTGTTATTGTTTAATCAGCTGATTTTAATGTATTAAAATCATATGATTTCAGTCACTTGTACAATAATACGCGATTGTTAATGTACTTTTAAGGTATAAATAGTATAGCATTGGCTCTATAGTCATGTGTAAGATGAAAAAACAAATGTTATACAAACGAATTCCCTACTAAATGTAGTTCATTTCGTGCCAGATAGAGTATCAGCCGGCTTGAATCCCCAATAGATTATAGTGATGGGGAGAATCGAGAATTTTTGAGAATCGAGCACTTCGTTCTCGAGAACATTCAGAAATTGAGAACTTGGAATCGAGTACTAAAAAACGAGAACCGAGAACAGTTTTCTAAGGTATCGAGAACCGAGAATCGAGACCCGAGAATCGAACGGTGAAAACCAAGAACCAAGAACCGAAAACCGAGAACCAAAAACCGAGATCGTTCGAGAGTATACAAAGGCATTAAATTCAAAATGGTGTTGCCTAGTCGGCGCACTTTACAGATTTGTTTTCCTGTTCAAGTACGATTTATTTTAAACGTTTAAAGTTCTCGATTTTCTGTTCTCGGTTCTCGGTCACGTTCTCGGTTCTCGCTCACGTTCACGGTCCTCGGTTAATTCGAGTTCTCGATTTTCTGTTCTTAGTTCTCGAGAACTTTTAAGAATCGAGAACATCGACTCTTGATAAGAATCGAGAACAGCTGTTCTCGGTTCTCAAAATCCCCCCATCACCAATAGACTATTTAAAAATACTTTTTGTTTGTGAAGTGAAAATGACGACTCACATTGCCGCTTTTAATGCACAGTTTTCTTAAGCCCGGGTTTCCTAGGAAGCGGTCGGTTTTGACGTAATGTTCTAAAATTACGTCATGTGTAAATGGCCCTTTTTACGGAACCGCTTTCCAAAGAAACATACACTAGAATACTCTCTTACATTAGTTTAGATTATAACTAGAAAATTATAAATGAATATCCTTATGGTGGTGGAGCAATATACTCCGTACATAACTAGCTGTGACTGGAACTGTAGCTTAGAGACACAGCTCTTTTATCGTCGGAGTAGCTTTTTCAACATCTTTATCTCTTTGACGGTGGATTCAGATGATATAATAATAAAATATAAGAACAAACCCATTTCAAACTGCACTCTTCCAACTGTCGTCGCCTCCCACTAGTCATCTCTTCTTTTACAGAATCACTACCACCATTTACATTTGTAACAGTTGCAGCATCCACACTCAACGCTTGTGTGGATTGTGGTGGATACATGGATAAACTCGGTATAATTTGCGAGTATGATGAGAACGTTAAACACTTATCCTTTTCCGCATTAACTATTCTATCGGAAGTACCAAACAGTAATGTCTTACTGTAGATATCTTTCAAATCCTCTGGGGTCGCAAAGTGCTTAATAGGCACCTTCTTGATCACGAGCTTTTCCACAACATACTCGCACGCTTCATCGGAGTTCTCGTCGAAGGACATTAATGGGCTCGATTTGAAACAAAAGCAACAAGAGAGTGACTTCTTGTTGGTTTTAAATTTTGTCATGCTGACATTACTTTGAATAATATTTTTAATTGTCTGAATGTTGGTGTTAGTGATACTGCAAATGGATGATATCGAGGGTATATCACCCCTTTCACCGTATGTATTTTACCTCTACTGATCATTTCTCGGATTTTCGCATGTCATGTTGAAAGTAATAAAGGTCGAAATTATCCCTAATAGAGTTTTCGTATGGACACTTGCTGAGATACAGCTCCAAAAAGGCGTTTCTGAAATGTTAATTTCAAGCAATTTTTAGGAATTTTGAAAAGATGTGACGCGAAAACGGAAAGATATATCCAAAAACTGTTTTCGCTTTTTTAATTTACATCCTAAGGAGTATTAATTCGTAGCAGAAACTGAATATTTAAATTTTTGATTTTTATTGCAAAAATGTGACCTCTACCTCTTTGATCATTTCTCGGTTTTTCGCATATCACGTTAAAAGTAATAGAGGTAGATTCGGGATAATAGAGTTCTCAGATTGAAAGCCACCCCTGAATCCAAAAATATAAACTAGAAATCGGTGCGACAACCACTTGCTGAGATGCCGCTCAAAAAGGGCGATTCTGAAATGTTAATTTCAAGCAATTTTTACGAATTTTGAAGAGGTGTGACGCAAAAATGGAAAAAGATATCCACATACGATTTTCGCATTTTTAATTAGCATCCTAAGTAGTATTGATTTGATTGATTGGTAGCATAAAATGAATATTTAAATTTTTGATATTTATTGCAAAAACTTGACCTCTACTTCTGATCAATTCTCGGTTCTTTTGCATATCACGTTAAAAGTAAAATGTAGATTCGGGAGAATAGAGTTCTCGGATTGAAAACCGCCCCTGATTCCAAAAACATAAACTAGAAGTCAGTACGACAAACGTTTGCTGAGATACAGCTCGAAAAGGACATTTCTGAAACGACTTTTACCTACTTTCTATGATTTAAACCCAGGTTTTGTATGAATTTTGTTTTGACTTTTGGTGTGAAATCTATTGTTTATAATTTTGTCGCGAAAGCACTACTCATAAAATTGATATAAATCGTAGCCAACATCACGTTTTCGGATTATATTTTCTTTAGTTTTAACCATAGTGTAATATATATTATACTATGGTTTTAACCTTACAATTGAGCCAGCAGGTAGCGTTGGTTACTCGCAGCGTTTATGCCAGTTTATGCAGAGTTCACTTCTATGGTTATTCTTTGGTTTGTACTTCATTGCCAACTTCATTATTATTTTGACAGCAGTTTTCAAAATCGTTTTTAAGGTTAAAAGAGCTTTTACACATAAACAAACGATTCCCTTCCAAAAAGTTACCCACAAATAAATGTAAGTATGTACTTTATTATTAATAATAAATCAGGTTTAATTCGGTTAGGTTTGTTTTAGATGGCAGACAATGATGATCCATATGCACATGTTTCGAAAAGTAAATTGAACTTGAAAGGGGATTCTGGAATTAAGAAGAAAAAAAAGAAGAAGGATAAGAAAATGGTGGATCAACTTTCTAGGATGATAGACAGCACAGACACAACTGAAAAGTCTACGAAGAAATCAGGCAGTAATATGACAAATGCAGAATTGGCTTTTAAACAAATGCAGGAGAAGAATGTATGTATATTATTCATAAATAAAACATTTATATGGTATATTTTTTATAGTTTTCTGTTACATAAAGAACTTTTTCTATTATTACATTTAGAACTGGTTCTACAATTGACATTTAACTGGAGAATAAGGCTAGTCATGGAATAAGTTTGAAATTTTACGCCAATATCTCAAACTTATTCCATGAATAGCCTTATTCTGCAGTTAAATGTCAATTGTAGTCTGTTTCTGGTATTAGTTTCAGTAAAACAAGAACAATGAGAAGGAAACAACTCTCTATTATTAATGACAGAAACAGAAAAATGGAGATCCAACTCAAAAAGTCAGTGGAAGGAATATATAAAAGATCTTCATTTATTATTTTTGGTCCCTAGGTGGCATTTTGATTGGTTTCAGTACTTCTTAAGTTCTTTTATATATTCCTTCCACTGTATGAGTTATTGTGTTCTACATTTCTGTGTTTGCCTTTAATAATAGATTGTTGTTTCTATCTCATTGTTCCTGTTTTACTGAAACTAATCAGAGGGTTGTTTTTATTTAGTTATTTCTGTTTTACTGAAATTACCAAACATAATAATAGACAAAATTTATTTCTTTACACAAATTGCAATTGTCACACTATTGCCCTGTCTGGTTACTACTAGTGACTAGTAGTGACACATGCTGACATCATGCTCATCCTATTTCTATTGCGTGATGTCAGCATTTGTCAATACTAGTCACTAGTAGTAACCAAACAGACAGGGCCTATGTATGTAATTCTTCTTTGTATTCACATTTAGCCATACATCTTTCTTTTGCTTCTTGAAATTTTCTTGTTATATTTCTTTATATTTATTTGTTGTGCCACTTTTGGAGTGATGATCTTGTGGTATGTTGAACATGGGCCCTGTCCGTTTGGCTACTACTAGTGACTAGTAGTGGCACATGCTGATGTCATGCTCATACTAATAGTAAAGCATGTGTCACTAGTGGTGTAACCAAAAGGACAGGGCCATGGCCTTTACATTTTTCAGCTGTGGCAAGGCTTTTTGAGGAAAAAGTAAATCACCCTTGCTTCAGACTGGCAACTACTCTAGTATTTACTAACTGCTAGATTTATCACACTGAAGGGTCTCAACTCCACTCCTGGCTCTATTAACTTCTCTTGTCTTGTACCTGACACTTGTATCGTCCTCTAAACATTTGTATTTATTAGTCTAATCCCCCATATTCACCGACGTTCCATAAATCTATCAATAGCTATCGAACCCATAAGTATTTGTTGATATAGCAACAGTAAATACATTATCTAGGGAATGTAGTTACTTTAGATTATTTCTATTACAAACACTGAATAGTTAAACAAAAGATGTCATCAAAGCTACAATTGCAAGTGCTATTCAAGGTGTTTGACATCTGTTTTGGCATATTCTGTCACAATGGCATTGTCAATTTATCCATTCAATAGCTTATGGGACCTATAAAGTTTATGGGATGTTGGTGAATATGGGCATGAGTATGTGGTATCTAGATAATATGAAGATTGCACCAATAATATTAGAAGTGTGAGAATAAACATCAATATCCATCCTCAAAACTCTTCAGCTTCCATCTACAACTCAGTTAATACACCAAACAATCCACACAATAAACCAAACTATCCACAAGATAGTATAGCTAGGTATAAATCATATTGTGAGACAATTTTTGACATGTAATTTATCACAATGGATATCATGACAGACAGCAAGGTCCCAAACTGAGAGCTGTAACTGTGATTTTCACAAAAAAAATGATGAAGACAAACTCAAAACTGGTGGATGGCAATTTTAAAAACTTGTTAATTATAGTTTTATATAATTTATAGTCATTTCAACAAATAGCATATTGTTCTGGATAGTTAGCTGGGTAGCATTGCTATAGACACTTGGCCTCAAAATTGTGAAACCTCCCTTTAAGGCTACTCACTCATCCCACCAGTCAATTCTGCATGCAAGATGCAGAACCTTGGCAAGTGAGGAGTTGCCAATGCTGGCCATACTAGGCCAGCACTACCCTTGCAAATAGATAAGTGAAACAATATCATTTTCTAGATCCTGGCAACAGTGTGAAAACCATAGTTAAATTAATAAATAGTTACATTCTATCTCAAATACTGTCGGTCTTACAACTTTTGATTTGATCATAAATGTTTGTATTATAATAATATAAAGGTGTGGATGGGCCGGGTTCGAATACCAATGGCAGCATTGGGCAACAAGAAGCAAAGGAAATGGTCAAGAAGGAATACTTAAATAAAGAGACTGAAATATATAAATCAATCTTAACATCAAAGTGGTAAAAGATAATAAAATAGATTAAGACAGCAATTAATAATAACAAAATCTTTGTTATATTATTGTGATATAGTAATTAGTACATACTGTATTTGTAACATTAGTAACTGACTATTGACGTTCAGGTCTTTTTGCCATGTGTTATTATATGTAAATTGTTTTTTTGTGTTTCAGCAAACAAAACGAATTTTGGAAAAAGCTACTATGACACACAAAGAACGCGTCGAGAAGTTTAATCAACATCTAGACAGCCTTACCGAACATTTCGATATTCCAAAGGTTTCATGGACAAAATAAACCAGCTAAAGTGTAACATAATGGTACATTAAGTTGTAAATTATAACTTATAAATATACATTTAAATATTTATATTTTATTGTCATTTCTTACAATTCAACAACTATATTTTCCTCCTCTGTGTACAACACACATTAATATGAATGTGATTAATTTTTACATGCACAAAATTATTAAAACCTATACAATGATCTAATAATAAATTAAAATGGCACAGATTTATATATTTAATAAATGCAGGATCGAAACATATTGCTTTGTAGCTCTTTTTTTAAATTCAGTCTGAGGGATATGCATGTTGTTTTATTATTATATACAAAATGCTATTCAGCTGGACTTCTTACTTGCACATATTTTACAAAATAGATGACAGCACAATTTAATAAATAAATATTTAAAATAGCACAGATAATTACTTTCACATTCAGTATCTTTAGTGTAATAATACTCAACTACATACATTTATATAAGCTCACATTGTAGATATAAAATCTATTGCACATTTAACAACTTTTTTTTTATAGAACTTGCTGCAGCTAACATAAAATATACATCAGAAAAATATTAATCTATAAATTTGGTCTTTATAATGTAATATAAATAAATCTATAGGTAACAAATGATACAGTAAAATCTACAACAACATAATTATGACTAAACATAATAAGCTGATATGTTAAAATATTATTATATTTGGACCCAGCATACATTGGGCTGTTGTTTATACAATAGTTAATTTATACAAAAAAGTTATTTTCAAATATAAACACCAATGTTGATGCTGCTAATATAAATACTATATTAATGTACAGTAATATCACCACATTTATTTAAATTTGCTTATGTTACATAGACAATTTATTATTTAACAGGCCCAAATTTCCTAACAACTTCATTAAAGACTTCTATTACAGACCCACGTTTCCTATAATATATATTTAGAATTAAAAATTGTATAAAATATTGACCATTATACATCAGAGCTTGGAACAAATATAAATGTGCTAACAATTATCAGCTCTGTTTTCTCAATAACCTTTTGTCTTTTACGTTATATTTGAACTTTAAGTACTAAATCTGCAATTTAGGAATACTGGTAATAAATAATATTCTATCTATTGTACTAATAAACTTTCTGTCAATTTAGGTAGGCGAATCTGTTAGATCATCCTGTAGCCATTGCGGTATATTTCGCATACCTATTCGTTTGAGCAGTTTTACGAGAGCTGTGTTATGACTTAAATAATATCTTTGTAGCAGTTTCAGTGATTTATCTTCCATGGGAGGGTAATGCCGGCCTTTGCCGTGGCCTAAACATTTTGTGCGTTCTCCGTTAATTATTTGACAGTAAAATCCTTTTTTAGGTTCAAACCTAAAAATACAAAAGTATTATATAGTCAAAAATATTTATTATACGCTAATTAATTACCTTAGATGATTAGTATAATTAAACTGTGGAGTAATTTTAAGGAACTTCTGCAGCTCATCAAGCACCTCAATGGGATTCAATTTCAACTCCTCGCCATCAATTATATGTAGCTGTGGTGGAGGGAAGTAAGTCAACCACCTTTCCAAATGTTGTGAGTATTTGCCTGGATTTAGGCATCTGTTTCTCAATTCCCGTAATGATTTCGGGGCTGTGTCGCTGGCAGTAATTACTTGATGGAAACTATAGTTGTTTGCAATAGTATCACCATGTGCTTTAATGTGCTGGTACCATGAGTAAGCGCGTTTGGCAGGAGACATCAAAATGGTAACTAGTTTCACGTGCGGGAGTAACGCGTGCACCCGTTTAGGCACTAAATCGCCATCGAAATATGTAGCACTTTTCTCAAATAAATATCGCGTGGAGTTGGTGTCTACTGGAAAGAAATTCATGTACCTGCAGGGATGATTAAAGTTAATATACTGTATATTGGTATTTAGTTGGTATGTTACCAGTCTAGTCCCCTGTAATAATTATTGGCATTGAAAAACTGTATTTCCTCAAATGTATCTGGACTTGGTAGATTGCTAGCTATGGATGGGTGTAATGATAAGAAGGTGTATAAGGCAGTTGTGCCAGTTTTTTGAGGACCAATCACTAAGAACTTTGGCAGTGACTCACATGATTTGTTTTTAGACCAGATTTTTAAATGGCGTGGATCATCACATGGATTCTAAAAATTAAAATGTATTAATAAGATATTTAGTAACAGCCAGTTAATTTCAAAGTACAATAGATCTATTATGAGTAACAATAATTAAGATCTGATATTTAAAGGCAGGGATATAGAATGCACTCTTCTCCTGAATGCAAGGCAGAGCACAGTTGAGTCTGAAGCAGTTGAATAATGACATTTTGAACATGGAAAAAAAGAATCTAAGTAGCTATCTGCTTGATGATTTGAAATCATCTGCTTGAGGAATTAAAAAAACTGCAGCTTGATACATTGGAGACAAAACTTAATTTAACATTAACAGTAAGTCACAATA
Organism: Lordithon lunulatus; assembly: GCA_963942505.1. Taxonomy (NCBI): domain Eukaryota; kingdom Metazoa; phylum Arthropoda; class Insecta; order Coleoptera; family Staphylinidae; genus Lordithon; species Lordithon lunulatus. Next base: position 14,933,057 of record OZ012667.1, on the reverse strand, counting down.
GTCTATTTGAAAATATAGAACTATTTCATAGAATATTTTTGTATATGCTGTTCTTATTATGATCAAGCTTCATCTAACATATTGGACTCATATGTATAATTGCTACAGCAACTGCATTGACAAAATACAAAATTTCATACATTGTTTTATTGTATGTATTCGTTTAAGCTGTATAGTTATGTGTACTATATTAGGTAAGGGATGATCATCAACATTCTTGAATGAATATAGAACCTTAATGTAGGGATCACGCCTATACTTTTCATATGGCGGGTATTGTGATATTATATTGAGCTTTTAATAAACACTAGACAATGGAATGGCATAGAATTTATGAAGGTAGCTTAATTATAACCCACCTTCATAAATTCTATGTTTCTTCATTGTTGGCTCTCAAACTTATTTAGTGTGAATTTAAGATTTCCTACATCCTATTTCTATGGATTATGGTCTTCAATTCTCACAATATAAGTTCAGAGACAATATAAAAGTATGTTTATTAAGTTGAATTCTACATTGCATTGTCTATTGTATTTACTAAAAGCTCAATACATATTGACAACTTGCACCATAAGAATAGTAAAGAAATGATTCCATCCTTAAAGAGAGTAGATATCTCTACTGTATTATGGAAGGGATATATTTTTTAATAGGGTTGTATAATTAAGTATGTAAACGATAATAATAATAAATTATACTTACTCCCCAAATAGGATCTGTTTCTTCCGAATACAATTTAAAGTATGTTTCAGCAAGTTGTAGAGGAGGTGCTGATTTTAATTTTATATTGGTCCAACATTGTAAAAACTTTATAACAGATTCAAATGTGTACAAAGCTAGACGGTCATTACCATAATTTGACATGTGGGTCATAAAAATGTTAATCTGCAACAGCAAAAAACGGGAGTTATTTTTTAACTAAATTTTACTCTTTTATTGGAAAATTAAAATACTTGTTTTTCTGAAAACAATTAAATTCAATATGATATTGAGTGTGAAGTCAAATTATTTACTTACTGGATTATAGACAATTGTTTGAAAAAGCTCTCCACCTTGAATAGATTCATCCAATTTTTCTCGTCCACCTGGATATTTATCAATATACATTGTATGTGTAAATAGTCCACAAGTTTGTCTGGGCAGAACCATTATATTCCTATGTATAAATCCTCTTCTTAATCTAAAAATAAAAACATTCAAAATGAACCACAGCAGAATAGAGTCTAATTGAATTGCAAGGTACTCTTTGTATCCCCTTTCTCAGTGGACATGCCTGAAGACCTAAGGCTGTTACTAAGTGAAAATTCTTCTTAGATAAATTTATAAAGTTTAATTAAAAAGTAAAAACAATTCCATCATTTGTTAGTATACTATATAATTTTCATACCTTGCTGGCCTCAAATGAGGGTACTCTTCAGTGGAAGTGACCCTAATATTCCAAACTTTCTTCCAAGCTGTATATAGTAATTCATGAGATGGATACACTCCAGAATGATGCGGAGAAACTGAATATCCTGAATCCACTGGTATTCCTAAAATATTTTACATGACATCTCACTTCTAATAATTCAAGTGTTGATTGTTTCAACTGATAAAGGTTTAAACTATATTGCCATGTTTTAAAATAGTTTCGGTTGAAAAATATATGATCATTAGCCCTCATTTTACTTGCTGCCCTACAATATTGTTCTATATAAACCTAGGACAATTAGATAGGTTACAAGAACTACAAAATAGAGCGATGAAAACAAAGGTGTCAACTCAGGTCTCATATATGTTATATAAAAAAATCTAAAAGCAACTGATTTTTTTATATGCAACTATAATCTATGAATACAAACTATTCTCTTATCCTTTGCAACAAAACAATGTGGCCAAACATGGATTCATCATATACAAACAGTCAGTTGTTAATTATCGATGTTCAGCATACATTATTTTAGATTGAATATGAGAGTGAAGTTTAGATTTCATAAAATAGGGAGTGTAAAGTTGGATTTATGGTGACATAAAATAATAAATAAGGAGTCAATTAGAAAGGATTATTTCCCATAATATTGTTTACTGTGACAAAAGTAAGTATTAAGAACTTAAGTGTTAATTCTTATTTGATGAGCATAAATAATCCAAAATATTCCTGATTTGTTCTGTCTAATTTATTATTTTGTCAGTATAAACCAACATTAGAACATATTTTAACTAATATTTACCTCTTTCTTTAGCAAAGTTTTTATTCAACATCATATCATCCATCAGCTGTGTAACATTATCATACAAATGTGGCTGCTGATGATTCCACATATGACTAAACCACATAAACTTATCAATATTCTCCAATATCAAATCATCCCCTTTATCCTCCTCTGGATTACCATGATGATAATACTTTCCAGAAAATCCCAGGTTAAATTTAAACCCTGGCACCATATTCTGTATCTGCAATTGTGTAGCCAATAAAGCCTTTACGTCATCAGGTTCCAACCGTGTCCCTTTATCCCCCACAAATATATCATCAACATCAATTAGAAACTGCCGATCAAGAGATAAACTCAATTGACCATGACTTAGATAACTTAAAGAATCCAAAAAGAGTAATCTGTGCAGCCAAAATTTTAGTCCTGATCCAAAAATCACTCGGTGGATATTATCGAACAATCCATGATCCTGTATGATTGTAGATAATGGGGTTTTAATAGAGCCTTCATGGCTAAAATCATCTACTTTATGTGCCCACTCTAGAGGTTCATATGTTGAGTGATTTGCTTGGAAAATTGTCCAATCATCTCCTGGTAAATTACCCCAGACAGTCTCACCAGGCCTTGTTAGTCTTAATATTTGCGATGCTGCATTTAAAGCTGCATCCTAAAAATATACACATAATATTAATAGACTGGTAGTTACTGTATTTGTTACAACTTGTAACTGACTATCGACTTTCAAGTCCTCCTGCCGTGTATAAAGCCCTGGTTTCATCGCTTTTGACGTCATTTACACGTCAGAAAAATTGATTTTAGTAAATGTAACTGAATAACTCCCATTTTTTCATAGTAATTCATTGCCTTATTGCATTATGGTGAAATATTATTCGTTATGGGAAACCATATTCATTTATATCCAAGAAAAAACTATTTTTGTGACGTAAAAATGACGTCAAAATCGGCCGCTTTTAAGCGACCCCTTCCTAGGAAACCAGGCTTTAAGTGTGTATGTAAGTGTTAAGACTAGGTGTAATAATAATATGAAACATTTCATATTTATGTGTTAAAATTACAAATCGTTATCTAATTGTATGTGCAAACTGACATAAAAATTAAAATAGATGAAAATGTACAGCCTGTGCTTTTTAAAATATGAAATTTGTTATTATTTGCATTCACTTTCAAGCACCTAAAAAGTTTGAGTGAAATTTAGATTTCATAAGATAGAGTGTAGAACATAGCTTGGTTGGTCATAAACCAACCCATTTTTTTGGCATACACACAAAAAACAATTTAACTCAACATATTATTTAAAATAGGATAATAATAAAATACCCCTTCTTCCAGTATTCCCTCTCTACCCTGACCCATTTCCATTCCCACACCAGCCTTTCCTGCAAATTTTTATACTTTCCTATCCTCTCTTAACAGTTTACTCACAGTTCTGCAATCCCCCAACTACACACTCTTTCATATATCCTTCCTCTATCTTTTCTCCATCCACTCTCTGCCCCTCCTTCAGGTATTCCCTCTAACCTGACCCATTTCCTTTTTCACACTAGCCTTTCCTGTAAATTTTCACACTTTCCTATCCTCTCTTAACAGTTCACTCACAGTTCTGCAATCCCCCAACTACACACACTTTCATATATCCTTCCTCTATCTTTTCTCCATCCACTCTCTGCCCTACATCTCCCACACCAGTCTCTTTCCCAATTAATCTTACATGTAAAAAATACGAATCCAAACATAAATAGCAGTAATTACCTTTAGCTGCAAATTTGTATGTATAAACAGTGGAAATCCTTTTAATTCAGCACCAACCAAAGTCTCTTCATTCGGATTAATAAACCCAATAACCCCAACAAAATACTCCCGACAATATTTATCCAACAACTCTCGATTCCACTTATCCATCTGCAGGTACTTATTGAAATTCTCAAACACTATAACACCATATTTCCCTTTATCTAAACTAGTTAGCACTGGCAGACTTTTTCCAGACACTTCAACTTTATATTTTATCCTAGTAGACACCAAAAGCTCTGCAATATCCTTCCCAAGTTTCGAATACATTGTTTCAACAAACACCAACACTTTAGGGTCACTCCTCAACCTGCCTTCAGTTTTATGATCATGATTTTGTGGTAGTCGTGGGCCATTAATCATGCTGCACCTAATATTGGGTGAAGGTCTTGTACTTCTACGGAAACTAAAAATTGTTACATATTACATTTATTCCAATAAATAATCTATATATTTACCTGTAGTTTATATAGTTGTTGAAATGTGATAAATAGTACAAGTAGATGATTATCAAGAAACATACAAGAACAATCACACTGCCAATACATATTTTTTGGGTTGTTAGTCTCATGGGGCATAGTCTCCATGGTGTAAATGTTTTGAAGAATCTTGATAGTCGGCTTCGTGTATATTTGTGGGTTCTTTTGCCCAATAAGGGGCTAGTATATTGAACCATATTAGCTGATAAAAATATTGACTTTGGTTTACACACCTTGTTACTAAATTTTACTTATTTGCTAATTTAACTGAGATATTTATGGCACAAAATTAAATTAAATGGAATGATTATACATAAGATTCTATTACATATTTATGAGAGCAATTCACAGATCTCCTCCACTTGAAATGTTTCCACAGTTCAAAATTACATACAAGATTTTCCATTGCATGTTTTGGTTTCTTTACAACCAACATCGCCTTTTGTATGTGTAACACAATATTTCAAATACATCACAATTGATTTATACTGTATATGAGGTGTATAATTGAGTATTACTAATCTGAAACAAATATTGTGCATTAGTTATAGACTGTACACTGTTCACAATTAAAGGGCATATAATTTTACAATATATGGTGCAACAACCCAAAGAACACATTTTTTGAATTGTGGTATTTTTCTTCTGAACAAGCAATATGTGAGAAAGCACATAAATAATGGATAGATCATTCAATAGTCATCAATAAATATATTCTATGACTTATGTTAATGCTGTGTAGGATATTGTCATCAAAAAATATATTCTATGACTTATTTTAATACTGTGTAGGGTACTGTCATCGATAAATATATTGACCTATGATAGATATATTTAATGATATCAGTATGCTATATAGCATTTACATAAGTAAACATTGTTTATTATAGAAAATATATAATAAGCAACAACACTTGGGGATTATTTTAGAAGTATAGTAAGTCCTAAAATATCTACAGTATTAAAAAAACTCCTATAATTATATATTGTTTGTACTCATTAAGATATGTGTTCTTATTATTTCTACCAAATGCTTAGAACAAATCTTGTTAATGTTGCTGTGAAGATTTGCACATCAACATTAGTAAGAAAAATATGTTTTCAAAAAATTAAGTGGAAGGAATGATTGTTTTAATTTAGAAATTATAAAATACAAGTCACATACAAATACACTAACATATGACAGAAGAACTTCAAAGGTTGAAAACCAGTTACAGAATTGTAACAAATATACAACTATATAAAATAAGAACTAAATAGTAAGTACATTTTATGTGAGTATAAATTGTCTAAAATGATTCTTATTACTACTGATTTCTCCAGTCTTATGTATTATTTTATGTGAACATTAACACACATTAACAGATGACATCAGTCTATTCTAAAATTAAGATCAGTAACATTTTAATTACCTCTATTAGATTATGAAATTTTTATGTCTGTTATACAGTAACATACAAATCACACAAGAAAATTGTTGCTATATATTCATTTTTACTTAACAGCAAAATGTAATGTAATTATGCAATGTAAGTGAAAACTTATCTAATAATTTAAACACATTATAAGCACTTCCTAGATAAACATAAAAAAATAAATTGAGTATCAGTTTGGAATGGACAATGCTGTGTTTTATAAAGTCAGTATTTGAATGTACTCACTCATGAATATGTCTTCATTTTGTGGTTTTAATTAAAAACGTTTATGCACACAAATTATCCCATTTTATAAACATTTATCGCAGACTTTATGGCTACAGGATTTTAACTAAAGTATTTCACATATGACAATCACAGTAACTGTCAAGTTTTATAGATATCTACTTTATCGACAATAGGGCGCTAGTTTGGGTGCGTTCAGCGATTCAATTAAAGACAATGTTCGTTTATTTGTAGACATGTTAAGCACTAGTCCTGCTCTTCACCCGTATGCCAACCAATCAGAAATCAGGAGTGAATGATTTTTTCCTTCTCATTTCTAAGTTTTATATTTAAGAAATTTAAGTACCATTGTACAAAAGCAGCAATCAGAGCTTAATATGTTTGTTCGTAACAACATTTAGATGCCCATTTATAAGCAAACCTTAAAACCATAGAAATACAAAAATCTGTCATATGCAACTATCTACACTCAAATTTACACCAGACTGTACACGTGGTGCTCTATATTACTTTATATACCGCGAATTTGAAAACGGAAATGTTAGTACATATATGAGAAAAAGCTAAAGGGGTGTGAAGTGTGAGGAGGTACACTCGATACAGTAGTTACAAAGAGTGATTGTGGCTGAGTGGGTGAGAAAGAAGAGTGGCAATTAGGGGGATGGCTGGTTTGATGAGATGTGTAGTAAGAAGGGGCAATATGGGAGTTCGAGACAGGTGGATAGGACGTGCGGAGTTCTCTTAGAATGAGCTGTAACGCTAGAAAACTCTGATGAATACCAGAAAGGAACTCTCTAGCAGAGACCAGTTGAGACAACTAAACAAACAAATCTCTAATATCGTAACGCTCCGTGATTATTGGAACAAACATATGTTTGAAAATTGTCTGTTTTCCAACACAGCTGTAACCTTTGTGATACAGTTTCCACTATTCGTTTCAGTTTTTTGGGGTGATTTCTAATAGAGCCGCAATATTTATATCCCGAACCTCAATAATATTTTGTGGAGCCGTAGATCTCACGGGCCATAAGATAGGGCCCCCGCGACCAATCCATCTGTCATCCTATATCGGCATCTCGTCTAATGCTTGTTCTAAAACGTTGAGGTATTGATCGGCATTAAGACGATTTTGGTAAAGTCTCTCTGGGATGAACACTTTGACGTAGTAAGAGGGCTCAGTATTTTCAATGATTCTGAGAGCAATGCCAGCTGGAGCAAATGCTCCTGGTAGGGTCACCCTTGCTGGTAAGGTCGATGGTGAGAAGCGAAGCTAAGATGAATCCACAACAGCAGCGTCTGACCCAGACTGGGCGGCTGCCAAATCTGGGCACCCTCATGATCTTGGTACGACCAAAGGGACCCGAAGGCGAATGAACCGATGAACTGGTCAACGGCATAGGAAACATACATGGCATCCTTTTGTTCTGGGTCTGAGAAACCAGCCCTAAAGTTGGATGAACCGAGAAAACGGTCAACAGCGTAAGGATGCAGAAGGAAACGGGAAACCACTGCATCATCCCTAAATATTCCGAAGTCAAAAGTCACTCAATCGGATCTCCGGGGAGGACGATCTTGAACAATGTTATGAAGAGAGATACAGCGATAACGATTGCCACATGGAATGTGAGAAGTTTATATGAGATGACCAAAGCAGTATAAGAGACTAAATATCGACATTCTGGGCATCAGTGAAATGCGTTGGATAGGAAATGACAAATACAGCATGCCAGACCACCAAATATACTATGCAGGGAATACTGAACCCAATCACTGGAAAGGGGTTGGATTTATGGTGACCAATCAAATTGACTTAACGGTTCGTAATTTCGTTGCTCAATCGGGTTGTACTTTTACAGCTGAATGGAACTGGAGGAAACGTCAACTTTATCCAGGTGTATGTTCCGACAAATAAGACAGATAACGAAGAAGAGCTTGAGAGCTTCTATAACGACATCAAAGCAATGATGACTATTACGAAACATGACAAGGTTAATGTGGTTATGGGTGACTCCAATGCAAAAGTGGGCACAATGCTGAGTTACCACTTGGTCCTAATCCCCACTCTCCTGTCACTTGACAGGAGAGTGGGTATTAGTACAGAGAAACGACAGAGGAGAACGATTAGTACAATTCTGCCAAGAAGAAGTTTTTATAATTACCAATACATTCTTCCAGCTATCGGCAAGACGACTTTATACATCAGCCCCAGGCAACGTTTTCACAGATTTCAAGGCGTTTCTGTATCTCTGATTAACAAGTATATAGTCAATTTCTAATGATTGAGTCTGGATCCTCCCTACCCAGACTCAATCATTAGAAATTGACTATATACTTGTTAATCAGAGATACAGAAACGCCTTGAAATCTGTGAAAACGTTGCCTGGGGCTGATGTAGGATCCGATCACAATCTCATAATTGGAGTAATGCACACCAGATTAAAGACAGTACCAAACATGAAAAGACGAATAAGCATAGACCCTAGAAACTCTAAGGATCCTATTGTCAAGCAGGTGCTGCTGCGTGAGCTGGCTGAAGGATTGAATAATGTATATAACTGCACAGAAATTGCACAGAAAGCAGACGTGGAACAGTGTGAAAAAAGTCTTAAACCAGACCAGCGAAAAACATATAAAAGCTATTAAGAAAATACACAAAGAATTCATAACGGAAGAAATATTAAAACTAATGGGAGAAGGGAGGTTGTGGAAAGTAACAGACTGCGCCAAGTACCGCGAAGTGCACCGTGTAATACAAAGACAAATTAGAGAATCCAAACAAAAAATAGAAGAAGAGGCCTGTCGGAAAATTGAAGAACTCCAAGAAAAGCATGACACGTATAATCTCCATAAAAAGATAAAAGAAACCGTCAGAAAATCGAGAGGCCAGTTAGTGACATGGCTAATGGTAATTTAGCTGAAAATATGGAGGAAAAGGCACGCATATGGACAGAATACGTACAAAGACTCTACGATGATGACGCACGAGAGGTGGAGCATGGTATGGAAGAAGCCAACAATGGTCCAGAGATTCTGTCAGAAGAAGGTATATACGCCATAAAACAACTCAACAATGGGAAAGCACCAGGGCCTGACAACATCCACGGTGAATTACTAAAGCTTATAGAGGACGAAGGCATTGACTGGATAGTCTGGCGCCTTGTGGAATACCGTCCAGTATGATGATGGTCTGAAAATGTTTGAGAAAACTGTATTTGGGTAGAATTCTGTCGCACTTACCATTAAGGATAAACATATCCAAATACTCATCGACAGCAAAGCAACTCTAAATGCACTAAATGCCAACACATTTGTGCCGAAAGAGCTATATTCATGTCTACACAGTGTAGAGGAGCTAGCTAAATATAACAAACTAGAACTCTGCTGGATCAAAGGACATAGTGGCATCAAGGAGAACGAAATAGCAGATGAGCTTGCCAGCAAGTTATCCTTACATCCTCTAACAATCCAAGAGGATGAAATACTTTCTGCAGGTACTCTGAAAAAAAAATAATAGAGCATAGAACACATGCTCTTCCTAACGTAAGATGGCGAGAAACACCGGGTTGCAAGCTATCAAAGGTAGCAACTAGGCAATCTTGTAAAATTGCAGCCACGGCCTGCCTTAACTTCTCTAGAACTAATCTGAAATTATTGACCAACATCCTAACTGGCCACTGCCGGATAAAAAAACACCTACACACGATGGGTTTGGTGGACAGCCCGTTATGTAGAGGGTGCAATGAAGAACTAGAAACAGCAGAGCATGTAATATGCCTCTGCCCAGCTCTAGTAAACACTAGGCATCTAATGCTAGGGGAGTGATGGCCTAGTATGGCCAGCATTGGCAACTCCTCACCCGCCAGAGTTTTGCTGGTGGGACGAGTGAGTAGCCTTAAAGGAAGGTTTCACAATGGGCCCATTTTGAGACCTACGTGTCTGTAGAGTGCTACTCTCGAGCAGACAACTATCCAGATGGCATTGACAGTTATTTAATAGAATATACGAAAGTGGTGAAATTCCCAACGACTGGCTCAAGTAATATTTCATTACCCTGCCTAAGAAACCAAATACGAAAAGGTGTGAAGAACATAGAACCATTAGTTTAATGAGCCATGTTTTAAAAGCTTTTCTAAAAATTGTACTTAAACGTATTTTTTGACAATGTGACGAACATATATCCGCATGCAGAAATGGTTTCGGAACCCAAGACGCGCTCTTTGGTATGGAGGTACTTGTACAACGATGCATGGATATGAACCAGGGTGTACATGCATGCTGCATAGATTACGAAAGGTTTTTGATCACGTACGATGTGATAAACTCATAGAAATCCTGAAACAAGTGGGAGTTGACAACCGAAACATTCGAATCATTGCAAATTTGTACTGGCAACAAAACAGTAACAGTCTTGGCTAAAGACTTTCACCTCTGTTCAACCTATCCGCAGAAAGAATCATAGATCACGCACTCCAAGACGCTACAGAACGCATTATTGTAAATGCTGAAGTAATTAAGAATCTGAGGTATGCTGATGATACCGTCCTGTTGGCAGCAACAAACGAAGACCTGAAGAAAATGTTAAACCGAATTGATGTGGCCAGTAGAGACACTGAAATAATCATAAACATTAAGAAAACGCAAATGCTAGTCATAAGCAAAAGAAGTAATGTTACAATTAATTTTAAACGGCAAAATAATTGAGCGTTGCAACAGCTACCGATATCTTGGATGCCTAGTCAACTAAACATGGGAAATGGGGCAGGAAAGTCGCTGCCGAATTGAACAAGCCAGATCCGTTTTTATAAGAATGCAAAAAGTACTAACCAACAGAAACTTGAGGTTAAATCTACGACTAAGGCCCTCCGCACACGAGGCAACTATTTTGTAATCCGAATGGCAAAATAGTTTCAAACTAGTCATACACACAACCACTTTGCAATCAAAATGAAACCTCACACCGCACACGAGTGCTACTGATTCTGGATCAGTCGTATCAAAGCTCTCCAGAAATTTGAAGTCCCAACGCATTTTTGGGCAAATGTCAGCCATAAGTACTAGTACGGTAAAGTACGAATGGCAGAAAAAATAATGTCATCCGTATCAAACAGATTAATTACATCCTATAGAATGTCCAGTGATTATTATTTGTTGTTGAGAATGATTTCTTCTTCCATCACGAAGATAGACACCAACACGAGAGAATGTGAGGTTGTTTTTTCTAAGGTCACAAATTAGTTACACTGGTTTGCAACTCGTCATAAAACAGTTGCCTCGTGTGCGGAAGGCCTAAGGATGATACGCTGTTATGTTTTTCCGATAGTTCTCTACGGTATGGTAGGATGGACACTAACCAAATTACTGAGCGATAGACTAAACACTTTTGAGATGTGGGTCTACCCTAGAATACTACGCATCTCATGGATAGATCATGTCACAAAAGTCCTGGTTTCCTAGCAAGCGGTGTCGATAAAAACGGCCGTTTTTGACGTCATTTACACATTATAAGATACGTTTTAAGTACATGGAATTGAATAAATGACCAGATTCCAGTATAGTTCATAACATTTTCCCAAAACTTTGAAGTATACCGCTCTCTGGATTACCAGATTTATTTAAATATACGTAAAAGATATGTGTGACGTCAAAATGATGTTAAATACGGCCGCTTTTGTAGACACCGCTTCCTAGGAAACCAAGGCTTAACGCCGAAGACGCATGGACACAACTGTAAAATTTCTCCTAACCACAGAGCACTATAAGTAGCTCCTAACAGTCAATGAGAGAAAGCTGCAATACTTTGCACACGTGATGCGAAACCAAAAATATAAACACCTGCATCCTATAATAGGAAAAATAGTAGGATGAAGACCACCAGGGCTCCGTCGGATATCGTGGCTAAACCTACGCCAGTGGTACGGCAAGAATACAAGGAGTTTATTCAGGGCGGCCGCCTCTAAAATACAAATCGCCATGATGATCGCCAATCTTCGATAAAAGAGGCACATAAAGAAGAAGGAAAAGGCAAAGAAATTGGTCCTGTGGCCTATGGTCAATCAACACATTACTGGAAAATCTTCTCTGATAAGCATATTCTCGATAGGTGTGCGGGTTTTCGTCAAACCAATGGTGAATATTATGTGTGCGATGAATGCACGTTTACAAGAGAGGGCTCTTGTAAACGTGCATTCATCGCTCCAAAGAATAGGTCTCAAGAAGTCGTCATTGTCACGAATTCTATTTAAAATTGTATTTCAGTATTATTTCGAAACACCTTTACTGCCTCCGGTATGGAGCACGAAATTCAAGTTCTGCGTTGTTACCATTTCCACTGCAGAAACCAAATATTATGTGTATATCAGCATACTCATTGAACGAAAAATCCACTGTTAATAAATGAAACAAGAAAACGAGGCACTATAAACAATAATTAACAGTAATAACAACGAGCAAATCAACGATGATACAAAAATAGATTAATCACTTTTCAATTTTGGCATTTGTAAAACTCTGATCAATAAAATGTTGTCATGTGTATTTTTTGCTAAAGTATAAATATTAGATAATTAAAACACGCGTTTGGAGTTGAAGAACAACATAATATTACCATTCTTCTTTATTCTAATGTGTAGCTCTATATGTCAAAAGACAATGAAATAAAACGCATATTAACTGACTTTGGAGAATCCGTGAAGACCAGGAAGCATGGTACAATTTGTATTTAGATTTTCAACTCGAATTTGATGACCAACATCGCTACCTCAAGCGCTTTCGAAAATAAAAGACTAGAATCTTGGCGAGGTAGTCTTAGACATAATAACATCTTAACGTTATCACCTATATACTTGAATTCGTTTAATTTCTTCATAAAAGCCAATATTACTTTGGTTGTACACTTAACAAAACAAATATAGCAGAACAAACAATTAAACATACCCTATTTATCGACTATCCAGCATTGTGATCTAAGGTTAAGGTGGCTATATATCGGTGCTAAAATTATAATTAATCGCCATAGAACCATATAAGTTAATTTAGTTTTTACATTGTGTTTTAACATCTACAGCATTTATTTTAATCTGTAGTTGATTTCGGTATTTTTCAATACTTTTTTATTAGTAACGTTTACTGTATTTGTTATAAATTTTTTAACTGTTTTATTATTTTTTATTTATTAATTTATTTTAATCTGTACTTTATTTCGGTATCTTTCAATACGTTTTTATTAGTTTATTAATAGCAGTTACTATATTGTTAAAATTTTCTAACTGGAATCGACCTTCGACGTTTTATTGTTTTTGTTGATTTAATGAATTTTATAATGTATGCATGTTGACGAGTTGTCATGTTTGTATTTTCATGTAAATCCACAATGAAATAAATGTATACTTGCACTTATACTTATAATATGTTTAACAATAAATCATCCCCCAATAATAGTAAAATAAATACAACGTAATAAATATCTACCTACTAGTCACGATGTCAATAAATTCCACTACATGGATATATTTTACACGTGAGTTTATTTATATTTTAATTCCATTGTCGTTCCAGCGAATTGAATATATTTCCATCACGTACATTATATTGTTTGTGAACGCTCTTTTATTTTTAATTATAAATTACAGCAGATTCGTTAATCGTACCATTTTCCATTTACGTCACTTTTTCCTCAGGCAGGTTATTTAACAATTAATCCAGCACCTTCATATCGGCGTTATAAAATTGTGTTACTGGAGTAATTTTTCGACAAGGCTACTCATGCGTGCGGTATTTTATAATCCTGCGGTTTGGATGCATACAATCGTTTACGTATACAACTAAAATTATCGCGCATAAACAAATCGTTGCTATATTTAATGCGGTTTAAAGAGCTTGTGCTTTGTGAACGCAGCTACTGGAGCAAAATAATAAATATTTCCCAAGTGAGAAAATCATAATATTACCATTCACTAATCAATTATTTCCGGTGTAATTATTGTATAACAATTTGGTAATAACAATGTATATAAAGAGTTTATTTGGTTGTTATGCGATTAGTTACTGTTCTTATTTTGTGGTGCACGTTATTAACAACGATGAGTTTATTCATTTCGATATTCGTTAGTTTAAATTATTCTTGTTATAACGTTTTATTGGTGGTTTGTTCATTTTTAGGTCGTAGCTGTTGGCTGTTGTATGGTTGTTGATTGTGAGGACGGTAGTTATTCGTATTATAAATTTAGTGGCCCTGTAAGTGGTAACGTGCTACCGATTTATATCACTAATGGACATGGCGAACAGAAACTTGATTACATAGTAAGTTTTAAGATTTTAAGTAATATTAAAACCAAACTATTCTTTTAAGTAAATAAATTTACGCTATTAAATGTAATTTAGAACTATATGTTAACTGTGAACTGTATGTTATCTTCATTAAACTTGAACCTAGAACAACTAATTAATTCTAATTTGTATTTTTAAGTAAGAATTCTAAATTCATATAATACATATTTTATTAGAATATTATATAATCAATTAATATTATTACAATATAATTTAATGCATATGTTGGTTTCTAAATTCATTTATACAAAAAAATTAAAAAAGTGCCAATAATAGTAAAATAAATACAACGATAAAAAAAAACAAATAAATGATTCTCGGATTTCTAAGTAGCTTTTATATTAAATATATCCAGACATTGTACAGGATACAGATCAATGGTAATAATAAATCATGATTCTTATCTTGATGAATGATTGAATTGTTTAATGTCATATAGGTTTTTTTCCAAACAAATAAATTGAACAGATAATTACAATTAACTTGTAAAAGTAATAAAATAAATACACTTTTTTAATTTTACTTTTAAGGTCCGTATGACGTTATCTACTTTCCTATACCGTTTTATATATAAGAATTGATATATTAAACTGTATAACTATTTTTAAATGGAAAATTAACATTGTGTATGTACGGTTGTGCTGTGTAATTGTTACGTGAATTTATTATTATTCCGCCGCTATGTCATTTTCTACAAGTGAATGAATGACATATGTAGGTTGTGTCTGCATCGAAAACGATATGAGAAACTAGATAATTTCATACGGGCTTAAGACCATAAGTATCGCATCTTATTATACTACTCATCATTTTGGTCCTGCAATTTTTCAACTGGTAATTATTAGCCGCAGAATACAAATAGCCGTCAGATTCTATCAGATATTGTTTTTGAAATGCTTTGTTGCCCAATTTATAAAAAATTTAACTTTTCGATAAAAACTGCAATTTTTTTAGAATTTGAATTGGTAAAATTACAACTAAATGATGATATAATTATGTTTGGCTCTTATTTAAGTTTAAAATGAAGTATTATTTGTTTATTTCGGTCAATTAAAAATGTCTATGTGCCGGTAAAAGGACACATAAATTTTCGATGAAAACTTGTCTTAAAAACACTTAATAAATTGAATCTTCAAATTTCAACTGTATGATGGTATGATTTATATTTTACAATTATTTAACTATAAAATCAGGCATTGTTTGTTTACTTTCGTCTAATATGTCAATAACAGATGCGTTATAATTAAGATAAAAATTTAAATAGTTAGTTTGTTTATAAAAAAATAGAGCTGCTACGAAAAAAAAAGTGGGGTTGTTTGGAGTCAACACAGCACCAAACAAAAAACAATTTTGTTGCCCAGTATTCAAAATTATATGCGCCTCCTCAAGCTGTCTAGTGGAAACAAAAAACTCACCGTTTATAATGAGATGTATTTTTGTAGGCTAAACCAGATTATAGCTACTCGTATGGTGTGAAGGATCCTCTGACAGGGAACAATCAGGAGCGCGAGGAAACTCGCGACGGAGACGTCGTTCGGGGACAATATAGTGTTCTTCAAGCAGATGGCACGACAAGAATAGTGCGATATACAGCGGATCCACGCAACGGTTTTCAAGCGTTTGTTGAATATCATTAGTAATACCATATTAATTTTGTAAAATACGCATATATTTTATTCTCGTGTTAATAAGATCTCGTATATGCAAGAACCGTAAAGACATGCCTAGGATAACTTCATGGAACGCATAATACGTACGTGACTACAATTATTTTTTATGAGAATTACGATTAGATTTACTGTGAAGTTGCCAAATAAATCGCCTAGGGTAATCAGAGCAAGCAATTTTTTGTATTAAAATTGAAAATTGTAATGAATGCAAGTAAATAAACGCTACAAAAAAAAATGTTAACAGTCTAATTCCGGCCAAAATTAAATGAGTAGTATATATAAGTGTGAATCCACCTCTTAGTAATCTACATATCTAGATTTCGATCTTATTAGATTTAGTTAGTGTAGCTCAGCTAGTGAGGATGAATTCACACAATATCTCGAGTGGTTATATACAAACATGATACAATTAACTTAACTTTCCTCCTATGGGGTTAGTTGTATCATTTTTAAATGAGTAGTTTTTTTGTTAAAGATCCGGATTGGTGCAATATTTGAAAAACGCAATTTTACTTATTACTTCTTAATTTGGTTACTTTTTGAGACTACTAAAACTTTTAAATTTTTAACCACATGTGCAAATATTTATTTGGTGCGTGGAGGTACGAAAATATGTTGATGTGCCCAAATTAATATTATTTTAACGTCCGCACTAATATTCCAGCCTAAACCTAAATTTATTTTAAATATTCAAATTGGGTCAGCATATACAAATATATATATATATATATATATATATATATATATATATATATATATATATATATATATAGACAGGGCTTTAAGATGATGGGCGTTACTTTCTAGATACCTGTATATGTATTTGGGGGATGAAACGCTAATTGTAACTGTATACTAACAATACATCATAGTTACATATATACCACCAGCCCTGATAGAGGAACAATATGATCTATTTTTTGAACTTCTGGAACAAACTGCAAATGAGAAACTAATACTAATAGGGGACTTTTACATATCTTCTTACGTAAATTACTCAAACACTAATTTAACACGAAGAATAGAACTATTTTCTAGCATAATGAACGCCACTCAGAAAAACACCTGCAAAAACAATCACGGGAGACTGCTAGATCTAGTGTTTTCTAATTTCGAAGTTGAAGTAGCAGACGAAGGTTTACCCATGGTTCCAAAAGATTCCTACCATCCGTCTCTAGCAATTAACCTGAGTTTTAATGATTGTACTAGTCTTCCCATAAACTTTCCGTCATCCAACACTTCACGCTACAACTTCAAAAAATCCAACTTTGTAAAACTATATAATGATTTCCTCGAAATTGACTGGTCTTTCCTAAATAACCATGATGATGTTAATAAAGCTGTAGAGGCATTTTATAATATAATATATTCAACTCTCAACCTATCAGTTCCAAAACAACCCGCCAATAAATCTTCATACCCCATTGGGTTCAATGCGGGTATTATAAGAAATGTCAAATTAAAGGAACTTATCCTTTAATTTGATATTTCTTATAATATATATTAGTTCAAAATGGAAAATAACTAAAAATATATATTATCTTAATGAGTTTAAAAGACTCAGAAGAACCACAAAAAGTCAAATTCAAATAGAGTATCGAAACTATACGAAAAAAACTGAGGAATCTATAAAATCAAACCCAAAAGACTTCTGGAACTATATTAGATCGAATAAAGGACAAGAATTCCTAGTAAATTGAAATATGAGAACAATAAATTTGAAGATCCTCAAAAAATTGTAGAAGCATTCTCATACGTTTTCTCAGAAAAGATAATTTCCAACACAACCCGTGTGTTGGAAATTATCTCCGTCAACCTACATAATATATATATATATATATATATATATATATATATATATATATATATATATATATATATATAAATCAAAAAGTCTACCAGTTTTTAACTTGCCAAAAGTTTCAGAGGAAGAACTCACTCAAATAATGGCCAAGCTTCCGAATAAAATGACGGCAGGACTTTGAATTAATTCCTAGTTTTCTGGTTAGAGATTGTCGGCTTATCTTTCCTAATCCTCTGTGCTTGCTAATAAATTTGGCTGTTAAAACATCGACTTTTCCTGAGTTGTGGAAACGAGGAAGAATAAGTCCTATCCACAAGACAGGCGACAATGAAGATATATAAACTACAGACCAATAACAATTTTATCAAACTTTGTCAAGGTATTTGAACAAGTCATTTACACATCCATACTAAATCATGTTCGGCCATTTTTATCACAACATCTGCATGGATTTCTACTGGGAAGGTCAACTATAACAAACTTGACCACAATAACGCAGTATATAAGTGAAATCTTAGATAAGCAAGGTCAAGTAGATACCATTTACACCGACTTCTCCAGTGCGTTTGATAGCATCAACCATAATATACTAATAAACAAACTAAGTATGCTTGGATTTCCACAAAGTTGTCTGCTCTTGATGAAATCTTACTTAAGTAGCAGAGCAAATTATGTATTCTATAATGGTCATAAATCTAATAGCATTATAACGTCTACTGGTGTTCCACAGTGATCGAACCTAGGACCACTTATTTTTACAATTTTTATAGATGATCTCCTAGAGTCACTAGACTGTAATGTGTTAGCTTACGCAGATGATTTAAAAAATTATCACAGAATATTGGGCCAACGTGATGTTACTTTAGTACAAAAGAATATTAATTCCATCATAGAATGGTGCAAAGATAATTTTCTGATATTAAATATATCCAAATGCTGTTGTGTATCTTATAGTAGGAACGATAGTAAGTTTGAAGGTGTATCTTATGGATGGATGTGTATTAGATAAAAAACTTAGGTGTGCGATTTGACAAGCGATTATCATTCACCTCATATATCGAAGAATTATGTGCCTCAGTATCGAAAATATTTGGTTTCTTAATGAGAACAACGCATGGTTTCTCTAATTTGGATCCCTGAAGATCTTGTTCAAATATCTAGTTCTGAGTAAGCTAGAATACGCATCAGTTGTTTGGTACCCGTTGTACACCTCTCATCAGCACACGATAGAGCGCTTACAACGTAGATTTCTAAAATTTCTATCATACAAAGAGGATGGACAATACCCGTGCAGAAATTTCGAATATGTGATGTTGGCTGGAGGGTAGCATAGCTACAGACACTTAGGCCTCAAATTGGACCCATTGTGAAAAATATATGATGTTACTGGACAGACATGACATGCAATCCTTGCAAATCATCGTCATATACACAGCTCGAAGTTTATATGGAAACTGTTTAATGGTAGAATGGACTGTTGTGATCTTTTAGGAAAACTACAGCTCCAAGTTCGCGACTGCCCTTCTAGCATGTTTCTCATTCCACGGCAAAAACAAACATGCTTTTAAAAGCTCCACTAACGCATATGGCAAAAATGCGAATCAGTTTTGTGAAGATATATTCCATAATAGTATTCAGATTATTTTTAATTATTAAGAGAGGTATACTTGCTAGTCTATATTATATATATATATATATATATATATATATATATATATATATATATATATATATATATATATATGTTAGCTTTAATTAAGATAATGCTTAATTGTTGTCCTGTAATTAGACCATGTCTGTTGGATAATAAATTTAATATTATTATTATTACGTCAGCATAGGGTAAAATTAAAATAAAACAATTATGCTCTATTAATTTTCCATCATTTCCACCTTAATTTTTATTTCAAATTTTCATTATTTGTTGCTAACCTAACAGTGGTTATAAAACATATTTTCAGTTAATTTTATTTTATAATTCTACATAAACAATTGAAATGTTACCAAAAGCCCTAAACAGTTTCTCTGCTTAGAAATATGTGATTCCAATAAAAAAATTAAATATACAGAATTATATAATAAAATAAATTGATTTTAGGAACTTTAGTTCTTAAAATTAGAATTTTATTATAGAATTGAACCTATTTTCCATCATTTAAATTGATTTAATTTTATAGTAAGTTATCAATAACTTTTTAACGTTAAGAGGTATAGTTATATGATATTCTTACAACTGTATGTATAGTTGTTCATACGTTTACAATATTTAAAGGAAATGATACAAGATAATTCTATTATTTTATTAGAAGTCGAATTTCAGACTAAAAGAGTTCATGTAAACAAGAAAACCCCACTAGGATTCATGTTATGTTGAGTTGGTTTTCATTGAAAAATCGGTGTACAAACTATTTGATTTATCGCATACACACAAAATTTAATTATAAATTCAAGTCTCATTTCAGTTATTGATTCAAATTCTGATTTGGTACTCAATTAACATAAATCAATTATAAATTGCTGCGCGTATGTTCAAGGTAAGATGAGTTTTAATTAGATTATCTTATATATCTATATTATAATTATATATAAGGCGTCATGTGGATATCGTTATTGTGATAAGAAAAATTGTTACTTTTGCAGGTTTACTTTTCATACCTACATAAACACGATTTTTACGTTTAGTGAATACGTAAAGTTAATCTGTTTTTTTGAGTATTTAGATTTAAATATTTTAGGCTTGACTGAGGGTAATAATAGGTAAACCCATAGTGAGGTCAAAATTGTATAAATATTGTTACGTTTTATGAATACCTAAAATAAAGTGAATCTGTTTTTCTGCGTATTTAGCTTTCAATAATTTGGACTTGACTGAGGGTAATAGGTGAACCCATTGGGAGGTCAAAATTGTATAAATATTTTTACGTTTTATGAATACCTAAAATAAAGTTAATCTGTTTTTCTGCATATTTAGATTTCAATATTTTTGTACTTGACTGAGGGCAATAGGTGAACCTATAGGGAGGTCAAAATTGTATAAATATTTTTACGTTTTATGAATACCTAAAGTAAAGTGAATCTGTTTTTCTGTGTATTTAGACTTCAATATTTTGGGCTTAACTGAGGGTAATAGGTGGACCCATAGGGAGGTCAAAATTGTATAAATATTTTTACGTTTTATGAATACCTAAAGTAAAGTGAATTTGTTTTTCTGCGTATTTAGATTTCAATATTTTGGGCTTAACTGAGGGTAATAGGTGGACCCATAGGGAGGTCAAAATTGTATAAATATTTTTACGTTTTATGAATACCTAAAGTAAAGTGAATCTGTTTTTCTGTGTATTTAGACTTCAATATTTTGGGCTTAACTGAGGGTAATAGGTGGACCCATAGGGAGGTCAAAATTGTATAAATATTTTTACGTTTTATGAATACCTAAAGTAAAGTGAATCTGTTTTTCTGCGTATTTAGACTTCAATATTTTGGACGTGACTGAGGGTAATAGGTGAACCTATAGGGAGGTCAAAATTGTATAAATATTTTTACTATGAATACCTAAAGTAAAGTTAATCTGTTTTCTGCGTATTTAGCTTTCAATAATTTGGACTTGACTGAGGGTAATAGGTGAACCCATTGGGAGGTCAAAATTGTATAAATATTTTTACGTTTTATGAATACCTAAAATAAAGTTAATCTGTTTTTCTGCATATTTAGATTTCAATATTTTTGTACTTGACTGAGGGCAATAGGTGAACCTATAGGGAGGTCAAAATTGTATAAATATTTTTACGTTTTATGAATACCTAAAGTAAAGTGAATCTGTTTTTCTGTGTATTTAGACTTCAATATTTTGGGCTTAACTGAGGGTAATAGGTGGACCCATAGGGAGGTCAAAATTGTATAAATATTTTTACGTTTTATGAATACCTAAAGTAAAGTGAATTTGTTTTTCTGCGTATTTAGATTTCAATATTTTGGGCTTAACTGAGGGTAATAGGTGGACCCATAGGGAGGTCAAAATTGTATAAATATTTTTACGTTTTATGAATACCTAAAGTAAAGTGAATCTGTTTTTCTGTGTATTTAGACTTCAATATTTTGGGCTTAACTGAGGGTAATAGGTGGACCCATAGGGAGGTCAAAATTGTATAAATATTTTTACGTTTTATGAATACCTAAAGTAAAGTGAATCTGTTTTTCTGCGTATTTAGACTTCAATATTTTGGACGTGACTGAGGGTAATAGGTGAACCTATAGGGAGGTCAAAATTGTATAAATATTTTTACTATGAATACCTAAAGTAAAGATAATCTGTTTTCTGCGTATTTAGCTTTCAATAATTTGGACTTGACTGAGGGTAATAGGTGAACCCATTGGGAGGTCAAAATTGTATAAATATTTTTACGTTTTATGAATACCTAAAATAAAGTTAATCTGTTTTTCTGCATATTTAGATTTCAATATTTTTGTACTTGACTGAGGGCAATAGGTGAACCTATAGGGAGGTCAAAATTGTATAAATATTTTTACGTTTTATGAATACCTAAAGTAAAGTTAATCTGTTTTCTGCGTATTTACCTTTCAATATTTTGGACTTGGCTGAGGGTAATAGGTGAACCCATTGGGAGGTCAAAATTGTATAAATATTTTTACAATTTATGAATACCTAAAATAAAGTTAATCTGTTTTTCTGCATATTTAGATTTTAATATTTTTGGACTTGACTGAGGCTAATAGGTGAACCAATAGGGAGGACAAAATTGCACAAATATGATTTATTGTTAAATTTGAATAAGTAATAAATATATTTATTGATAAGAAGTTTTGAATGAGAATAAGTAATAAATATATTTATTGATAAGAAGTTTTGAATGAGAAAGAGTGACGCGAAAATATAAGAATTTTTAAGACAATTTTAACGAAATGTATATAGTACGAATAATTAATAAAGCATAATAAAAATACCGATAAATATTGTAAGTTATTGATATATTAAATAAAACGGTGGAAATTAAGAATTGTGTGATCTCTTGCAAAATTAAAAAGTTATAGCAATTGAGAATTTTTCTGGAAGGCGAAAAGGCCATGGGCCGATAGACCGGTGTGAAGTTCAATTCTTCATATTCTTCATATTCTTATAATTCCGGGCAACTCGTGAGATGGCGCGGTTTGGACTTTTTCTCGGATCATTGTTACTAAACGGAGTGTGCAAAAAAAAAATTTCTACAGTTTTTTACTTATATCTTGCTAACTATAAAATAAGAAAAAGCAAATTTAAGTTAATTTTGTTAGGTGTTATTGAATAATATTTGCAACAAACCAAATTGTAATTTTTGTTAATGTACCCCCCACGATTCTTTTTAAACTTTCAAAATATTGTATAGAATTTAACAACAATCATCAGACATGTTTTCGAAAAGTGCGCTGGAACTTTTTTTAAAAATATTTTTGAACATATACATGTATGTAAGTAAAATATTTGTAAAATCATTTTTTATTTATAACAAATGTATGTGCCGATACACCAATGTTTTTATTTAACAATTTTGTTCAAAAACGAACAGTTAAAAAAGTTGACAGAAAGTATTTTTTATAATCCTGTCATTGAATAATATTTGCAACACAACAAATTGCAATTTTGTTCCGCTCACGAGTTTGTGAGAGTGGCATAACAAAATAAACTAAAATAAACGATTGACACAATTGAATAAAATGATATAACAATATTAAGATTAGGATAGATATGAAGTTACTATGATCTGCGGATCAAACAAGAATACTGGAACAAGCAAATATGTCTGTCTACAAGCAGGAAATCATGGACAATTCAAGTAAATGTTTCAGAAAGTTATGAAGAAATTAGATGAGATTAAGAAGAAGCTTAAAAGAAGAAATAAAAGAAATCAAGGATCAAAGAAAACATGGACAATTGAAGGAAAAGTTACCGAAAATTATGAATACAATAGATGTGATTAAGAAGCAACTGAAAGAAGAAATAAAATAAATCAAGATGGAAATGGAAAGCAAGGAAAAGAAATAGGAAAAAGAGAGAAAAACCCTAAATGAAAGAATAGAAAAGCTGGAAAGAAGAACACAAAGTGAGTTGGATAATAACATATTAATTTCAGGGTTAACAGGAGGACCCGAGGAAAAAGTAAAAGGTAACAAGGTTTTAGTTTCTTCTTGTGTATGGCACTTCATAAACTAAAACTTGATAACACTGCAGGAATAAAAGGAATAACAACGGAAATTATTATAACCATTGACAGCCGATATATAGAGAAAAATCAGTTTAGCGTGGGCTGTACTTGGAAAACCCGCACATATTCACAAAGAATCAGAAATACCAACAAACCTAGAATGGAAGATATATGAGACAGTCGCTCTAACAAAAAAAAAGTAAACAACAACTACGAATTTGTCAACGTGTGATGGAACGTGCGATGCTAGGGATCAGCTTAAGGAATAGACAAAGATATGAGGATATCAGTGCGAGAACTAAAGTCTGTGACGTGGTGGAACAAAATTCGAAAAGTAAGTGGTGCTGGACAGGACAAAAAAATCATTATCCAATGGAAACCACGAATAATGAAGAAGAGTACCGGTAGACCCCAGTTAAGATGGCAGTAGAGAGGTGAGCGGGAAAATCCTGGATGCTGGCAGCACAACACTGACAAACATGGAGGCAAATGGATCAATACAGGCTGATCAAAATAATGATTTTAAATTAATTATTTTCTTGTACATTTTTTTTCAAAGAATTCTACGAAATAAGTATAATGCCAGATTATTTGTGGACATATTTCACAAGAAGGAAGCGAAATGTTTTAAATGTGCAAATCAGATATTAAATTGTAAGGTATCGTCAACTAGCAGAGTAATAGAATAAATTGCAACATATTCATAAAATAATTCTATAACAAACTATAACTATGCCAGATTCTTTGTTGACATATTTCACAAAAAGGCAGCGAAATGTTTTAAATGTGCAAATCATATATTAAATTGTAAGGTATCGTAAACTAGCAGAGTAATAGAATAAATTGCAACATATTTATAAAATAATTCTATAAAAAAATATAAATATGCCAGATTCTTTGTGGACATATTTCACAAAAAGGCAGCGAAATGTTTTAAATGTGCAATTCAGATATTAAATTGTAAGGTATCGTCAACTAGCAGAGTAATAAAATAAATTACAACATATTCATAAAATAATTCTATAAAAAAAATATAACTATGCCAGATTCTTTGTGGACATATTTCACAAAAAGGAAGCGAAATGTTTTAAATGTGCAAATCAGATATTAAATTGTAAGGTATCGTCAACTAGCAGAGTAATAAAATAAATTGCAACATATTCATAAAATAATTCTATTGAAACGATATGCAAATGAACTGCAAGTCACAATTTATTTTTTGTTTGAAAAAATATTTTCTTTTACTCTAATTCCGGTTTTTAAAATTTTCTGGAAATTTAATTTCATATTTCCTGATTCCTGTGTACATAAATAATTCGGGAAACCTTATTCTCTACGTGGGATAAAAGTAGCATGTATTCGTATTCCAATGTACGAAGTTTCAAAATACTAAAAATATTTCGTGTAAAATTTCTTTCCATTATAAATAACTTGGTTATTAAAAAGTATTATTATTAAAACAAATACTCTGTGAATGCGTACATGATACTTATTATTGAAACTTACCTGTACAGATGAAAACGGTTTCAGTTATTGCTACTATCTTTTGCTGAATGTGCTCTGGATCTGTACGAACAGCAACTAATGCAGATGAACACTGACAACTATTGTTATTATGATTATTATAAGCGTCCCTATACAAAAAGAGCAAACAAGCGTGTCTAATAATTGCATGACAATAATTAAAAGTGCATGGACTAATGTGCTGGTTACAACGGTTTTATCACAGATCGCACTGATATAACAAAGTTCGTTAGGAAAACTACTCTTTTAAGTAATTAAACTTATGCAATTAAATGTAATTTAGCACTATACATGTTATCTTTATTAAACTTACCTAGAAAAGCTAATTAATTCGAGACATTTTATACGAATAATAATTTTCCTGAAGAGAGTAACAGTAATTAGTTATACAAATATTTGTAATGGAAAATTATTTCTGAATATCAACTATAATATACAAACTAGTTTATTTTTAATTGCAAAGACGAATGTAAATCGTTTAAATGGGAAATTATTTCTGAATATCAAATATAATATACAAATAGTTTTTTTTTAATTTCAAAAACGAATATGAATGAGAAACTGGTCTATAGTTCTTCACGATTAAACGGTGAAGAATTATAGACCAGTTTCTCAATCAAATAACTGTTTATGAGTACAATATGTACAATATGTTAAAACGAATAATTATGCGTTTTTATACAAACATAAATTGCTATCGGATAGCAACATAGAAACACCTACAAAATTTAACTTAGCCATATATTGGCAAGCATTTTTTTGCAAAAGTAGAAAATTGCATAATAACTTATTCGTAATTAATTAGAATTTCATTGCTTATACGACAAAACTGCAATTTAATTTTGTTCCGTCTTTTTTATATAACGCTAATAAAGTTACATAAATATAATTAATCTACCATTGACATACAATAATGAGTGGTTTTATTCAATTAGTACAATTAAGTGTGAACACTTTGGTGTGTTATTAATTATGCCATTTAGGCGACTAATCATACGCATTACCACTAGTCGCGAGTATCATGACTTACATCCATTGCTATCCGATACCAACATGGTTGAATATTGTCGACGATGATTACGAACATCTGTGGACCATGATTTGTAACTTATTAGGTCGTACAGAGAAATTATTCGGAATATTGACTTTGTTTCGGATCGAACTATATCTCGGCATTCTAGTATTTATTATGATGAGAAGTATAAATAGGTTTATTTTGTTAATGCTTTAACACGAAAAAATGTAACACATTTTTGATTTTGTTTTATGAGAATTAAGTTTTTATAACAATTTGCTCTAAAGTTAAATTTAAAGCAACTTCTCTTCACTTCTTCACTTCTTTACCTATGTTGGTATTTTACATTCCCAATACAGCAGTGCTGTATATAAGAAGGTTTCGCGAAAAATTTTAAATTGCTAATTTTAACGTTTCTTTGCGTCTCATGACTAATATGGTCAAAATATACTATGTTTGGAAAATGTCCGTGTCCATGTCACGCCCTCGCGTGCGTATGTTTGCGTGTGTATGTATGTCTGTGACCAAGTCCGAGAAAATCGCTGCCAAATTTGGAAATCGGCTGAGAAAGCGAGTTGGGACGATTCCGTGAGAATTTGAATGGTGAAAAAGCTTGGTAATAATTTATTATTGCACGGACTGCTCAAAAAAAGCGTAAATGGTCGCACGTTAAATGTACGAAATCTATATTTTTATTTAATATCAATTAATTAATTCGGAATGTCAGGTGGTGCCCACACCAGATTTTTTCTAATTTCTATCCAACTCATAAATCTAATTCCAAATGTCTCCGTGGTAAAACTAAAGAGACACTCTATAGATACATACAACATATAACACAATGAGCTAACGAAGTCTGTAATTTTTTTCATTTTCATTCAATATATTCAATATTAATACTATAAATAACACAGGTCATACACATGTACGTAGTGATATTTATGTTTATAAACATTATTTTTGTTTCGTTATAACATTAGTTGATGTAACTTGATTCGGTTAGGTAATCCCTGACGACTCTAAATCGTTTTCACCATAGTCAAAAAAATATCGAAAAGGGAAAGTGCATTGGCGCTTCGAAGCCAGCCAAAAGAAAACCGCGCATGCATCCACTTATTACAAGATCTAGATCGCGCACATAAATGTGCCATATACGTACATACACCTGTATTTATTTCTGTGAAATAACGACAATTGTAAACTACAACCTTAATGAAACTGCATTACTATATTTGCAGCAGAATACCAACGAGCACTTCCTTGTAATTCACATTAAATTTCATATAAAAGCGTGCTCTCCCAGAGATTATCTACATTTTATTCAATACACGCAATGAAATGTAACATTTACAGGCCTGCATGTAATCGTTATATAACTTTATATGCATTTGGATGTAAGTCATGATACTCGCGGCTAGTGGTAATGCGTATGATTATTCGCCTAGAGGGCGTAATTAATAACACACACTTAATTGTACTAATTGAATAAAACCACTTATTGTTGTATGTCAATGGTAGATTAATTATATTTATGTAACTTTATTAGCGTTATACAAAAAAAGACGGAACAAAATTAAATTGCAGTTTTGTCGTATATGCAATGGGATTCTAATTAATTACGAATAAGTTACTATACAATTTTCTACTTCTGTAAAAAATCTTGCCGATATATGGCTAAGTTAAATTCTTTAGGTGTTCTTTCGCACGCTCCAAGTCTGCAAACAAACGTCTATACATACTGATTGCCTAGTTGTACATATACATAACTACACACAACGTTTCCTGTATCTTAAATTTCCGCATTTTTATATTCTGTTGCAATGAGTCGACGCCGGTCGTTTACCAAAAAATATGTATTTAATTTGATATAAAATATATTTTCATACTTATTAAACCATTTTTTCCAAGATTCGCAGATTATTAAGAGAGTATAAATACTAGCCCATTGTGATATATGTTATATGAATACTGCCTTTAAAAAAATCACAAAAATATTTAATGACTGATTTTAAATATAAACAATTAGATAAGAACCAAAACAATTAATCATCGATAATTTTTGTTAAATAAAAAGTTCATTAAAATCATTTATGGGTGTAAACATGGCATACATCAAGCAGCCTTTGAAGGACTAGTCTAATGAATATGAAAAGAAACATCATATTGATGAGAGCAGTGAAGAAAACTTTAGAAATAATTAAATTCGAAAATAAGATGACGATAAACAAGAATACAAAGTTGCCCAACCGAAGGTGAGACAACAAATATGTGAAAAGAAAAATAATACCTGGGGAAAACCGTTAATTATGTAGGAAGCAAAAGTTCCGAGAGCTGGAAAATGATAAAGAATTATGAACCGAACTATAGTTCATCCCATAGATCACAAACTTGGAGATTCAGAAAATCGATTCTAGAAAAGCTAAAATAAATCAAAGAGCTATAGAGAGATGAATACTAGACAAATTCGTAATGGATAATAAAACACATAGCTGGTTACTGCAAAGACGCAGTCCAAGATATGGTAAAACGCATTGCCACCATGAAATAAATGGAACTGGGCGGGATATGTAGTAAGAGAATCCATTTATTTTAATTTTGAAAATTTGGATAACACTATCAATCAAACGCAGTATAAATTTTATCTATTTCAACTATATGGCACCAAAATGCTACAATTTTTTACCAACAGAAATAAAAAACACTAAGACAAATAAATTATTTAAAATACAATGCAGAAAATTTATTAATCCAAATTTATTCATGTATGAAAAATTAATGAGAAATCGATAAATGTTTCACAGTACTTTACACAGGCTAAATGCAAAATTAACAAAAAATTGTAAATATAGAAATTAAGAAGCTAATTTATAATTATGTACGCACATACAAGTGCCTAGGCCTTACCTGCATAAACAGGGCTAATATTAATTACTGTAAATTCAAATTATTAAATGCAATAATGTAAATGTAATAAATGTAAATCAGAAAAGAAGGAAGTAGATGCAATGGGAGTATACTATTAGTTAATGTTTGCATGGGATATCGTATTAATCATAATCAATCATATATCATCACATCAGATTTGGAAAATACCCTTCCAAATCATTACATCAATACTATACCTAATCATGGTTTTTATAATCTGCTGTTATATATTATGTGGATTTTTATTTAGGGATTTTGTCAAGCGGGCAGATGAGTTAACCACAATATGTAGTTAATTTTAGTTGTCGTACTTGTATTAATTATGCCAATAAAGGATTTCTATATACAAAACGTCTCCATACAGTGCAAATAATATGTCATCTTGCTGGTACTATTAATTAAAGTAATATACAAGCGTTACATTTAGCACACGCTTGATTCACTATGCGTGGTTTATTTTAAATAACAATCTATATGGACTACTACTATAACTTCAGCAAAACCGATATGTTATACAACAGCTTGCTTCATGCATTATTTCGTCGTTAATAAATCAATTATATAGCCGCTCACATAAGGTTCTTAATGTATTAAATTTACTCCTTCTTCACACTCGGTTTTATGTGGTTTATGCCGTTTACACCCCGATATATGTGTGTGGTGGGATAAAATGATACGTATAAAATGTCAGTCCGTTCCTGTTAGGCTCAGTAAAAGTTTCACTTTCCATTAAAAATAAGAAAATGAAGGTATTTCTTATTAGTTAGTAGTCGATGCGGCTTTAATATTGTGCAGTGTTGTGAATTGAGAAGATTAAATTAATATTAAATTAATACGATATAGTATTATATTGGTGTAACTTAATATAAATGAATTATATATACAGAAGTTAATTTCATAGTAGTTTCAATGTATATTAGTTAAAGATGGTTTCAAGTCAAATATTTAACGTAATTTATGAAAATAATAACTAAATTTAGACAGTTTCTAATTATTTACCATTGACTTATGTTAAATTTTTAATTATTTTTTCTCTTTACTTATGTTGATACTAATTTGCTAAAATAAAAGTAAATTAGTATCAAAATAAGTAAAGAGAAAGTAATAATAATTAAAAATTTAACAAAAGTCAATGATAAATAAATAAAACAATTTTTTACTTTGTTTTTTTTATCAAACTTCAGTTACACTTTGCAACTAGTTTCGGCTAAGCTCTAGCCAAAGTGTAACTGAAGTGTGATAAAAAACAAAGTAAAAAATCGTTTTATTTATTTATCATTGACTTTTGTTAAATTTTTAATTATTATTACTTTCTCTTTAATTATTTTGATACTAATTTACTTTTATTTTTGCAAATTAATATCAACATAAGTAAAGAGAAAAAAATAATTAAAAATTTAACATAAGTCAATGGTAAATAATTAGAAAATGGCTAAATTTAGTTATTATTTTCATAAATTATATGACACCATCTTTAACTAATATACAAAAAAATAAAATCGTTTTATTTATCCTTTAAAATCAATTATCACAAAGTAGACGTCTTAACAATCCAATATTTTCAATAGTAAATAATTTAGAAAATGAGTAAATTTTAGGAGAAACTTTTAGGAGAATATTTGTTTGACTTTATATCTAAGTAAAATATACACACAGGCGGAAAGGCCCGAGAAGGAGCGATAGCTAAATAAAGATTGTTTACATAAAATAACTAAAAATAAAATTTATAATATACTAATAAATGTATCCCTAGAGATTTCATTAGGGACACCTCTGGTAAAAATGATTCATAAAGTTTATAAAGACTTAGTCTTATTACTTCGAGAAATTATTCGTTTATATTTTGAACCCGAATATCGATAGCCAGTTTAAAACATGTAACAAATACAGTAACCACTATTAAGGTTACTGTATTTGTTACAATTTTCTAAACTGGCTATCGACATTCGGGCTCCTCTGCCTGGTAAAAATGATTAATAATGTTTATAAAGACATCTTATTCTTCTAGAAAGTATTTATTTATATTTTGAATTAATAGTAGTTACTGTATTTATTACAATTTTTTAACTGGCTATCGACATTCGGGTCATTCTGCCGTGTGTTAGTGGATATGTATATGAGTGTTAGGACTTGTTACTTCGTCCCCGAGTTTTCTAAAGTTTAGTTAATTATTTTGAATTCTTTATTATTAATACACAAATAAATACAAAATTGTTACTTCGTCCCCGAGTTTTCTAAAGTTTCTTTAATTATTTTGAATTCTTTATTATTAATACACAAATAAATACAAAATTACTGGAAATATTGAATTGTAATGCATTTCAGGCAATATACACTCATATAGTAGAACTGACTGCAATTGTTACAATCTGGACTAAGAAAAAAAAATCCTAATTTATAAAAAAATACAGAATTATTGAATATTTGGCTGGGTGTTACATCTATTTGCAAAACAATAATACTGACGTTGGCTGTCCAGTCAAGTTTTTGCTCAAAATAGCGGCAAAAATTCATGCAATTCTGCAAAAAGATGTGAAACACCCAGTCAAATATTCAATAATTCTGTAAATTTTAATAAATTAGGATCATTTTTTTCCTTAGTTCAGATTGCAACAATTGCAGTCAGTTAACTATAGAGCTTTTGTTTGAATAATATTATTTAATATAAGGTTAACGATAACTCATTTCAAGAAAGTAAAAAAGACCACAACTAGCGGGATGGTATGCTAAGAAAATTTGAATTGTAGTTTAGGATAATTGGTAGTTATTTCTACAAAGTAAAATGTGTTATATTTTATATTAGTTTGTTAGTTTGTTTTAGCAGTGCTAATAAAGGTTCAAATTAAGTGTACATTTTTGTTCATTCATTAAATAATCTATTATTATTTAGCTCAGTGTAGAATTTAGTCATTTATTTGCACCCCTCTAATACAGCACCTGTGGCAACTGTTAGTAAACATACTTTTTCTGCCACTCAATAGTATACATTAATATACTGCAATTTAAATTGAAACTTTACTGTATTTAAAACTGTTTAATTTGGTAGGTTCTAATTATACTGACGATAATAACCTACATAAGCTGCCACCCCCAATATGGACACGGACAACTAGGACATGGTGCTATTATTCATGCAGCCCCGGTTCATAAAATAGTCGCTGAGCAAGTGGTAAGTTAGCTAGTATATAAATCTATATTGCTGAAAAATAACAATGTACAATTTTCATATGATTTTCGTTGTTACATAAAAGTTACGCATTCTCAAGTAGTTTTTGAGTTTTGGAAAGAGGTAATAGTCAAATGGGATGAAGTTTGGACTGTAAGGTCGATGTTGTAATTCTTAAAGCTGCATTCATTGTCTACTTCTTGAACAATTTTTGCATCCTGCATTTGTTGAGCAGACCAGGGGGTCTATTCTGTAACTTCAGACGGTCTGGTAAATGATCAGACCGGTCTATTTTTTAACCAACTGTTTCAACCCCATACTCCGCGAACACTAGTGTAATACTGACTTACGACAAATATCACAAGTTTTCCAATAGTGACGAAAAATAGATTATAATCCTAACTTATTTCACTAATTTGTGACATTTCGCGTAGCAGAGTATATATATATATATATATATATATATATATATATATATATATATATATATATATATATATATATATTCGGAGCGTGAGGCTGAAACAATGGCTATTTGATTTCCATAGGTAACAGACCGGACTGATCATTTACCAGACCGTCTGAAGTTACAGAATAGACCTCCAGGATTTTCTGAGCATTTTAAGTTCATAATTGTGTCTTTGTAGACATTGTCTGTTATCTACATTTAGCTGTGGCCACCACTTTTCGCGCAGATAATTGCGTCTTCGTCTTTTTGGGTGGCGAAGAGCTCTCCAGAACCATGGACTCTTATTTCGTGGGAAATAATAGTGGTATACATAGTTCTCATCCAGAGTGACAACTCTATAGAAGAAGTCTTTAGCTTGGTATAAAGCAGTCCAATTCTTCTCGCAAATGTCACGTCTACAAAGTTTTTGTTCGGGTCTGAGTAATTTGGTAATCCATCGTGCCGACACTTTGGTCATTGCCAAATTTGTATCGGCAATTTAAAAAACACTCGTTTCTGATATTCTTATTTCTCAAGTAATAACTGAAACTTTTGGGTCGGCGTTCAATCAACATCAAATCATTAACTTTCTTGCTGATTATATCCATTCGTATTATCAGAGGTCTTCCACACTTTATGGTTATCATGAATGAATTTCCTACTCATTTGTACTGCCTTCACCAATATTTACCTTGGAAATAAAACGGTCTATTTTCTCCATATCTCATAGATATTCTTCACGCTACTATTCTTTCGCTTCTTACAACTGATAACACAAAAATGAAAAATGTAAGCGATCCTCAATCTGGAGATGACATTATAAAAGTCACAGAAACTTGGCCTAAGAAAATTATCGCATATATTTTATTATAGCATTATGTTTTATGCCTAGGTGTATAACATACAAAACAACGCTCATAGTAAGACATATTCAATATATTGGTGTTTCAAGTCAGTCGATACCTTACTATCTGATTACATAAAATCAACTAGTACATACAATTTGTTATTCATATCATTATATACTTGACTTGTCATTGAAAGTCTTACCATATATCGATGGTGCAGCGCAAGAAGGTTCAATGTGCTTTTTTTAACAAAAGGAAGAAACTGATTTAAAGGACTAAACTAAAAGGACCAATCTACAAGAGGCAATCTGCGGCTCTTCCTCAATTCTTTATTTCACAATAGTTAAAAGTACTAGTGCGGGAAGTAGTATTTCCCGCACCCAAATTAATGCGGGAAATGACTTGTCTTAGGACATGAGTACAAAAAGATACAAAATTTGTGGGTGGTATTTATACCAAAACCAGTACGGGAAATATACTAATAGGCGAAATCTTACAGGCCCATCAGTCTGACCTCATTCCTACTTAAAACAATTGAAAAACTGATTGATAGATACATCAGGGACTTAAAATGGTCTTAAAACCACTGCACAGACACCAGTATGCTTATTCATTAGGAAAGTCGTGTGAAACCCCAGTACATGAAATAACCAGAAAAAGAGCGGAAAAAGCAACCAATAACAAGCAGACCGCTCTTGCAGTCTTCTTGGATATAGAAGACGCTTTTGACAATACCTCGTTTGAATGCATTACAAGAGCCACACAAGCTAGAGGTATAATATATATAACCGTGGTCGGCTGGGTCGGCCAAATGCTAAGTGGGTGGAGAATAAAAGTATCGTTAAATGGAATAATAAAGGAAGTATCGGTCGGCAGGGGTTGCACGCAAGGCGGCGTACTGCCACTTTTTCTGTGCCTAGTTATAGACGAAATTTTAGAGCAACTAGACCAGAAAGAATGTACAAGCCTACAGCGACGACGTAGCAATACTCGCAGTCGGTAGATTTAACATCAGAACCTCTGCAAGGTACACTTAAACACGTGAAACGGTTGTGTGTAGGGGAGGGCCTCACGGTCAACCCCGATAAAACCTTTCTAGTACCAATTACAAATAGCAGAAATTTAAATAAGATATCGACGCTGCTCGGCCGAGAAATACAAATGGAGGGTCTAGTTACTATCTAGGTGTAACTCTAGACACAAAACTGACCTACAAGCCACATATGACAAAGATTACTAACAAACTCATGAAAGCCGACATGCCGGTTAACCCCGAAAAAACCTCTCTAGTACCATTTACAAGTAGCAGCAATATAAATAAGATAACAACATCGACGCTGTCGAGAAATACAAATGGAGGGATAGGTTTAGGTTTAGGTGTAACTCTAGACACAAAACAGACCAAGCCACATATGACAAAAAATACTAACAAAGTCGTGAAAGCCGGCATGCCGGCGAATGTTCGAAAAAACCTGGGGACTAACACCAAAAATGGTGCCATACACTCGAGTTATAAGACCCATTGTGAGTTACGCGCCAACAATCTGTTGGCACAAAGTCTCAGACCGGATTTGCAGAAGAATACTAAGTAAAATAATGGGCTGCCTAAGAATAGCAGAAGCAATGGCAACCCCCAGAATGGGGAAATGTGTTACATGCAAAATTTAAAGGATCAATCTGGTTTATTGATAAATCTAAAACAAACAAAGGAACAGGACTAGGAGTGTAAGAGAACGGCTCGACCAGAGACAAACTTTATTGGAAAGAAACTATAGAAAGAATGAAATTACTATTGTGACGGATGGTCAAGCAGTGATGAGAATACTACACTCCAGCGTGAATAACTCTGATCTCTGGTGATAAAAGTGCATAATTGTCATAGAATGCATTGAATACCTGATGATATTGGAAGCCCGCAATAAACTAACACGTGCATGGGCACCGGGACATGAGGGAATCAAAGGCAAAGTAAAAGCGGATAAATTGGCGAACGAGGCAAGTGAAATAATATTCATTGGCCCTAACCAACCTGCAGGATACCGTATTAGATCGCAAGGAATAGCTTGAGAGAGTATGTAAGAAACTGCCACCGCTGGCACTGGGAAGCCCACACAGGAATGAAATACTCGAAGATGTTCATTTAGGCTCCCAAAAAAAAAAGGCGACGGGAGAAATCCTAAAACTAAATAGGAACCAATTAAGAAATGTCGCAGGACTTCTAACAGGACACTGCACATTAAATAAACACCTGCACACTATGGGGATAGACAAATCACTAACGTGCAGAAGCTGTGGGGAAAATGAATATACCCCACTACACTTGCTGCGAAACATTCAACGCATGCATGGAACAGCTCTTTGGTTTAATGCGAATAAAACTAAATGAGCCTCGACCATTTATGAAAACTTCTGGACTTCATTGAAGATATAGAGTTTATGGACGAGGAATAAGAAATCGGGCAGCTCAATAGGTCAGACGTGGCCGCAGTGCAGTGGCATGCTTCTGCAAAACCAGAAAAAAAAACAGATTAAATTACTTTGGACCTCTTATGCTATTAATACCCAGGGTACCTGTTTTCCTAATATCTTATATATCTTATATATCTTACTATAGGAAAACAGGTACACTGGGCATTAACAGTGCGGAGGGATATAAATTGAAATCATGCCACATTTTCCGCAATGAACATAGGTAGTTAGATTGAAGAGGAGCCGACCCACAGTGTATATACTATGATTTTACAAAACTGTCCCGGATTCTAGCTCTGTGTCCCGGATTCTAGCTATGTGTCCCGGATTCTAGCTATGTGTCCCGGATTCTAGCTTTGTGTCCCGCATAGATACGAGCCCCGGAAATATCCCGGGAGTTTACAATTGTAAATTATAAATTATATTTAGTTTCTATAGCATTTCCACATATGGATCGTATAATTTTTAGAGCCTTGAATTGCTGTCATGTAACGTAAATGTTGAAAAATTTCAAGAGTGGTACAATAAAGAAATACCTACTGATAAGTGTGGAAAAAAAAATCGTATCAAAGAAAATCATATTCCTTGCATTCATTTCATAAAATATGTAGAATTCTCGCTAGTTTACCGGGCACAAATGCGGTTAATTAACGTGTGTTTTCTATTATAAATAATTTGTAGACAGTAGATAGATCGCAGTTGATTGTTGTTACTCTAAAGGCAATCGTTGTAACAAACAGCAATTTTGAGTGCAATACAGCGATGAACTTCTTAAAAACGTTTATATATTTATAAACAAGAAGACTTTTTTACGATGCCATCACGTTTACATCATTGATGTATTCGGAAAGTAAAAAGGAATTGGATTAATAAACACTAGTGACAAGAAAATCAGTAATCTTACATTTATGGATATTTTTTTACATGAAAAGTAGTAAATTGAATTAAAAAAAATAATAAATGCCAGAGAAACCTTCTGTAATCGTTTTCAATATTTTGATATTTATTATATTGTAAATATTTGATTTCGTGGTATTTTGTAGAACGTGACATTTTTCCATTCCACTTTCCATGATGCATTTAGAAATGCATGCTTGGTAAATCATTAATAGAAATTTGAAAGTTAATTATCTCTTTTAGTTTAGATACAATTAAGGCAACTAGGAATCAATAATCATTGAGAACTCTCTCTGTGCACTCCATAGGGAATCTGCTTACATAACAATTATTTAATGCAGCGACAGTGAGATTAGAGAGCTGCTATAAATGGAGATACTGGTATTTACTATGTCTGAAAAATTAAGGTGTTTTCCACGTTATGTAATAGTTGTTATAGTCTAGATTAGGATAGGGCGACACATAACTAGTAACTACGCTACTACGCTAATGCTAGACATTTGTTTATTTTATTTTATTTTATTAAAACTTTTATGTAAAGCTATAAGCCCGGTCATTTTTTATTTGAATATTGTTGTAATGGGTAAATGTAAAGATATTTATTACTGATAAAGGTAAGCTATGTATACTACTTTTTTTTTGTAACTGACACACTTGGAAGGATAAGAAATATGTATGGGAACGTAATAAATAATGTGGTTAATTGGCTGTATTACCTACAGTTCCATTCACTAAAATTCGCGAGAAATTAAATTCGACCATTTTTTTGAAAACTTAATTATCAGCATTTTATTCAAAAAAACTATTTTTTTAAAAATCTAGGTTGCTATTGATAAAAATCAAGGTACATAATAAATAATGTGGTTAATTGGCTGTATTACCTAAAGTTCCATCCACTAAAATTCGCGAGAAATGAAATTCGACCATTTTTTTTGAAAACTTAATTATCAGCATTTTATTAAAAAAAACTATTTTTTTTTAAATCTAGGTTGCTGTTGATAAAAATTAAGGAATATAATAAATAATGTGGTTAATTGGCTGTTTACCTAAAGTTCCATCGACTAAAATTCGCGAGAAATGAAACTCTACCATTTTTTTGAAAAATTCATTATCAGTATTTTATTCAAAACTTTTTTTTTTTGAAAAATTAATTAACAGTATTTTATTAAAAAAAAACTACGCGAATTGTAAACCGTCGATAGCAAATAGACTATTGACCAATTCAAACCAAAAAACGTAGCTACCTACAATCATGCGATACTTGAGATTGTAGTATAATAATTGTCAAATATGTACTAAAATAATGGAAAACAGTAAACCAATCATTATTTATTTATAGGCATATCCAAAATACGCTTTTAAATATGGAGTCCAGGACCACCACACAGGCGATCACAAATCCCAGCATGAAGAAAGGGACGGGGACGTGGTGAAAGGCGAATACTCTCTGGTAGAAGCGGATGGTACTGTGCGGAATGTTAAGTACACGGCCGATCACCATAACGGCTTTAATGCAATCGTCACAAAATCAGGGCATGCAGTGCATCCACAGCAGGCCCATAAAGCTCCTGCATCTATTACAACGCATTTTGGAGGCGGCGGCCATCATTACTAAGTATTATTAAGGCTAAATGTTAGCCCAAATTAACAAGTACAAATATGCACTAATAGTGATTCGATTTGGGCAATCTTTTTTTACTTTTGTTATATTTCGTTTATTTAATGTTGTTAACACAGCCATTCTATTTAAATATGGCGAAAATCTAGTATTAACTATTAATAATTCAGTGGCGTTTTTTTCTGAATTGTTTTCTCATCTTTCTCGAAGTAATCCTAAATACATATTTTATGGGGGTACACGTGTTTACTTCTATTATTATGTATTCTTCTTTTTTAAATATGTTTCAATAAACTTTCATGAATAATTGAATTGAATGTTATTACTATTGATAATTCAGTGGCGTATTTCTGAATTGTTTGCTCTCAAAGTAATCCTGAATGCCTATTTAATTAGGGTATATGTGTTTACTCCTATATTTATGTATTATTGTTTTATAAATAGGTTTTAATAAACTTTCATGAATAATAGATGTTTAATTCATTATTGTAGGCAACTGTATTAACTATGAAAAAATTATTTGTATACGAATATGCTGATCTAACAGTAATAGTAGTAGTAGTAATGGGGTATCGGAAATATTACCAATAAGTAGTGTCGGATCGTAATCGAGTTTTTAAGCCGAAACCGAAATATGTCTAAGTTTTGGCCAAAACTGTAACTGAAACGTTTTAAACACATGTTTTCTGAAGATTTTTCTTAGTAACCACACTGACTTATACGAGTTATCAAGATATAGGGCAAAATAGTAATCAGGGCATATGCCTATTTTCCCTGTATCTCCATAAATCGCTTCGAAAACGCTTCCTTCCCAATGCATCTTGATAACTAAACGAGATAGAGGGTTGTGGTTTGTTGCATTTATTTCAGCTCGGTGGTTTCTATTCGGGGAGCAGTAATAATTGATCAAGCACCCGCTAGATATTGCATGGTTGACACCTATTTTGCCATGTATCTTGATAATTCGTTTTGAAAACGCCTATTTCGCAATGTATCTCGATAGCTAAGCGAAATAGAGGGTCGGGATTTGTCGCATTCGTTGCAGTTCATTGATTTCTATCGGGAAGCAATAACAATTGAGAAAAATTTTGGTGGATTGAAAGAAAATGACATTCACCATCTATGTTCTGTCGCATATTTTGCCCTATATATCTCTATAACTCGTTGAAAGTTATATATCTGATGAAACAAAGAAGACACATGGAAAGTGGAACGAATGAGTATAAAACAACAATCAAATCAAAAATGTATACGGAGAGATTTGCGATCAGACAAGAGCAAAGCGATTCAATCAACAATTGAAAATAACGCCAACATGAAAGTATAAAGATCAAAGCTTTCAACTAGAAGATCAAGAACAACAAAGCTCAAGAACAAGCAAGGCATTGTATTATCAAACCTAGAACAGTTACCCCAGATAGTTGAAGACTTTTATACTGGTCTATATGCATCAAAATCACCTGATATGGAACCGACAACACGAGGTAACATACTGAATGTAGGATCAGAAGATATAACCGAAATTTCGCTCGTTGAAATAAAATCTGCGTTGAGAAAGGGGCAGAATGGCAAATGTCCAGGAGAAGATCGAATTACACCAGAGATGCTGAAACTTGGTGGAAGCAATGTGGAGAAGACGATACAAAACCTATTGAACAAATGCATGCAAGAAAGC
This sequence comes from Lordithon lunulatus, assembly GCA_963942505.1. Lineage (NCBI taxonomy): Eukaryota > Metazoa > Arthropoda > Insecta > Coleoptera > Staphylinidae > Lordithon > Lordithon lunulatus. Next base: position 14,892,332 of record OZ012667.1, on the reverse strand, counting down.
ATAATCCCAAAAGAATGGTGCAAAGCTGAGGTCATAATTTTATTCAAAAAAGGCGATACATCAAACATAGAAGACTACCGGTCTATAAGTTTGCTATCACAACTCTATAAACTGTTCACAAAAATCATCAAATAAATTAGATTTTTACCAGCCGGTAGACCAGGCAGGGTTCACTACGCACTCTAATAGAGAAAACTACTGAGTAAAATGTGCCCATTCATCTAGAATTTATAGACTTTGACTCAATAGACTCAAATTGGTCGATTATAGACTCGTTGGCAAATGCAAGGATAGATTCAAGATATGGCTAATATTATCAAAAATATCTACTCAAATGCTACACTCCACGTCAAAATCGAATAATGTCTAACTACAAACAAAATATATATTGGGGAAGGAGTGCGACAAGGGACTCAAGTCATTGGACTGAAAATGAACATAGGCAAAACGAAGGTGATGAGTCCAGATAACCCTCAGATTACGCTAGACAATGTACCCATCGAATGTGTGAACCACTATACCTACCTCAGCCATGTGATAAAGTTGGGAAAGGAAAACCAAACAGCGGAGGTGACAAGAAGGATAGGTCTGACATGGGCGGCTTTTGGAAAGCTCAAATACATCCTGGGCAATACAGATATTCCAGTAAACTTAAAAAGAAAAGTATACGACTCCTGTGTTCTGCCAGTAGAAACCATGAGTACTACATAAAAGAGTGCGAACCGTATAAGAACGACACAGAAAGCGATGGAACGTTCAATGATTGGCATTTCATTAAGGGACAAGGTCAGAAACGAAGTGATAAGGGAAAGATCGAGAGTAGCCGACGTCATTAAAAGAATAGCAGAATTAAAATGGCGTTGGGTAGGACTCGTCGCAAGACAGAGTAGTGATAGATGGACGGTCATAATTACCCGGTGGCGACAAAGAGCAACAACAAGAAACAGAGGACATCCACAGAGAAGGCGGCTAGACAATATAAGCGGCCGTTGGTAGTGACTGGTTCCACAAGGCACAGGATCGACAGATGTGGAAGCCGTACGGAGAGGCCTATTTCCAGGAGTGGATGAAAGAAGGCTGATGATGAAGAAGAAGAAGAAGGCTGAAAAAGAAGAAGAAGAAGAAGAAGAAGAAGAGCTGTATTCGGAAAGTAATCATTCAAAAAATGTAATATAGTTTGTAGTAAGATTACAGTAATATATTATTAAAGTGACATAAAATGAATATATACAAAATTTCAATCCAAAACTTTTGAAAAAATAAATTCTTAAAAAAATCTGTGTTGGTAAAGTCATGCTTGTAGAATAAATATAGAAGTTTTGAATTTTTTTTATAATAATATTTATTATAAGAAGTTATCAGTGCGAAATGACTATATACAAAGTATATATTATTTTTGTTCTTAATTACAGTTGGTACGTTAGTACAAAAGCAAATATTTTAATGTCTCTATAATGTTATTATCGAAATCTTCGAAACTGTTGTTTTGCTGGACAGAACAATATTTCATTTATGTAACCTCAGGCATGTCTTCATCTATTATGTTCAATAGTTTACAAAATAAGTGCATAACAAACGACATACGATTAAAATTAAATTGTGAACTAGTAAGTTTACTTAAAGAGATACCATTATATATTAGTAAATTAATATTCTCATATTTATATATTAAAATTAATTAAATTATATTATTAAATAAAAAATAAAGGAATATATTAAAATTAATTAATTAAATGCTCATTTATCATAAAATTATATTTACAGTTAAAAAGTGTACCTATGAAATATCCGAAAATGTAAAACAACTACCTACTCACTACTTTTAAAAATAGGGTCACTACCAGTATAAAAGCATCTTAGCATAAAATGCGTCAAGCTATCAATTAATAAATTAAATTTAAGATATTGGCGATGACGTCCACCCACTAAGACACTTATATGATAATTAATTGCTATCTAATAAATACAATAGCAGTAATGAGGAAGAAGATTTAATTTTAAAAAGGCATGAGACTTATAAGTTTCGATTATCGATGCGGCAAGCATTTTGTTACATTAAAATGTGGAACATGTGGAAGTCGTTGGGTAAAATAAAAGAAAATTTGTGTTTTTTAGGAGTTTATACAATTATAAGTAATGGTTAGTTTATTTTGGTATAAAATAAGATAAAAACTGAGGCATTAATTTCTCTAGTTGAAATAAGGATTACGTTGCAGCGTTTACGATAAAAAATATTTATCTTAATTATTTTTTTATATTAACTATCAGATGTTTTTGTTATAAATTCTTCAATATAATCTCTTTTCAATAGAATTGCTTTGTTTCGTAAGTATTCTTTTGTAACACTTTTCACAAAAGCTGTCAATTGGCCATAAATTGTGAGTTTTTCTAGTAGCCTTCAATATAGAAAATTTGGTCTACATAGATAATATTGCGTACTTTGTCTTCTCTAGAACTTCCTCAGTTTTGCTGGTATAGATTCAGATTCTTGAATTTTTACAAACTTTTCTTCGCTCGGCAGCGAAATAACAAACCTGCCTTAGCAAACTTTAGCTTGATAATTAAATTATACTGGTAAAACGTTGAATTGCATTCGTGTTTCAGATACTTTTGATACACTTAAGAAAATTTGACATTTTTGCGTGATAAAATCTTACTGATACTGATAACTATTATTTCAGCTAAACCCAATTTTATTCCTTACTTCTTGTTTTATTTACCTTATATGTTTAAAATGGCGAAATAAAAATATTGCGGTTTTACAATGATATGATTTATTATTCAATTATTAAGTCAATCACCTTTGGGCCTGTACAATTCGTTACTATTAACGATACGAATTTGAACCTACACGTTTTTAAACTATTAAGTATTTATGATGAGATTCAACAAGATAATACTTTTAATTGCGCGAACACATTTTTTCGACAAGTAATTAAATCCGTCCCACATAAGCCCATTAAAATATTTAATAATGTATGACATTAGAGGGTCTTAGAAATTTTGGTAAACCTACATCATCTAGATGACTGATGGTATTAATGATTAATATGGTAATAAAATTAATCAACGTATAGTTTGTGCACAACAGGTGAATATTAAGCAGCAAACCTTTTAAGTCAATGTAATTTTGAATGATTTGTGCTTTAATATTTACTATATCATATTACTATCAAGCATAGAAAATCGCATGAAAATAAGATGCTTATAATAATATAATAAAATAAATAATAATAATATTTTAGTTACATTCAGCTCAGTGGCACATTGGTTAATGTTCCGTCCACGCTGAGCATTATCTATATAACTATTTGTGCACAAGCCATATAGATCTATATTGTCTTGCGCCAACACTTTACAGAAATCTTCTGAAAAACTGTAAAAGGTGATCCCCGTAAATTCCCCCGGGGTTTGAACTTAGGCTCCCCAAGTGCAAACCCCGGGGCGAATTTACGGGAATCACCTTTTACAGTTTTTCAGAAGATTTCTGTGAAGTGTTGTGCCAGTACTGGTACAAGGCGAAAGACAATATAGATCTATATGGCTTGTGCACGAATAGTTTAGGCATAGTTGAATCAACGGTATTGGCTATAAAACTACGACGAGGAAGGAAATGGGAAACCACGGCGTTTCAAATCCCCAGGACATATTATAATTTATGTAGGAACAAACAGCAGCTACGGCCCTCAGTAACGGACAGACCTTAAATGGCCGGAGGGTGTTAAGAATCTCCCGGTTCCTGTTAAAAAAATAATTAAAAACTCACAACCTGCAATATGAACAGCCTTTACGAACCAGATAAAATCAACAGCCTCACACACGAAATACATAGACTAAAAGACAACGTGAGGGGTACCAGCGAAGTAAGATGGCCTAATAATGGGGTATACAGATTGACAAACCACATCACCTACTTTGGCAGCGACGAGTCAGAAAAATATCACAGACATGGCGATTATAATACAAAACAAAACTAGGAAATCAGTATACAATTTTCTGCTAATCTCTGAAAGAGTCATGCTCCTACAACTTCAAATCCAACCCATGAAACTAAATATAATTAAAGGGTATACCCCGACAGCGGACAAAGCGGACGCAGTGCGAAGAGAAGGCTATATATCTAACAAATAGGGAAGATATAAACCCATAATGGGTGACTTTAACACATAGATCGGAGAGGACACATATGATGACATAGTTTGGGATTTCGATCTAGGCATCAGAAATTACAGATGAGATAGACTTGTAGAATTCTGCCAAATCAACCAAAATGTGCCAACAAATACATGATTCAAAATACTAAAATGTCGACGTTTACGCAGAATATTTAAAGCAGATACAAGAAAATAAACAATATACATAAAACATATACCAACAGGAACTACCAAACAACTAACGAAAATCCACATTCATAATGCTCCCCAAAAAGTAGAAAGCATCCAAATGCAAATATCACAGGACCATCTATATGATAAGTAAAAATATATCTGCCCATTGTACACACCAGGACATATAAGGAACTCGAACATCTAAGCGAGAACCACCGAGCAACATTCTGCCTAAATACACTAGGAAAAAACTGTTATGACCAAAGGAAGGACTTCTTCATTTGCTTGTTCGACTACGAACACCTTAAAAGTACCAGTTTGAATAACAGAGATGTACCTCAAGTTAGAAATCCGCTATAGAATGGTCAAATGCCACGAATGGCCAGTCAACTATATGGTGCCGACACCCAGGTGACAATAACAGCATCCATCAACAAAATCGAGGCGTTTGAAATACGAACGCTGAGATAATGCACCGAATCCTATGGATGGGCACTACCAATGAATCACCTCTTTATTGGTAATGCCCACCCATGAGAATCGGAGGACTGAGATGGACAGATCCTTGTTCGACATACAATATAAAACAGATAAGCTACCTGGGCCACATATTAAGAGGATCAAGATATCGGAACCCATTGCTGATCCTCGAAGGGAATAGTTATGTTCCTGAGCCATAAAAGCCGCATACGCTTCTTTTAGCGTAAGCATCTATTATGGCTCTGGACAATAATTAAAAACTTTGGAGAACTATGCTAAGCAGCAATATACAGTTCCCGCCAAAATAGAATGAACCATAAGGACTTTTAAATTAATACAATATATTCATTAGGACCTCCATAATAATGGACTCAAAGATTTCACTCAAATATATTGATTATTAATGGAGTTTTGCTCATGTGAATCTTCGTCGAAGGGTAAGTTTACTTCACGTTTACTTCGTAGGTTTTATTATTTATGAACCTACGCAATGGTTACTTGCACAAAACATATTTACGTTTACGTCCTATAGGTTATGAATCATTCGATATCAGTGTTTTTCAAACATGTTGGTCCTTTTTCCACTTAAAAATTTCAAAGGACTACCTAAAGTGTAGGTATGTGCAGAAAAATATTCCTAATAACTATTCTGCGGCCCCTGAAAAAATTGTGCGACTCCCACTTTGAGAATCGCTGCTATATATTATATTAATGTAGTTTTGTAATTATTTTTCAAATGATGACTGTGTTACCTGATATTTACTATAAAGTATGTCAAAATATTTCGATACAGTTGTAAATATGCTAATTGAACAAAAATGAATTGCCATCACAATAAAATATATTTATTCGTGGGATGAAACCTATTTATTTGCATCGATTTCCGATTGGGCACGCCCAACATATTTAATTTATTGCCATTGAACCGGGATGGTAATATTCACAGTATATATTATGTACTGCTAATTAAAAATTCAATAACATGTGTATAGCCTGCTGGCACTGAATTGTTTAAAATATTATTCTTGTAATATGTATGCGGAGTTATTATAAATGGACTGTATATAATTCGCGATTATTATTTTCTATTTTATTACGATAAGCTGTTATATATGTACATAGTTTAATTAAATTACTACGGTATATTTTAAAACAAGAGAAATGAAGATAAAAATGTATAAAGCTATAATAAGACCTATATTAACATACGGATGCGAGACATGGACATCAAATAAAGCACAAAAGAGCAAAATACAAGCAGTTGAAATGAAGTACATGACGAGAGTTAGAGGAGTGACAAAATGAGTAACAAAATGAGGAATGAGGATATAAGAAGAGAACTAAATGTAACACCGACAATTAGGATGGTGGGGACACATAATTAGGATGGTACAGACGGCACCAGCCAAAAGAATATGGAGAGCAAAAGTCAAAAACAAGAAAAAAGGAAGACCAATAAAAAAATGGGATGAAGCTATATCGTAACTATTAGAAAGGAAAGGAAAAAACTGGAAGGAAGCAAAAGATCTGGCAATAAATAGAAGAGAATGGAAAAATTGTATAAAAGATTAGAGACAAATTCAAACCTTTACACCACACTGTGGTAGATTATATATATATATATATATATATATATATATATATAAACATTATGATCAATATGAAATTCATTTATATGTATATTGTTAATACTGAAAGTTGGCTGCCTAAAACTTCTTGTTACTGATGATAATTGCTACCAAATTTTAGACTTGTAGGCAGAATTCTTCTTCTTAGTGTGCCATGACCGTTAAACGATTGTTGGTAATAATAGTTTTGTCTGGGATGTATTGAGTCATATTTTTCGCGGTGTCTCATAATATGACCAACGTATTTCTATCAGTATTATCAATATCCGTCCAGCTGTAACGCCTATAAATCCACATTTCAAATGCATTTAGATGTTTTACTATGTCTTTGGCAAGTGTGCAGGTCTCCATGGCATATAAGTGAACTAGAACTTAGTACATATCTGAGAAGCAACATAGATTTATCTCTGGTTAATCACCACAACTAACTTACTAAATGCTTATTGAGATCAATAGATCAGAGTAAACAAGTTGATATAGTGTATATCGATTTTGCGAAAACAATAGATGTCTGCTAAAATGAGACCAGTCACTAAGACAATTTCAGAAGTTATTGCCTATAATGAATGTTCGTCCATATCCACCAAACCAACGTATGGGGTTCGACAAAATTCTACCCTAAAACGGTCCGTGACACAGTGATCTAAGGCGATAATCTGAAGCCATTGCGTACGGAACGTTAGTGGTTCGAATCCACCGCTAGCCCAGAAACAAAGAATTTACCCGGCTAGCATATCATGGATGTTGTACGAGGAGGCACAATAGGTCTGTGAAGGGCCGCAGTGCACACAGCCGAGGAGCGGGGGCTGTACTCACCGTAAAAAAAACGTCTGGGGTTCGACAAAATTCTATCCTGGGACTTTTAATGTGTCTCCTATTTGTCAACGATGTTTCTGACACATTGAGACGTTTGCTGATGATTGTGACAATAAACTCTGATAAAGACTATGCGGTATACAACAAAATTTGAAATTATATCTGAATATCGCAAAGTGTAAAATATTATCGTTTTTCAGGAAAGTTAACCCAGTTATTAATTGCTACAGAATCTATAATGAAATCGTATTAAGGGAACACTCAATTAAGGACCTTGGAGTAGTATACGATCAAAGGTTAACATTCAGTGAATACATAGAGGATATAACTAGATCGGCTGCAAAATCACTGTATTTATCAAGCATAGTAGCAAACATTTTAGTAACAGCGCAACTATAAACTATTCAATTACTTGGCCTTCAAATGGTCTCTATCCAATGACAGGTATCCTTTTTTTGCGTTTAGAATAAACCAAATTATGATTTTTTTTAAAATTAGATAATATTATACTCAATAGTAAAACTACTGGAACTATTGCAATATTTAATATGCATTTCCCTCAAAAACTGTTTTTGGAAGTTACGTTTGTCATCTCAGTGTGCGATATACTGACAGCAGTTTTACAGGGGGATTAAATTTGAAGGAAAAAGTAATACATTGGTATTAAAAATATACTCAAAAAGCTTTAAATAAAAAGTTGAAAATAAGCATACAATGACGAAAGAAACAAAAGATCAAATTCTTCACAATTTGTGCATATTTTAGGATTTTTTATAATTTTCTTGATGCCTTAAATTTTGAGTATTTATGGTCAAAATTTAATGCAATATATAATTATTGCCTGTCATCTGTAGATAGCTATCTACAGGACATACAATTATGTATTTTACAAAATCCGATTTATTTGTAACACGTCATTGAGCTAATTTGTGTCTTTTACTAATCTCGTTCTACCACCTCTCAAACTACTGGTAGGAGTACATATTAAAAAGATGTGTACGGCTGACCTTTGTCGATATTTTGTTTATACCTAGATTATTCATTCATCCACAAAGTGGATCGAATCCTGTGCGTGCGCATTCGCGAAAATGTTTAGTTCAGTGAGTTGTACGCTTTTAATATTTGTAAGTAGAGTATGATTTCTTTTTATGATATAAATGAAGCATTCATTACACTAATTGATGAGTATATTGCATACATTCGAATAATAATTGCCTTTTTAAATGTTATTACTATGCTTAATTAAAATTTTGCATTCGTTTCTCTATGTAATATCATTAATAATCAGCAATAATATGTATTATATTACATTTTGATAATCTATAATACCAAAATTTATTCATACAAAAAATTTAACCTGGCCAGTTCACATTATTTTATCATACAATTATAATTAAAGCTAAATTTCTGCTACAATTTGGTAATTAATTTTCAATTAAGGACATGAAAAAACAAAAGTAGTAGTTTGATCACCTCCTTCAATTAAATAATAATGAAAGAATAACTAAAACTTTTTTTTATCACATTTTAGTTACACTTTGTAACTAGTTTCGACTAAACTCTAGCCATTTTAGAGACTAGTTTCAAAGTGTAACTAAAGTGTAATAAAATACAAAGTAAAAATCGTTCTATTTATCTTTTACACTGAATTATCACAAAGTAGACGGCTTAACAATCCAATATTTAAAGAATAATTGTTTTTTAAAGAGATAATAATAATAATATTTTAGTATTTCAATTTTCTAGTATTTTTTATAATTTTCACGTGGTTGTTATGTAAACCTATATACATATGAATGAATTTATTTTTAAAACTATTATCGATATTTTTAACTATAAATTTACTTTATCGAATATATATTATTGAAAAATGTACACATGTACAGTATCATTTCTGTTAGAGATACTGTTATAATAATAAATTTGTCACAGATAATTTTCCAAAGATCATAAAATAATCTTTTATAAAGAGCATTTCCGTACAAAACACGTGTACAATATTAATAAATATGATATGGAGAAAATTTATATATACATGTTGTGATGCACATTGTCGTATAAAAAAGTTACTAAAGTTACAAATACTACGAGTGAAATAGTCAAATGTCCACCTATTTTTGTAAAGGTATTTCACATTTGTGCCGATATATCTACATATATCTAAACAAATGAAAATTGATGGGGTTCCTGTCTTTATTATTTATTGTGATCTGCATCATATATAAATTTTATTTTAAATTTTGTTTTTGGCATTAATTTAGAGATCATTAGTCAGCCACTATGTATTAATTATATACTGTTTTGTATATTATACAATCTTTACACGTAAACACACTGTAGACAAACACGCTACCCGTTAATTAATAGACCCAAATTCAGACCTGAAATAGTAATTTATATTATTAGTGCAGGAAGGCAAGTTTCCCGAATGAGTGAATGAGTTTACAGCACGAGTTGTATTAAGAGCGAATTCGGGAAACAGCCTGCTTGCACGAATAATGTATCATATTTTTATACGAATAAATACTTAATATTTATTTAGAGTTATTTAAAGTTGTTGTGACAAATAGGCTATGTCACACTACCAATTACATTTAATTTAAAGTATATATTTTCTTAAAAATTGTGTTATATCGTTAAATTTTAATGCTATTTGATGTATAAGACGTGTACACTGTGCTTGCATGCATTCGCATATTTATAAATACACATTTACATTGAATTTTAATTTGGCGACACTGGCTATTTCCTGCACTAGTGCGGGAAGTAGTTTTTCCCGCACCCAAATAATTGCGGTAAATGACTCGTCTTAGGACATGAGTACAAAAAAGATCTATTAATACTGGTATCGAACCGGCGACAGCGTATTGGAAGATATATTTGTTGCCTTTTCTATAACATACTTTAATCTTTTATTAATTTTAAATTTTGATGACTAGGATATTTTTTCCAATTTCACATTTTTAGTAAAGTAAATCTAAGAAGCCTAAATTTATTTAATTAGTCAACAAACTATATAAATTTCGATATCTCGATAACGGAATGTTTGTGGACATGAATTAACATGATTTTTTTTTTCTTAAAATTTAATTTTCTACATGGCGTTTCATATTTGCACGCAAGTAATAGAACATCCTGTTTGATTTACATTAATGAGTATATATGCTGAAAGTAAATATATAATAGATTACGGTGAAGTGAGATATAAAAGAGTACTTTTTCAATTATAAAGGTCAATGTAATTACATAAAAATGTATATTTCATAGCAAGATTGGAGCAAATAATTAAAGAAATACAATTTAAAATAACGGGTTTTAATTGTTTGATTGCCTGGCCAAAATTGCAAGGTTTAACGAAAATGTTATGGCACAATAAATGGATACAATTATACGGTCATTGACCATCAGCTAAATTAAAAGCTAATTCCGAATTGTCTAATTAAGAAAGAAGGCAAGAGAAAAAATATATAATCATTATGAGGACACACATGAGAATAGAATCCGGCGGTAAGGAACATGAATCTTAGGAAAAAAAACACTTCTATATAGCTATCAACCTGAGGACTTCTCCGCTGGAAAAGGACGCTCAGAGGAGTGTAATCATCTGGCAATTACCTGACTTTAACGGACACCATCAGCTAAAATTAAAACTAATTGCGATTTATCTAATTAAGAAGGCAAGAGACAAAATATATTATCATTATAAGGAAAATATGAGAATGTAATCCGGCGGTAAGGAATATGATTCTTAGGAAAAAAAACACTTCTATATAAATATCAGCCTGAGGGCTTTTCAGCTTGTAAAGGACGCTCAGAGGAGTGTAATCACCTAGTATTTACCTGGACTTAACGGACACCTCTGAACAACTGTGAAATGTGATTCTCGAAATTTTGCCTACAACGCTCCCCAATGCACATACGAGTTGGTTTCTAACCACTAACGCCCGGTTTCTCCAACGAATCTTAACCAGTTTAAGACCGTCTCAATAATAAGACGGTCTTAAAGCGTTGCACCAAACAAAAATCGGATCTTAAAACGATAAGACGGTCTTACAATGTAAGGCTAAGTAAGATCTACATATGTTTGGTGCAACAGAATAAAAATTTAAGACGTGGTTATATATAAGACGAGTTTATATAAGACGAGTTTATATAAGACGAGCTTATATAAGAGGAGCTTATATAAGACGAGCTTATATAAGAGAAGCTATAAGACGAGGTTTAAGATTCGTTGGAGAAACCAGGCGTAATCTACTGAGCTAGGTTAATTCTTACATTATAATGAAAATTTCAGAAAATTTAATTCTTTGTTTCCTAGCTAATATTTCCTATATCTTGACACTTATATCATAAACAACTATTATTATTAATAATATTATTTAACATATAAAAAACGACGTAGAAATAGGTTAAATATCCCACAGTAGCATACTAGGGGAATATACCTGGGAATCAGACAGTGTCGGTAGACACTACAAAACCCATATATACACGGATATACATATATATATATATATATATATATATATATATATATATATATTATATATATATATTATATATATATATATATATATATATATATATATTATATATATATTATATATATATATATATATATATATATATATATATATATATATATATATATGTATTTTAGAAATAATCCTGATGAAGGCACTATCTGGTGACGATATCTAGATTTAAAAAAGTTTCCTTTAACGCGTACCGGCTTCTGAAATCTAATCTTAGTCCTACCTAACTAGTTTTAAGCAAAAACTATCCTATACGTTACTTATTATTATTATGTCTCATAAATATATTACAACTTAGTTGGTCTTTACATCCAGTTTATTAAATTTTCAAAAAACAATATATTGCGCCCAATTAAATAATCGTGGTGTATCCATTACGATCGCTCCATGCTCCATGTGCCTCTAAATGAAAAGCGGTTTAAAATGCGTAGGCCCTTAATCGACAAATAATGGTGGTCGATCCAAATTATATTTAAATTCTACCAATTTATATTCAGAACGCTAGTAATTTAAAATATTAAAAGCTTCATTAGTAGCACTATATCGTAGGTTTGATTTAATAATAAAAGTGTTTAGTAGTAGGAATGAAATAATTGCAAATATATGGTTATATATTTTTTTTCTTTTTCTATTTTATTGATTACAAGTACAATGACGCACTGTTTCCCAAAATTGTCTAGGCAGGAATAAGTAAGAAATTTATGAGAATAGAAATTGAAACAGACGTGAATAGATATTGTCTTGATTTATCTCTTGATAGTAGCATTCATAAGAAAATTGTTGGCTTCAAAATAATAATAATAATAATAATAATAATAATATATATATATATATATATATATATATATATATATATATATAAGAGTGCAAGAGTGAATGGAGAAATATCTCAGAAATTTAGGGTGAATGTGGAAGTAAGGCAGGGGTGCCCGCTGAGCCCCATCCTGTTTAATCTGTACACAAGCGAATTGGAAGAGGTGCTGAGGAGAGGACAGGCAGGAGGGGTCGTGGTGGGTAGATCCAAGGTGTGGATGTTGGCGTATGCAGATGACGTGGTGATGGTGGCCAAGAGAGTGGAAGAGATGCAAGAGATATTGGAAAGAATGGTTAGGTACTTGAATAAGAGGGGGCTAGTGGTGAATGTGGAAAATACCAAATGGATGTTGTTTAGGAATAGGGGCAGGAGGGGTAAGGGCGAAGGGCTGAAATGGAAGGAGAGGCTGATTGAGAGAGTGAATGGCTTTAAATAATTGGGCTTTTGCGAAAGCAAGAATGGCTTGGGGGATTGCGTGCAGAAAATGGGGGAGCTTGTGGGGTGGTAACCTCGTAATGGCGTGCAAGATCTGGGATGCGTGTGTAGAACCTATATTGTTGTTTGGAGTGGAAGTGTGGGGATTGCGTGAATGGGAGGTAATAGAAAGGGAGCAAGGTTGGTTTCTGAAGAATCTGCTAGGGCTCGAAAAGGTCGACACCGAGAGCAGTGCTGTTGCAGGAGACAAGTCGTATGAGTATGTTGGGAGTCGTGTGTGAGGGTTGTGAAGTTTGAGGAAAGATTGCAGGATTTGGGCGAGGAAAGACTGGTACGGGAGGTATGGATGAGGTGTAGGAGTAGAACAGAGAGTAGATGGAGGAAGGATAGAGAAAAGATGTATGAAAGAGTGGGTATGTCTGAGGTGTGGGTAGAGGAGAAGCTGAGAGAAAGGGGTAGCCTAGGAACTGAGATAAGGGAGAGACTGAGGGATATTGAGTGGCAAGAAAGGCAAGTGAGAATGGCTGAGAGCTCATACAACCCTGGCTACGTAGAGTGGCAAGTGCAGGGGAATCTTCCGAGCTACTTAGCCAGGGGAGAGTGGAGCAGAGAGGACAAAGTATGCATGGCAAGAGCGAGGAAGAAAAGTGTGGATGGGGCTGGGATATACCGCGTGTGCGCTGTGTAGGATGGTGACACGTGGTGGCACCTTAGCAAAGAATGTGAGGGAGTGAAAGCAGAGTGGATGTGAGAGTGCAGAAAGCTGAACGAATGGTTAGGAGAGGATGGGAAAGGCGTGAAAATCTACAGGAGGCTGACGTGGGAAAGGAAATTGGCGAGGGCAGAGGGGGTTTCATTTATTTTAGTGGGTAGAAAATGTTAATTTGTATTCATTTTAATTTTTTTTTAGTTCTTTCTGTGAAAGTATTGTTTTTTTTTGCTGCTGGAATTTGTAAAGGGAAGGGTTGGGCTGATATGCCAAATAAAGGTCTTGTGTTTAATGCATATTTAGGGCAGTTTATATCCCTAAATACATTTATAAATGTAAGAATATTAGGACAACAAATTGAATACTTGACAATTTTTGGGAATATTACAAATCGTATAAAATTTCTTTAGAGAAATAGAGAAATATTTACCAGTGACAAGATAAGTAGATGACTGATGATACGATATAATGATGACAGATTATAAGATATGATGATAAGATGAAGATAAGATGATGACGCCTGCCAGATAAGTTGCCAACATAATGAAAATGACATGGCAAGACAATAAAGATGACATGACAAGGTTATAAAGATGACATCACAAGATAATGAAGATGACACCTTTACTGATAAGTTTTTTCTCACGGTCACGATTTAGTTCCCAGGCCAAAGTGCCTCCCTATCTGCTACACGATATGTGGATACATTTCTGGGTATATTGCTGAATTTTGGCAATATTAATAAATTTCTGGCAATTTCAAAATTGGGCAACTTATGAAACACATTTTCGCGAAATATTATCAAAGTGGCAATATTACCGTTAATACATTATTAGAAAAAATGACCTTAATTTGTTAATAGTTATAACATAGGTAGTACCGAGTACCGAGTTTCTGTTATTAGGTTTATATGACATAGTTATTAGAAAAAATGACATTAATTTGCTAATAGTTATAACATAGGTAGGTACCGAGTACCGCGTATTCTGTTATTAGGTTTATATGACATAGTTATGTCAAAAACCCGTAATAAATAGCTTCATTGTTTCACAAATCGAATTAATGTAAAATCGATTTTACAATTGCCAGTATACATTATTTATGACGATGTGTAAGTGTTAAATATAATATTTCAATACAGCAAACCGCCCGTCGTTCCTATTGGATATTGTACACCATGTCGGTTTATTTCTGTGTTGCCTAATTCAAATGCTAAATACTAATTAATTTATGTAAAAAAGCATGTGGGATGCTCTAAATTGTAGAATGTGCGTCTCTTTATACGGGTAAATTATATGGTATTTGCATACCATCAATTGATTTCGATCAGAGAAATTGTTTTGAATGGAACTAATAGTTTGGTTAATATTTTATATATCCCGATTATTTCGAGTACGATAATTAATTACGACAATTAATTAATAGTGACTCATTCATGTTAGTTAATTTTATAAATACTATATGATTATATATTATTCAACAATGTATTAAATAACGAACTAATGTATCTTATTATCAAGCTAGTTATACATGGCAAGAAATTTTCTTTTAGGTATAATTTTATATATCGTGTACTGTATTACAGCCTCTCTAATTGTGGACTGTGGATTTATATGAAGGAAACACTCAATTTACATTAAAACACTTGAATTTAATAACATTACTCGTCTCGCTTACGATGTAAACTCTTCGCCTAAGCCCGTATGACATTATCTAGTTTCCTATATCGTTTTATATATAAGAATTGATATATTAGACTGTATAACTATTTCGAAATGGAAAATTAACATTGTGTATTACGGTGTTGTTATTGTTAAGTGAATTTATTATTATCCCGCCGCTATATAATTTTCTACATGTGTGTATGACACTATGTAGTTTGTGTCGAATCGAAAACGATATAAGTAACTAGATAATGTCATATGGGCTTTAGACGATATTAGGTTTTGTTGTTTATATCTGTCTGTCTATGATGCATAGGAGGGCGCACATAGGGTGACAAACAGATACAAACCAGACGTAACATATCGATAAGTGCAAATTATGTTGTTATGTATATAAGTCAATATTATCATGTGTACGTCTGCAATATATTGAATTCATGCAATGCTACTTGCAAAACCGGCTTGTATTGAAATAACATAAGAAATAAACTAAGAATTAAGACACAGGAAACCAATTGAAGTATTTATAAGGGTTATTTGAAATGTTTATGCTCACAATATATGGAAACTTCTCTGTTTATAATAGAATACCACATAGTAAGGGTAGAAGCAATAATATTTATGAAATTTTGTATATTTAGTTCTCCTTTATTAGAATTAATTTCGTTTTATTATACTCAATTATGGAAAATCCATATAAAATAATCACATATTTTTTGAATTTGTATTAGAAGGATCGTTTGGCTATTTCGAGCCTTTCTGCACTGCGACCAATGCTGATCTATTGTGTTTTACCCTACTTCTATTGTTCTTCTTTAGTTCCACTTCTCGGACGAAGTTTAATATTTATACTGTCGCGGATATATACATACATACATTTTTTGAAAACCAAACCAATTCCGTTTATTTACGTAGGCATCCGCCATATTATTCGCTATCTTAAGATCTTATGTTGTTGATATGAAAACAATATTTCGATTGCGAATAATTTTTCACTAAATTTTATGCTCACACCTTAGCAAAAAACCGTGGAATCATTTAATAATCCAAATATGCCACATAGAGTAATTTTATTTGCTTTTTATTACATAAAACCGCTATCAAACTTTTACATGGAATATTATTATCGCAAATCGCGGCGTTTATTGAAATGGGTTAATAAAAATAGAAGTTGATGCGTTGCCGTTTTATTAGTTTACTGTTGTGTTGTAGAAAAATATGATTTATACGACAGATTTTAATACCGCAGTTTAGAATAATAGCATAACAATAAAACTCAATTCATAAATTCTACTATTTGTCTCTAACAGTAATAAAATGTACATTTGAATTGATTGCCTACGTCGCATTTTATATTTGTCACCTACATGTTTAATCTATTAGGTATACAGTTTTATTTAAATTCAGCTATAAACAAAGCTTTGGTACATGCAAAAACAACGCAATAAATCACGATTTGTACCACTGTAAATCAAGATTAGTATCATTTACTTACAAGATTTATAAAGTCTTGTTATAAGTTTAAACATAGGGATATGTATAATAAATCGCGGTTGGTGTTTCTTTTTTAATCTATACTACTTAGTAATGAATGAGATATGAGATGAACATATGAAAATTATCTAAGACTAATTAGTTTCATAAAAAATAAATCAGTGAAGGAGATGAGTAAAATCGTGATGTTTTTACCACTTTCTTTATTGTAAAGACGAAAGCCTATAATAAATCGCGGTTGGTGTTTTTTTTCATCTATACTAATTGAATGAGATGAACATATGAAAATTATCTAAGATTAATTAGTTTCATAAAAAATAAATCAGTGAAGGAGATGAGTAAAATCGTGATGTTTTTACCACTTTCTTTATTGTAAAGACGAAACCCTACAATAAATCGCGGTTGGTGTTTTTTTTATCTATACTACTTAGTAATGAATGAGATGAACATATGAAAATGATCTAAGACTAATTAGTTTCATAAATAATAAATCAGTGAAGGAAATAAGTAAAACCGTGATGTTTTTACCACTATTTTTTATTGTAAAGACAAAAGCCTATGTTTTTAGGTATTATCAAGTATCCCCACGATTGATGTAATAATTGTAACTGTATATTATTCTAGAATTTAAACGTTTATTTGATTTATTTAATAAACATTGAAAAATATAACAGATTAACTAATTAAGAATTCAATCTGATATTTTTAATCACGGACAGGAAGACCGCAGGTCAATAGCCCTTTACAACAATTATAATTAATATTAAGTAATCAAATATATTGTTATAATACAAAATTTGTAATGTTGCTAATAAAGAGATTGAAAAATAAAAAGTAATATTTGCCAGAATAATTAAAAATAATTAGCTAGTTTTTTCACTTATAGGTTCCTTTCAACCCTGAATAATGAAATACTTGATATTACAATAATTGTATCCATACTTAGGGCCGGTTCTACAATTGACATTTAACCTGGAGAATAAGGCTATTCGTGGAATAAGTTTGAGATTTTAAAGCCAATATCTCAAACTTATTCCACGAATAGCCTTATTCGCCAGTTAAATGTCAATTGTAGAACCGGCCCTTAGTATAGTAAAGTAAACGTATATAACGCCTGGTTTCTCCAACGAATCTTAAAGATCGTCTTATATAAGCTCGTCTTATATAAACTCGTCTTATATATACCACGTCTTAATAGTTCATTCTGTTGCACCAAACATATGTAGATCTTACTTAGTCCTACAATGTAAGACCGTCTAATCGTTTTAACATCCGATTTTTGTTTGGTGCAACGCTTTAAGACCGTCTTATTATTATGACGGTCTTAAACCAGTTAAGATTCGTTGGAGAAACCGGGCGTAAGAAATTGAAAAGCTATTTTTAATTTTTTTTTGTCTCTAAT
This sequence comes from Lordithon lunulatus, assembly GCA_963942505.1. Taxonomy (NCBI): domain Eukaryota; kingdom Metazoa; phylum Arthropoda; class Insecta; order Coleoptera; family Staphylinidae; genus Lordithon; species Lordithon lunulatus. The sequence continues at coordinate 14,874,027 of OZ012667.1, read as the reverse complement.
AACAAAAATATTTTTTTAATAATTACGATACGTATAATAAAGTAATGAACACTTACCACATCAGATATTTTAAGACTAGCTTCAAATAATTGTTTTATTTTGTTTTATTACCAACAACACCTGATTGAAATTTATTATCAACATCCTTTATTTATCAAGTGTCAGCCTATGGACAATAAACAATAGTAATGTTTGAATTATGAAAATATAAAATAATAGTATATACACTAAAAATATTACATAAAATTATCTACCGATTATTGTGTATAGATATTAGTTTAATGTTACTATTTCACTCTTTCAATTTTTAGGAATTTGTTTCATTACTGATAGTAATCCTTGCAGCGCCAACTTTAAAACACCACACCCCACAAAATAAATATGATCAAAGTGCACTAAGTGTTGCGGAATGGGATAATTACAGATTATACGAACCGGAAGGTCCTGGAACGTATGCGTTCGGCTACGATGTGGAAGATCCAGACAATGCGCAATTTCGGCATGAAGAGCGACATCAGAATGGAACAGTAACCGGAAGTTATGGATATGTTACGCCAGATGGAAATGTGCATATTGTGAATTACATAGCTGATAGCTTAGGTTACAGGTGAGTTGAAATAAATGGTGCATTTGTTCCTTCAGTATTAGCATACAAAGGCAGGTTGTGGCGTGTAATTGCTGTTGAATATTTCGTCCGATAGATGAAAATTGTACTTTATATGTAGAATTATGTATAGGCATTGCAACTAAATATTGACTGTAGTTTAGGTAATGACGTAATGCAGTTTACGTAATTAATAATAAATAATAATTAATAAATTGTATGAATTCCTATAATTTCCACGGCACACATTCTTTCTTTGATCGTTGATTGAGAAGTCTAGTATTCTATTACAACTTTTTAGGTAATAGTTTAATGAATATCATTTAAAATTTGTATAGAATTTCCTCACAGGCACAACATTTATTTAATTTTATTTAAAATTTTAGTGCATTATAGTGGGTATATACCTAAAAAGTATATATATATATATATATATATATATATATATATATATATATATATATATAATAAGCGCGGCCGTCTTGTGCATGTGATTGAATTATAACTTTCAGTCAATAGTTTAAAGCCCGTATGACATTATCTAGTTTCCTATATCGTTTTATATATACTAATTGATATGTTAATCTGTATAACTATTTCTAAATGGAAAATTAATATTATAAATTACGGTGTTGTTATTGTTAAGTTAATTTATTATTATTCCGCCGTTATATCATTTTGTACATGTGTGTATGACACTATGTAGTTTGTGTCTGCATCGAAAACGATATAAGAAACTAGATAATGTCATACGGGCTTAAGAATATTATTCAAAACCTCTACCGTATTCCGTGACAGGCGCAAGAAAGGAGATTTTTTATTTAGGTAAACCCACTATAATTTATGGGTAATTGTAGTGGGTATAGCTAAACAAAAATAGGTTATAGCCATTACACAAATCCTATTATACATCTCACTTCACCAAAATGTACGAAAAACAACAAAATAAAATATACGAACGATAATGAAATATATATTTATATTATATTCCCTTACATAAAAATGTATTATACCCTCCTTCTTTACACTAGACCCCTGCCCGTGCCAATTTCCTCTCCTATGTCAGCCTCTTGTAGATGTTCACACCTCTCTCATCCTCTCCTAACCATTTATTCACCTTTCTGCAATCTCCAATCCACTCTGCTTTCATACCCTCACTTTCACCCTTACCTCGCTCTTGCCATATACACTGTCCTCCCAACTCCACTCTTTGGCTAAGTAGCTCGTCAGTTTCCCTGCGCTTTCCACTCTGCATAGCGAGGATTCTATGAGCTCTTAGCCATTTTTATCTACCACTCTATATTCCTCATTCTCTCTCTTAGTTCAGTTCCTAGGCTACCCCGTTCTGTAAGCTTATCCTCAGCCCACATCTCAGACATACCCACCCTTACATATATCCTCCCTCTATCCTTTCTCTATCCACTCTCCGTCCTACTCCTATACCTCATCCATACCCACCAATCTTTTCTCATCCAACTCCTGCAATCTTTCTTCAAACGTCACCACCCTCACATACGACTTCCACCACATGCTCATCCAGTTCGTATACTGTAACAGAAGTGCCCTCGGTGTTGACTTTTCGATACCTAGTAGACTCTTCAGAAACCATTCTAGCTTCCTTTTTATTACCTCTCATGCATAGAATTACGTTAAGGCTGCATATTATCCTCACTATTATTCTATTTGTTCTCGTATAAAATGTATCAACGTAAATGGAAAATGGATCAATAACATCAGATTCGCAGATGACACAGAGAATATAGGTGACACCATCGAAAATCACAAACACTTGTGAACGTACATAGTATGGAGTATGGACATGGGACTAACGATGAACATAGAGAACCAAATTCATAGAATGACTGCACTACAAATGGGATCTGGATACAAGATAAGATAAGACACAACAGACATATCAAGAGGCGCTTTCAAGAAATACAAGCAAGGTCTTAGAATGCGAGTTGTACAATGCTATGTGTGACCAGTACTGCTGTATGGAATGGATTGGACGATGAAAGTTGCTACCATGAATAAATTAGAAATATAGATTTTTCGCTGCATACCAAAATTTCATGGGCCGACAGAAACACAAATGAAGAGTTAATACTTCGTTTGTGGAGCGGACAAGGCCACATAATGTGCTATCTCAAATACAATATCTTACAGCTTACATTACGGGTCAAGAGGGCAAAGGAAGACTAGACCGAACACTAATGTCTAGGATGCGAAATATCTGAGAATGGATTGGTTTAAAGACTGTCCAAGAACTTATCCACACAGCAAGAGACAGAAATAAAGTAAACGAAGTGGTTGCTAACATCCATTAGTCGATAGAAGTCGTCGTGAAAAATCTAAGAGTTCAATATCTATACTTTCGTATGCAAGCCATTAATTTTTTTTAATCTTATCTTAGATCTTATAACTTTCTGCGCCACCCTATAATTGTTTCCATCGCCTTGGTTCTCGAGTTTGTGCTTTCTACCTTAATAAGAGAAATATATATATATATATATATATATATATATATATATATATATATATATTCGTCATCTATGTTTGTTAACTCCGCCTGTGACGAAACTGGATGCACTGAGGACAAACTCGGATAAGAGAGCAGAGTACCCAAACGACGCCAGCGCCCTGTTTGAGGTAAAATTCATACAGTGCTCAAAGACCCAATAATTCAGCCTCGGATAGGACTAGTGTTCAGTAATTAGGCGACATTCGTCCCATATGGCACACGTTGTGCTATTTTTAAATATTAGAGACTACCTGCGAAGATTGTAGCTACGAAACCACCCTCACCGGCCAGTCTAACATAGTCTAACAAGATTCTTCAAACCGTAAACACGTAATTCTGGGCAAACTTGTACAAATTTTTTAATTATAATAAACGTACGGTAGTTAATTGAGTTTTTATTTGTTTAATACGAACATGAAAGCTAGTGGTCGCCCACAACTCGCACGACTGGAATAACTGCTGATTGTTCGGCGAGAACATTGACTAAACGAATTAGGAAACATAAAGCACTAAGAATGGGATGATAGAACGTGACTTGAACGTGTTCTCACCGAACCATCAGCAGTTAGCTGATGGTTCGGCGAGAACATTGACTAAACTAAACATAAAGCACTAAGAAAAGGATGATAGAACGTGACTTGCCTGGGCCACAAAGATCAAGAAATCTCCCTAGAAGTGGTAAGACACAAGCACTCTCAGAAATCTTGATTTCTGAGATGCACAAGCGACACAACCTAAATCCTATCGAAGGGAAAGGGAAACACCAAGTATGGAAACTATCCTATTATATAGGTAAAGATAAAAATGAAACAGCAACTTCAGGCGTTGGAATGCTGCTGCACGAACAACTCGGAAATAACATCAGTGGCACAAAATACATCAATGAAATAATCCTTCAGCTAATAGTCAAACTCAAAAGTAGAAAGTCTACATATCTGACAACCGTCTACAATCCCGACATCACCAAACCCAGGGAAGACATGGACACTTTCTACCTTAATTTACAAACAATGGTTGACATTATTAGTTAACAAGACGAAATCATAATTCTTAGAGATGTTAATGCTAGAATCGGAAATGCAAAACCGAAAATGGTGAATTAATCCAGCTATGCGTGTAAAATAAACTAAGAATTAACAATACCTTTCTACACAAGCCACAACTTTTGAGAACATACGAGGACAGAAATGATAGAACATATGTAAGTGCGAATCCACCCCTTAGCAATCTACATATCTAGATTTCGATCTTATTAGACCACATCAGTGTAGCTCAGCTAGTGAGGGTGAATTCACACAATATCTCGAGTGGTTATATACAAAATCCTCATAGGAGGTTAGTTGTATCATTTTAGAAATGATAGAGTTTATAATTACAAACAGGAATATGCAAAACCGCAGAATTTAAGACTTAAAAACCTTAATCTCAACAAATTCCGGAACTAACCATAGTCTTGTCCGGCGAAAACTACAGCCAACCTGCAGTGAAAAATAGAGAAACTACGGAAGGCATCGACAAACTTATTGTGGAATCTCTATCTGATGATTCAATAAGATACGACATATACTAGCTAAGACGAGAAGAAAAATCAGGCCATGAAAATTACATGAAGAAGACGAAGTAGAAACCGCATGGCTTAAACTAGAATCCAATCTAATAAAATCTGTGGGCGAAGTACTCCAAGTCCAAATACCAAATCACCGTTTACACATGAGGTTAAGATGCTGGCTGAAGGAAAACGAATGCCAGCCATACCTACTATACAGATCACAATCAACTACATACAATAAATACAAGTTTGCAGGAAATAGAATCAATAACAAAATGCAAAATAGAGAAAAGTGCGCTGGGAAAATTTAACAAAAGATATGGAATACGAGCTTTATGGAGGATAAAAAAGGTGTGGAACATGCTCAGAAATAGAAAGAAACCAATAAAAGAATATATACAAACTATAAGGAATACAATCGATGATTGGGAAAAACACTTTTGAGAGATGTATGGCAAAGCTAACAATAACACTAAGGGCCGGTTCTACAATTAACACTTAACCGGAGATTAAGGCTATTCGTGGAATAAGTTTGAGATTTTAACGCCAATATCTCAAACTTATTCCACGAATAGACTTATTCTCCAGTTAAATGTCATTGTAGAACCGACCCTTAGGCCATCGAAACACCACCTAATAATAACAACACACACCAAACGTTGGACATCGAGGTAAAAATAGAATCAATAACAAAATACAAACAATAGAAAAAAGTTCAATGAGAAGACTTTACAAAAGATATGTAACACGAGCTTTATGGAAGACAAAAGAAGGTGTGAAAAATGCACATAAATAAAAAGAAATAAATAAACGAATATATACATACTACAAGGATACAATCGATGATTGAGAAAACCACTTTTTAGAGCTGTATGGACAAGCTGACAATAACACTAAGGTGAAACGTAACCTGATGATAACACACAACAAACGTCGGACATATCAAGGTAAAAAATGGGACAATTCGTTGGTAAATAGAAAAATCGGAAGGCGCCGGAAATGGACGAAATAGGCAATGAACTAATTAAAAACGCTGCTGGACCAAATTCATGTCCTTTACAACAAAAAACTGCACAGTAAGAATGGAGCCGATTAAGTAAATGTTCTCCATTTTCTACGCGTTGATTGTCCTATCTTTTAGGTAACTCCACAAAAAGAAATCTAGTGGATTTAGCTCGGGTTATCTATCTATCTTCCAATGTAGGCATTTAAAAGGTTACTAATCTGATTTTTTCAAAACTTCTAATAATTAATAATCAACCACTTTAAAAGATTGTGAAAATTACATCACGAATTTCGATAGCTTTACGGCTTTACTGGGTTTGCACTTGTAGAAAAATGTCAGTATATATTTGTACTTGCATTTAAACCTGATCCTTTTACAGATATTAGTTGTTAGGGCATTAAGTTGTTATTAATTTAAAAATAAATATATAGAGTAGTTCGAGGAACAAATTATATAACCGTAAAGTTGTTATGTATACGAAAGATAGCCAGCTGCTGTGAAAGTTTACAGCTGGTCCATCACATCTTCAAGATGTTATAGATAACTAAATGGCGAATAGCAGAAAGTACAATTATATATGTTTATTAAACTATAACTAATTTGGTTTATATAATATTATTAATTCCCATGTAATGACTAAGTGTATGGTTTCTTAAGATTTGATATTGATATTGAAGCCGCGTTAATGTGCAGGAAAGTCAGCTGTCTAGAGCAGTGTTTCTCAAACTTTTTGGTTACACGTTACAAGGGCCCACTGTAGCATGGATATGTGTAGACAAACATCCAGAATGATCTGTAATCATTTTTTCTGCGAGCCCCCAAATATTTTTCGCTACCTCCATTTTGTCTAGAGCACAATCCGTGGCCTAGAGTGGCAACATTTAAAATTGATATTAAATAAGTTATTAAGCGTTAAATAATAATTTAATGAAGTTAATAGTAAGCTCAGTGAATTTAAATTTGATTTAGAATTATTCAATTTTATGGATTATTTTTCTGAATTATAAAAAATAGGTTTCTGGAATGTGGCAGGTTTAAAGAAAAAAATACAGGGTTTTAATGACGCAGCAGCTATCGCCCTAAAACGGTATGACATGGTGGGGCTACAAGAGTCCTGTGTAGAGAGCAAGGGCATGGTGGGATGTAAATCAATGCTGCCAACGGACTTTAAATGGATTTTCCAAGAAGCGACAAGAGATACTATTAGGGGCAGAGCAAAAGGAGGAATTATAATGGAAATCAAGAAAAAAATTACTAGTAAAGTAGCCTGGGATGTTATAGAAAGTAAGGAATACATAGTTGCAGTCAGGGGTCAATTAGGTGACGAGGAGTGGGTCTACAATACAAGAGGATGGCAGGTGTCTGTCGGTGTTGAGGAGGATGAAAGAAGTGAGGGAGCATAAAACCAATTAGGACAGGTTGTCTCCGGACGGGTCCAGGAGGGAGTGTTAGAAAGATAATTTTTGTTTGCTATTCCTGTCTTTATAAGGCAGCAAAATGAGGGCATGTTTTCAGTTTCGGGCGGGTCCAAGAGGGAATTTTTTCTTTTAAGTTAGGGCAGAATATTTTCAATTTATTGTATTTCTTGTATTTTAATTTAAGTTGGTGTATTGTATTTTATTAGTTATAGTATATTATTTTATTTTATAGGTTATAGGGATAGTCTTAGTTTGCACAAATATATGTCACACTTGTATGTAAGTTTTTGATACCAATTAAAGGTAAATATATATATATATATATATATATATATATATATATATATATATATATATCTTTCTGAATTTAAACGTAAAAACAGCCGGATTCTATAATTTATGTGTTCAAAATTTCACATCAAACATATTTCTTTGCGAATATTGATTCAGGAATTTAGATTTTACGCTGCCTGCCAGAACAGCCGTAGTAAACCCCATTTTGCAAAGTATTATATTTATACATAGCAATTATCTTATGTACTGTTAATTTACAATGATATAAATTACCTCCACATTTTCGTATTGAGATGTGAGGATTTTCAATCACACTTTACATTACAATAATTAAATTGTCGAAATGATTTATAGGTTTTGACGGTCGTTATTAAAACAGAATTTCAATTCTTCAGTATTTTTAAATTGTATCAAAAGGGTATTCCTGCGAATAACGTTTTTTTAGATATCCCGTAAAAGATTTCGTTATATAAACACGAGTATTCATGGACAAATACCGTTATTTCAGTATTATAGATATTATGCAATCTTGCATAAAAATTAATTAGTATTGTGTGAACCATATCTCCAATCTGGTTGGTAGTTAGTTCTCGATAGCTATACCATGTTAGTTAGATTAGTTAGATTTTAATACCGAAATACCCGTATTGAGATTTACTTCGGTATTGGAATAGTTATTTGCATATTTTCTGAAAAATAAATAAATAAATATTGATTACAATTATTTAAACTTACAGTTGTACTACAGAACCTTATTGATATTTGATATGACATAAATGATCGTAATATAATATAGCTAATATAAATTCATCTTTAATCACTTCCAAAAATTTCCCCAATACTATATTATGATAACTAATATAATTATCTCTTTTTACTTTTAGGGCGAACATTGAAAGTCAGGATATTGGTAAACTGAAACCAATCAAAGTGAATCCAGAGGAAGAAATATCAAATGAAATTTACGATTCAAGTCTACTGGATACACCACTAAAGGATAACAACTCAAATAACATTGAAACAACCGAAAATCAAGCAATAAAACAAAAATATCGTATGAATATAAAAAATAGAATGTATGTTATTAATAATGGTATTATTAGTAGTTACTACATACAAACTAACTATGATAAAGTTCCGTCGCAATATTCATAAAATCCTGCATATTATCAGCCATTACACTTAGGTTATGTTTTATTTATTCATAAAATAATTAATGAAATAGTTTTTAAATAAATTATTATTTTCACGCTATTGCTATAAATTTAGTCAGAATCATAGGTTTCCTCGCCCCTCTCATGTATGATAACGTCCAAACACACATTCCTCGTCCCGCCATCGCTCATCCCGTCCACATGGTTATGGTTCAAGATTAGTCCTTTACCGTCCTCGCACAGCATTTTGTAGTCCTCGTTTACGGATAGCAGCGGCCCATAATATTTTGCTCGGATACCTTGGTCAGGTGTTGACACTGCAATGGTGTAACTGTAGGTCGTGGGAATGTTCGAAGATACGTAGAATATTAGCCGATCGATTGGTGAGAAACCCGTGGCCAGAAGATCTAATTCTTCTTCGTCCATTATACTGTTGTCACCGGCTGACAGTTTAGCTGCCATCACTATGAAGAATGGTTTGGTCGGCGGAGATAGTTGAGAAAATTTACTGTATACAGAACTGAAAGAAGAGTTTTATAATTTATTTTTATGATATGGTGTAATACTGAACATATTTAATTCTTGTATAACTTTAACAGAAACTAATTGTAAATCTAAAATAAAAGTAATTTAGTGGTGAGAGGAGATCGGTTCTGGAACCTCATTATGGGCATGTGTTATTACCAGATTTTAAATAACTCTTAACTGTTAGATATATCAAAGTCCAAACATATTGTGAAAGATTAAGAATAGTGTAGGATGTATCTTTGTTAAATATTTTGAAAAGATCCAGAGTTATCTTTATGTAACAAAATAAAAGTTCTATATGCATCTAAAATCTCAATAATATTGAAGGAGGCTAATTGTATTGTGAGAAAGTTTTTAGTATGTTATTTTAATTTTAATAACTTTATTTTATAAAGGGTCTTTCATTGAAAGTGATAGGATTTTAATTTTAAATAAGACAACAACGGTTTGATATATTAATTTGATATTTGCTTATTTTGAACACCTGATTAACTGTTTTTTAGATATCTCGTAAAAGATTATATAAACATGAGTATTCATGGATAAATATTGTTATTTCGGTATTATAGATATTATGCAATCTTGCATGAAAATTAATTAATATTGTGTGAACCATATCTCCAAATATAACATTTTAGTGGACACTAGGACAATGCAGTTATATTCTGAACAAGATGCGAAATTTAACTCATCACCTTTTAGTTGAAATATCGAGAATTCAATTTATTACTAGTTTTTCAGCAAATAGTTTTTATTCAAAAGCAATGTGTAATTGGCCAATATAGTGTTTAGATATTAGATATAATTGACCAAATCTGACACGTATTTTATATTAATTAAAAAATTCATTAAAAAACAACCTGTAAATATTTAAGAACACGCTAGCATCAAAATAACTGTCGAGTATTATAATAATTAATAATTGTTTCAAAATTATGCGAAATTAAAATAAACTTTATAATTGATTAAGAACTGGTTGGAAGTAATTTAGTACGAACCGGAAGCGATATTGCTTGCGGCACTTGCGGTGTAGATGGGAAAGGGTCGCGTCCGCAGTAAATATTTGCATTAATCACGTCCCCTTTCATACAAGCACGCGGTAATTGACGTCGTATAAGAAATTTAAAATGAGCCATGTAATTTAAAAGAATAATGAAATTAAATCACGTATATTGCCGATTCACCATTTTAATTGCACGAGGAAATAGCCATGGTAATTAGGTTTCTCTAACGTTCTAAACGAGAATTCCAATTGCTAATAAATATATGTTTTAATCTATTTCAACAAATTTTTGGCTTACCGCTGCTGATTTAATAATGTATCTGTAGTGGGTGCAGTACTTTCACCAAAGCTAAAATTGATTAGTGTATTAAGTTACCAAATTATGATTTATTTGAATCAAACCTATCTTCTCCTTCTTTTGGTTCTATATGTATTAACACAAGACATAACGTTTCTATATGGCCGTGTAAATCTTTGAAGTAAAAGTCCAAACCATTCCTTGTTTCCAACTTTGTTACAATTGTAGCTACGTGCTCATGGTCATGCTCGAAATGGGAGTCTAAAGAAGATACAGCTATGGTTTTATTACATCCATTATGTGGACAATGTACTGGTCTAAAATATTAAGTAATTATATAATTATTGTAATTAAAATATAAAATACATGCTTTTTCGATGAATATCCTAAACTCAATAAACTTGGTCGGTACATGGATGCTAGACTAATTATAGAGCCGGTTGCATGCGGTTTGTTCTCCGAAAATATGTCTGGATTCGGAAACATCATTCTTGACCTTTCCAGTGGTTCATTTTTATCATCCTGATTGCTAACTAAAAACGCGGTGCACATGCTATGGGGACAACATCGTCTGTCTCTACCTACAAATGCAAATCTACTCAATAATATAATTAATCACGATTTCTGTATTACTCTACCGTAATAGATTTGTTTGTAGCATTTTCTACACAAATAGTGTCCGTGGTAACAAGCGTACATTGACTGCAATTGAAATGTTTTACTGCAAATATTACAACTGTACATGCCATCTGATTCTGTGGTGGCCATTATTCAAGTTGAGCCGAAACGATTAAAATTTTGACAATTTTACATACAAAAACTAAATGTCACGTACCTGTCATTTTGGATATACGAGGAGTTAATCAGTGGTCAGCTATTAATTATTGACACAAATGTCACTTATCGGAAAATATTTAAATAACAAGCTACACGTAAAAAATTAAACTGCAAATAATTAATTAATATCATGTCTTGCTAATAATATACACATAATAGTAATTTGATGTTATATAATTAATAATACGATTTTATAGTCGTATAGTACATCTGCTATGATATGATATAAGTAGAAAGTGTACTAATTTAGATTATAACCATACGAATATTGAGTTACAATAATGTTATTGCAATTTATTTAAATATATAACTAGGTTCTTGCTATTAAATATTCAAGTTTTATAATACTGATTTTACTAATGAATGTTAATGTAATGGTTATTATCAGATGAATGATTCTAAATGATCTATAAATATTGATTTATTATTTTTAAGTTTCATGAGTGTGAACTGTTTCGTTCAAAAAGAGACTTAATAACTGAATAAAAAATAATAATTTAACGCCACTATGTGTGACTTGAAACAAGACAAGGAAATAGATAGCACCAAGATTAGACACTATTCCAGTAAATACAACAGATATAAACTGTTGTATTTGCTGGAATAGTATCTGATCTTGGTACTTTACTTTAAGGCGGTAAGGCTAAAGGCCAAAAGGTTGTTTTCTCTTTCTTTCTAATGTTAATAAATATTATTCGCATGGGGTGACCACTACAGCAGCCGCTTCGCATTGACAAACCCATGGATTCTGAGTATCTGGAAAGGAGGTATAAACTACAAACACTTTTGTTTCTCAGAATGGTACTAACAAGAAGTAAAATAAAAACGTGATAAGCCGATCGTACATACATACTTAGTTACTTACGGATACAAGGGATAATGACACTAGCAAAGAAACTGGACAACTACAATAGCAGGGACAATGCCAACATCCAACCACCAAAAATGTTTTCAGTAAATTGTCATACAGGAGGACCGAGGTAGAAAATAATTTAAATTGATATGGAATCAATCTATACCTATATCAGTGAAATGAACGCGAAAGGAGAAACTGGAAAAGAACAATCGAGGAAACTATTATATGAAATTATACCTGAAAGATTTTCCGAATTAAAAGTAAACACAATACATCATCGACCAAAAAGAGACTATATTGATGAACAATAGGATCACAACTAAGGATAAAGATATAGGCTGAATATGACGGCTAACGTGAACCCTGAAGAATTTTCTCCCGGAAGAGAACCGAGAAGAACAACACTGAAACCGAAATAGAAGCGAAAATTAAAAATAAATTTCTATTTATCGAAATGGATTATATTAAAAGACTTGCCATTCCAAAATTAATATTGAATATGAAAATGCAAATGATATCATTAGGAACGTGAATGAACTTAAAGTTAAGCCGGACCACCTCTGTACATTCATTTATTTGAGAAGCGCTCTCACATAGTAAAGATTGGAGTCTTTGTTCACAAACAAATATAACAGAGGGATATCTAATTACACTATGGGAAATGAGACTGAGACAAATAATCGAAAGCCTTAGAATACATAAAGAAATACTGCTAGTGAACATCAGAAACACGACACGTCGAAGAGGCAATAAAGAGAGAAGAATTATGGAGATTTCCAGAAATATAGATAACAAGACACGAGAAGGAATACGCGATCTTTAAAGCAATATCTAGGGGTTACGTATAATAAACTAAGAATATACAAAGTGTAAAATCTGTGAAAATAGATCTAGAAATATAGATAACAACACACGAGAAGAGATACTGATTCAGAAGATACAAAGTGTAAAATCTGTGAAAATAGATCTTGAAATATAGATAACAACACACGAGAAGAGATACTGATTCAGAAGATACAAAGTGGAAAATCTTAGAAAACAGCAAACAAGCTTATTTAGCAGAAATTAGGAGATATTGTCATTATCATCTTCATCAGCTTGTAGATGTCCAGTCCGGAACAAAAGCCTCTTCCAACTATCTCCATGAGTGTCTGTTTTGAACTCTTTGCATCCAGTTGTTTCCTGTATGTCGTTATCTTCTCTTCATCTTTCTTTTGGTCGATCCATGCGCCGTTTTGATTGTCGTGGTCTCCACTGCGTCCATTTCTGCTTTTGGCAATCTGTTCCATTACGCCTGTGATCCCTGATTTCCTTCTGATCTTGTTTATAATCCTTCTCTAATGCTCACTCCCATTATCCTTCTCTCCATTGCTACTGCTCTGATACACCTGGAGATGGTTTGTACTGCTTCTAGTTATAGTTGTAGTTTCTAGTCTGTATGTGGTTACAGGATTCAAGCGCTGTATACTTTGCTCTTCAGGTTGGAGGAACAATTAGACACAGATGTGGAAAAAATCATCAACAATATAAAACAAGCAGCCTAGGGAAACACATCAGAAATCAAAATGATAATGAAAGCCTGCAGCTATCCAGAAGAGATACGAAACCTTCTAGCAGACTAAAGAAAAGCTTGAGGAAAATGGTTTCAAGCCAGAGGTACCCAACACAAGACAAACCTCAACAATCTTACCCTGCAACTAAAAAGAGAGATTAAGGAACTCAAAAATGAATCAATCAGTAAGCACCTGATGAAAATAACTAATGGTAAAAACACAGACCACTATGGAAAGCAACAAAAAGAATAGAGAGACCTATCCATCAAATACCGCCAATAAGAAATAAGGACGAAAGTTGGATTAAAAAAGCATATTTAAACCACCAGGAGAAGAGCGATGTCGCAAAAAAACAAAATAATCTGTTGTATAATTGTAACTGACATAAAACAAATGTGGCATCACAATCATACCAGTAATATATGAACGCAGCTAAACAAAGAGTTTAAATACAGAAACTATATATATATATATATATATATATATATATATATATATATATATATATATATTTGTAAGAAACAGTGTAGTACAGAGTTCAAGTCGTTTGAAATAGTGAATGGGCATAGTTTGGTTGGTAGGGGACGCCCGCCCACCCGACCTTTGCTCGCATAGTTTTTTCCATTACATAACACTCTTATTGGAATGGTTTAAACAATATAAACCGTCTGTATCCATTGAAAAAAACTATGCGAACGAAGGTGGGGCGGGCGGGTGTCTCCTACCAACCAAACTATGCCCTTTCACTATTTCAAACCACTTGAACTGTTTCTTACAACTTTTTACGAATTAGAAGTTAATTAATAAGTGAAATTAATTGAATCATAGAAAGTAATTGATAACAGTGTAATGTATAATTCAAGTCATAGAGAATAATGTAGTGTAGAGTTTAAGTCATTTGAAATAGTGGACGGGCATAGTTTGGTTGGTAGGGGCCCCCCGCCCACCCCACCTATGCTCGCATAGTTGTTTTCAATGGATACAGACGGTTTATATTGTTTAAACCATTCCAAGAAGAGTGTTATCTAATGGAAAAAACTATGCGAGCAAAGGTGGGGTGGGCGGGCGGCCCCTACCAACCAAACTATGCCCATTCACTATTTCAAACCACTGGAACTCTGCACTGCACTGTTTCTTACAATTTTTTACGAATTAGAAGTTAATTAATAAGTGAAATTAATTGAATCATAGAAAGTAATTGATAACAGTGTAATGTATAATTCAAGTCATAGAGAATAATGTAGTGTAGAGTTCAAGTCATTTGAAATAGTGGACGGGCATAGTTTGGTTGGTAGGGGCCCCCTGCCCACCCCACCTTTGCTCGCATAGTTGTTTTCAATGGATACAGACGGTTTATATTGTTTAAACCATTCCAAGAAGAGTGTTATCTAATGGAAAAAACTATGCGAGCAAAGGTGGGGTGGGCGGGCGTTCCCTACCAACCAAACTATGCCCATTCATTATTTCAAACCACTTGAACTCTGCACTGCACTGTTTCTTACAAATGTTTACGAATTAGAAGTTAATTAATAAGTGAAATTAATTGAATCATAGAAAGTAATTGATAACAGTGTAATGTAGAATTCAAGTCATAGGGAATAATGTAGTGTAGAGATCAAGTCATTTGAGATAGTGAATCGGCATAGTTTGGTTGGTAGTAGTTTATATACATATGTATATGTCCCAACATTAGACTTAGAAGTCCTATTATGATATTAATAAATCATAAAATATATAGCAATTACATATTTTAAGATACCAGCCACCTACCTGGACATCGCCACAACACAGTAAACACCACATAGTAAAAAAACAAATCGACTATATAGTAATTCAAAAAAGATATAGGAAAGGCATAATAAAAGCTACCAACACAGTTAAAACATACCACGCATTGAGCAATATACTGATTAACAAAAAATAGATCAGCAGAAGGACAAAAATAAATATATACAAAAGCATATATAGACCTATACTGACATATGGGAGCGAGACGTGGAAACTAAGGTAGAGGGATAAAAGTAGAATACAGGCAATGGAAATGAAAAAATTAAGCTGAAAAAAGATATACAATTTTACCGCGCTCGCTTCATTTACAAGCTGTTTCATTTATCATTATCATTTTCACTGAATTGAGATATCTAATACGTAATGAAAAATTTATTTTCATAATTCAATTAGCATATTAAGCCATTAGAAAATCCGCAGTTGAACACATTCCATTATTATTTGGTATGGTGTTTATAATGGGCAATTGATACTAAATGTTGCCACATACTTGAATTATACGGGTCGTTTTTAGAAAATCAAGTGGAATATTTATTTAAAAAAGTATTAGACAGATTTGTAATTGTATTCATAACCATCATGTTTATAATGTCTATATTATTATTTTGCTGATCTTAAATATCTTGTAAACGAAGGGCATGTGTAAGAAGATATTAAAAGTTTCGTGTTTTCGGAATATAAATCAATGCAATATATAAAATTTAAGTTTTCCTATTAGAAAACGCCATGTATTGTTTATTGTGACTATCTAAGTAATAAGAACTAATTGTTGAGGACGTTTTCTAATTTCTTCAGATCTTCCAAAGTAATCTGTTCTTCTACTGATTTATTTTGATTTATTTCTTATTTTATTCTTATTTTTGTCAGTATTAACCCATCTTAAGTCATATTTTGGGCAATTCGTCACGCTGTGATTAATCCATGTAATGGAGCATATACAAATTTTATTGTACATAAACAAACGCGATAAGAGATAATATGTAACATATTTAATTTGATAAATATCTAGGTAAAAATCTGGAAAGTGTAGCTAGTTAGAATAAAATAACCATTTGTGTGAAGTAAATGTTGAATTATTTATATCAATGTAATCTTTTATAGCATACGGCAATTTTGATGTACGAAAAAAACTTTCTCATAATAAGAATTTTTAACATGAAATGACTATCTAAGTAGATCTAAGTAACTTAATATTCACGTACATATGTGATATTTCACGTGGGTTCTTAAAAAGTTTAATTTTAATTCTTTCCAATGATTGGTACCCGACAACGCCTGACACGTAATCTAAAATATTTGTTTATAATCTAAAAAATGAAGGAAGATGTATTATGAACTAAGAGTGCATGATAGTATATTATTATGATATTTAGAGTCTTTGTCCATCATTAAAATTAAACACACACTTATAATTTTAGTCGCTAATTTGAATAAATATCTCAGTAATACAATCGACAAATAAGACACCGGACACCTACATCTTTTCTTGATTTTTAACTATACAAAATTACTACAACAAAATTATAATGGGCGTAGTTATTAATATTATTATAATTTTTGTTGTCAAACATAATTAAATGAAGAATAAGAAAGCAAATCAGAAATAGATTTCGATTAATTAAACTATTAATTTTACTATTACGAATTGTATTTAAATTAGAATCAATATTAAATATTTTTTTATTAATCATATTTGTTTAAAAGTTTATTTTATGTCTATAAAATAATTTAAATAATTTTGTTTAACTTTTATCGTGAAATACTCTACTGTGTGACATTTAAAACTATTATAGTTAAAGTTTTACGTTGGTAAAAATAATGTGGAAAGTTAAAATATTAATAATTTTTATAAACGTGTTGTAAAATATTAAAATTATGTAACTAATACTCTGCAGGGCTTCAGAAGAGTTGTGGTATTGACTGATTTTTCTTCTTTTTTGTTTAGTCCTGTTAGCTTCTTCATTTAATTATATCTTTTCTTATCAGAGATTTATTAATTAAATTACTTAACCCTCGATGTAGGTTAAGACGTAACTTTACATAACTGCGTTTCTTCAGCCACGAATTATGTTTTTATGTGAAATAAGTGTGTTGTTTGACGATATGTATATATATATATATATATATATATATATATATATATATATAATAAATAAAAACAAATTTCTGTTGAATATGAAATTTCATATTCCATGCAAGTGTGATATCGCACTGTGAGATGAAATGTGGTAACTTCCAAAATGAATTTTCATGTTTTAATTTTTGTTTTGAGGACTCCTACATTGTAACGCTGCTTTAATCCTTTTTTGCGTTTAGAATGAACAATATCATTATTAAAAAAAATAGACAACAATATACTCATTGGTAAAACTATTGCAATCTTTAAAATGCATTTTTCTCAAAAACTGCTTTTGGAAGTGTACATTTAGAATTTCAGATATAACGCAGGTATTGTAAACTATTTGTAGATAAACGAATTAGTGTCGGATTAGACTGATAGTGTCATTTTAAAATTAGCTGTAATATTCAGTGTAATAGATGTACTTAACTAAGAAAACTAATGTTTACAATGTATTTTCTCATTAGCGGTTCTGTCTATTGTCTGTCCTATTTGCTTAGGAAAATAGCGTGTAACTATAAATGAGTATTGGAAAATTCTTCCGAGTCAAACATGTAATATAAGTGTAAATAATATTGCTTGTGCCTACTTTTATCGCTATAAAATAATAATAATTATTATAATAATTTAAGAATATAATAATTTATTGCTGTTTATAAATATGGGCGTATTTGCAGAGGTCTTTAAAGCTATCAGCCCGCTTTTCAGTTGTTATCATTATAATTCTTAAACATTTATATATATATATATATATATATATATATATATATATATTTCTATTTGAGTTTAATAATTTGAGCATAATATAGAGACTAATTAGTTATTGCACTGTTATAATAATAAAGTATAACCAATATTAATAAAAATTTATATAATAATATTGAAACGCTTTCATTCTTCCTGAATCAATTTAAATAATGAATTATTCTACATAATTTCAAAATTCATTTTAATAGCGAAATAATAAAATAGCAACTTTGTTTGCCTGAAAATAATTTGTGATTAGTAATGCACAGATTGTTTCTGCAGTAAATTACAAGAATACACTCCAATAACCTACTTTCTTCTCTATCGTGATGGTGCAGTCTGCATAATCATATCTCTCTTCACGCGTAGGAAGAAAGCATATATAAAGGATCTCCACAATTTCACTTAATCACATCGTAATCACTCTTCTTGTGCTCTACAGTTTGTGCGGGTGCTCGATTCATTAATTATGGTTGTTTTAAAGGTAACATAAATTAAAATACAAAATATACAAATTTAGGGTTTACTTTAATTTTATGTTAAAAATTGTAACTTGTACCGCTACTTCAAGAATACTTCTTAATTAAGATAGAATAAATAATATCAATAAATAATAGATAGAATCAATAAATATTGAACAGAACTTCTCAAAATAAGAGTTAACGAGCTTGAATTTGTAGTACTAAAAATCATTTCCAACTCCGATAGTACTGTACAAAAATTTTCAATTGAAGCACCATGCGTCATTGAAACTAATACTCCAATGGATCTCTGACCAATGAGCAATATTATTCTATCCTAATTTTTACTTTTGTTCAATAATTATTCTCTTGTGATTTATTTTATTTTATTTGTAACATTCAAAAAAGCCTTACACCAATAATACGGTAGATAGGCATTCGATAAAATAAAATAAATAAAACATTCAACAACAATAAGTATCAATCATGCGAACCGAACTATGGGCCCTGTTCGCATGACTGAGACTTATTGTTGTTGAATGTTGCAAATAAAAAACAAAAACGGATTCAAATTATAATAACTTTTGAACAATAGTAAAAATTAGGATAGAATAATATTGCTCACTCGTCGTAGACCAGATGTTATATTATGACTATTGTATTATATATACGATTCATTTATTGGAAATAAAGACTATTATTATTATTATATGTATTTAAAAGAGATAATAACAACAACATCCATTATATACTATTATATATGTATTTAAAAAAGATAATAAGAACAACATCCATTTGTTAGTTGTATTGACTACGTAGTATGATTTCATCATTTTAATCATCATTTTATATAAATATCTGATAATAATAAATAAATAAAACGAATTTTTCTTTGTTTTTTATCACTTTTTTATTATTTAATTTAATTTAATCCGAGGATTAGCTTGATAATGGCTAGAGCGTAGCCGAAAATATTCGCAAACAGTAATAAACAAGTGATAAAAAACAAAGAAAAATTCGTTTTATTTATTTATTATAATGAATTATCACAAAGTAGATGCCGATTCAATTCAATATCTGATAATAATATTTTTATTCTAATTTCAGATTACCATTGTCTGTGTGACATTGAACATGGTGTTAGCACATCCACTTATTCAGTATCCACAACATGAGCACCAACAAGAATTAGAAGGGCATGATGCGGAAAACCAGCATGAACACCAGTACGACCACCACATTGATTACTATGTAAGAAATATATTCAAAGTGTCTCAGAACAATTTGTTTGTAATTTGTATACAAATTTTCTTTTATCGGGTAGCATTACAAAGAAAATATGGTTTACCTTTACAAAATAGTGGATGTAGTCACTACATGCATTTCTTATACAATTAACGTTTTACTGTATAAGAAAGTCAACCATTTGAGGTAAAATTACCTTAGTTTGCGATTTGTTCCGTAAAACATATATAAATGTGGGTTAATTTGGCATAAAATAAGAAATAAAACAGGAGAAATCAGTAGAAATAAAGACTTTTTGGAACGTCTATGGTGACAAAATAAAAATAAATATAAAAGGAGAATTGAAGCAAATATTGACAGTACTAGGATTGACAGTATTATTGACCGTGTAAGGTGTCTTAATAAGAACTGAATGTCTTATTAAGACACCTTAGACGGTCAATAATACTGTCAATCCTAGTACTGTTAGTATTTGCTTCAATCATCCTTTTATATTTATCAAGTAATCTATTATCCGGATAAACATCAGTATTCTTTTCATTCCATCATTACTATACCATACACGATAAGTAATACTGGAAATATATTAGAATAATGAAGATTTTAAACAAGTTATCGTACAGTAATACTGTCATTATTCTAAAATATTGACAGTATTACTGACAGTATAAGGTGCCTTATTACTTATTTTGTATTAGGTCAAATTAATAATTACTATGGTTACTCATACAAAATATATATTCTACATGCCGGTATAGTGTAGTGGTTAACCCTCACTATACGAACGAGTGGCTCTAGTTCGAATCCCATCCCGGGTAGTCGGTTACCATTTATTGCTGAGATACAATAAAGAACACTTTAGAAACACGGGGACGATCTGAAGTAACAAGTATTACCAATTATATACACATACACAAAAATATGCTAATGCTATTATGAAAGGGAAGTTAAAACTATTGATTCATGACCTATTCGATTTCTGCTAAATTTCTACGAACTGCGTGTGTATTAAGCACTAAATATGCGGAAAAACAGTTAAAACTATTTGTTTATCCATGAATTATTCGATTTCTCAGTATTGTGTAAATAATTATATGAATTCAGATCAGTGAATATTGGAAAGCAAGAGACAAAGAATCCCGAATCACTTTTCACCGTTTTTCAGAGGTTTTCTGTGAAGTTAAGGTAAATACCGGGTGATTAAACTCCTTTGAGGTCCTCCCGTTACCAGCGGAACTGCCCTATATACGATAATTATTTGTTAAGATTAACCCAATTTATATATTTTTCTCAACTATCTACAACAACAAAAATCTTAATCTTTAGGAACTGCCCTATACACGATAATTATTTGTTAAGATTAATATATCTATATATATATATATATATATATATATATATATATATATATATATATATATATATATATATATTTCTCAACTATCTACAACAACAAAAATCTTAATCTTTATGGGCCATCGGCTTCCGCCATTAGGCCTAACACATATTTATAGATTAAACAAAATAAAGATACAAATTAATTTTGAACAATAAATTCATACAAATGTTGACTTTAATACATTTAACGAAAACCAGGATTAACTTGCATAAATTAAATTCTATTTCCTGCTCAATTGCGTCCTGTTCTTGCTAACTGCTTTCATCCATTCTAATCTTCTATCCTCATACAATACTACCTCTCTACATTCACTACTACCTTTTAGCTCTGCATATTCATTCAGTAGATGATCTAATGATTCCTTTCCTTTCCCACACATTCTACATGCTCTCGCTTCTTCATTCTCCTAAAACCTATTCTCCCTCTCCTCATTTTCACATCTAAATATAGCAATCATTCTTCTTTCTCATAGTTTCCTCGTGAGGATATATTCTGATGTTCCCTTAGATATTAGTTCTAGATTGGCGTCCCGTATTCTTGATATATTTCCTGCGCTTCTATATCTTTGTCCTTGTCCACTAATTCCTCCGCCATTGATCTTCCACTATCTCTCATGCTTTCTATTTCGTATCTTGCATACCCATTTCGTTCATACTATTTGTCTCTGTAACTCTCATTTCCATGGTTTTCTTTTTTCTTTCACACTTTCTTGCAACAGCTTTCATTCACTACGTTCAGGGCTGGTCCTAGTAGGCGTGCAAGGTGTGCGCCGCACGCGGGCAGCAAAGTCAGCACCTTGCATTCATACAATATCCCAGATATTTCACTTCTTCTATGTCCTGCCCCTTCCATTTCCAGCATTCCGTTATTTTTTTCTTTCTCCCTTTTGTATACACTAAAATTTTAATTTTTTTGCAATGCATCTCTAAATCCTTTCTATTCATATATCTTTCCATATTCTCTATTATTTGGGCCATATCAGACCCCTGTGTGTTCAACGGAGTCAAATCATATATATCGCGTATATCTCTCATGCTCTATTCAGTTTTGTTATCCCAATGTAGTTGGACACTAAGCACGTTCGCCTTTCTTAAATATGGGGCATATTATGTCATGTCTCCACTCCAGGGGGTAATCTCTTCTATTCCAGACATCATTTATTAGTTCTCATCAGAACTGGGTCTCTCAGTGCCATAAGTCCATGCTTCGTTTTGAATATTGTTTTTATCTTTATCTTCTTTAATTTTTGAAGTTGTCTGTTGAATGATGTATCAACCCATTCTCCTCCATTGGCCTTTGGTCCATCGTGGTCCTTCCCCGCTTAACCCTAACAGTTTTATGAAGTGGCTTCGCCATTTTCCATCAATATTTGAGTACTTTTTTTGCTTCCTTATTCGTTGACTTTCTACATATTTTCTTCTTGATCATTTCTCAATTTTTGTTTTTTTTTCTGCTATTTTACTTTTCAGACATTTCTTTGCCTAGTACTTGTATTCCTCTATCAGTTCTCTACATTTTCTGTTGTTTTATAATACCTTTCTTGATTTTCCTGTTATTGTTCTGCATCTTCTGTTTTAATGTGTCCCACCAATCATGATATTCCTCTTTGTTGTTGCTTTCTCAATAATTGTTTGTAGTTCCTTCATATTAGTATCGACATTTGTTGTAGCAAATGTTTGGGCATCTAATGCGTCTATATATCTTCGATTTCCCTATTCCGTTCAATTCTTTAAGTACCTGAATATGCTCTTATTCAGACGTTTCGAGAATTTGCATGGCGCTGCTGTCGCTAGTTCTAACGGTAGGTGGTCCGAATGTACCCTCTCCCCCACCTTGTAACTATTTGTCACTTCCCATGCCTTCTCGTTTGTCACGATATACTCCACTGCACGAGGTAAGTGTATTGGCCTTCGCTGTCACCCTCGCAGTTTTCATTAAGTACGAACTAACCCCTATCTTCCAAGAGGCACAATAGCTCTTTTCCTTTCGAGTTTCACATAAAAGAAAAACACTATTTAGCTTCTGACTGAAAAGTAGCACAAGTCCAGATAAATGGAATAAAGCAGTTACCATCCTATTTTACAAAAATTAAACAGCAGAGAAAATTCTACAAACTATTCACAAGGGTAATAACATCAAGACTAGAGAAATTTAGATTTCTATGGACCAGCTGGATTTTACTGTAGGTTTTTTTTTATGAACTATCAGCAAAGTATCAAAGTCTTACTAAAAAAGTCATTGAAGCACAACAAACCACTGGTCCTTGGATTTGTGGATTTTCATAAAGCTTTCGACACAGTCGAGTTAAACGTCATTATGCAAGCTATGAGAGAATTGATTAATTGATTTAAGGTACTTAAAACTAATCTATACCATCTATACTAATGCCACAATGTTCATAAAACTACACGATAAGACCGATTTAATCGAGGATTAAGACACTATGTCTTCAAAAAACTTTTATAACCGTCTTTGAATATGCACTGAAGAACTTAATTGGGACACACTAGGCTTACCATGGTCAGATGGAAGTTGATTTGAAGATCAACTTCTCAAAAACAAATATTCGGGAAAGTAAAGACAGAAGATTATCGAATACCATGGAGTCCAACTGAGCGACGGAACGGGCTGGGTGATGATGATGATGATGATGATTAACTTGGTTTTAAAGTAGTATTATAAAATATGACAAGTATTAAAGAAATATCAAAGTATCAAAGATGTATCACAGATGCATCAATAAAGTTTGAAAGAGTTATTAACAAAGTTGATATTTTATTGATACGTTATGAACAGTTATTTCATACTTCTTCTATTCTTTGACACTTCTATGATTAGAAGTGGCAAAGAATAGAAATAACTGTTCATAACGTATCAATAAAATATAAATGCATTTTCAAAGATGTGTAAACGAAGTGTGTAAAAAGTAGTATTGTAAAATCATTAAAGTATCAAAGGAGTATCATTCTATTAAAAAGTTAACACTTCTATTAAAAATGGTATGGAAGAGATATCAAAGCAGAGTAGTATGAAAAATTTATCAAAACATCATTAAAGTAAAATTACAAATTTCTACCAACACGGGCAGCTTTAGTACAGTCCTACAAGCGGAGGTGCTTGCAATTATCTGTTGTGCTTAAAAGCTCGCTGCCCGAAAAAACGGTACAAGGATATGTATCTGTTGGGACAGCAGGCCGGCATTACAAGCACTAGAATCAGTAAAACTGGCATCTAGGTTTATATACTAATGCCACCACGTTTTGGAGAAAGTTGCCATTGGCAACAGGTCAACTCTCCAATGGTTCAAGTGGCAGACGGCAAATGAGGAAAATTAAATATGCCGATAAGATCGCAGGCGTAGCTTCTGCTCATGCCTACCTCGGCCCTGAACCAGCGATACAATTCTCGGCGAAACTATGCTCATGCCTCAAAAACGAGTATGTCTCTCCAAAACAGATGACGAATCCTTACGACGTGCCAACATACAAGAAAAATCATAGTAGGCCCGAATAAGGTTTTTTTGCACGTCGCTCGAGAGATGATTTAAGGAAGCTACAGGATTTGTAACGTTTGTAAAAAAACACTTCAAAAACTGGGATGCTCTGTCGATCCATCATAGTTTTGTGACAGAGCGATGGACTTTTTCAGATATTTTTTTTGGAAATTTAAGAATTTCTTAGTACAGTAAGTTAAATCTCATATTTGTAAATGAAGCGGAGAAGGTATTTCCGCTTGCGTTTTTCTGTAAAATGACAAATCAAAAATTGTTCCCTCATTGCAACCGAATCTGGGAACACACGGTATAGTTATGGGGCAATAACTGAGAAAATTACTAAAATTTGTGGAAAAACGGCAGTTGCTACCTTCTAATAAACCCATTAGAAGTTGGTCGTCGGCTTGGTGCTGTGCCGCCTTTAGGAAAAAACTTCCTTGTAGTATGTTCGGCCTGCTATATTTGATATATGATATTTATTTAAGTAATTACAATTTGGCGTAGTACAATAAATATATATATATATATATATATATATATATATAGTAAATAACAATAAACATACATTAGAAACACTATTACTATTATTATTGCTTGTTGAATTTTTTTCCACCTTGTATATCATGATGACACCTGCTATGATGAAACTATGACCTGATCTATAAATTGTTTCGGTATTAAAATTGTGTGTTATTGTATTTAAAATATATAATATAACTTAGATGTAGGGGTTGAACGGTTGGGATATAAGACTCGACATTCTATACAATTTTACTGCGATTTTCAACTACTAAACCGTAAAGAACTGAAATAATATCTAAAAGATTTAGAATTACTATAAATGCTAAAATTAATCGCAAATAAAAGCTGCAACATAAAAGCTAAATATGTAAAATATAGCGCGTTAATTTTAAACGCCATATATGTATGAACGCGCCGTATAAATAAGAGAAACACAAAGTAACGAATTGAATTAATTTGAAAAATAATAAATGCTGAATAATTAATGAATTTAATCGCTTCGTGCCGTACATGTATTTTAGTTTCGCCAAGAATGCATAAAATGTATGGCACTTTTGTGCGTGACTGAAATACCGATGCGTATACTATTGCTTGCGTACAACAGATGTACGAGGTGAAAATAGAAATTTAATCTTAAAAAGAAATTTCACTTGTACTTTCTGTAGGTCATTATCAATGGAGTAAAAATGTACACATTATGGTGCTATCGTAATAAAATTTAATTGATGAGTATGTTCATTCATTAAATGATGCACAGGTGTTAGTCAGTAAAAGGTAATATTGGTTGCATATGAGAATGTTTATAAATTGCACAGGTGTCCTGGAATAATAACCGGGTAATATTGTTAATCATAATAATACTAATAATGTTTATTTATAATAATTTAGTAGTTGTTTTAATAGTTTGTACAAATTGTTAAATACTTCTGCTTTCACCTGCATATTTTCAAATCACGCGGAATTGTAAGGGAAGTCTAATGAAGATTGTTTTCTTCTTCTATTTGCACATCTTTAATTTGTGTCTCCATATTTTGGAATAGTCAAATGTGCAATTTAGCTTTATAATTTATAATTTTCTATGTAATTATCATATCGGATAAAGCCTAAGAAGCTGAAATTTTAACCAGTTTTGTAAACTTCAAAAAATAAAAATAAAGACTCGGGTATTCCTAGGAGAGCGGTTTTTTAAAAGCGACCGCTTTTGACGTCATTTACACATCACAAAAATCGATTTAAGTATATGTAATTGAATAACTGATGTCCTGAGGCATTTTTCGTCCTTTTTTCCAAATTATTATTTTTAGCGGCTTTTTCTATTAATGATCTTATTCACTTCCATGTTCCTATTTTCCTCTGTATTGCTTAAGACTTATTTAGCCTCTTTCACATACCTTGATTACTTCTCATGAGTTATAAGCCTAGCCGCCCTGGGCGCTACCTAGCTTTTTCCTAGATTGATTTCTGCGCCAGGGTATTTCTGGGTTCCTTTAAATTCCCACTAAGAAGTAAGAAGTGATCGGAGTCTGTATTTGATCCTATATATGTTCTTAAGTGTTTAATGCATTTTTCTTAATCTTTTCCGAGATTTTGCAATTTGGTTTACAATTCATCCATCCGGCGATCTCAATGTTCCCTTGTGAATTTCGTAAGTACGTACTTTTGACTATCATGTTTTTGAATTGTAAAGTCTATTATGAATACCTTTCTACTTTTGTTCGTTTCTCTATGTTTGCTGTCTTTCTATTGCGGGCCTGAAGATAATATTTATTGTACCCTGAAAATTGTTTCGTTATACTACAGCATCACCAGTGGATATGTAAATTGAAATAATATGATTTTTTATTCCCGACATGCAGGACTGAGGTAATAATAAAACACGACTTCAAACTAATTTTAGGAGACGCCATGGAGAATATTGGCAGAGAGGAGGCCAATATTCTCGATGGCGTCTCCTAAAATTAGTTTAGAGGTCGTGTTTTAGTATTTCCTAATCCTGAATGTCGGAAATAAAAAATCATAATATTTCAATTTTCATATCCATTGTTGATGCTGTAGTATAGCGAAACAATTTTCAGGGTACAATAAATATTATTTTAAACTCAAAATGAACCTTTTTTATTTACACAACATAATATTCCTCTCCCTTTTATATAACAACGCATTGTGGCTAATTGTTTAAGAAGAAATAATTATTGTATTGAATTGTCGTTTTCACTTGATTCCTTATATAACCTTATAAAATCCAATTGTAATTACATATTTATCAGAAAGCTTGCAATACAATTAATAAAATGTAATTAATATTAATTTAATTAAAATAGTTAAATGTGCCTCAACAAAGAGTTTTATTACTATTGTTATATAATCTTAATAGATTTTGCAGTGATTTCACGCATTGTCTATATTAGTAGATACAGGTGGCAAGCTATTATAACTTGCAATAATATTACGCTTCTACATTTTGTAATTATTTACCTCTCGGATTTATAAACAAGCCATTATAGTTGCTGTTCATTACGAATAAATTAACAATTGAAACGTTTTTTACAATTTACTTCCTTTATTGTTTCGGTTAAGTTCTAGCGATTGTCGAGATCCGTCGAAGACTAGAGAACTTTTAAAAGATCGGTTATCCTTAAAATAGAAAATCTCATCTCGTACTGAGCATTGGGGAGCGAGAGATGAAACCCCGTTGTAGAGAAATTTCATCAAAAAATATTCAGCATTTCAGACTTTTTGAGAGGGTTTCTGTGAAGTTAAAGTTAATGCCGGGTGATTAAACTTCTCTGGGATTCTTCCTTTAATAGCAGAAGAGCCCTCAGGCTGATAGCTATAAAGATATAAGTTTTTTCTTTTCTAAAATCTCAGTCGTTCGCTTAACAATTACATCAGTTTCAATCGGTTGTTGGGTAATCATGAATTCAAAATTTATGAAAAAAGTAAAATTCACAATCAGCGTCTTCCAAATTATTGGTATCGGTATGTTAGTTTTAAATCTAGCAGTGTATCCAGAAAATATATGTCTGTGGCTATTAGACATATATTTTCTGGATACACTGCTAGATTTAAAACTAACATACCGATACCAATAACAACCGAGACAATACAACAATAAAATGAACTAAACAAGGAAATTAAATCACTGGCATACATTGCATTCAAACTAAAAATTAAAAGCCTGCTGCTATACAACAAAATCAAAATAGAATAGAAGAAGACTTAAACAGCAGAACAAATAACTTAGATATCAACACAGAAACTAGAAAATACAAACTAAACCTTCAATACCCACAGCCAGAGGAGGAATCACAACCACAGTCCTTGCGGCGAGGACAGAGGGAATAATCTACTTTTTTTCTTATAAATCTACAAGTAATTTTAATTTTGAATATGTTAAGATTAAGATTATGTTACATATAACAATAAAAAAATACAAATTTAGTAAAGGCTCCATGAAGGCTCAATAAACAAATTGTTTAAATATTTGGTGAGAAAAGTTTTCTCATTGATAGTATATCAATTTATTTATGTAATTAATAGCTTAGCATATGGAAATACATTTTATTGATGGTTGGGGAATACGGGCATACGAATTTTATTAGACTATTAGTATTGCATGTGTCTATTAGACTCCATGTCTACAGTCATCTCCACGCTTCTAAGATTATCTCTATACCATACAGCAGAACTGAGTGCACATAGATTTAAAGTTATTTGTACTAATTCGCCCTGAATGTAGACAGATTATTTGAACTAATTAGCAATTTTTGTTCTAGGCTCCTCCAAAATACTCTTACAAATACGGCGTGAACGACTTCCATACTGGCGACATCAAAACTCAACATGAATCTCGTGATGGCGATGTTGTTAAAGGAAGTTACTCTGTAGTTGAACCAGATGGTTCTATTAGAACCGTTGATTATACAGCAGACAAACATAGCGGTTTTAATGCAGTTGTGCACAAAACAGCACCTGTAGATCATCACCATCACCACCAACAAGAAGAAAACCACCATTATGAAGCTTAATGCATTATTAATAGTTATTATTATTTATGTTTATTGTTTTATTTTAGCAGAAATTAGTTCAAAATGTTATTTTATTTTACAATGAAGTTTACTTTTAATCTTATTTATTATGTTCATGAAAATTTAGATTGGGGTAGTTCTAGTCTTATTTGAAATGAGTATATTTTGTATTTTTGTAGTTTTATATTAAAGAATGATTAAAATAATATTTCGGTGTCACGTTTGCATGCATCCTAGTTGGAACATCTGCGCTCCACGAAGGCACTGCGACCCTAATAATATTTCACACGAATGCGCTAGTATGTGATACCGGTATGCTGGATACTAATTTTACATGGAACGGTAAAGCTTTTGTGTGTGAATGCTCCCAATGCCTACAATATAAAACTAATATCCAGCATAACACTGTCGCATACTAGTGTCTTCTTGTGAGAGTAGTCTAACAAATTAAAACGCGAACCGTCTCCGAGTCTAAGAGCAATGGAGCGATGCTGAGTTTTGAGAGAACAAATCCATACCGAGGAGATCAGAAAGCGGACAAGAATCTCATATGTAGTGAAACTGGCAGCACGCCGTAAAAAGAAATGGTCGGGACGCGTTGGGGGAGACAACCAACAAATGGACGAAGAAATTGTTATAGTGGAAACCGCGACAAACAAATAGAAGTATTAACCAACCCCAAGCAAGATGGCGAGACTATATCCAGCGCCTGGCCAGGAAAAGCTGAATTCAGACTGACCAAGAGAAAGGCGTGGGGACTTATGGAAGAGGCATGTAGGTCGTACATGCGATGTTCGAGTTTGAGTCGATATGTGTCGATCTGAGCACTGCGATTCACCGTCAAAAAACATGTTTAGGACTGGAGGCAATCGGACTAAAGCAGAAAACAAGACATGTAATAGTATGGATCACTTCGAGATCATTTCCCATCATTGCCATCATCTCCATTATTTGCTTTTTTTTTCTACTACCTGATCGTTTGTTATCCAGGTACCGACATATTTTATATTTAGTTACCTTTTCAATACGGTTATTATTATTGATAAAGACATCATTGGGTGTTGCAGATTTTGGGATGACAATATACTTGGTTTTCTTTTAATTTATTTAACATCCTTATTGTGAGCTAATAGTGTTTGTTCTTTCTACCTTTAATTGTAAATTTCCTATAATATATGTTACTATTACTGCGTCGTTACTATATCGGCTGTGTATAATAGTTAACTTTTAACTAATGTGAAGTGAGATTTGAATGGAAGCCGCAAATTGGCTCTTGCAGATTGACCCTTTTAGTTTTGTTTATTATGTCCTTTAAATCAGTTTAAACCATTTGATAAAAAGCAGATTGGCCTTTCTTGCTCTACACCGTCAATATCTGTTGATTTGTTGATCGGCTGTCCGTTGACAAACTATCCAAATGTTTCTTCAAGTATTGATTGGTAGGAATATTGTCTTAGAGTACAGAAAGCTTAACATAGGTGACTATATGCACTCTTTTTTGACGCCTCTTTGGACACTAATTTCTTCTGTGGTTCCATCGTCAACTTTTAACATAAGTACAAGGCCATCCATGAATCCAAACTGGGCATCATTAATACCTTCCTTTAGTTTTGTGTAGTCTTTGTATTTTATTATCAGACATACTTGTAAAGTGTCTATGAGACTTTAGTAATTGTATTCTTTGGCTTCTTCGGTATCATTCTAAATGTTGATCTTTGTCATTCGCCTGGTATACCATGCCATATATCATACAAGGCGGTCTAGGACGACATGATTGTTTTTCTTCCATTGAATTCTTGATTCACCGTATCCTCGATTTACCCTATCGAAAGCTAGGGGATGTCCTAGCCCTTGCTAACTCCTCCACTTGAAGCTATTGGCTAGCAAGGGTTGTCTGCTTATTCCGGCAGACACTCGGTCGACAGAGCCTCGTTAGTTATCTAGCAGGGTGCACCGCCAGCAGGAGAGGATGTCATTTGGGTGGGCATCTTGCCATAACCCCTTACACCCCATCTATTATAATTCCATCCAATAGATTTAAATGGCAGGTCATATTTCACTATTTTTCGATAACCCGTAATGGTAGCTTATTTTCAAAACGTATTTTTGACGATGTATCTTCAAATCTGAAAAGGCTACGAACTTCTGGACCTACATTCGATTTAGATTGCCCGTATTAAGTTTAATGATAAGTATTTATTTTCCACACATATTTCATTTAGAATATATGAAATCACGATGCAGGTACCTTTACTTCATTGTTAATTTAGATACCTATAACGGCGACTTTTAAATTTTAAAATTTTCTTGATGCGAACTTAAAAGCTTTATTAAGATTTTTAAACCATTGTCAAGTCGTCATACCATGGTACCATCAAAATTTAGATTTCGTGCAATTTAACGAATTTTAAATTTTTTGGAACTGTCTCTACCAAATGCATAAATTGTTTTATATAATCTCTTCGTTTTCCAATATCCATTATCAAATTATGAAATTTGAGACTGTACGGGCACTTATATAACAAAATTATCCTTCGCTGAGGGAAAAATGAAGAAGGCGATAATGCAAGCAAAATACAAACGAAAGAAGAAAAAGTAATATAGCAACAGGAAAAAGCCGGACATCAGCTGTACAGAATGGAATAAATATTCGAATCAAACACTTCAATAATTTACCTAAAGACATAAAAATCAATACCCCCTTAAAAACATTTAAACAAAAATTAAAAGACCTCTTAATCCTGAATCAAGAAAAACAAGAAAACTAAAAAAAAAAACAATACCACCAACAACAACAGCAACAACCAAAACAAGAACTCCTTCACATCAGGCTGTCCAGGTCAGTGGACTGGTGACAGCACTGAGAGGGAGCACAATTTTCGGAAATTACTAATATTATTTTATATGAAATATATGTATGTATTAAAAATTATTAAATGATATCTAGATATCAAAAAATGGAAAGTAAAACATATATAAATATCGACTTAATAAAAGGAGAGAGAAATACAACAGAAAATTTTGCAAAAAAACATTGCAAAAGAATAAATAAGTAAAGGAAACATGGGCAACATAGGTTAATAGAAATCAACAATAAAACACCAAGAATTTCCAAACAAAAAAGAGAAGGGCCTAACAATATAGACACCGAAATCAAACAACGCCCTATATACATATATGTTGAGCTATTTTTTTTTCCACAATTCGTATATTCGGACATGTGTTGCGTAGGACGTCAAATTTGAATATTTGTAAGAATTTCCAAACAAAAAAGAGAAGGGCCTAACAATATAGACACCGAAATCAAACAAATTGGAAATTAATGGACCAAAACATAAAAGACGACCAACCCTGTAAGGATTAAGAATAAGAACAAGAAAAAATGAGATATAAAAATAATAGGGTATTAAAAGGAACAACAAATATGGACGTAAAAACTAGATGACCTAAACGGAAGAATCGGGCAGAGAGCACACGTGCAGTGATGTGGACGGTACACATTTTGCAGTTGCAAAAGTGGGTCAATCAAAGTTGGTTAGTGTATATATCTCTCCAAACTACTTGGACTGTATATGGAGAAGACGCTAGATCGAACTACCCCTATCTCGGGGTGCACACCATTGTCTGTAGGGAGTTTAATGGAAAGTCCCACGTGTGGTGGTCACCAACGATCAACAGGAGGGGGTTGGTACTGGCGAAAAGGATGGTCACAAACACCTTGGTTATTCACTACCAGGAGAACATCCCAACGTTCCGGACATGCGAATACACTGCGATCCTGGATATGATGCTGTTCATCGAGGGCATTGCAAGCAGGCGAATGAATGGCAGGTAATGGAGACTGAAAATCATAGTGATCACCAGTACCTGTCGTACCCGATCATGCCCAGGGAACACAACAAGCGCCTAGGGAGGTAAAAGGCCTTTGGGTACCCGATCATGCCCAGGGAACACAACAAGCGCCTAGGGAGGTAAAAGGCCTTTGGGCAATACATTTGATGCGTCGTGCCTTGATAAAAACCGGCGAATGGAGGAAGAATGAAGGAAGCTAAGGAGTGCAGCAGCCTGCTAGGGGGAAGAATGTCTACCGCAGAGCTTATATTATCAGTTGAATTTTTAATAATAGTAATATTTGTAAAAAAAAAACTTCTATCTTTATAGGGCTATTAGCCGTGAGGCTTTTCCGCCTGTCAAGGAAGAAGCTCAGAGAAGTTTAATCACCCGGTATTTACCTTAACTTCACAGAAAACCTCTGAAAAACTGTGAAGGGTGATTCGCGCAAATTCGTTCCCCGCTGGGGATCGAATTCAGGCTCCCCAAGGCTCAGTACGAGACGGACGACTAACTAACCACTCGGCCACTGAGCTGGGTACTAATAATAATATTTGTATATTTTGACTTTTTGATTTTTATTCTCCGCGAATTTTTCAATCAAAAGTGCTCCCTGACTTCAAAAAGGTTACGAATCACTTGTATAAACTAATCACATATTGTTAGTCATTATTACTTTTGCCTTATATGTGTATGTTGTATGTGTGTGTTGGCGCTTTTAATTTTTTTGTCTCTGAATACTAACATCATAATATTGAAATATCGCCAGTATCTATTGTCTGTTTGATAACCTTTGTATGTAATATAAGAAATAATATGCAAGCATAATTACCATGGAATCTGATAGTTACTCCTTTTCTCCATGAAAATATACACGGAAAAGATGGTAATTTTAAATAATTAGTATTAAACATTCACAGAGGATATTCCGTAACAGCAAAGGATATGTTGTATTTAGTTAAAATTACAGCGCTCTAAAAAGAAATTATCTCATAATCAGCATCGATAGATGGCTGTTGCAATTATGAAATGTTACTAAACTTTCAAATTAAACCATTATAATAATCGCCAGTGTCATTAAATATTAACGCAAATTCCATTCCCAATGGTGGTGTACAATTGTCTTTTGCGATTTGCATTCCCATTGTTACAATATTTTCATATAATTATGTGTTACATAGACAACTCAATATGTCAAAACTCGCTGAGAAAATAATATAGTATGAATTATCTGAACCCAGTGAACACCACAATTTCCCGTGCACAAGAGCTATAATTAATAATTATCACTGCAACATTAACTATGTAAATTATATTATTTATATCTTATAATATAAATTGATAATAAATTGGATGAAATGCCAAAAGAAAATGTCATTAGACTTTTCTTTTGTAATTTCATTCTATATTATCAATATATTTTATAAGATTTAAATAGAACAGAAAATTATATAGGATTATTAATTTTTATGTCATATAGATTACGGTTTTCGATGATATTTTGACAAATATATGACATAAAAAGTAATAATCCTATATCATTTTTTTCTGTTCTATTTAAATCTTATAAAATATATTGATTATATAGGATGAAATTACAAAAGAAAAGTCTGATGATATTTTCTTTTGACATTTATATATATATATATATATATATATATATATATATATATATATATAATTTTCTTATATAATGCTTTATTCGAAAGTCAGAACCAATTATTGTGTGTTAATTCCGAGTCTCTTCAAGGATGTAGTTGGGTTAAGAGTATATAAGGCAATCATCATTATTAGGGCCAAGGTATATATTTTGTTCATGCCTCTGCGGGATGCCCTATATACACATATGTTGAGCTATTTTTTTCCACAATTCGTATATTCGGAAATGTGTTGCGTAGGACGTCAAATCTAAATATATGTGTAGAACTCACTCAACGGTAGAACTCATAGAATCAATCTTTTTTACATAGTTCGTGAAATTAGTAATTTTGTATTTAATGTAATTTGAGAATTCGTTGTTTACGTAATTCGTTAATTCCTTATTTATATTCTGTGAATAAAATCCAAACACTTTGTTACTGTATTTATTTAATTTATGTAATTCAATAAAATTATTTATAATTTGATAACTTTTCTGAATTAAAATACTTTTAACATATTAAACATATAACAATAACAATTAAAATTGATTACATAAAGTAGTTACTAACCTGAAATTATGAAGTTATTTTGATTATTACACCTACTTTTTAAATTATAATTACCACTGGAGAACTAAAATTATTTCTGACATTTCTTTTAATTATATCATTACGAGTAGTTCACTTGGGAACCAGCACGCACATAATATGCAAATAGTGCTCTTATTAATCGATTACTTAACATTTTGTTACATCTTTGCACAAGCGCACTTATACATAATTTTCAGACGATTCATTAAATAAAGGCCGAACAATATTTCACAAATCTAATTGAATATTGAGTACCAGCAATAACATATTCTGTGTTTACTTATTCGATTTGTGCCGAGCAAAATTATGTGCTAGCATTAAAAAAGTGAATAGCTTAATGGGTAATTAATGCAAATAAAGTTCATCCACTTCATTTGCATTGACAATAGTCTCCTTTTATATCCGTAATGACTTGATTATGGGTTTTGAAGAAGAACGGATTTATATTCATTTTATATAAAGAAGATAACACATGCTAACAAATTGATAATAAATGATAATTTAATTTAAATATAATGCGGTTGTAAATATTAAATATTAATAAGTAAAACTCTTTAAGACAGAATGACTTGTTTTGAAATATGCGAAATAAAAAAGTTTACAGGTATAGTTAGATCGATACGGGGACACTCTATAAGGAGTTTCCCTAATTCCCAACGCTTTTCTAGCTTTTCGGTAAATCAACTTATTATTTTGTATTTTAACTCAACGACTTAATTTACTGTAGGCATCTCAAAACTATAAAATGGTTAGTTTTATTTAAGTTAATATGACTGATTTGCATTCCAATTGTTATAATATTTTCATAATATAATTATGTGTTACATAGACATCTCAATATGTCAAAACTCGCTGAGAAAATAATATAGTATGAATTATCTGAACCCAGTTAATTAATTTACTGTAGGCATCTCAAAACTATAAAATAGTTAGTTTTATTAAGTTAATCTGACTGTAGTGTCGATAGCGATTTTATTTTTTTGTATAAATTTACACGGTTGATGCCCGTATTCGCCAACATCTCATAAACTTTATACGTCCTATAAACTATTGATGGATAAATTGAAAGCGTCATTGTGACTTAAATTTCCAAAACAAATGTCAAACACCTTGAATAGTGCTTGTGATTGGAGCTTTGATGGCACCTTTTGTTTAATTATTTAGTGTTTAAAATAGAGAGAAACTAAACTATCTACATTCCCTAGATAATATATTTATTGTACCTATAACAACTAATGTTTATGGGTGCAATAACTGTTGATACATTTATTTATATTTATATTAACGTTGGTGAATACGAGGGTTAGACGTGTAATGCGGAATGACAAATCGAAATCCGGGCACCTACTCACTGTAGACGTTGAGTGAATAATCAATATTCTAGTATCAAAGTATCAAAAAATAAACGATTTCTGAGGACTTTAATTATATCTTAGGCTATAATGCGCTTGCATTTAACCAAAGAAGAAAAATTGTGTGTTATTAGAAGTGTATGGATATTATCACACCTATTGTAATTGCTGTGATATTATCCTGCTGTGATATTATCCTAAAGAGTCACTAAAAATATGATTGTATCAAATATAATTCGAATTAATTTTAATATAATATTCTGATTATCTAATAATCAATATTCTAGTATCAAAGTATCACAAAATAAACGATTTCTGAAGACTTTAATTATATAAATTTTAGGATTTAAGGTACTCAGTCCTAAAATTTATATAATTAAAGCCTTCAGAAATCGTTTATTTTTTGATAGTTTGATACTAGAATATTGATTATTAGATAATCAGAATTATTATATATAGGTGTAATAATAACCATAAATTCCATACATTTTTCTTTATTAGTTAAATGCATGGGAATTATAGCAGTAAATCATGAAGATCGATATTTAATCACGTGCGTATTATATTAAAATTAATTCGAATTATATTTGATATTAACACATTTTTAGGGACTCGTGTATAATATCACAACAATTACAATAGGTGTGGTAATATCCATACTCTTCTGGTAACACATAATTTTTCTTCTTTGGTTAAATGCAAGCGCATTATAGCAGTGAACCGTGAAGATCGATATTTAATCAAGAGCGCATTATATTAAAATTAGCTTGAATCATATTCGCGAGGCTGTTGGCAGAATGAGTAATTGTAACGAATTTTCGAATAGCCGTGTAATTAGAACAGATAATAATGCGGCTCGTGGTGTAACATTTTCATGCATAATATCTATAATTTAATTGGTGACCTATTTAGAATGTCGAGTTTACGTATATTTTTTTATATAAAACTGTATGAGTTGGCTGAAATTGGAATACATACATCTTATTGCTTTTTAGTGTAATATCTAATGCAAATGCCAGCACGATGTTAGGAATATGTTAGAATATGTTAATAGCTGCATTGATAAGTATTAGTACCATATTTGATTTGTTGTACATTACATGAAGATATCAAAGTGTAAATGAAATTATTTTACTATTGGAAACGTGTTGTAAATAAATGTGTTTGAAATATGCATACTATTAGTATGAATAAAATAATATGCATTATTAAAAACTTTAATGTCGATTTAGGCTCTAATTTAAATTTTGAAAGGTATATTTTGTAGACTCTGTGCTTATATCTTTAAAATGATGTAGTAATTTCTCTTCATTTTTGTTTGAAAGCCATTTTTTGCAGGTATATTTTGATATTAATAAATATTTAATTATTATGATTAACCTAGGCCTGTCCATCCAGCGGCCATAAGCCGTCGTTTATGAATGTGGCCTATCAAAAAATCGTTCAATTACAAACTTTATCAAATTGTGACAAAAATACCATGCATAATAGAATAAATAACACTTTAATATGTAACTAATGTATAAGCGAGGATTATTTTATTTAACACTAGCAATAAGAATTGTATTTTCGTTAATGTTCGAATATTTTATGAGAACGTAAAATAACTCATCTTCCATTAACATGGCTTAGGAAAACTAACAGATTGGGATGAACTCCGTATTTCTTAATCTTTATTTAATCTTGCCTAACCATCAATGGCTGAACATTTATATATATTTATATATGTATACCCTCCTACTACAATATTCAATGAAGTTATGTATAATACAAGTAGGTATTATACATTTTTTAAAGTCGATTTATCCTTAATAAAATAACAAATGAGAGCACAATTTAGTAGAAATATGAATTATTGTATGTACTTACAATTTAGTTCACTAATGTACTTACAATTTAGTTAACTAATGTACTTACAATTTTGTTAACTAATGTACTTACAATTTAGTTCACTAATGTACTTACAATTTAGTTCACTAATATATTTACAATTTAGTTCACTAATGTACTTACAATTTAGTTCACTAATGTACTTACATTCTAGTCACCATAAATACTATAATGGGAAATAGCTATTGATTTCTTATTATGTACCAGAATAGCGACGTCTTACACTTTTTATTACTCCTCTATTATAAAACGTAAATTGAACTCAACTAGGAAAATTAAATCTTTAATCATGTGATTGTTGAACTTCGGGTATATGGGGTGATGCCGTAGTACCTTTCACAAAAAAACGGTCGCACCTGGAGACATAGTCAACAGATGATTGTGTCCTCACAGGGTACTCAGTTCTTAGCTATGGCTCCACGTGCCACACCCAGAAAACTGCATCGACCTGCAGGCCAAACTAAGTATAGCAATATTTGATGAACTCTGTGGCGTCTGACTCACAATGGGCGGTCACAAATAACGTCTGACCCAGAGTGGCGGCTGATCAAAGCGTGCAGAATGACTTATAAGCTCCAGTGCATTTAAAATGACACTAGTAAACCATAATGGAAGTACATACTAAAGATGCGACCCAGATTGCATACGGGGCCTTAAGGTTTCCGGGAGCATAGGTGTGAAATGGACTACCGGTCAAGAAGAAGTGCGATCTAGACTTCACTGCGATAAATATGCGATTGGTCAACAAACACAAGCACAAGTCGATTAGGGTAGCAACATGGAACGTTCGGACCCTATTTCAAGCAGGGAAGTTAAGAAATGTGATTACTGAAATGCAGATAATAAGAAACAATAAGACATCTGGAGAATGAGAGAAATACGGTGGACCAAAAATGGACTAATGAACGATAACGGAACAATTCTGGAAACTCTGAAGATGATAGCAAACCACAAACACCGAGTAGCAGTTATAGTGTCACAACGTCTGACTAAATACGTTTCCACGTTACACTAAACCCCGATCGATGTATGCT
Organism: Lordithon lunulatus; assembly: GCA_963942505.1. Taxonomy (NCBI): domain Eukaryota; kingdom Metazoa; phylum Arthropoda; class Insecta; order Coleoptera; family Staphylinidae; genus Lordithon; species Lordithon lunulatus. The sequence continues at coordinate 14,834,266 of OZ012667.1, read as the reverse complement.
TCTCCAGATACAAGGATACCCCAAAAACATCAATTTAATCCAACTTTATGCACCCATGGGTGATATATGTGCCAAAATAGGCCAAGGGCGAGTAGATAAGCTCGTAGGTCTCCACGGACTCGGACAGAGAAATAAAAGAGGAGACAGGCTAATACAATTCTGCCAAGAAATGCAAGTGGCAATCATGAACACAAAGTTCAAGCTACTTCCCCACCGGCAGTATACCTGGCGATCCCCCAATGAAATAAATAGGAACCAAAATGACTATATTATAATCAACAAAGGTTTCCTAAACAGTACAAAGAAGAAGGAGTGGAGAACCGATGAAATCATTGTTTTAATGGAAGAATGCAGAAAGAGCTAGAGCGTACAAGCTACATATAAAAACCTCCTGAGAGTAATCAGAAAGAAGGTACGAGAAGCAAAGGGGGTGTGGATTAATGATAAATGCAAGGAAATGGAAGAACTCGAAGACAGATGCGACCATTTCAACCTGCACAAAATAATTAAGTACATCAAGAACAGCACCCCAAAAAGAACAAAAGAACAAAACTGTGTACATAGTATTCACCCCGCCATACATGAAAAGCATGACTGTTTGTTCTCTAAAACTATATAATTGTTCATGAAAAAGAAACAACTTTAACAAACAACTGTTCTACAATTGGTATACTCTTTCCTGTCCTTTGCCAAAGTTTCTGCTTCATTCCAAGATTGTCCTTTCCTTTGTTTGACACTACTTTGTTCCACGTTCGCCTAGGTCTTCCTCTCTTTTTATTCTTATTTCCAGACCAAAATGACAAGGAGCTACGCAGGAGCGTGGATGCATTCTAGCAATACAAACAAGAGTGGGGCAAGGAAAGGGCCGATATGCAGAAATTACTCACAGATATGAGAGCCCAAATCAAGCATCAAAAGAAGGAAGCGATAGAAGATACGGTGAACATAATCGGAGGATCCTTTAACCAGCAAAATAGGTATGAAGAAGTCGCGGCAACGCTTGATGAGGAGTGAGTGGCCTACAGCCACATTCACGAAGGTAGCACTAGTAAAAGGTTCTTAAGTTAAGCCCTTACCAGACACTCCGGTTCCGCATACCGGGCGCTCACCCGCAGAGGAAGCAAAAAAGTCAAAAGGATAGTCTGAAAACAGGTCAGGGACTATTGGAAGGAGAAGTCGGGACCATAAGTAGGCGATGGAGGTCAAAAATGGCAGAGGCCCATCCAAATAGACAAAATGCTACACAACCGACGATAGGAGCCTGAAATCTCTATATACAGAGAGACAAGGAGAACTGACGGCGCAAAAAACATTGGTTTTGGGCTATCAAGAGTGCCAACCCTGGATGGTGACAAGATTCTTGAGTACCTATGCGGGGGTACGCACATGCAGGTGGGTTCAACGGAATCATGACGAGAATGAGGAAACAACAACAACAACAGCGAACAACAAACGGCAAGCAACGCACACCACTGCTAGTAAGAACTAGAAAAGGGAAGAAACCATACTGGTCAAACCCACCGGCGAAGAAACATACGTGGACTTGGGAACGCAGGATTAGGGAACAAGCGGGAAAGAATATGAACTCCACTAAGATCATAACGGAGAAGATTGCCGAAATGCTGTCGGAAACCAAATTGGATTGGCTTTATAAAATGTAAGGCCATCTGGAGGGAAGAAGCGCCCTACGGTTGCAGCAGCTATTAGGAACACATATAATGCCAGGATACCTGCGACGGCGAGGGTCGAAGGAGGCTGTGAAGAAGGGCACCAGGCGCGAATTTGCAGGAAGGAGATGACCTATTACGCCCTTTGCAGATAGCAGGGGCATGCCGCAGCTAGCCTGAGATGCCCGAGAAAGCGTAGGGCGCTGGAAGAGATGAGGAGACGGGGAGCTGGCGGAGGCAACTACCCAACCAAACATGTTTCCTGCAAAGGAATGTCGAGAGGGGACGAGCAGCCCAACAACTGCTGATTGCCACTGCGACGCGGAGATTGGACCACGTAATAGTACTTAGTGAGCTTAATAACAAAATTACCGACTACTCGTGGGTGGTGGATGGTCGCGTGGGAGACGTCATGGTCATTAAAGTCATTGGCGATCAGCATGAGCACATCACGTCCCACGGATTACCCACAAGATAGATTAGGTGGGCCAAACTACTGGTTATGACAATTTCCGAATGCTACTTATCGCCCAATTTCACTCGGGAACATTGTAGAAAGTGGATCAATCAACTGAAGCGGACGGTGCGACACGCTAGCCGACAGGTCATAGTGGCAGGGACCTCAATGCGAAATCTGCATCGAGAATCACAGGCATAAGGGGCGAGGCGATCACTGACCTGGTAGCTGTACTCGACCTATCAGTATGCAATGAGTGTAGGTGCGCGGGTGCCAACTTTCGTCTAAGGAGCGTTGACGACTACTCGTGGGGCCTCCCGTATAAGATCGTAATGCAGAAGGTAGGAGCTCGCTCTCCTGGATCGGAATCCATGGTGCCTGAAGGGGCGAGGGTAGTGGTCTTAGCCCTCTTCTAACGCAGGATCATAACGAAATATCTGTAGACCTAGGCGATAACCTATGAAGGCACCACAGAGGCGTCGACATTTGAGGTGACAAGAGATCAGTCTTGGGGTACCTGTTATGATATGTCGCCTACGACGATGCTCTGGTTGCCATCGATCGGGAACTTGGCACATCAAAATGCAAAGCCGTGGATTCGATGCAAATATGGATAACAAAAGCCGGGATTAGCATCGCGAGCAGAAAGACGGAGATGGCCCTACTCTCGATAAACGAATGACCCGCGACAAATGATGGGAGAGGAACACATGATACAGAAAGGACTGAAGTACCTGGGAACTACACTGGATACCAACGTCACACTCAGCAGGTACTACAGGCCGCCAGGAAAGTAGCCAGAATAGAAGCAGCCATGGCAAGGTTGCTACAAAATATAGGTGGACCGGGTGATAAGAAGCGGGAGTTACTAGTGAAGTTGTCGCGCGCCAACTCCTGTATGCAGCACCTGGCTGGGTCGGGGCAACCATGATTCATTGCAACGCAGATAAGTTAAGGAGGGCGCGTTATGGATACCTGAGCATACCGCACCATATCTACAGTTATGGCAGAGGTGCTGGCACGGACTACGCTCGCGGACCCATTGGTTGTGGAGCGAGCGGAGATTAGACCAAAAGGAGGCTAAAAACTGGACTAGGCAGGTCCTGTCCGTCACTGGGTTTTCTAAACGTACCTGCTCCGGACGGGAACGGCCGTGAGGGCAAGATGCTAATACTGCTGTGAGACAGCCCACACTCTATATCTATGTCACTGGTGGACACGCGAACGAGCCACCCTATGGCTCTAACTGGGAGAGGCCACCTCTAGAGAGATCGGAGCCCAGATGTTAGAAGACAGTGTCAACTGGGAGGCCTCCCAAACAGTGATGAGACAGAAATACCAGAATGACCTACAACAGTCACGTAATGCGACAAGAAACAGACAATCTAGACCCGCAACGATGCAGGAACTTAACAGGACCTGTACGAAAGACACAGATAATACAACCAGGGCGAGATGGAGGACTAATTGACGTGATACGGAGCTAGGACGCTTAGTATGCCTAATGGTGGTCATGCCCTTAGTGGCCAGAACGTGAGTTTAAGTTGAGCCGGTAGGCGCCTCGTACAGAATACGTGGTGAATTATATATTATCCATGCCTACCACCTGGTGGTAAGGTATGGGTGCCTATTGAAGATTCCACCTCACAGGAAAAAAAGGTGTCCCCACTATAATAATTGTGTATTTTATGAATTCAAGTGTAGGCTATATGGCTATATGAATATTTAAGCCTGCTCTTATTCCGGCGTTACTTATTTTGTCAAGTCTTGTGACAATGGATTGGATTTTTCTTTTCTGTCTTATTGACAATGTCCATGATTCGCAGCCGTATGCCAGCACCGGTGTACACACCCACATACCCTTTCCTCAAATATCTTAATTTTTATTTCGTTCCTATATAAAGTTAAATCTAGCTGGCGTTTTTATATTATTTTGTCAGTATCTGCATCCTGGGCCCCTTACTGGTCTATGGTCACTCCTAGGTACTGGAGTACGCTTACATATCCTATTTTCGTTCCTTCTATCCGGATACACGTCTAAGTTCTTCTGTAGTCTATACCGTTTCTTGCTAATACTAAAGCCTTGGTTTGACTTGTTGACAGAAGCAGCCGTATTTCATTTCATTTTGACGTTACACATTTCTTTTACGTAAATCGAAATAAATCTGGTAGTGGAGCAGTGTGCTTCAAAGCATTGGGAAAATTTCATGAATTACACTGGAATCTGGTGAGACGATGCTACTTAAGTCCTAATTGCCTAGCAAGTCGTGTCGATAAAAACGGCCGTTTTGACGTCATTTACACATTACAAGATATGTATCTTGTAATGTGTAAATGACGTCAAAAACGGCCGTTTTTATCGTCACCGCTTGCTAGGAAACCAGGACTTAAGTAGTATCGTCTACGAGCGTCTACGATGCTTCCTTGGAGATGTCTACTCTCTGTAGATATCTACAGCCTATATGTAGCTTTTTGCATCTTGTTGCGCATTCTTTATTATATTGTCTATGTAGATTATAAATAGTAGTGGGCTTAAACCTCCTTCTTGTCGGGTCGAGTTTGAGTTGTAAATGTTTTTGTTCTCTTATTGTTACTATCACTGTGTTAGTATTATACTTGTAAATACTTGTATTATACTTGTGTAATTCTTATTGTTTTGTAATCCACTGTCTTCTCTCTTGGGACTATTCCTGAGTATTTCTCTTGGTATTTTATCGAATGCCTTCTCTATATCTATAAATGCCAGTCATATTTTGTTCTTCTCTTGTAATTTTTTTTTTTTTTTTTTTTATAATGCTTTTTATTAAAACTGGTCACGCAGGACCAACCATCAATTTTTCTCTATTACATCTTATAAATAACATTTTGCATTATGGTACATCCAGCGATGTCCTAACGTATCTGTCTCCTACACTAGTTCGAAGGGTTTAGTCCTCTTCAACCTTCGAATTAGGCTCTGGTTATCAAGTAGTTGGAGGGCTTCTACATTGACATGTTGGTGGAGTCTGGCTTCATGCATGCCAGCGTACCTTTTTATCTCTTCGGCAACTGTGGGTATGTCGAGGTCGCGATGGATATCTTGATTGCGGACATACCACGGAGCATTCAACATATTTCGAAGCACCTTATTTTGGAAGGTCTGAATTATTGCGACGTTTGTGTCTTTGGCACAACCCCATATTTGGATACCGTACAACCAAATCGGTTTGATGATCTGATTATACGAGGCGTGTTTTTTAAGTAAGTACCGTTTTGATATTCTGCCGATTCAGCGCTGCGGTCGGTATTCCGCGCATGCGCGATGTGTACCTGCATCTATTGGCAAGGTTGAGACGCAATTACGGCAACATTGGTCCGTGATTACGTGCGTTAGCAAGCATTTAAAATGGCAATGCCGATTGAGAGTCCCGCCGACTTTGAAGTTCGGTATGCTATTAATTTTCTGAGTGCAAAACGTTTAAAAGCGATCGAAATTCATCGTGAGATCTGTGCAGTTTACGGAGAAAACATTATAAGCAATGGAATGGTTAAAAATTGGGTTCGAGCATTTATGCACAAATCTGCATGATTCGTTCGTCATCATCTGAACCCAATTTCTAACCATTCCATCGCTCATAATGTTTTCACCGTAAACTGCACAGATCTCACGATGAATACCGATCGTTTTTAAGGCTTTTCACTTAGAAAACGAACAGACCGAACTTCACAGTCGGCGGGACTCTCAATCGGCATTGCCATTTTAAATGCTTGCTAACATACGTAAACACGGACCAGTGTTGCCGTAATTGCGTCTCAACCTTGCCAATAGATGCAGGTACACATCGCGCATGCACGGAATACCGACCACAGCGGTGAATCGGCGGAATCTCAAAACGGTACTTAATTAAAAAACACGCCTCGTATATAGCTGTTTTATTTTGTATTGACAACTGTGATTGTCTTCCCAGTAGCCAATAGAGCTGTCTATATTTAAAGCCGAGTTCAGTCCTCTTTTTTTTTATATGTTCCTTCCAACGTAGTTTTGTATCGAGGGTCATTCCAAGATATTTGGCATTATTTTGGTAGGGTATTACCGTGTTGCTAATGTTGAGTGATCGTGGATTATTAATTTTTTTATTGGTGAAGTTCACGTGTATTGATTTTAGTTCATTCAGCTTGATTTTCCAGTCGTTGGTCCATTTATGTATTCTGTCGCTTGCTCTCTGTAGCTTATTCGTAGAGGTATCAGAGTTCTCTCCTACTGCAAGTACTGCTGTATCATCCGCGAAGGTTGCAACCGTCACGTCATCTAGTTTTGGCAGGTCACTTGAATATAATACATAGAGGATAGGCCCCAGAACACTGCCTTGGGGTACACCTGCATTGACTTCCTTGAGCTGCGAATATTCATCCTCTTGTTTTATTCTAAATAGTCTATTCGATAGGTATGACGATAAAAGTTCTACGTATTGCACTGGTAATATTTTGTTTAATTTATGGATAAGTCCTTCATGCCACACTTTGTCGAAGGCTTGTGCTACATCTAGGAAAATGGCAGAGCAGACTTTCTTCTCCTCGAGAGATTTTTCTATGATATCGGTTATACGATGCACTTGATCTATTGTGGAGTGCTTTTGTCTGAATCCGAATTGGTAGCTTGGGATTATTGTATTATTTTCAATTATTGGTCTTAGTCTTTTCAAGAGCAGTTTTTCAAATAGTTTTGAGATTATTGGGAGTAGCGAAACAGGTCTGTATGATTGTACATGATGTGGTGGTTTACCTGGTTTCGGCAGCATGAGAATTTCTGCAACTTTCCAGATAGCAGGTACATGTTTCAGGCGAATAGCTGCATTGAAGAGATACGTAAGCATGACCACACCTTTTTTTGGGAGCTGCTTTATTATTTCACCAGTTATCAGGTCAAATCCTGGTGCTTTCTTTGGATTTAGGTTGGTTTTGATTTCTTTAGCTAATTCGTGCGGAGTTATTAACAGTATCTCTTTGGAATCAGGATTCTGTATGGACTGTAATAAGTTATCTGTTTCTGACTTGTTTGGTTTGAAGACTTCAGCTAAATGATTGGCGAAAATTTCTGCTTTATCTTTGTTATCACGCGCCCATGTGCCATCTTCCTTTTTTATTGGGGGAATTTGTACTGTAGGTCTATTGAATTTTTTTGTAGCTTTCCATAATGAATAATCTGTCTTTTCGTATGCCGTTAGACTTTGTAGGTAGGTTTTCATTGTTTCGTCCTTTAGTTTTTGTATCTCCCTTTTAAGCTTTTGTGTTTTGTGGTTTAATGTAGTTTTATCTAATGGGTGCCTTGTTTGCTGCCATATTCTTCTAGCCTTTCTTTTTTCTTTTACCATTGCTCTAATCTCTAGTGGGTAGTTATTCCCTTTTGTTGTATGGGTAGCTTCCTTGGTGTTGTTTGTGGCCACTGCCTGGATTAGTTTGGTGAAATTCTCAGCTTCCGTTTCCAGCTGTAGAATTGTTTTTAAACTGATGTTAAGTTTTATTTTGGTTTGAAGATCTCTTCTAAAGCTATCCCAGTCAGTAGATTTATTTACTAACCTCGGCCGAGCTGCCTTTCTGATAATTTTTTCGCTTAGTGTTAAGATAACTGCTGAATGATCGGAATTTAGGTCAAATGTCTCTTCTACATCAATATAGTTGGATGATACCTTCCTTCCTATAAAGAAGTCTAGCAGATCAGGTATCTTCGCAGGATCTGTGGGCCAATATGTTGGTTTACCAGTGGAGTGGAAGTTGCATCCTGTTTCTCTGATGGCTTGTCTGAGTTCTCTGCCTTTTGTATGGGTTAGTCGAGATCCCCAATCCACATGTTTTGCGTTAAGATCTCCCCCTATAATGAATCTTTCGCCTGACTGTTGTATGAATATTTTGTAGTCCGCTTTTTTAAGATTATGTCTAGGTGGACAGTATATTGCCCCTACATTTATTACTTGTTTGGTAGATTTAATTCCTACCAAAGTAAGTTGCATTTCTACCATCTGTAAATGACTTTCTTCATAATGATTAATAGTTTCTTTTATTATGACCGCGCTGCCTCCCTTCGCCTGGTTGTCTGGATGGATCGTGTGATATATTTGGTATCCTCTTATTTTCAAGTACGACTGTGTTGTCATGTGTGTCTCAGATATCAAACACACATCAATAGATTGCGTGTTGAGAAAGATCTCGAGTTCCTGTTTTTTGTTTAAAATGCCGTTAGCGTTCCACGTAGCGATTCTTAAGTCTTTCTGTTCCATTTTTATTTTATTTTAGGGATTGTGCCAGTTGATTTGGCTTCTAAATTATCTAGTCTCGCAGTAAAGTTATTTATTGTTTCCATCATGCGCTCCATTAGCTGCATCATAGAAGTATCTTCGCTTTGAACTGCCGGGGCAGTTGCTGTTTGGTTAGTTTTTGAAACTTGTGCGAATGATATGCCACTTTTAATATGGTTAGAGATAAATGTCCGTGGCTGGGAGTTTTGAATTTTAGTTCTATTAATATTGTCACGCCTCTTTTGTAGTTCTTTTGCAATTACGCATCCTCTATAGCTAGCTGGGTGTGTTTCACCGCAGTTTGAGCACTTAGGAGGGTCATCTTCTAGCTTTTTGCACACGGAGGTAAGGTGACTGCCTGCGCACTTAACACATATGGGGATGCGCTGGCAGAATCGCTGTGTATGCCCGTAGCGCTGGCATTTTTTGCATTGCGGGATGAGATTGCTATATCTCAGTGCTTCAATTTTCACTTTCATTCTATTTATATATTGGATGTCATATATCTTCTTAATATCCTCCGAGTTATGGAATGTTAGCATATAGAGTGGGAGAGGAATAATTATTTCCTTATCCGCGGTTTTAGTTTTTTTTAATTTTTGTGATACTTCTAAAATTTTGAATCCCCTATGATTTAATTCTTCTTTTATTTCTTCCGGGCTGAATGACGGGTGTAAATTTCTCACCATTACTCTTAATGGTCTGGTTTGTTTGTTTTCATATGTATGCCATTCTAGTTTCGTTTCATTCATTATATTAGTTAGCTCCCTATATTCAGATGCAGAATTTACATTAATTTTAATCTGATTATTATTCATCATGTTTGCATTAAAATTTATTTTCTTTGACTCTATCTTTTGTTTAATTTCCTGATAGTTATTTATATTGCTCACAATTACTGGGGGTGGTTTTAGGGCTTTTTCATTTGAGTTATTTACGTTGTTTGAGGTATTTACCTCTTTTATCGGTGATTCGTCTGCCTTTCTCTTTTTATGCGGGTTGTTTTTGCGTGGGAGCAACCACGCTGTTTCGCGGGCGACTATTTCTTCTTCTTCATCTGAATTGATCGGAATGTATTTATTTGCGATGTGTGCAGATTCGATAATTTTTTTCAATTTATAAATTTCTTTTCTTGCTAGATCAAGATCTAATTTTAGTTGTCTGACCTCTGGCGATTCATTGTACGATGATGGTAATATAAATTGCTGAGTCGATACGACAGGGGCGCAGGCCCCATTTAATAGTTGTACGTCTTCATTCATGGCGATAGTTCTCACGGTTACCAGCCGGCATGCCGTTTGATATCATCCCGCATAAACGATAACACTATTATTGACTATTATTGTTTCTCGGTCGTATACACAAATACACTTAAACTTGCTTATCGCGCTCTATCACGTCCGTGTTCGACGAATGTCGCGACTAGACTCTTGTAATGATTATTGTGATATACGTTTCAGTATGAAAAAGTGATCTTGCTCACTTCTATTTACTATGTCTGAAACCATGTTATCCTTTTCTCAGTGCGTTTTCAACTTTTGCTCTTTTTCGTAAATCTAATATGTTCTCAAATGTCTTCATTTCTGTAGATAGAAGTGTGATACATGGATATTTATTACAGTTTTATCTATCCCCTTTTTTACTTTTTACATACATCATATAGCCAGAAGTGGAGCTTGTTACTCTTTCCTTATATATATATATATATATATATATATATACATATATTATATATATTTATATATATATATATATATATATATATATATATATATATATATATATATATGTATATATTAAATTATCGTGTGTTGCCTATATTATTATTTACCATCTCAGTTATCTTTTTTTCTTTTCCCGGTGATTTTCCGTTCTTCAGCTTTCCTATTGTTTGGTACATTACTTTATATTTATATCGTCTTCCACATATTCTTCGTTTCTTATTTCCTGGCCATTTGACTGCACTGTTCCCTCACTTCCTTCATTTAGTAGTTTCTTCATTAAGTGTTCTTTCGACCTGTTACTTATTTCTTCTTCTGTTAATATTTGGCCTTGTTTTTCCTTGTTATAATGTGTATTTTCTTTCTTTCTTAATAGTTTTAGATTTCCATAAAATATTCAGAATAAGATAAAAAAAATAATCTCATCTCAGACGCACTGTGCAAACCAATATGGAAGAATAAACAACATATCAATCGAGTGCAAAACCAGTTTATATAAAGCATATGTCAGACCCATACTAACATACGCAGCGAAAACAAGAGCTGACACCGCAGAGACAAACACATAGGTGACAGCCGTGGAAATAATTACCCTACGCACAATATCTGGCTGCACATTGTGGGATTGTAAGACCAAAATAGAAATTAGGAATAAATGCAACACACCAGACATTGCAAGATGGGTATGAAGTAGACGACGTGAGTGGAACAAACACATAACGATAATGATGTCCATCTGGTAAAGGCAGTAAGAGATGGAAAAAAGCACACAAAGAAACCTTTCGGAAGACCACTAAAGGGATGGAGGGCTATCTGGACATCAAAACATCAACAAAAGGAAGTTAATTATTCGGATATTGATTAGAAAGATCCATTACTAAGTGTATAACGTACTTAAATAATAATAATACAACGAATATAATTTCTATTGATTATATTTCATTTGCAAATTTGTCTACTTATCAATAAATAGGGCTAGGTTATTATACATAAATAACTTTATGAACTTTATTCTGAATGCACCATAGAACAATATCTAAGAAAAATGCACCAAGGCTTATATTTCAATACATACCCAGTAACATTATTATAAATGAATTGCTTATATTCCCTTCAAAAAATCAACCAGACAACATCTATCACAAAGCATTACTATTAATATCGTAACAATGCCTTCCAGTATTAAATCATAAGTTATCTTACCTATTTTTATATCATATCCTGCAAATATCAAAGCAATTTAAAGTGGTCACGTTCAACGGGCTTTTACGTAGCAGGATTTATGGTATCTAATAATAGTAGAGAATTTCTCAGTTGTGGGTTTAATAAATTACGTAATTAAATTTGGCAATAAGTAACAATGGGTCGGTAATAGACAGCCAGGTATGTAATATTTGATTAAACTAACATTCACATTTAGTTATGCCTAATAAAATATCTTTGCTACCTCATTTATGATGGACAAATATAGTTTATTATGTTTTACCTTACCAAATCTATGAATAATTGAAATAATAAATGGTTTGTTATAATATGTTTTAAATGGGCTCCATTAAAGGATGAGTCCCAGTAAATATAAAAAAAGTCTAAACCACAAAGGGTATCGGTATAACGATCCACACCGCTGCGAATATTTACAGATTTATATGCAGACTAATGCGAGATTACGGACATGTACAGACAGCCAACGCCATGAAAAAAAAATCAAATATATCTTGAGTTGATATGGTGTGCATTGCTAATTGATGTGGTGCAGCCAGATGGCGTTTAACTTTCCTCCTACGGGGTTAGTTGTTACAAATCTATCTAATATATCTAATAGACAAAGCTGAATGGAAAGAATCATAACCAGGTTAAAACACCCTAATAATACAACACACAACATCTCTAATGTCTGTTTATATACATATGCATACAATAACACATATTACAGCCAATAGATATAATACAATGAGGCAAATACAAAGACAAAACAATTCTCATGCCATTTTGCTGGACGAGACAGACAAGACATTAAAAACAGAAACACTCCAAGAAAACACTTTACATCTTTATGACTGATAGGACTAATACAAAAAAAATTTTATGTGTAAATAATATATCACACAGGTATAATTAAAATATTACCTTTTTTATTATAGATTCAGGAAATTTTAATTTTATTTTATTTAAAAATGGAACATGTTTAATATTGTATATCAGAATGTAATCAGGCATAACCTAAATAAAGATAGATTGTCTCTATAACTCTAACAGGCGGTAGAAGGACCCGAAGGTCGATAGCCAGTTACAGAATTGTAACAATGAGTACGACTACTACTATAAGAAACTAATAAATTATACATTATTGCTAAGGTATATTACATATTGATTTAAACCAACATTTGTTTTGTGTGCAATTGAATTTTGATTTAAAATCCATTAAACATATTAAATACATAATCATTAACTGATTTTTACCATTAAATACATAATCATTAACTGATTTTTACCATTATGGTTTATATCACACCCAGAAGTTGATATAATCCTACTAATTATATCAGATTCCATAGTTTATTTTTGCAAATTAGAGAATACATGATTTTTTTTGTATGAACCATTCAACAAGATTTCAAACAGGTTGCACAATTAGTTTAGAGTTTAAAAATCGTTATATATTATATATTTTTGAACAGATTTTACTTCTAAACTTAATAATACAATTGTGTGGGTATTTGGCAGAAGCTGATATGTGAATTTGTCTAACGTTTTTCATAAAGTCACTCATTAATAAATTGAACGTTTAAATAATAAAACATTTGGAATCGTAATAACCCCCCAACATTTATTTCCATATGTAAATTATTACTTTTATCTAACAGAAAATGTGGTAATTTAAAGTTATGTAGAATAATTAAAATAGACCTAGTAACTTTTAGCACATAGCCACAGAATTATTTCCATAAATGTATTTATTATCATATTATATACTTATTTAATTTAAGAAATAGATTAAGATTAGAAGAATAATCTTGGAAACATTTGATAAAATATATATTATTACCACAACGGATTTACATTGATAGTAATGCATACATATGAAGTCGTATTTTAATACGATACGATAATATATATTAAGCATTGTATGTTATGGGTATTATAATCAAATTATAAATCCCTAACCACAGTATTCCATTTGCAACTCTAATTGAATGGCGTATGAACAAACTGTGTTAAATTATTTTCATTGTCTAGCTCTTGCCATTGAGCAACAAACGTTATTCATGCAATCGAATGTAGACACTCTCTAATTATAAGTAGGATCTAGTTGAAAATTTAACGCAGTTATGGGTTGCAGGGCCACTTATAAACAATACGTACGCGAAACGTAATTTATTGTTAATTACGGCAAGATTCGTGACTGACCAAAGACCGACACACCTACATATGAAGGCCGTACGAATAGAAGAACATTTTTTTTTGCCGCGATTGTGCTTCTTGTGGCAACAACAGAAGTGCATCAGTTTCCTGGTGTAACTTATAACCTTTAAATATATTACGCGGGCATGAGTAACAGTTTTCTGAAAAATATTACATATTTTATTGTATTTTATTTAATGAGTTTGTATTCTAATAAGCACTAATTTATGTGAGCCTTCGTGAACATTTAGAAACGTTTACCATTTAATAATAGCTGTACGCAGAATGCACAAGATTTAATTAATGTTCATGTTAAATTTAATTGAAATGTATGATTGCTTTCGAGAGATTGTAGCTAAATAAATTGAATTGTTTGCGCAGTTATTCAATTATTATGACTTGTTAATTAAATGTGTGCTTAACATTTCAGGATCTAATATGTTATTGGATTATACCTTATTACTTGTACTTAGCAATACTTTACGTACATATCAATAATTTGAGTTCGGTACTGGCTCAAATTTGGACACCTCTGTGTAGCTTTCAGTTTTTCGTCGAAAATATAAAACACGTTTTCATTGGTAAACTTAAAAGTCCTTCAGTTACCAAACTAAGACGAATTTACCAATAAAAAAAAACGAATTCTTGCTAGTTTAACTTAACTCTACCAACTTAATGGATTGCCCTCGAATTACATAATACCTTGTATAATGGTAATACTTTTTCATAAATAATAAAATATAATAAAATAAATACAGTGTTCGCATTATACGTGATCTGATATCTGCAGATACAGTCAAAATAATATATTTCGCAAATTTTCAATCACTTATTAATTATGGTATAGTAAAAAACTACACCATAACTAATAATAACTCTTGTACGAATATTTTACGAGTTTTCCAAACCCAGAAGGTTATACTAAGAGTTAAGCTAAAGTTGAAATATAGATGCTGATATAGATGGACCTGTTTAGAGAAAATAATGCATTAACAATATTAGCACTAAATATTAAACATCTATAGATATACGACGTTTAATATTTATTTATAAATACAAATAAGCATGTGTTTGTGAGTGCAATAAAATCAATGCGTATATTACAAGAACGCGTTTTAATTTCCATAAACATCGAAAAATCTGCATGAAATTATATAATGCCATGCCTTAACACTTGCAAGGCAGAATAGATTTCCAAAGCTATATTAACAATGTTTTCAACATGTTGTTGGATTTAAAAACCTTTTCTATCAATGATTACTTTAATTAACAAATTTGTGTATATTAGCTTTATATTGTTTGTACGTGTTTTAATTTTATTGTAATTTTGTATTTATTGTATATATTGTGATCTTATTAAAATAAATGTAATTTCTATTCTATTCTAATCGTAAAATAATTATTACGATGCTTTAAAATAAAATAACATTTATCTTTTTTGATTATGATTATTTTTGTATATACATAAAAAATCATTAGATAAATGTAAATTTTTGAACTATTTTTTATATAGGCCAAATAAACGGAATATTAATTTAAATATATAAATTCAAATTATTATTCCGTTTATCCAGATCCATGTGTAAGTTAGGTGTAAGGGATAAACGGAACTTAAGAATAATCTTTGACATTTCTCAGTTGAACTACATTTAAATTTCACTGAGCATCCATCGGCTATTATAAATTCAGATAAATGCAGTAATGCCTGCGGGCAGCTATTCGAAGGCTATTCCTAAATTTATTACTCGCTCAAGCGAATTCCGTTGGTGACTTCAACCTGCTCCTTATTTGTATTACGCTGAAGTGTGATAAGATATAAATGTTATAACTAGGCGCATAATATTTGCATGCAAACAATTTTATGATACAATACAAATTAATCTATTCTAAAATTAATATTTTATTATTTTTTACCTATACATATTAATTCAAATATGATCGGTTGAATGCAAAATATCTAAAGGTGGGTTTATACTGAAATAAAATAATAATTATTAAATAAAATAATAATTAATAAATAAGGATTATTTAAGACCGTTCATAGTCACAAATAATAATGCATACTACCAACTACGAAAAAGAAAACTTGGTTGTTTTTATTTTATTATAATAGAGGAAGGGTGTCGATCTCGGCCAACAGGGATGAATTAACATCTGCCGTATTACAGCCATGCAGATTTTACAGGTTTTTCCGCCTACCACTCATTGTGCCGAATTTGTGTTTATTGCACCTCGGTAATAAATGGCTTAAATATAAAATATTTAGAAGATTCAGCCACCAATTAACCGCAAATACAGCTATTAACAAAATAAACATATCAAATCATTTGACACCAAAACAAGCAGGCAACGACCTTGCAAAAGATATTTATTAAATAAAGTTCGTGCAACATCATTTTATTTATTAATTATTATTTATTATTTTGTGACCATAAACACCTTCATAGAAAATAGCCTTTTGAACTTTTTCATTTATTATTTATTATTTTATTTCACCATAAACCCATCTTAACGGTGTAAAATCATGTAACATATTAATTCGTTATCTATAAAGAAAATAAACAAAACTATTTCCTGTTTACTACTTATAGTAGTTTTATTTATCATCTTTGTTCAAAATTATGTCCAACAGAGGATATGCCGCCGACAATAATAATAATATTAATAATAATTATTTCATATAAATTCTACATCACTATAATATATATATATATATATATATATATATATATATATATATATATATATATATAAATACAAACGAAAGAAATAACGTAAAAATAATTCGATTCTAACTACATCAATAATACATATAATTAATTCGAAGTTATATCATTTAATGAATATAATTTCTGTAAAATTTTAAAA
Organism: Lordithon lunulatus; assembly: GCA_963942505.1. Classification (NCBI taxonomy): domain Eukaryota; kingdom Metazoa; phylum Arthropoda; class Insecta; order Coleoptera; family Staphylinidae; genus Lordithon; species Lordithon lunulatus. Next base: position 14,817,879 of record OZ012667.1, on the reverse strand, counting down.
TGTTCGTTTCGCTTGTAATTTTTGCAGGAAACTGGTTAAAAAAGTTCAGACGCAATGGTGCTCTAATTAAAAAAAAATTCATCCTACTATAGAGTAGGGTGATTTTTTTTAATCGGTGCACCTGTGTCTAAACGGTGTTATATGTACAGGTCTGGCAGACGCATGGATTGTATTAATAATATTTTTTTTTTAACGTGGTAGTATTATTCCTTTGTTTTTTTACAGCAATTACACTTAGCAAATTACAGAAATTATACTTATACATATAGTAATTGATCTTTATTGTTTTAAAAGTTCTATCCATTCTGTTCTCGTTTTCTCCATCCTGTTTGCAATTTCCACCTTTCCATAGGGATTACTCTTCTTTTGTTTCCCTAATCGTGCTTGTCGGCACGTTCTTTAATGTTCATTGGTTTATCATTCTCATGCCCCATCCATCCAAATATTTTCGTTTGTTTACGCTCACAATACTTGACTCATTTTACGGCTCAATTATATTTGCGTTTATTCTTCTCTACCATTCATTATTTAATTGTTTTCCTCTATATAGTTTTCTTGATATTTTCTTACCCCATATCCCAATCAACAACCAAACTTCATCTTTCTTTCCTTAATAACACTTCATGTCCAATCATCGCTACTTGTCTTTCGTTGAGACGATTGATGTTAAGAAACCTAACACAGTTTCTTAGCATCGATTTATTTCTGTGGATAGTATTTATTAAAGATCGGTTTCCCTATTCTAGTCCTACCAGTTTGTCTCTACTATTTCTGAGTTTGGGTTGTGAAAATAGTTCCTACGTAGGCGAATAGTTCTAACTCCTACATGCATGAAATATGCTGAGTTCTATCTCAACATCTTCCACGCCACTACAGGCGTGTTAGTTTTTTCTCTGTCTATAGCGACTGGAGTACATTTAGGTGAGAATTTTATCTACTTCGAACCAGAGAAGGATTTAAGCCGTGAAACCCAATGCTGGCCAGGCGGGTTGGGGAGTGAAGGGCGCATGCAATCTGAAAGAAGAAACTTCAAAGCATGGAGATGGATATAACAGCTATCCAAGAAAACAGATAGCCAGACAGCAGAATGATAATAATCAGTATGTCACATGTTGTCTACAACGGAAACCCAGTGGAAAGCATGCATTTGGAATGCTTTGTAGTGTCGGAAAATCTATTTAGCAGAGTAATACGCTTTAAGCCAATTAGCAAAAGCATTTGATATATCCCATTAAACAGAGCGCCATACATAACATTACAAATAATATCTGTGCATGCCCCTTTTTTTAAATTTATGGCGAGTACAGCTCCGCCCTGGGCTGTGTGCACTGCGGCCCTTCACGGACCTATTGTGCCTCATACAACATCCATGATATGCTAGCCAGGTAAATTCTTTGTGGAAAATTTCCCGGCTAGCGGTGGATTCGAACCACCAACGTTCCGTACGCAATGGCTTCAGACCATCCCTTTAGACCACTGCGCCGCGGACCGCCTCTGCATGCCCCTACTGAAGAGAATAATGAAGAAGTGAAGAATGAGTTATTCGACTAGTCACAGATAACAATCAGGCAAGCACCCAAGCAGGATATGTCGGTGATATGTGGAGATTTTAATGCCAAAATTTTAAAAGAACAAGCCTAATATCCAACAAGGAATACACCGTCTCCGGTCTCCTTGAAATCAGCAACAACAATATTATGACAAACATTAAATTAAAATAACATGTTGTTTCTTACATGGTATTTAAATTTACAGTGCTTAAACATAAAATAATCTATATACATATCTGAATATCAGAACCAGATAGAACATAAAATAGTGGACGAGAGACAGGCTAGCAATGTCCTAGATGTTCTGAGAGTCTGAGAGGGGCGGATGGAGATACTGACCACATTATAGTAAGAGCGAAAGCTAAGCTGAGAATATCTAGCCAAAAAAAAACAAGAAAGCGGAGACTTGATGGAATAACGGTAAACTAAAAGATGATGAACCCAAAAGTAAGTTTTGTAAAGAAGTGGTAGAGCACGTGCAAAAACAATTAACAGGAGAAAATGCCAGTATTAATGAAATTTGGAAAGATATAGGGTATCATATCTGCGGCAGCAAAGGACATATTAAGTCCAGCTAAAAAGAAGAAAACAACTTGGTTCGATGATGAATGCCGACATATACTTGATGAAAGAGGAAAAATAAGGACATTTTAAGATCAGCTAAAAAGAAGAAAAGGGCAATTTGGTTCGATGATGAATGCCGACATATACTTGTTGAAAGAGGAAAAATAAGACGGATAAATATTCAAACGTCTACCAAAGCAAATAGCCGACGACTCTCCGAAATCCAATTCTGGAATAAATAAGAGCTAACTTCCGAAATAATAAAATAAAGGAGTTCTATAAGGATGTGTGTACGGGAAAAAGAGGGATATAGAATAAGAAACGGAAATATTTTGAAGTTGGATAAAAGATTGCTGATAACAAATGAACTAGATATCATAGAGAAATGGAGAAACTTCTAAATATTCAAGGAGTGGAGAATATTGCTTATCTTCCGGTAAATGAACCCAATTGGGCGGAAGTAAAGGACATTAAGGCACACGGCAAAGAGAGCACACCTGCGGAATATTCTGAAACATAAAGGAGAATCCATCCAGAGTCATATTGCCAGCTTATAATAACCTGGATCTGGGAACATGAACAAAATATCAGAGAATTTGAAGGAAATCATTATCATCCTCATACATCAGAAATACATTCAAAACCGTTGCTTGTAATGCATATGGGCGGTTCTTTTTTCATCATTTCCCCGAACTTATCTTGTTCCTGCCTTGCGGCTTACCAGGACCATACATCAGAACTGAATTGAAATAAGATGAAACTACCGAAGAATTGGACATACAAAATAATGTCTATGATAGTCCTCCAAAGAACGCCGCTGTTAGGTAGAAAACCTGATAGGGGATTACCAATGCGGTTTCCTTTCTCCCAAATTCAACATGGCTAATACAGATCAAAAACCGGCCATCAGTCCGGGGCACCCCTTAAGTGGGAGAGAGTGCAAAGAATCCCCCTCCTGGTCTTCGAAATCTTCTGTTTGTTTTTGTAGACCAGGAGGGTACAGTACTACAGTACAGTAGTACCTCATAAATCCGAACCCCCTATATTCGGACTTCGCTTAATCCAAACAGCCCCAGACAGCTATTGACAGAGGCCCCACTTCTACTTGATAACTCTGCAGTACATTCAAGCGTAGAACAGATGACAAGTGAAGATAAGAGATGCATTTTCTTACCAGCCAACACAACCTCCTTAATCCAGTCTATGAATCAAGGCACATCTACGCAGTCAAATGTCTACAAAAAGTAGCTTTTAAATGAAAATTTGGAAGTAGCTGCAGGAAAAAAAGACAAAAGAGGTCAACAAATGTTACAGAATCTCAAAGAATATAACATCATCATCAATGATTTTTAATTTTGCAGTTGCTGTAAAAGAATTAAAACCATCAACTCCGGTTAACTCGTGGAGGAAACTTCATATAAATAACCAGAAACAACTAGGTTGGAACAGTGACTCTGAGCCAAGGCGGTGAAAGTGCAGTTACACAGGGATATACTGAGTTGTGGTTAAAAGCAGACGACCAAGATCCCGGGTACCACATTATCACAGAGGAGGAGATCATAGAAAGTATAGCTGAAAGCTCTGAAAGAGATGGGGACGACCACGATGAAGCAGACGAAACTAACAAACCCAAGCTAAAACTTAGTAAAGTTAAAGACCAGTTGGAGACATTAAATATGAAGCTGACAGTAACAATAAGAATATATTTGAATATTATCAAAATTTAAGGCATCTGCTGATTGTTCAAGAAATCAACTTTAAAGGACGACAACAGAAGATCAGCAGTTTCTTCAAACCAGTGAACGTGTTATGTGAGAATGAGCCTAGGCACTTATGTTGTACTAGTGGCATTTAATTACATATGTACTTTAACTCATATTAAGGTTATTTTATTTAATCCCGGCGACTTAGAGCCCCAGCTAGTCCGGATTAATGAGGTTTTACGGTATACAATAAGAAGACGAAAATCGCGACATGAAACGTGCCTAGCCATTACATGGCTAGGAAGCTCGCCAATCTAAACGTAGACAGATGTCGACTGCAAATCAAGATCTTAGGCTTAAGTAAGATGAGATGGCCAGGAGCTGGAAGACACGCAATATACAAAATCTACTATTCTGGAGACAAGGACTCTGCACATCAATACGACGTAGCTGTGCTCAGCTCTTCCGAATTGGAGAAGTCAATCATTGATTTCGTCCCATTGGGAGATCGCTTCTCACTTCTCACCGAGCCATGAACGTGATACTACCGGCGAAAAACCTGATGAGGCGATATAGGTAGAACTCCTCTATCTCCACTCTGGCAGATGCTATAAAGCTCATGAAGAATGGAAAGATAACAATAGTTCTTAGTCGATAAATGCTAAGATTGGCTAAGGCTCTGATAGCGAGGATTCTGGACCCTATGAACTCGGAGAACCCAATGCCAGGGGGACCGCCTAGTACAATTATGTACAGAGCACCACCTCTCTGACGCAAATACCGTCTTCAAACAGAATCTCCGACATCTATAAACGTGTTTCCGGCCGACTGTGATGGATAGCAAGAAAACAAATAGAATTTCCTCCCATCAAAAGCCAGCAAAATAAATTTGTAAGAAGAGTGACAACGTTCCCTGGCGCTGACATTAACAGTAATCACAACCTCGTAGTGATAGAATTGCAGTTTCAATGTTTTGTACGAATCCAACGCACGGAAAAGCCGAGACGGATCAAGATTGAAAGACTCATTGACCGCGAGGTGCGCACTCAAACAATCGAAAATCTCGAGGCCCGTCTAAATACACACATGGGATATATACGGGCCGGTAAGAAACCACTGTGGATTACGGATGAGAAATGTCAGGAAACAGACATTCAGAAATAACCGATACGATGAACTAAAGAGGTCCGTGAAAGGGACATGACGCAAGGCAAAGGAATACTGGTGAACCAATAAAGTGCAGTGAAATAAAGGCGCTCCAAAACAAATCTTAAAATCTACTTAAAAGCATTAAGGAGCTTACAAACAACCAACGCAAGCGAAGCCAAGGTATCTTGAAAGATGCTAATCATTAATCATTGAAATGAGGAAAGGAGTATATATGAGTTCAGATCTTCTTCAACCAGGCGAGGCTTGAACAACCACTCATAGGCGACCATCTCAATGAAGATAGTCCAAATATATCAAGAGGGGAAGTGAAGGGCGCTTTAAGACTTCAGAAAAACAAGAAAGCCATAGGACCAGACGGGACACACGTGGAAACGTTGACACTTATTACCGAAGCAGATGAGAAGGGCTTGAATATACTGATATCATTGTTTAGATCTATATACAAAGCTAAAAAAAACAAGTTGATTGGCTAAAATAATTCATCGCAATACTCAAGAAACTATGATCAGCGTAATGTCTTATGTTCTCAAGATATTTCTTTGTATTATTCACACTCGCCTATACGTCAAAAGCGAAAGATAGGAAGGAGACATCCAGTTTGGGCTCAGAGGCGGAATGAACACGCGCGACTCTTTATTCTCTCTTAATCTATTACTCAGTGATTCAGGGACATGCATGTGATATACGTTTATCGACTACAGAAAGGTATTAGACTGCGTCTTACACCAAAAGCTTTCCCGTATTCTCACGTCCGCCAATGTTGATGCGAGAGATCTAGCCATGGTAACACAGCTGTAGTGGAACCAAACTGCCGAAATCAGAGTCGAGGCCTTTCGCCCTGAAGAACTAGAAGTATGGAGAGGCGTCAGGCATGGTTGTGTCTTGTCCCCGCTCCATTTCAACATCATTTTCGAGGCAGTGTGTAAGGAGACACTCGAGAATGAAAGGGAGGGCATCAAGGTAAATCACAGACGCTTTGGCACAGCACATACGGTTTACACATGAATGTTGCCAAAGGTAAACTGATTATATGATATGAAGACAACGAGACTTCATATAAAAATGAAACTGTGGAACAAGTGTCATCTGTAAAATATCTCGGGATATTTGTCAGCGAGTAGAGCGACCCCAAGGGGGAGATCAATTCTCTAACGGATTCTAAGTATATCCTGGGTGGAAAAATCAACGAAGAAGTAGTAAGGCGGATGGAGAAACATAAAGAACTGCTAACCACCATCAAAACCGGAAGTTTCATTACATATGACACATCTTAAGGGGAGAGCGCTATCAGATTCTTCGGTTCATCATCGAGAGGAAGATCGAGGGGAAACGATCTGTGGAAAGAAGCCAGAACTCGTGGCTTAATGACGTACGTCGCTAGTATGGACGGACATCTATATAAATCGTTAGAGCTACAGTTTCACGCACCATCATAGCCAGTTGTAGTAGCTAACCTTACGAGGGAGCAGGCGTATTAAGAAGAAGAATGCGGTTTTATAAAACATATGTCAAAAGTGGACCAGATATTCACCATACGAAAGCCTTGAAACATGATGGGAATTTAACCAAGCTACACCATCTTAATAATATTCTAAGAGTAGAACTGTGAAAGACGATGTGAATTATCAATCTCCCAACAATTTATCAGACTAACCAATAAATTTGTAGAATAGAATAGTCTAAAAGTCTTACACGGTCAATAATACAACAGTATTATTATATTCTACTCTTAGAATATAATATAATCCTAGTACTGTCAATATTTGTTTCAATCCTCCTTTTATATTTATCAAGTAATCAATTATCCGGATAAAGATCAGTATTCTTTTCATTACATCATTCCTATACCTTACACGATGAGTAATGCTGGCAAAATTTTAAATTAATGCCCATTTTAAACATATTATCGTACAGTAATACTGTCATTATTCTAAAATATTGACAGTAATATTGATCGTGTAAGGTGCCTTTAAAAGTAAGATTCGTAACCTACTAAGTATCAGAATCTCTGCATTTGATATAAACAATATTTTGTCTGAAGCAGAGGATGCATTGTCACAAATATCTTCTACGTGTCTTTTCTTGTTGTTCATAATTTACCCTCCTTTTCCTTTAATGAAAACCCGTATCTTCTGTCCGAAGTTCGACCATATTCCTTGTTTAACGCATTGACACACACTTGCAGATATTAGTCTTAGTTCTTGACGTAGTCTTTTATATAACTTTATATCATCCAGTAAAAGACCTTTTTTAAAGGTTTGTTTTACTTTTTGTCCGAAAATTTCACTTTTTCTTCTTGTAGTATGTTCATGTAGGTTTTTGTTTAATTTTAATTGTGTATTGTTTTTTGTATTTAGTATTCAGATCTTATGTATGTGCGTAAGTATATTTTCCAATATGATTTCTCTTATATCTTTTTCCTCGGAAGATTGTGAGTGTGGGCTAAGTTTATGCATATTATATAATAATTTTAGACATTTGTTTTATTGTCTTTGTAATTTGTTTATATTTATATTTGTTGTGTTGTCCTATACATTACAAAAGTAGCTCGGTTTTGAGACGTATAGTGATTTAATATAGTGTCTTTTTTATATTTGCTGGTACCAAGAATTGCATTTTGTATATATAGTGGATGCTGCATTTTTTATTAGTGTGTTGATGTGTGAGTCCCGTTTTAAGATATCTATTGTAGTCAAAGTGGGACTCACATATATATATATATATATATATATATATATATATATACAAAATCCAATTCTATGATATCTATGGTTGTTAAGCCCAAGTAATTTAGCTTCAATGTTGTTTTAATTGTTTGATTTATTTTATCTTAATTTCAATTTTAAAATATATCTAGGAAATATATAAAAAAGACTTCTTACGCAGTCAGTATTCTGAAATATTGACAGTATTACTGATTGTGTTAGTTGTAGTATTGATGGATTGAATAGAATATTGACGTTAATCCGAATATTAACGTTAATTCATTGGTTGATAAATATTGAAAAAAATACTGACATTTCTAGGAATGACAGTATTATTGAGCGTGTAAGTTGGCTTTATGAAAGAAACGAGCAGATAATAGCAATATTAAAAAATAACTGCAGTCTGACGAATACGATGATGGCGATGATGAAGTTAGAATATGATTATAGGATAAAAAACGACAATAAATACTCCCTCAATGCAATCTATACATAATCAACGTAGGCGTACGACTTTTTAATTCACTCTTGCATCAAAATATATTTATTTATAAGTGGGAACTGATTCATTGCATACTTTTCAATCAACTTATAAATGTGGTAAGCAATTACAGAATAATTTACCTAATGAAAAGTTCAAGTATAACTCGTAGGAAAACCCGCTAAAAAGTGAAAACGTAATCAGCATATACTGAAATTATATTGCCAATACCATTTCATTACAATAATGCGTATAAGAAATACGATTACAATACCGTAACCACACGTTGGCTGAAAAAAAACAAATACTTGCAGCTAAATCATTTTTTCGAATACACAAAAAAATGTAATTGTTATTGTTTTATCTGCCGACCTTATTAATTTTGTTGTGGGGCAACGGCCACAGGTAACAAAACATGTACGAGTACACTAGAATGGGATTTGTGAATTTTTCGAAATGGACGTAAAATGTGCACGTCGGACCTTGAGGGAGTAGAGTGAAGTTTCTGTATAAATAGCCGGCAAGGATGGTGAACCAGGATCAGTATCAATAGTGCAATACGTCTAAGAGCACAATGGCTTTCTTTAAAGTAAGTTACTATACATAATTATGTTCGCAGCGGTGATTGCCAATAAATAATAAAATTCAGTGCTGTGTAATAAAAAATCATGATGGTTTAAATTTAAATTGAATTTTTTTCACACGTGTTTTAATTTGTTTATGTTCGATTAGAGAGAATAGCCCAATTTCTATTATGACTCATGTATATTTCTATATAGGGTATATACATGCCACAGAAATTCATAAACACGAATATGCTTTAAAAATACAGATACAATACAATACTAAAACAATACAAAATTAAATTAAATTACATTGAAATTTAAATTGAATTTTTTTCACAAGTATTATAATTTGTTTATGTTCGATTAGAGGGAATAGCCCAATTTCTATTATGACTCATGTATATTTCTATATAGGGTATATACATGCAACAGAAATTCATAAACACGAATATGCTTTAAAAATACAGATACAATACAAAATTAAATTAAATTACATTTAAATTTAAATTGAATTTTTTTCACAAGTATTTTAATTTGTTTATGTTCGATTAGAGAGAATAGCCCAATTTCTATTATGACTCATGTATATTTCTATACAGGGTATATACATGCCACAGAAATTCATAAACACGAATATGCATTAAAAATACAGATACAATACAATACAAAATTAAATTAAATTACATTTGGTAAATCTATTGATATTATTATTGTTTCTATATTAAATATTATAGTACATCATAAATTATTTAATGGCTACTATATACTTCATTAGTTAGTTATTCAAACCCTATTAAAATTATAAATTATTTCAGTACTATTCTATACTTAATTTACATGAAATAATTTAAAACTATTATATTTCTTAATAGCAATAGAGTAGATTAGTTCATATAAATTAAGTATAGAGTAGTATTAAAATAATTTATAATTTCAATAGGGTTTGAATAACACACCACTAATCTCCATATTACAAGTGGCTATTTCATATGGTATAATATTAAATCAAAATGACAGCTTGGATATAGACTTACTTTTTAATGGATTTTATGAATCCAGTTACGTAACTTTTGTAAACTGTTCTTTCCAAAAGCACATCTATTTCAATAAAATCTTTTAATTTTCAAATAACTGCATTTATTGACTACTTATTTTATTTTGGAAAAATAAACCGAATTTGTTTTATAGTGTTTTATAAATTTGTAAAAATTAATAGTAATACTGTTCGGTATATTTCTTGCGGGAAGCTCATGTAAAATAAAGAGTCTTAATTATCCAGAGACAAATATTTTGCTTATTGTATAGACTAGATGATAGACAGCGCTACTCAAAAGAAATTTATATGGCTTCGATTTATTGCGTGCAGAATCCAAAATAGCTCAAATTTAGTCTATCAGATTTAGTTTTTGAGATACACTATATTGACCAATTACTATCACAAAAAATTTTCGATAAAAAGTTTTGCATATTTGTATAATAAATTGAATTATTGAAATTAGTACTAAATGATGATATAAATTATACATAGGAATATCTATATTTATATTATATTAATTCCTTGGCAGAATTTTTATACATAGGAATATCTTTATTGACAACATTATATACAATTGAATATGTGTCATGATTATATTCAATTTTTTCAAGATCAAGATAAAGATCAAAGACATTTGGAACTGTAGCAACATTGATAATAATAATAATAATAATAATAATAATAGATTTTTCTCCAATAATTTAATAATAAACAGATTTATAATTATTAATAAACAGCACGGAGAAAAGGCAAGGTTCCGGTTTAGAGATGTTAACCTCACCTATCTTCCACCTAACCTTATATAGTATAGTTCTGGCAATTGTTCGTATGATAGGTGCTTTCATTTAACCGCCCCGTGGCGTGCTGAATAGCTTCGGTTGTAAGGGACGACGTAGAATTGTGCGCATCGGGAGCAACAAATAGAGCAAGAAATAATACGCCCGGAGCAGCAAATAGTAGTAAACGAAAACAGCTAATATCTCTTTTTAAAGCGTATACAGAGCATAATAAGATCCAAAAATAAAATCTGTCAATTTTTATTAATATGTAAAATTCTTGAATATTAATGAAAATTGACACGAATATTAAAAATATGTTATATGTTATAGTACGGTGGTTAACGTACTTAATTTAACATTTCAATTTTACACATTCTAATTTTGAAAATTTTGAATTCTACAACATTGAGAAGAAGAACGCTTAATAAAAATTCGTCAATAATTCAATTTATCAGTTTGCAATGTCAAATTGCATGTGATAGTTACATAATTTGTTTTTGCAGTGTATGTGAATTATTATTCTACTACCTGAGTTAGGAGATTATTCATGCATAGATGGATAGATCATAAATAAAAATAAAGTCGCCCTTTGAAAATAAGTCCAAAATAAAATTTGCAGCATTTTTGAGCATTGGAATTTGAGATTACAAAACCGGAATACCGGGATACCGAATAGAGGGACTCGCGAATTTTAGAGGTATTTAAATACCGGTATTAATGTATAAATACCGGCATTAACGTATAAATACCGGTATTTTGGTAATATAGATATTATGCAATGTTAATTAAATTAAATCCATATGGTGGAATGAAATATCTAAATCGAATCAGATTAATTGGAAAATTACTCGGAGTAAAAGATTTCACATGGAATAATGTTTAATAAAATGTATAAATACCAGTATTACTGTATTAATAAAATGTACGCGGTTCTTAGAAAATTGTATGGTTGCCATTCGACGATTATTTTACATGGCCGAATACATATGTGGAAAACCATACTAAAGTGTCTTTCGTTTAGCACTCTGGGCTGGTACGGGCTTATTTTTTCTTGTTCTATTTGCCGCTGCCGATGTGCATAATTCTACCTCGGCCCATACAACCGGCGGCGCACGGCCGCAAGACCTGAGCGATAATGCACGCCACGGGGGCGACTAGCAATGCTAAACGAAAGCGCCTTAACTGATTAAGTAACACCTAGATTTACAGAATGTTGGTGAAAACGGGCATTCAAGTACCGCATATATGAATATATCTTGAACTAGTACACAATTATTTCAAAACCATACCTACTTCCCAGAAATTATTAACAACTGAAGAAAGATTCCCGCAATTAATATTTCTCAATTATAATTATAGAAACTATTAGTTGCCAAAAAAAATATAGTATATATGTGAAATAAGATCCACAGGAAACAAATCAATAGTAATTTCCCAACGAATCTAGCCAACATTCATGAATGAATCCGTGCAATAAAGCAGCCAATTACCATCCTACTTACGCAACAGCAATATATTTTAATTAAACATCCGTTAAATAGATTCAATCTACTTAAAACTCAAGTTGAGAAATTAATTACTATTTACATACGTTCACACGTTTAGCTGGTGCAACAGAATGGCGCGGGAAAATATTCCCAGCCCAAGAAATTTATGAATACAAACCTTGCAATCGATCATATTCATCCATTCAGAATTGAATCATAATAGTGCGACCATTTCCACGTTACATAACAACGAAATGATATGCAATTGAACACAATTTCATCTTTACGAAAAACGCAATTTCCATATACGGTGTGTTTAACCTTATAACGATTATTTGTATGCAATGTTCTATTGCGAACAATCGCGAGCTTAATTAAATTTATGCGCGAGCCGTGTGCGATTGACCTTTTGGCCTGCAGTTTCTGGTGCAGTTTTTCAAACGGCTTTGCATTCTGAAAGCCGTCGTGGTAATAAAGTAAATAAGATGAACGTTATATAATATGGCATCGGCAATGAACCATGCACCGCCAAACAGTGCCAAGATGCGAAGTACGGTACAATGTTGGTATTTTACAATCCTTTTATGTACGAGCTCGTGACAGGGAGGAGACCTATCTGATATATCACGACTTTTGCAACTAGCTGTTTGTAATATTACTTTTTTTTATATAAGCGCGCACTACTGATGCTGCTACTACCACTACTACTGTGTATAGAAATTGTAAATGATTCATATAAAATTAAGATTTAGATATTCAAAGGTAGTTTAATATATTATTGTTAGTGTTCACTAACGTTCGTTTAAATTTAAGAGCTAATACAAAAACCCGAAAACAGGGATTACGGTCCAATTTTGCTAGTATTTAAATACCAGTTATGACAAATACCGGTATTTTGGTAAATATTTTTCAATTTGAATCCAATTTAATCTATTTTGTGGGAATAATATCTTTGAAACTAACTAATAGATGAAGAGAATACAACCCGTGTTACGTCATAAAAATAATTTTATGTGTATGTAAATGAATTTGGTTTCCCATAAATGGTAATAACTTAACGTAATGGCAAAAGGCAATTAATTACGATAAAAAATGGTGAGTTATTCAAAAATATTTGTAAGATGTGTAAATGACGGCCCCTTTTAAGCGATTACTTCCGAGGAAACCAGGGGTATGATTTTTGACCGAATTCTATAAATATAGCGATCGAGAAGCAATTGTTAATAGTGTTGTTTTTTAACCCTTTGCTTCATGAAATATTATTCCTCTCCTTGACAGAACTACAATCTTGGCAGTAGTTATATTTTGAAATTATTTGTTAAGTTAATGCTTTAGTTAAACGCTAAGTAGATATGATCGCTCGATCTAAAATCGCACCCCAGGGCTTTGTGATTTAGTGTTAACATTTGATCACAAACTAAAGTCAATAATAAATATATTTGCAGCTTTTTTCAGTAAATGCACTTAACAATCTAAAGACTAGGGAGTAGGATCATGTTTAACAATAGATATAATATCCTTAGATATTTTGGCATTCATATTTTAATAATATTGATCTCTTCCCTAAAATCGGGCAAATATTACAAAATATAATCAGTAATTACATAGCGGAATCCTGGTTCGATATTTATATACCGAAATACCGATTGTCAACTTTGTTCCGGTATTGCAATTAGTAATTGTCAATAATTAGTAAAAATTAATGAGCTATTCAATGGAATAATGATGTGCTTTTAAAACTATATGAATTTCTATTAACTACTCTCGTGTACACGGTTTTTATTATTATTTTATATAAACTGCCTAAATTACAGCAAATTAATTATATTATTTGCAGTTTGCAGTCTTGGCTGTGACGATTGCTGCTGCTCAAGCAGGAGTAGTACCTGCGGTTAGTTATGGTGGTTATGCAGGGCATGGTTATGCAGGACATGGTCTTGCTGGACATGGATTTGCAGGCGCTGGACTTGCAGGTCTTGGAGGTCTTGGAGGACACGCATATGCTGCTTCTCCAGTAGCGGTTGCTGCAGCACCTGCGGCCCTTGCTTACGGAGGTCATGGAGGTCATGCTGGACCTGACATTGATTATTATGTAGGTTATTATAGTTTAGTTCGTCTTTTGTTTGAATAAAATAAGGGAGTAGAACATTTTAGATAAATTTGGACTTTGTGTGGTCAGTAGAAATTCCATTAGAACGCAAATGGTCTCTTTGGTAAAATTATTATGAATAGTTTAGGTTGTAAATACAAAAAAGTAAACTCAAATTCTTACTGAAATGAAATCTCATATGAACACTTTGCACTAGAGGCCAAGCCACCAGACGAGTTATACTAAAGTCAAATATTCTTCAATAATCTTGTCAATGTTGAGATCTCATCGATGCACGTAATATGTAATTGCATTAAGCTTTTACTAATTTTAACACGTATTATGTTTACTTTATTGTTTAAGTGCCGTGCGTTTTTTTCTTCTTCAGAGTTGGTGGTTACACCTGCGTTTACAATTTATTTGAATCTGTCTCGATTCTGGGCGGAGTGTAGCAGTTCCTCTGCTGTACATTGTCTGAGGTTTCTTAACCATGATGATTTTTTGCTATCGATTCCTCTTTTGCCTTTTATACTTTCATTGAGAATAATACGGAGCAGATTGTACTTTGCGTCTCGCAATTTGTTTATTATATGCACCAGGTAATCTAGTTTCGTGCTTTTAATTGTAGGCATAAGATCTCTATCGTTTCTAATGCTCGTCAGTACTTCCTACTTGTCCGTCCTGGCCTCGTAACAATAACCATAACCATATGCACCAGGTAATTTAATTTCGTCCTTTTGATTGTAGGAATAAAAGCTCTATCGTTTCCAATGCTTATCAGTACTTCTTACATCTCGGTCCATGGTACTTTGAGCAACTTTTTATATAACCAAATTTCGAATGCTTCGATGCGTTTGATCGTTGTCTGCTTGAGTGTCCTGGCCTCGTAACCATATAGAATAATCAACCATACATTGCATTTGATGAACATTTCCCTATACTCTTGTTTAGATGGTTATTTGAGAGTAGCGGTTTTCGTTTTATAAATGATTTTCTAGTTACTTCTATGTTGCACGTAATTTATTCTTCCGTGTCCATAGAGATAGATTTATCCAACTTACTAAGTATGTCAATTCATTTTGTCATAATTGCTTTCTCCACCAATTCTTACTTCTACATCTTCTCCTAGGGTCACTCTTAAAGCGAATCTTCGAAAATCTCATTCGAGGATTCGAGCTGAAAATCTATTCGAAAAACGTGTTGTGAGACTAACGGAACTACTGCTACTTCTTTTGCAGAGTGTAAAAACCGTGTCTCTAGGAAAAACTGGAGGCGTGTGTACCGAGAAATAAATGTATTTCGAAATAATGAAGCATTTTGTGATAATTGCACGGATGTCTATAAACTATACTACTGTACTTAAGCATTATCAGATTGTATTTATCAAAACTTGAAATATGAAACTACATTCTCTTAGAGAAATTTCTGTTGAATTTTGATTACAAGTAAATATATACTTTTCTGATGCAAATATTGACTACATTTGCATATTTTTTACAACTATATCGAGACAAAAAAAAATTCGTCCTAACAAAGTATCAAATCAGCCTTAGACTGGAGAAATATCCAAACATATTTTCAGAAAATTATAAATTTTTGACTAGTAAAGACCGCGCGATTAGGTCAACATTGAACCGTATTTCATCTTCTGAGATTCGTCTTAAGATCATCAGTGTGTATGATGATGAGGATAGGGGAGAAGACACAGCCTTGTCTAACCTTGTTTTTGGGTGGTGATATTTTCAGACGCTTCGATGTTGACAATAAAGATTGATTCCTATATAGGTTGGCTAACAGTTACACTTGTGTCGTCTAAGTCAATGTTTTTCATAGTGTCGACAATCTTCTATGTGGTACTCGAACGAAAGCCTTTTCGTAATGAATGAAGCATATGTATATCGGTTTCCTTACATCCCAGTAACGCTGTAGAAGAGTCTGCATATAGAATAGTACCTCTCTAATGCATAAACATCTTCTGAAGCCAAATTGCCTTTC
The DNA here is from genome assembly GCA_963942505.1 of Lordithon lunulatus. NCBI lineage: Eukaryota > Metazoa > Arthropoda > Insecta > Coleoptera > Staphylinidae > Lordithon > Lordithon lunulatus. The sequence goes on along the minus strand of OZ012667.1, from coordinate 14,801,754 downwards.
GCTCATTGATTTAGTCACACCTTCAATTGATTTCCGGTTTTTTACAATGCGCAATAATAGTTTTAGGATGTGGCTCATAAGACATATTAGCCGACACTCAGTACAGGATTTAGCGGTAGTTTTCTAGGAATAGGTGCTAGATTTCAATGAGTCTTTTGGGATCTATGTCATAGATTACGATGATTATTTGTGTAATAGTTGTGATGTTATCATCGTCTAGATGTTTAAGCCATTCTACCGATATTTGGTCTGGGCCTAGTGACTCTCGATCTTTAGATTGACCTATAGCCTTTTCTCCTTCAGATTTCATTATGCTTAGACTGTTCTTCGTTGGTAAATCTCCGGGGCTTTGATCTCAATTATCCTCAAATTGTTACCTATATACCTTTCCCACTCATGTTTTATCTCATCTGTTTCAAACATTGCTTACCATACGAATTCGTCAGAATGTAAGATATTCGTTCGCGCTGAGTATATATGTATTCTTCAACATATTTGAGCACGTTAAATTCGTCGTGTTTTCGATGTTTCCTGTATTTCTTTATATCTTTCTTCTATCCATTCCTCTTTTGCTTGTCCTGCATATGAGCTTCCCAAGACACTTTTAAGTTTAAAATTACCGACCGTTGATAGTTTTATTGAGAAATGATCGAGGCAGAGAGAAATGTATAGTGAGAGAAATTTCACCACTATATGAGTAAGAATTCACCAGATTTATTAAATTAAATTATATTACTCTAAAAAATTCACACTTCTGTGGAACTCGCTGGAGACGTGGATTCGAGCCCCACCGAAGTGTGATTTATTAAGATTATTATGATAGATAAGAGAGAAAGGCATAAACTGATACCTCTTTCAAAAGAAGTACAAGAATGAGGGCATTGTAAGTTATAAAGTAAATGTGAAAATATGATTTATCCTATTGGCTCAAACCCATCGCTTATCGTATAATCCTACAGATATAATAATACTATTCTTGTAGGCCCATCCAAAATACTCATACAACTACGGAGTAGCCGATGGTCTAACTGGTGATCAAAAAACCCAACACGAAACTCGCGATGGAGATGTAGTTAAAGGATCATACTCCGTAGCAGAACCAGACGGTTCCATTCGAGTTGTAGAATACGTAGCTGATGACCACAACGGATTCAACGCAGTTGTCAAGAGAATTGGACCATCAGTACATGCAGCGCCCGTCCATGCACCAGTAGCCCACGCAGCTCCAGTTTACGCCGGCCCAGCTGGTTACGCCGGTCATGGTTTCGCAGCTGGTTACGGTGGACATGGTGGACACGGTTATGCCGGTCATGGTCATTATTAAACGAATTGCCCGAAATAAGATTAAAATATATTATGCATCATTTGATACATCTCTTACGCGAGGAGGTGTGTTAGATAAGTTTTTATTATTCCATAATTTATTTTAATCGTGCTGTTATTATATTCGACCGTGCCTTGAAAAACGTTTTTGAGCTCTTAGTATTTCACGATTACCAAGTACGCTTTCTGTAATAAATATTGTATTTTATATTATTTATAGTAACATTTAAGTGTTTATAACAATGGCCAAGACATCGCAAAGTTTATAATAGGCTGTAAAGTGTTCCAATCAGTATTCCTTTCGTTTGAAATATATGTATGTGTTCTTTTTGTATAAATGTATAATATGTCAAAATAAAATGATTATTTTGGATGGTAATAATACTCTTTTCTGTATTCTGTATTATTATTAATTAACTTTGTTGTCTTTAGATTATTTGGTTGTTAGTGTAAAATAACAGTTATTCTGACGAGTAGACTTAGAGGATATACGTTTATGGAGAAGTCACAATTCAAAATAATTTGTTAATATTTAAAAATTAACACATCTATACGCAGGTATTCTGTTTGGATGTATAGTTGTGTATTCAATAAATTAAAGAGGTATAGTTATTGGAAAATCAGCGAAATCAGACAAATTATGAATATAATTATACAAAGCTCTTTGCGAATTCAAAAAGTTTATAAGCAATAATATATTAAAGTGATTTTTAAAGAAATGAGGGATGGAAAGGAGATTTTAGCTATTATTGACATAAATATCTTCCTTTTTTATCGCTAGGCTCTCCATTACTGGAGGTTAGTAACATTTTAGCAAATTCATCTTTATCCTGTGCGTTATTGAATAATTGAAATGCTGTAAGTCCCGTCCAGTTTCTTATTTTCGTTGTTCCGGAGTCAGAAAAGTTATCTCCGCTCTACTCTTCTTTGCTTTATATTCTTCCCTGCATTATTAGTTGTATTAATGCATATTTCCTGTTTCTGACATGCCGTGTCCCAGGTATGATGTTTTTCTGGTCTTTATTATCTTTAGATTTCTTCTATCAGTTCCTAGGCGTCTAAGCACTTCTTCGTTAGTCATGTGATCTGTCTATGATATGCGCAGCATGCGTGGGAATGCCCACATTTCAAAGGCCTCTAATTTATTGATTGTTTATACGTTTAAAGTCCATGCATCAGTGCCATATAATAGTACTGAGTATATGTAGCAGCACAACAACGGGAAGAATGGAAGAAACTAATGGAGGCTTATGTCTAGCAGTGGACGCTACAGGCTGCTTGATGATGATGGTGATGATGATATGTAGCATTTTAACATCCGGATCCTGATTTTTATTGACACGTCTCGGCAGCATAGGAGTTTCCTCATTTTCATAAATGTCGATCTTGATATCTCAATTTTGGTGTTGATATCTGTGCCTTGATCTACATCTTGCGTTAGGCAAGTATTTCCAAGATATTTCATCTTCTGTAGCTGCTGGATTTTTTCTCTCTCTATTAGTAGGTTTACTTTGATATATCTTTGTCTCTACTAATTACCATGGATTTTGTTTAGTTTTTATTTATACCGAGTCCCATTTCTTTGCAATCTTCGACTACTCTGTTCATTAATTGTTCATTTTTGTAATCCCTCTAGACCTCTGCCAGCATGGCTATATCGTCGGCATAGCGGATGTTATTTACGAGTTTGATCTTTATTTCATCCTCTGCGTTTTCTATCGCCTTTTCAAATATGTGTCCTGAATACATATTGAAGAGTAGCGGGCATAGAATACATCCTTGCCTCACTCCTCTGCTGATGTCTGCCTCATTATTCGTACCGATGCCTTTTGTTCCTAGTAAAGGTTCTTGATAATGTTTAGTTTGTTTGCATCTATGTTTATGGTGTTGTATGTCATCATTTTCTCGTGTATGATTCGGTCGAAAGCTTTTTTGTAGTCAACAAAGCATATGTAGACATTCTTGCTGGCATCTCTACACTTTTGTAATGTCACCTTTAAACTCATTCGCGATTCTCTGGTTCCGAGTCCGTCTCTAAAGCCAAATTATGTGTACCCCGTGTGCGGTTCGCATTTTTTTGTAGATTCGGTGTTGTATTATTGACAGAAACATCTTTAGTAGAACTCATGAGGCTAATCAGTCTGAAATCGTCGCAGTGCGTGGCTTCGGGTTCTTAGGGATTGGTAAGAAAGTTGACGATAGCCATTGAGTTGGGATATGTACTGTCCTGTATATATCTAGTTGAGAATTTGTACCAGGATGCATATATTGTGTTCATTGATGAATTTGATCAGTTCACTGTGTATTTGGACCGGTCCGGGCGCTTTTCTAGGCTTGGTTCGTTTTATAGCTTTTATAACTTCTGACTCATGATGTTTCTGGCGATATCGGTCTTTGTATTTACGTCTCTCTTCCATTAAATTAAAGATTTCCCTTGACATCCATTTATTTTTGCTTCGTATTTCTTTATATGTTAGTTCTTCATATGCCTCATTAATGCAGCCATTCTCTGGCGTTTTTCAGTATCTGTTAAGTTTCTAATTAAAATTATCGATTACTTTGGACTTGACTTCTTGCTCTTAGTTATTCAAGATTATTTTGCTTTATGTATCGTCTTTAGTTGTATTTTTGTATTTGCCACAAGTGTGTTGTGGTCTAATCCAATGTCCGCCCCGGGATATGTCTTTGTCCAATTTACTGAGTTCTTTAACGTAGTGGGCATTAGAATGTAATCGATTTGGTTCCTGACTACATTGGTTCCTCCTAGGGGGAAAGTTGTATCATATTTGTATATAACCCGAGATATTATGTGAATTCATCCTCACTAGTTGAGCTGCACTAATGAGATCTAACAAGATCGAAATCTGGATATGTAAATTGCTAAGAGGTGGATTCACACTTATATATTCTCTAATTTGGTTTTCCAAATCTTTTAATTTACCAAAAGGGCTCTCAGAACAAAATATATTTTCTTAAAAACCTAATCAAATTAGTCAAGTGGATTTAGGTTGAGTTCATACAAATACTACTGCACGAGTACTACATGCAGGCACTTGGTCCAACATAAATTCCTTCTTGTTGCTTGGATTTATTGTTGCTGTTAGTAAATTGTCAAGTTAATTTGCTAGTTTAGTTAAGAATATTAAATCTTTCTGAATTTAAGCTATTTAAAAAAAAATCAGTAACATTTAGATTTTATACTACAGACAGTTTTGAGTACAGTTCCTATCATTTTGTAGCTAGAAATAATTCAGAATGACTGTACTGATTTCGAACTTGCAAAGAACATTGTACTAAATGTTTCATATTTATTCAAAGCTAATATCTTGTGCTCTGTAGATTTCCAAGACCTAAATTTCCTCCACATTTTAGCACCTTCAACATTAGTTAATTAAATTGTCGAATTGATTTATAGGTTATTTAAATTCATTGTTAAAACTTAATTCCTATTTATCAGTTTTTCAAACTGCAGCAGAATACGAGTAAAAAACATTGTTGGGATGCATTTCGATTTTATTTCAGCCGCCCGTCTCCAGGGCATATGAATATCAATTCAGCTCTGTTTTGTAAATTTAATCTTCTTCATATTCCTTCCACTCAAAGGAGGTAGGCATCCATATGTCGGTATTCGTTCCGATCTTGTGAGAGTCGTATTAATGTGGGAGCATCCTTGATTTCGAACCGCTGTCGGCTCCGTAACCAAGAAAGCTTCTTCCTTGCAACTACGCGTTTCTCTCTATTTTCCATTCCATGGTTAATTGCGGGAGTTGGTATTTCGGAAGAAATGTCCAAAGTGCGCAGGTTTTCAGCTCTTTACAAACGCGAGCAGTTCTCTATCCTTGCTTAGTACTGTCTGTAACATCTCACAGGCTTCAAGTTTCTTCATAGAAGGTATGATATAATGTCCAGTCTGACAATAACACCGATAAAACGTAACATTTAACGTATCTGCATCTGTTTGATGACTGTAGCAGGAATGCTTGATTAACTTTACTTAGGAAAGAGTAGAAGGTATAAACTAAAGTTATTTAGTTTGTAATGTATAGTCGTAGGAATACAATTTTCTGAAAAACTATGAATAGGAAAAAAATCCATATGTTGCATACTTAGGTAGTACGTAAAAATTGTGAATTGCTGAAAAAGCCCTGAATGCCAACTACGTATTAGCGCCCAGGGGCCTAGAAAACTTAACACGCGTTTGTGTACTCTGTATACGCGAATGGTCAAAAAATTATACTTGCATTAAAAATTTAAAAAAAGTATCGAACATTTTTTGCAAAAATCATAAATAAAGGTTTTGTCGAATTTATTCCATAATTTAGGGACACATTTATATAGTTTTTTTCTGGGGACACTACAATTATATTATAGTAAAGATTATTTATATTTTATTTGATACAAAATTTAAATTTTTAATATTCCAATGCCAAGTTGAGTACGGTTAATAAAATCGTTTTACGCGTCGTATTTTTTATTCATATTCGAGTTGAAGGGTTGTAGGGATTTTATACAGTATTTGATAAAATGCAATATAATTTAAAATGTCGTATTCTGATTAAATAACATATTTTTAACATTAATATGGATTTATTATTTATAATATTTAAGCACTACTACTCCAGTTTTTTTAATAAATTGGTTTATCAAATAAATTATGCATTGAAGAATTAGGTAGATAACTCGTCCTATATAAATTCCGGCTATATTTAATAAATTATTTAGAATTACCTTTTTCGATCTGAGTATAATTTAATTTATTATTTTTAATTAGTGATAAATGTTTATTTTCCTTCTATCTTCCCACAAAAAGATGATGAATCTGGGTGTATCAATAGCTTGCGTCCTGATTTAAAAAGGACGAGATGAGGCCCTTAAAGACGGAATTGTTCACCTACACACACTAGGTAATTTATATAAAAAATTACTGAAAGCAATACCGTTGGCTTAAAGGCATAAAGTCTTCGATTCCATGGTACTCCATAGGCTACCCAGAATACGTTAAACGGGATTCAAATTAATAAATCAATAAAGATATTCAACGACACTGAAAAATGTAACTCGATATTGTAAATTAAAAATTGAAGAAATCATGGTCACCAACAATATATGTACGGTAAACAGGTGGATGTTATTGGAAAGTTGGAAAGTTGTATGCTCAACTATCTTAATTATTCGAAACCAATTTTTACTTATATGCATATGAGGTATGGATAAACTATTGTAATAGTTTGTTTAGCAATTGTTTGTTATTCGTTTGTTGTTTTGCTTAAAATGGTACATATAGTGTTGAATCCTTAAGACTTAAAAAATATTAAAAGTATATAGTTACGCGGCCTATTTCGGGATAATTCTCTATATAGACTGCATAACTATATATTTTTAATGTTCTTTAAGTCTTAAGGATTCAGATGGATGAACCCATGAAATTCAATGTATTTTATTTACATTTTACAAGTTATCAAATATAATTTTAAGTATCTTTCATTTTGACTATTAGAGTACTATCATATCATATAGCCAAACAAAATATACTACTTTATATATTATGAATAACTCGCCCTTAAAAATCAATCTCAATCTTGATGATTTTAGTACAAAGGCCATTAATAATCAGCGAGGTAGTGATAATGTAGCGGTATTCGAAATTTTACTCATGTATAAAATATTAAGCGTTTACAGCAGCGGGGTAATTATCTTAATTATCTCACCCCTTTTATACCCAATTTAGAACGTCTGAATTTTTATAGAAATATAGACATTGCTTATCACGTTATTACTATCGCGCTTCTTGTGAATCGCCCTTAATAAATAACAATATAATGACACATGGAAATTATAGTTAATATGATTTCGAACACAGTAGCGAGCATAGCAGGGGAAAATAAAATAGCTTATAATTTTAGCATTTCTTCATTTCACTATACTCCCTGCTTTATAATTTGTACAGTGCATTAATAAATGGCATAAATCGGATACAATAATCGTATAATAATAATTTCTTTATTGTTTCATGACTAAGATAGTTGAAACAGATAATTTGTGGAAAGTGTTTATGTCCGTGGTCAAAATTACTGAATACCGGCTTCATATAACGTTACCAAATTTGCAAATTGAGCTTACTATCGTATAGGACAAACCCGATGGAATTTAAACTAAATCTGAAAGGTCCAACTGAAGTTTATATTAAACAAAAATCGATTTTGACTTGGTAACGCCTCATTTGTACGCACATCACAATTAATGTAAATTTTTATTGTGAACACATTTTTTAAAATAGTTTTTCAAAAATTAAATCACAATTTTATGAATAATATAATAATATATACTAACGACTTGGTGGTTAATGTCTCATAGTGAGTATTGGCGAGCGAGAGTTTAAACCTTGTTGTCGGGGAAATTTTGTGAATCAGCTTTCACAGTTTTTCAGAGGTATTCTGTGGTTTTAAGATAAATACCTGGTGATATCATACCATTCATACCACATGGTGATATCATACCACGGCTTTTCCGTTGGTACATGGAGAAGCTCCCTGTACCAACGGAAAAGCCCTCGAGCTGATAGCTATAAAGTTAGATGTTTTTTATGTAGTAATCTGGTAATGTTATTAAAAGTGAAAATTTACACACATTTATTTGTAAATATAACAATTGATTTGTGAAAAATATTATAAATTTTGAAATATTAATTTTATAATTCAGAAAACCCAGCTCTGTGGCAGAGTGGTTAGAAGCGTCGTCAGTCTCGTACTGAGCATTGGGGAGCCTGAGTTCGATCCCCAGCGGGGCAAATTTTCGCAGTTTTACAGAGGTTTTATGTAAAAACAAGGTAAATACCGAGTGTTTAAACTCCTCTGAGCTGGAGAAGCTCAAGGGAGACTTGACCGGCGGAAAAGCCTCACAGCTGATAGCCCTTTAAAGATAGAAGCTTTTTTAATGCAGAAGGTGGCGTGGTGGTCATAACTCATATTTTTTAATGAATGGCATATTTAAAACAGATCTTTAGTGGTACCCAAACTTGTGGATCAACGATGCTTTCGTTTAACCGCCCCGTGGTGTGCTGTATAGCTCCAAGTTTTGCCGTCGTGTACTGTTTGTACGTGACGAGGTAGAATTGTGCGCATCGGGAGCGACAAATAGAATAAGGGACAATAAGCCCAAATAGTGATAAACGAAAAACAGCTTAATATTTGATACGGCTACTTGTTGGTTATACGTTATGTCCAGTAATAATTGTAATTAGTAATTTAACCTGTAAGCAATCTAATCTATCCAACCTGTTGTAACGTCTAAAAAGATACAAATTAATAATAACGACACAATAACAGCCGGTGTATGTGTTATGAATTATGAAACAAACCTTGGGCAAGGAGAAAATCCTACATTGTCTTAATGTTTGTGCAACGTGCGTAAATATGCGTCCGCTTCTCTATGAAAATGGCGATATGTATGTGGATTTAACTGTGTGAAAATAATACAATTCCCTGCTATGAGATCAGTTAAGTGTTATTTACTCTTGCATTTCTTTATTTAATTATATAACGACAGGTACATCAATTTAATTGTTTCAAAACATATTACAACAGAAATATCACAAACGTAATGAATTTTGATAAAGATTTTTAATTTATGAAGTGCTTTAATAAATGACTAAATTGTATAAATTAAATATAGTGGACAGGTACATAATTTGAATTACTACAAGCAAAAATAAGCATATTTACCTCAATGACCATGTCATATTTAAATTATATATAAAGCCTTAATTAAAACTATTTATAAAACATAAACTAGAAAGGACAGTTAGATTGTAGAAATTCATAAAATAAATATGAAATATAAATTGTAATAAAAAAAACGTAACGTATTAGTTTTTCAGAGTTTTATCTTTTTTTATCTTTTATTTCTCAAGCACTCAAGAATATTATTCTATAGAGGGCACTACTCGGTGATCCTGATGGCATGAGCATGTTGACGGTTATTACCATATGGGTGTGCATTGCTAATTGATGTGGTGCCGTCAGATGGCGTTTAACTTTCCTCCTAGGGGATTAGTTGTATCATTTTTGAAAATTAAATTGTATCTAATGTAACGTATCTAAATGTCTTTTTATCAATATTCTTAGGTGAGCTAATGTCTTTCATACTACAATAAATCCAGTCCTAATTCTCAGTAAGAAACACTGATTAATAATAATATGAAACTTTACCTATAGAAGAATCCATTCGTATACTACAACATAATGGTTGTCTATAACAAATATCAATCGCGGGTCAGAGTTTGTTAATATGCACGAATAACTTAAAATTACAACCCTTGATTTCAAAATTATATCTTTTGCATTAATTTTTTTTTAAACAATTTTATTTCTTTACATATACAATATGTATGTATATACACACATACACACAAATATGCACTTATGTATACAAATATAACATGGCATTCCTTCCCTCTGTCTTCGCCTCGGGATTTGTGGGATTTGTTCCATCCCGGACTATCGGTATCGAGGAATATGTATTAATTGTCGCTTTTTTTAAATATTTTACTTTATGTTGTCGTTTATCAGCAAGTTTTTAATTTGTATCTTTAAAGGGATGCTTCGCAGTGTCTTTATGTGTTATTCCTCATTTTCATGCATTCAACATAAACCGACCTTTGGTGTGTACTGATATACTTTAATTTTATTATAGTATGCTTTTTGATTTAAATTGCTATTTTATAATGTACCGTCTATATAATATAATAATAAAATAACATTTAGGTTAAAAAATTATTTTATGTTTGTTCAATAATAAACTATCAATAGCGAATAGTTAGGCTTTAAAAATCTGGATATCTATTGAAAATACAACACGTTACTGTATGAATTGATAATTTTGTATCAAATTACCATATTTGGTGTAATAAATTTCTTACTAATGATAATTTACTTGTTTACTGCACAATGCCAAGCAATTATAAAATTTCTACCTTTTTAACAGTTTTTAAAGTGGTGCGTCCTTGGACACAGTGGAGTCTTTCGTAATATACATTTTAGTGGGGGGTCACACAAGCCACTGTACATGGGAAATTTCTATATATAAGACCAGAGCCTAAGAGACGATCTTAGTTAGTGTATTGTTCTATGCGTAATAGTTTTTTTACATTGAGATAGGATTAACATAATGATGAAGGTAATAAAATAGTGAGATAATGTATACCTTAAAATTAGTAGAACTTTTTTATGTAATTGAAGAATATATAAAAAGAATAAATCAGAAAAATATATTCTAAAAGAAATATGTTCTTATACTTAATTTTATACTTAAAAAGGGTTAGAATTCAATTAAATAAATAACAGATTTTGTTTGTAAGACCAACAAGAATACATATGTTGGATTGTTTCAATATCTAATTAATAATAATAATAATAATGATAATAATGGGTTTTATTTCCCTTTGACATATATAATTCTATACATATAAAAACTATATCAACATATGTGATAATTTATTGTAAAATAATTAGAATTCACGGTGCCCACGTTGTGAAAATTCATTTTAAAGCAATTAGATTCTCGATTGAAAACTATACTAAAATTATATAAAAAGGCTGTAGCAATAAGTAGGTTATGAAAACCAATCTTTTTATTTATCTAATAAATACAACAATTATATTTGTATGTAAGAATTTTATATACAACAAAATTATGGACTAAATTATAATCCATAGATTTTAATAATAGATAATAGATAATTGATGAAATCAAGTCATCACTGAAATTTGCTCGTGAACTAGATTTGTAGCAATAGAAATTAAAATTATATTGCGGTCGCCCATTAATGTATTTAACCATATCGGTTTTTATTTGTGCAAAAAACGTGCTAAAATCTCAGCCCAGCGAGTTTGTGTTTATCAATCTTGCCTATTTGATTTGCTTGGAAATGTATTTAGGTTTTTTATGTCTCAGTTATCATGACTGTGAACAACATTAATAATTATAATAATATAGAGAAAGATTATAGAAATCAAAAAATCAAATATATACAAATTTGATTTGAATTGGCATGAGGATATTGTTCAAATGAGTATTGCAAATTAGTAACTTCTAATGAAATTTTAAACAATTACTGTATTAAAGTTTTTATTATAAATATGGGCAACTTAAATGTTGCGGTTTTGCCAAAACGTTTTATCTATTTTATAGATATATATATATATATATATATATATATATATATATATCTATAAAATAGATAAAACGTTTTGGCAAATCCGCAACATTTAAGTTGCCCATATTTATAATAAAAACTTTAATACAGTAATTGTTTATATATATATATATATATATATATATATATATATATATATATATATATATATATATATATTATCTATTTGCCTTTTACTTTTCGGTGTAGGCTAGATAAAGAATAGATTTATCTATAATAATTATAATAATAAAAAAGACCTTTATTGGCATTTTCCTCACAAAAAATCTGCTCTTCAATATCACCAACCACAACAATATTATAATTATAATAAATAATAATATTTTATTTCATATATGTAACTACTAACTAATATGTACAAGCTTGTCATGGTTAACATTTTGTGTTTTACGATGAATTGTTATTGTTCGTTATATTTTTCTCCAGAAACTAGCCGAACGCCTCTAAACAGAGAAGATTCTTTGTGATTAAGAACAATAAAAACAAAATTTGATTAATTTATACATAGAGGCACTTTTAAACGAGAAGAATTCTTCAATTAAGAGTAATTTATCCAAAACAAATCTACTCCCTAATTATTGATTTTTTTTACTAACCTCGAGTATTATATTATGAAAGAATAGGCGCATAACGGATTGCAATGAAGTGGAGTAACACCCTGCATAGAAAGTAGTAACACCTGATATATAGATTATATTGTTTTTTTGTACGGTACACAATTAAGTCTTTTGTTACCTGTGTCGGCGTGAAAAGTGTTAAGCTGCCGGGACAAATAACGCAATTATCTATTTATGAATATGCATGGAACGTTCTGAACATTGTGCGATTGCATCAGAATTATTATTCTAATTATTTAAAGACCGTGCCATTAAAATGAAACATGGTTGTGAATCGGCATATGCAATGCAGGAAGGAAATGAGCATTACATTGTCAAGATGTACTGTTCGAGATTGTTCCGGGTTTGCAAAATTAACACGTAGCTACTTATATTATCATAATTTATGCCAACAAGATGTTTCATTTGCAAACTGTATTAATATGTAGAGATGATAGACACAAACTTTACAACATAGAGCTGTAAGGATTATAGAACAGTTGGCCTACCGATCGAATGCAAAAATATTTTCTCGAAATACAATAACTAGTAATGGGGAGTATCGAATGAATTGTTATATCGATACTTCGCTAACTATCGATTAAAACTATCAAAACAAACAATTGACTAAAGTCTAAAAACAAAAATGTATCGAGATATTAGTTTGCTATTATCGTCATAATTTGCCGCTTTTAGAAGCAAAAAGTAGTGTAGTAGTTTTCTCAGTTAAGCGGAGCCATTTTGAAAATTTCACAAAACCCCAGCGGGATCCAATTCTACATTAAAACGTGGTACTCCGAACTATCGATAGAGTTTTCGATAGTTCTCATAACTAGAAAATTCTTCCCTGCCTCTTCCTACTAAAAAAACATAAAGTATGCGACGAGCAGAGCCAGACTGCTTTATGCATATTAGCAACTCACGTTGTTTAGTTTGCAATGCTAAAATCACAATACCAATACCAAATATGTGGCCTTCATAATGATAATTCTCAAATATTAGAAGTATCTTCTATAGAACAAATTAAATACTAAAAAATATATTCATTGTTCGCTTTGGTAAAACAATATTCATATTCAGTTATGCCAGTAAAGTTTTGAGAACGGATTCGAACAAATATAAGATTAAATAAAGTAAATAAAAATAAAAATAATGCGCTACTTCTAAGATTACTTTGAACATGTTAGAATTTGCTCAAAATTCACTTAATAAATTTAATCTTTTCGGCCCTGCCGGTGGCATTTGGCATCATAACATTTTCAGGCCTTTACTTACTGTGCCTATCCATATGTTTGCTATTAATCACTAGATTTCATTCCAACAAAGTTTGCAGTTTGCAGTTTTAGAAACTTTAATTTTAGTGCGTGTTAATAACAAAGAAAAAAATATTTTCAAATGTCAAAATCCAGAGCTGAAAGGGTTAAAATAAGCCATCGACAAGAATAAACAGTATATATCAAAGGTGGCCTACTTTTGTGTAGATAAGATCTACTGTTTTTCTTAAAAATATGTCGCGATCGACTTTTCTCATAGTCGTAGTCTCAGTGGGGAGGGGGAGATGTAAAATATATACTACGTTTATACACTGTATCTCAATAAGAGCTATGAGCCAATAAGCAAAATATAACATATAACGTCACTGTACTAAATAGTTTTTCGACAAGAAGCGACCATAGAATGGTACAGACGAAAATTATCCTAAAACTAAGTAAGGAAAGACGCAAGTTGGAAACAAAGCAACATGTCTGCTTTTATTGGACGAAGCCAGAACAAGTTGACATATCCGTTGAAATGAGAACAGCATATTTGAAAAATACAAAGTTCGAACAACAACACAGTAGATAAACTAAACAATATCCTGGAAGCTATAAATGAATCTACAAGGAAATACTGAAGTCAAATCAAGAACCTACAAATAAAATCAGCAAATATATCAGAGAGCTCTAGAAGAGTGATGAGAAAAAACTTCCAAACAAACTCGAAACGGCATACAGATTTAAACAAGAAAATTACCAGAGGGATCAAATGACATACGTGGATACAACACAGACATAGTGCCGAGAACAATAGGAGTATGAATGTATTAAGAAGAAAATCAAATGGAAAGCAGAAATATTCAAACTTAGAGATAGCTCGGGAAAAATAACCATTAAGAGATACAAATTACTGAATATGGCGGAAGAATTTTTCGCAATCCTATACAAGAGAAATTGCAACAAACAGAAGAACGCCCACATATAAATGCCAGGAAGGTAATAAATTAGGAGCCAGAAAATACGCCAAGTATATCTTCTTCAAGTACCCTGCTGTCAGAGAACATTGGCGATCGATCTCATGACCTGTACTTTGTCCATTACTTTTCTGAATAGCAATGTACTCTGTACCTTTGACACAGGTTTTTCAGCAAGGATATTCTTCTATGGCCCGGTCCACGCCTTCCTTCAATCATTCTTGGGATGATGTTATTCAGCAGTCGGTATATGTCATTTCTCATAGCATATCCGAATGTACGATTTTCCCTGTTTTAATGGGTTTTATAATTTCAGTCTGTGTCTGCATTCTTCGTAATATTTTCACGTTAGTTATTTTCGATGTCAAAGGAATGTTCATGACTCTCTAGTTCCGAAGCCATTAGTGAAAACGAACTGTGTATCTCCTATGTACCGCTCACATATCCAGTATATTCTGCTATCTTCAGAAATAGCTTAAGAATGTGGCTCACCAAGCTGCATTCGATTCGTTTTTCGGTGGTATAAAGAATGTTGATCTTACCCAATCCTGTGGAATTGTGCCACGTCATTGTAGTAGTTCACAAGCAATAGAAGACAAGATTCCTCTTCCAATAGTTTTAATACTTCCGTTTTATTTTTAATAATAACTTTCATCGCTTATAATACACAGTTTACAGCATGTCCTTAATTACATAAAATATTGTATTTTTATTATTTGTTCCTCCTATTGTTGTCTGTCTTTGCCTCGGGATTTGAGGATAGCTCGTCCTATCTTGGGCTAGTGTATTGAAGGTTTATGTGGTTCTTATTTATTATTTATTTCAGTTTATTGTTGATTATTACATGTGTTTTTAGTTTGAAAATAATATAATTGAGGGATTTTATATAGTCGGGTAGTCAGTTGTATTGTTTTATGGTTTCTGATATCAATAATTGTGTGTATTTTCCGAGTTGATGGTGTGTTTTATCTCTGACATTGTAATATTGAAGATATTGTTGGTAGTGATGTTATGCTTTGTACTTTTGTTATAAGCAAAGGGATGTTTAATATTCTTTGTCTATTCTGCCTGTTTATCCTCAGTATTTGCTACTATAGTACCACTGTTTTTCATGAGTACTGTGCTGTTTCTACTTTTGTACCTTCCTGCTGCTTGCTTGACTTTCTTGTACATATTGAATGAGTCATGTTTCACTTCCAGTTGTTCTATTTCAGAGCAATTATGGGCCAACAAGTTCTCCTTTGCTTTCCAGATCTTATTTTCGAATATTTCTTTGTATTCCACGGTATTTATCGGCACCTATATTCTTTATTGTTCTTCTGAGGTCCATAAAATCCAGGATTTCATAAGTCATCGACTCATTTGTCTTCCCTGTTTCTCCAACTTGCAGTTTAACCTTGCTTACTTCGTTTATTGCTGTTCTACTTTGTATTCATGTTGATTTCACATTATTCCTATTTGTATTTCCATAAATACTTTTTAAATGCGTTAATTTATGACTTAGTTCGTTCCGGACTTCCGTTCATACGTCTGGGAGATGTAACTTTTGTATTGAAATGCGTTTAGGGCTGCGTTTTCTCAAACATTTCTTTAGCCTTAAGTGTATTGTCGCTAATAATAGACGAAAATAAAAATGTCTGCTTCAGGGTAAGTATTTGCGCTCTTTATAATGTTTCTGTAGCACTTATTGATGGTGATGTAGTCAATCTGGTTTCTTACTTTTCGGTCTGCATTAGAGATTCATGTATAAAGTTGACGTTGAGGTAATTTGAAATAGGTATTTGATATTGCAAAGTCTTCTTTCTGGCATAGCTACAACTGTCGGTTTTCTCGGTCGTTACCAATCCCCAAAACCGTATCCCCCAACCGTATCCTAGCATCGATCCTGGCCTACTGTGGCGTTGAAGTTACCCATTATCATAGTGATCCCATATGCTTATGTAAGCTTTACAGGAGGCGGTCCGTGGTGTAGTTGTGCGGTGGTCCAAGGCGACGGTCTGAAGCCATTGCGTACGGAACGTTGGTGGTTCGAATCCACCGCTAGTCGGGAAACTTTTCTACAAATAGTTGACCCGGCTACCATATCATGGATGTTGTATGAGG
Organism: Lordithon lunulatus; assembly: GCA_963942505.1. Classification (NCBI taxonomy): domain Eukaryota; kingdom Metazoa; phylum Arthropoda; class Insecta; order Coleoptera; family Staphylinidae; genus Lordithon; species Lordithon lunulatus. Next base: position 14,785,289 of record OZ012667.1, on the reverse strand, counting down.
CACAATAGGTTCGTGAAGGGCCGCAGTGAACACAGCCCAGGGGCGGGGGCTGTACTCATCGTAAGAAAGTTTTACAGCGTTCATTATATTTATGTCCGTAGCGTCCAGTTGGTGCGTATACTTGTACTATATAGTTGTAGATACATTACATGATTGGATACTGCCACGAAGATGTTAACCGATGTACTAAACTCCCCACACACAATTACTCAAACCCCTTCATCATGGTTGGGATCATTACCAGCATAATATATCTGATAGTTGTCGGCCTGGCACTTCCCTGACTTAGGCCAACTCATCTCAATAACTCTTAGTATATCTATCTCGAGTTTTGCCCTCTCTGTAATGACGTTTTTTGTCATCCCGCCATAAAACATACTCGAACGTGCCAAGTTCTTATCTTTTACGCCAGGCCCGTTGATAACTAGCACCCCTGTCTACTTAAGGACTGCCGGGGACTAGGGGCCATTTGTTTAGTTTTTCCAGTCACGACAAAATGTTTTCCTGGGGATTTGTACGAGGTAGTTTCCCGTTGCCTTACTCGTGTAACTGTGGGACCATTTATGCCATACCGGCTGCACTCTCAAATATCTGTGCTTCATCGCCATGATAGATATCATTTAGCTAGCTCCAATGCGCAATTTCAACGATTTGTTGCCCATCGTCAGTATTTCGCCATTCTGACGAGGTTTGCAGCCGCTCAATCTGGGTCAGACGCTGCCGTTGTGGATTAACTTAGCTTCATTTCTCACCAGGAGCATTTGCTCCAGCTAGCATTGCTCTCGGGATCATTGAAATTACTGAGCCCTCTCACTTCGACAAAGTGTTAATCCCTGAGAGGGTATGGGTAACCAAAGTCGAACATACTTTCGAGGAGATGAAGACGAACACATCTTCTGGCGGAGATAGAATTGCTATCGAGTGCATAAAACAAGGAAAATTTAAGAACTCTTGAGGAAGCTTCCATTGTACCTAAAAAGTGTGTGATCGGTCATGACGTATAGGTTAGAGACTAAAGGCCATTTTAGACAAGACAATTTCTTAGCTCAAAAGTTATTTAAGAAATGAATTCATATATCCTCCTCCCATACAATTTCCTTGACAAATAGAACGCGTTATATTTTTCCATTCGATCTACCATCCAATTCAATATTTCAAATAATTTGCTGTATGATTCGGAACAATTTAGATTGTCTCGCATCTTGACTAACTTTTGAGTCAAGAAATTGTCTTGTCTAAAACGACCTTTACACTAACAAAGGGCTCCGCAGTCAAATTTCAGATAACACAGAGATCAATGGAATGGGCCATGCTAGGCATTTCTATAGGAGACAGGGTTGCTCCTTAATTAATTTAGATTTTTTTTAGACAATCCCATTTCTTGTAAAGGTCGTTTTAGACAAGACAATTTCTTTGCTCAGAAGTTGTTCAAGAAATGAATTCATATATCCTCCTCCCATACAATTTGTTCTTGACAAATAGAACGCGTTATATTTTTCCATTCGACCTACCATCCAATTCAATATTAAATAATAATTTTCTGTATTATACGAGACAATTTAGATTGTCTCGCATCTTGACTAACTTTTGAGTCAAGAAATTGTCCTGTCTAAAACGACCTTAAATCTCAAATATGCGATAATTTTGTCCATAAGTGTATATGAATAATAAATAAATTATTTTTATTTTTTAATAACTTGATGCTGATGTTTCTGCTTCTATATTATTCATTGGTTATTGCCTGAAAATTATATATATATATATATATATATATATATATATATAAATTTAGAAACTAAATAAAAAGCAACGAATATGGTACATTCTACGCTATACCAAGTTTTCTGATTTGATAAAAAAAATATGCAAATATATATATATATATATATATGTATATATATATATATATATATATATATATATATATATATATATATATATATGTATATATATATATATATATATATATATATATATATATATATATATATATATATATATATATATATATATGTATGAATTTAAATAGCCTACAAAATTATAATACATAATTATGTTACTAACATCCATCTTTTATTAGGTTCTATTGACGTTTTTGGTGGTAGCCGTCCCAAATATTCTAGCTAGACCGAAATATATAGCAGGACATTCCGCTTATGCTCCAGATGCAGTTGATTATTATGTAAGTAATATTTATAGCCATAATTGTAAGCGCTATCTTAATGCCCAATCCATAAGTGAGACAAAATAAATATGTTGGATAACTTAATTCGGCAATCTTATGCTGGTTAGGTAGACAGCTATTGGATGCTGGCTAAAGATTTGCGCTAAAATACTACACCACTACACCACCACTGTACTGCAGAAGTGCAGCACATATAATATGTGTGTGACAATAATTATTTTCCGCGCGTCCTTTTGTTTTGAAATATATTACATTCATTATCAAAACAATATTTTCATAGTATTGATATCCAACAGACCATGAATAAACAAAAAATGTTGTCTTCTAAATTCCATGAAACTGTGACTGAAAATCCGAACGCAGTTAGAATACAATTTTCAATAAACATGAGGCGTTTTAGCTTTATCTCGAAAAATGAAAGTGTAATCATACTTTATTTTTTCGAGATAAAGCTAAAACGATGCAAAATTGACACTGCATACTTATGGTACAACTACGTCAACATACAATGCTTTTAGGATTCCCTTGACATACAATGCCTTTGGGATTTTGAAATTACCTCACTAGAATGCAAGCTGTCATCGATCGAAGTTAAACTGTCATTTATATACCAAATCAATTCAAGATATATTTATGTAAATTTTATTTAACGGTTATAATAGATGATGCCCAACGGATTAAATTCACTCTCGAAGATAAATTGCTGCCTAGGAATGAGTCTCAGATTTTTTTCAACTTCTCCTATTTAGGTGTGGTGAATATTTTTGACTCCAACTTAAAACATGCCCTGTATAGACAGTTACGAATTTAACTGCTATGTATAATAATAATACTTTATTCGTGTATAAAATACAAATTGCAATACTTCTAATACAAACGTAACCAATTTAAAAATGACATATAATATAAAGGATATACTTAAGACTAAATAATTTATCTATCTATTCTTAAACCGAACAGAAATTCCTCCCAGCTGTTGCAGATATTCTTTTAAATATATCTTAAAAAGCTTGTAACATCATTTTTTTTTTTTGATAACGGGCATTATAAAACTTGTTTCAGTATCTGGTTCCTGAATTTACAGATTCTAGAGTATTTTAGTTATATATTTCAATGTGTCTATTTATTGTATAGTATTGTATAACTCTCTAAAGATCGAATAGACATGTGAGAATGCATAAACAGGGGAATGTTAGAAGCTAGAATTAGAACTAGGCAATTCATAGAAGATTTGGTTCCCATTCCCATACCCTCCTCCCCCAATGTTACTTCCCACATTTTGCGGTTTTTTAATCAATGTATATACATACTACTCTTAAAACTTTTTTTGTGGCAGGTAAATTACTTAAAAACGGTTTTCTTAGAAAACTAGGTTTTATCGTGATGGCTGCGGTATCACAAATATAAGTTAGTTATCAACATGAACCATAATAAAATAAACCTACTCTTTTAATAAAATTTGGAATGTATATATGTTCGAGGAGTATAATTATGTATCTTGCTGAAGTATGGGGTGGCAAGCTGTGATATCGAGAAATTATAAATGCATTGCTTGAAGCGTATGCTTGGACTTTAAAAACCACTCCTAGCTATGTAGGGAAAGAGGCGTATGCGGTAATGATTGGAATGTAGTAAATTAAGAAAGCTTTATGAGATGAGCGATAGGCGTGTAATAAAAGGAGTGTTTGAGGAAATAAAGCGCAACATGGTAAATGGGCACTAGAGAAAAATCTAATGTATGAAAGAGTAGGAATGTCTTTGGAAGAAGTAGAAAGTTGTAGCGTAGTGGCGTCATGCTAGATATTTTGGTAAAGGACATGCTACTCGAGGTAGCAGTACAAGAAATGTAAGGTAGTATTGAGCACAGTAGATATTGGGATACAAACGGATCTAGGTCCACCAGCGATTGCCAAAATATCTAGAACGATCGAGCACTGCATGCCACAGACCATAATCGTTTCTGGTGTGGAAATCAGGAAGAATGGTTTCAGGATTTTATGGATGATACCTGTAGCACATGTGGTATATGTGGCCAGGGTGAAAATAAATGGGAGCAGTGTTGAATGAAAGAGGGGAATGTAGAGTGAAGTACAGTAATAGGTTGGATGTAGTTTTTAGATGAGTTTGAAGAAGAGTGAATGAAATTAATTAATAAAGCACATAAAAGAAATAAAATGTAGCTTGTATTATATTATATATTAGTATATTTGTATGTAGCTTTTGAAAGCATTATTGTATGTAAATATGAAAGTTCAGTTGTAATTTAGTTTTGTATGTAATGGAATGCCTAACAATGCATATTAATTTGTAATAAAATTCGATTTTAGGCCCATCCAAAATACGCATTTAAATATGGAGTATCAGACCCACATACCGGCGACCACAAGAGCCAGCACGAGAGTCGGGATGGAGATGTAGTGAAAGGACAGTACTCTTTAGTAGAACCGGATGGTTCTGTACGGACTGTTGACTACACCGCCGATCCAGTGAACGGATTTAATGCTATTGTCTCAAAGAGTGCGCCGACAATTCATTCTGCACCACCAATACCAATTGTAAAACCTGCATTACCTATTTATAAACCAGTGCTACCTGTAGTCCATTCACCAGTACTACACAAAAGGATTATTCAGGAGCCGATTTACAAACAAGTACAGCCATTGTATACCAGAGTTGGTATGTATATTTGAATTATTAATTATAATTATTATTATTTTATAATATATATATATATATATATATATATATATATATATATATATATATATATATATATATATATATATAGGTATTTTGCTAGCTATATTACTACAAAAAAGATACGATTGATCCTTACGGTTTTTAGACATTATTTCGGCTATATGTTTTATTATTAAAGTAAATTATTACTCTAGAAAGATGAAAAAATTGAAAATCTACTTAGCGCCGGTTCTACAATAGATATTTATTTGGAGAATAAGGCTATTCGTAGAATAAGTTTCATATATTGGCATCAATATTTCATACTTATTCCACGAATAGCCCTATTCTCCGGTTAAATGTCAATTGTAGAACCGGCGAATAATGAAGATTATATTCTATACCCTTTCCCAAAGCGCATCCCTGAAGATATAAAGGTCTATAGACTGTTGAATAGAGCATAATAGAAAAATAATAAGTATATAATTAAAGTGTATATAGTTAGTGTATTCATGGTATTTAGAAACATATTTTATTTGTTTGTCACATTTTCTTATTTTTGAAATTTATATAGTAGTAACTGTATTTGTTACAATTTATAACTGGCTATCGACCTTCGGATCCTCCTACGTGTATTAGTGTATGTGTATGTGAGTCCTAGGACGTGCTACTTCATTTTTTTAAATGTTTATATAAGATGCAACAGAAAGTTAGGACAGCTTTGGATAGGGCATTTAATGATATCAATTTTATATACTCTCTGAACTTTTTGAGAAATCACGGGCTCACGAGAAATGACATATAATATAATAAATACATAAATAATTACGAATTTTTAAATTTAGACCAAACGATATGGCAATTTTGCATAAAATGCCATCGATATTTAAATTAAACTAATTATTGTAAACAGTACTCCAGTGAGATTATTTGATAGTTATTATGTCATTTAAGTAAGTCGTTAATTTTGATTATTTCCTCAGGGAAAAAGTAAATAATGATGATATCCTCTTATGCTATCATCATTATTTAGGCCATTAAGGGATTACACCACCTTGGCGCTCTCAAAAAGAGATATGAATTTGAAAAAATAAAATTGGCGCAGCCATTGAATATATAAAATATCTTTTATTTTACACATATACGTGGTAGTTCCGTTAACAATATGAAAAAATAACGAATAAAAATAAATAAAAATAACGGAGATATGATTTGTCAAGTAGGACCCTATTCTGAAATTCCTTGCTGGTAGTGTACATAGTTTAACTGTGGTTTAATTTTTTTTTTTAATATTTAGAAAGTTAGTAGCTACTACTCTGATTCTTAACGAAATGTTGACATTAAAAAATGTATAACTCATGAACGCGGTACCCAAGCAAAAAATCCTATGCTCCTTTATAGAAAATATTATAAAAAATATGTGTTCCAGTTTGAAAAAATAGTTTCTAATAACTTCGGAAATACTTTGAATTTTGAAATGATTAAACATTTAAAATATTTTTAAAAGTATAAATAATTTATGTAGTAAAAAAAATCTAAAATTTTCGTAACATCTCAAGGTGGAGATTCTCTGGCAGTGGTACAACACTGTATATACTTGTATTCAAACTCCACATTCACCGATGGGATGTCATAAATAGTTATTATTATATATTAATGTTAAAAGATGCTAAATCACCCTGTACAATAGAATATAAAACATATAAAATCCCTTCATGGACGTTGAATTGCACGTTTTTGAACTTTTATAAATATCTGAGTTGATGTTCTCTTTTATTGTAATACATTTTTTCCGTATATAATTCGCAGCGTGCATTAGAGAGCTATTATTCAAATTATTTAAAGGTATGTGACAGAATGCATGTAAATCATGCAACTCGGTTATTTTTGAAGATTCGAAATTTAATTTTAAATACTTGCTATTATTGAAAATAAAAATAAAAAATTACATTCAGTTGGCTGAAAGAATAAAGAAAACAATTGGTTTGTGTAATATAATTAAAATGTAAGGACTGTTCCCCAGCGGTTTGGAATTTACTATAAATAAAATACAGGAAAGATCTCAGATTCTGAAAATTATAAATTCATATAGCAATTTTTTCATCTTAGAATAAATATTATTTTTTACAAAACCCCAATTAAACAGCAATTTTATAGACATTATAAAAGTCTATAAAAATGCTGTTTAATTGGGGTTTGGTAAGACAGTTCTAACTGTAAAATTAATAGTTGTAGTACTAGTACTACTATTTTTAAGTAGTTTAAGTATATAGAGTTTTAACCTACTGCATGTCAATCGTTTAATACCTGCGTACTGAGGGCCATTGCTTTCTGTTTTCCTGAATATATATATATATATATATATATATATATATATATATATATATATATATATATGATTTACTAGGGGAATACACTCTTCTAGTGTCGTAGTTTTCCTTTTCTTTCGACCTATTTTAAAATTACATATCCTTAGATATTCTAGTTCTTACAGTAATCCCGTTGTACCTGTAAATATTTATTCCTTTTCTAGTCATAGAAACTTAATTGCAACTACTAGCAGCGTACTAAATTTCCAAGATATTTTTCTTGCCCAAAGCAACGGTAGATTTGAGTAGTAAATTTTGCAATTACATGAATTCCACACATAATAATCATAAACTAAACTACTAACTGTAAAACGTAAATTGCATAAGCCCCCATAGTGGTTTATAATCGTTAATATATTATACATTGCTCATCTGTTAAAAAAAATCTGGTAAACATTCCACTAACATTTTCATAATGCGTATAACCTTTCGCATAATTAATTAAGGTGTGACATAAAATACTTGGAATATTTATAACATCAAAACACCACTTCACTGAACACATTATCAAAACAAAGACTCAGGCTATATCAGCTGTCACCGCGCATTACTAAACCCAAACACACGAAAATCCGTTTCTCTTTTTGTTTGAATGAACGCACGTGGCTAGAATTTCTCGAAAAAATGTGCAAACCACCGACCACAATTACAAACAGCGAAATGCACGAGTGACATGTTGATTACCCGCGAACCACTCACAAGTCGCTAAAATGAAACTTCAAATAATATGCACATATACATACGTTTGAATTTCAAATATCACCCACTGAATTTATTATTCCAGTTTTTTTTTTGGGAATGCTAATTTATTGCTGACCTATTCCAATTTTAATTAATGCAGTTTTAAAAATGCAGTTCAAGGTTTAACTATCTGCAACAAAGAAACTCAATTAAGGTCTGTGAATTATAATATTTCCGTATAATTTAAATATTCATTAGCTGGGTTTGTTATCATTAATAATGCACTAATGTTACTTTTTTTTTGGGTATGAAGAATTAAGTGTAGGAAGTGTCATTTGAAAAAAAATGTTTATTGTATGCCAAATTTAACATATGTGCCGGCCTCGTTTTAATTGCGTTGATATTATGATAATTAATAGGATTAATGTGATTGGGAGATTTATCTATCGTTTTTCAGCGTAACGAAATTATTTAATTATTCATTAGTTGGGTCTGTTACTAATAAAAATGCACTAAATGTTATTTTGTCGGTAAGGGAAATTAGATTACTTTATGTTTCATGACACAATATGGTGGGAATAGATAGATTATATAAATTAATGTATAGCGAAGTAAAGTATAAACAATACAACATATACAAGTGGGAATCCACCTCTTAGCAATCTACATATCTAGATTTCGATCTTATTAGATCTCATCAGTTTAGCTCACTCGAGATATTGTGTGAATTCATCTTCACTAGGGATGAATTCACACAATATCTCGAGTGGTTATATACAAAAATGATACAACTAACCCCCTAGGAGGAAAGTTAAACGCCATCTGGCGGCACCACATCAATTAACATCAATTAGAGGGCAGTACCCGGTGATCCTGATGGTATGAGCATGTTGACGGTTATTACTATATGGGCGTGCATTGCTAATTGATATGGTGCCGCCAGATGGCGTTTAACTTTCCTCCTAGGGGCTTAGTTGTATCATTTAAGACTATTATATATTTTAAATATATAGGATAGGTTTTTCAACGCGCTGCCCTGAGGGTTCCAATATGAAATTATATCTGCATATGTATAATAATAATAACAATAACAATAATTCATTGATTGGCCATATTATACATACACACATACTCGAAGAGACAATAAAATAAAATAATACACAATGGTCAAAGGGACTTGAATTATTTTCACTGTTTATGACTAACAAAGAATCTAATCTTCTTTCAAGCCCTTGAACTAATAAGTAATTGACATATACAAGCACAAGTGATTAACAAATTAAAAAAATATTTAAAAAATTAATATTGGATTGTTAAGGCGTTTACTTTGTGATAATTCATTTTAAAGGATAAATAAAACGATTTTTTACTTTGTTTTTCAACATACTTCATTTACATTTTGCAACTAGTTTCGTCTAAGCTTAGCTAGCAAAGTGTAACTCTAATAAGTAATTGACATATACAAGCACAAGTGATTAACAAATTAAAAAATATTAAAAAAATTAATATTGGATTGTTAAGGCGTCTACTTTGTGATAATTCATTTTAAAGGATAAATAAAACGATTTTTTACTTTGTTTTTCATCATACTTCATTTACATATTGCAACTAGTTTCATCTAAGCTTAGCTAGCAAAGTGTAACTGAAGTGTGATAAAAGAACAAAGTAAAAAATCGTTTTATTTATCCTTTAAAACAATAAATATTAAGAATTTTATTTTAAAAATTGTAATTATACAGGCTACAATGTAATTCTAGGACAATCCATTAAGTGGTGGTAGAGGTGAGTGAATCTAGCAAGAATTCGCTTTTTTGTATTGCTAAATTCATATCGTTTGGTAACTGGAGGACCAATGAGAACTTCCTTCATATTTTGGACGAAAAAAATAATCACATTGCCTGATGGAAATCAGACACTGATTTATCTAATTCTTAATCAAATAATATAATAATATTATATATATATATATATATATATATATATATATATATATATATATATATTATATATATATATATATATATATATATATATATATATATATATATATATATATATTGAATTTAATTAATAACATGAATAATAAAATTAATTTACAAATAAAAAATTGAATCCTTGCTAGATTAACTCACCTCTAGCACAACTTAAGGGATTGCTCTCGAATTACATAACATCCTGTATATTTATTAAATACCCAGCTCAGTGGTCAAGTAGTTAGAGGTTTTCGAGTTTTTCTGTTTAGTTAAGTTAAGATAAATACCCAGTGATTGAATTTCTCTGAGCTTCTCCCTTTATCAGCCGAGAAACCCTCGAGCTGTAGCTATAAAGATAGAAGTTTTTTTATATTACGGTAAATCAAGTTTTATAAATAAATATTATTATTATTTTAATTATAAATTTAGGTTCAATAATTATTCTTTCGGGAAGTCGTGTGGTGCCCACGCCAGATTTTTGTGTGTATGGAAAACACGTGTAGGAGTGTCAAATTGAAAAAAAAACAATCTTCATTGTCTGCCAAATTAATGTAACATATGCCGACCTTATTTTAATTATGTACATTATATGATAATTTTTATGAATGTATATAAGTTGCCTATGTATGTAGTTTGTTTATAGAATTTATTATTATTTATAGAAATAAGTATTATCGTATATGTGTGTGTAATGTATTTTTATCCACTCAGTAATAAATGTTTTACCAACACAGTCGGGCAGTTAAATTAAAATATAACAACTCGGTTATCGCAATAATTAATTAGATAAGTCTGATTGGGAGGTTTATGTACCCTTTTGCCACAATATGTAAGAACGAAAGTATTTAAATGATTATAAATGCACACGTAATTAGTATTAACAGTTCGTGAATGTGTACTCGTGACACGATGTACATTGTGTCTAACTTTTCGCTTGAATAGAAATTTCTCTAATGGTATATTTAAATGTTCTATGCTGAATGTTCTTAAATATCCGGATGTCAAAGGTGATTTATAATGGTGGTAATCGGGATGTGGAAGAGCGTGGAATTGATATTTATGTTTAAATTCATGCCGCATCAAATGAACAGTTCCCATATAACCTATTTTACTATGGGAATATTGTGAGATATAAAATTTAATAAGCATAAGACATGCATGCTTGGAATTTTGTTAATGTTCGAATTTCTAAACGATACATCTGATGGGAAGCTAATAAATTGCATGTGTTGTCTTATTCAAGAGTTGTCACAAACAAATATAATTAAATAATCCTTCACTTTTCGCAATATACTTTGGTTACATTGTATCAGTGTCATTTACATAATTAATATATAAATAACTAGGGAGAATTAATATTAATGCAATGATGTTAAATTGCGTTATTATCTAAACCATTAATTCACAAAGTGTGCGTCTCGTGAATGTTGTTAGGGACACGAAAAATTTAAGTAAGCATAAATAACTAATTAAAACTAAATTAGTGAAGCAAATTTCTAACATCAAGAGCCATTCACAATAAGCGTGGTAGTGGTAATGTAGCGCTCAACGAAATATTATACTTGTATACAACTTCAGGCGTTTACCGCAGCGCGGTAAAACTGTGACAGTTCATGGGTAGTAATTACCCATTCACAATTAACGCGGTAGTGGTAACGTGGCGCTATGCTATATTTTACATGTCTATAAAAATTCAGACATTAAGAATTGGACAGTAATGGTACGGGATAATTAATATCTATATTAATTATCCCGTACCATTACTGTCCAATTCTTAATGTCTGAATTTTTATAGACATGTAAAATATAGCATAGCGCCACGTTACCACTACCGCGTAAATTGTGAATAGCCATTAAGAGAAAAAAATCGAAATAAATTAAGGAATTTACTGTGTCATATATAGAAACATACAAACATATAGTAAAGGCTATTTAAACCACTAGGAGAAATGGGAGTAAAGTAAATCCTTCTAAAGATGATAACAGTGACACTCATGAGCGAATGCCCAAAGACAGGGACTCTAAAGAAATCTTTAAAGCTACGCTCCATGGTAAAAGAGGAAGAGGAAGGTCAAGTACCAGATAGAAAGACAAGATAGAATGAAAGTCTTAAAAATAAGAGATGGGATGGTAGCTGCTGAAAGCTAATCCAATTGGAAGGGGATTGTCAAGAAAGCCAAAGATCACCCGGGGCTATAGCAATATTATAGGGTGTTGTAAAAAAATGACAACCTTTATTAATTCAGAGCGGTACTATTGCTATGCAAATGTAAATTAAATGGAATTTAAGATCCGTTGAATTAATCGTACTCTCTTATGTAAAACTATTTATAATTGTATGATATTTCTGTATTTTAATACTCTTGGTAACGCATAATAATTATTTGTTGATTTATGAACATCCGTATAATAAATAAGTGTAGAAAAAAACTCAACATAATGCTGGGATTTCTTCATGTGTATATAAAGTGAAATCCATTCCGGATAAGGATTACCCATATCCTAGTGCTGGCATTTACAAATTTTATGTGGTTTGCGTTTGAAGGATTCTTAAGAACGGTGCTAAGAGTATTTTCAATTTTACGCTAATTATAATTAGTGGTTCAATGATTAGTGAATGTATGATACAGAACACGGAAATACATAAAAACGGCATACTGATGATTTACATAGAATTGTGATTTGTTTTTATAGAATTACATTATACACATATTATTTAAGATATCTCATACACTGTAAATAAGATTGTCGTCCTTAGAGTTATAGCTATATTTATGATGTCCTATGGCTGGCTAAACGTAAATAGATTTCATAACTGCGAGTTAATGTTAAATCCGTATTTCAAATGTTCGTTTTAACAACTTTGACACTAAAAGCGACATTGTCATGCCTAAATGGAGATAGATGAGGGTATGAAATGCAGAGTTAACGATAATTTATGTAACATGCCCAACAGATCGAATCCAGTTACAGGACAATACACAAATGCACAAGAAAGATATATATATATATATATATATATATATATATATATATATATATATATATATATATATATAAATGCAGTTGAGGTACATAAAAAAAAGGAAACAAAAAACAGAGAGGTAAATAAAGTAATACAGTAGCATAAATACAAACCATTAACAAAATTAATGAATATTAATTAATAATACAATAATACGAAAATTGTTATATGTTTATGACTATCACAAATATTGTTATTTTTATTAATTATATTAACTTTTATAATACCCTTACCAAGGATTCAGTTAAACTACAGGGTTAAAATTGTCAAGTAATAATATCTTTTATTATATCCGGTATGGTCTAGTGGCTAGGATACCTGGCTCTCACCCAGGAGGCTCGGGTTCGATTCCCGGTACCGGAATTTTTTAAGTGACGATTACTATACGTTCGTATCTGAACAAGCACTGCTGATAAACAATTACTCTGATTAGAAATCAGAGTACATTTCTTAAATTAGAACGTGAGAGAAACAAACCTTATCGGGCCAGTGGGCTTTCCGCATTATACATACAATGTTCACTATTTCAAAAAGGTAGTCGCCCAACGTGGGGCTCGAACCCACGACCCTGAGATTAAGAGTCTCATGCTCTACCGACTGAGCTAGCCGGGCTTGATGGTGATAAGCAAATACTAGATTCCAAAGACATTAAAAAAACTGAGTTACGGTGGTAGTTGACTAGAAAATTGATAGCCTAACGCGATTGTTAGTGAGGCCAATTTGATAGTTAAACATTTATAATACTTACTTACTACCGAGAGCGGTTACATCACTGTGATGTAAAAAAGCGGGAAATTAGGGAAATTTCAATCAGTTTTAACAGGATGTGGTTTTAATACTTAATAGGAAATGAATGATGTGTAAATGACGCCACTAAATGGTACTGCTTTCCTAAGAACGCAGGGCTTTAGTCAACTACTAAATACTACACAGGGTGTAGTAACCCTACTGTCCGCCAAGCATATGCATTTGCCCTCATTATGATATTATGCTCCATTTTTTCTTCTTCAAAAGTTCCCCCTGAGGAGACCATAATAAAGTATATAACTAACGAAATAAAAATTATTACGAAAACTCTGAAATTCGTGATTATTTTTTCACTGATTTTCTCTTGAACCGTTGATCCTCAACAAATTTCAAGAGTACATTAACTATTCATCATTAAATGTATCCCAAGCTGTAATATCATTCTTTTATATCTTAAAAAAAGATTGAAATTGTCAAAAACAAAAGCAAATATTTTTTAAAACACCATGAAATATACTGACTATACATTTTATTAGATATTACTATTAGCTATAACTTTTGAATCAGCATTCATAGAAAAATAATATTATGTATATATTATTTTTTAAATGCTGATTCAAAAGTTATAGCTAATTGAATTTTTGATTTGTTACATTGAGGACATTTATCTCCTCAAGTGTGCACTTTGGGTATTTCGAAACTTCAGTATCACGTGGGTTAGAACATTATTACACGGCTAGTAGAGCATGAACTGAAGCGGAGCCATACGAATGACAGTTTTTGATGTGTCAGTTTCGATAACAAACAAGTTCAAGTTTATATTAAAGAACATGTTTTACCAGAAAGCGGTATAATTAAGGTCAATCAAGGTATACAAAAAGGCAATAAATCACAGTGAGCTATTCAATACTTAAAACGTTCTCTGTAATATTCGCATGATATAACAAACGGCCGTATTTACATCACCGTTTTTCTAGAAAACTACCACAACTTAATATAATGTCTTTGAAATCTAGTATTTGCTTATCAGTAATAAGCCCGGCTAGCTCAGTCGGTAGAGCATGAGACTCTTAATCTCAGGGTCGTGGGTTCGAGCCCCACGTTGGGCGACTCTTTTGTGAATCTCATATGTACTTTATTCTATAAACAAATAAATTTATTGTCTATAAATAATTATCTATTATTAGCTTTTAAATTTAACAGCTACTATATCGACAATTTCTATGTTAATACAATTTATTATATAAAAGTACTAATTTATTAAGAAATGTACTTATTCTAATTATTCAGCATTATTATTCAGCAACGGTACATTAACTGTAATATAGTATACCTATCCAGATTACGCCTTGGTCTCCTAGGAAGCGGTGTCGACAAAAGCGGCCGTATTTCACGTCATATATTTCTTTTACGTATATTTAAATAAATCTCGCAATCCTGCTGCTCTCTGGAGCCCTTACGATTTTTTCGATTTTCCCGATTTTCGCAATCTCTTCGATTTGCTTCAAAATTTGCATATATATTATAACGGACATAAGAAACAATATTTAACGAGTTTCACTTGTTTCGAGCTGCTAGTTTTTCAGTTATGACTCGTGGAAAACTGGCTCCATGACTTAGTTTTCCTGCGGATTACAGAGCTATAACTCAAATAGTTATACATGAAAATGGCCAAGATTTGCCTCCGACGTTCAAAATTATGTCGAAATTGCGTGTGCAAACTTTCAGCTCGATCGTGAAGAAAAAAAATTCGAGGTGAAAAATTCGGAAGGTTAACTAACTTTTTTTCGATTTTTCCCGATTTTCGCAATCTCTTCGATTTGCTTCAAAATTTGCATATATATTATAACGGACATAAGAAACAATATTTAACGAGTTTCACTTGTTTCGAGCTGCTAGTTTTTCAGTTATGACTCGTGGAAAACTGGCTCCATGACTTAGTTTTCCTGCGGATTACAGAGCTGTAACTCACATAGTTATACATGGAAATGGCCAAGATTTGCCTCCAACGTTCAAAATTATGTCGAAATTGCTCTGCATGTGCGTGTTCTTAGAAGTAAAAATGGTAATTATTTGGAAAATGTCATGAATTACAATGGAATCTGGTGAGTTATTCAATTACATGTACTTAAAACGTATTTTGCAATGACGTTCAAAAACGGCCACTTTTATCGACACCGCTTCCTAGCAAGCCATTAAACCAGGACTTAATGGCAATGACATTATTTATTAAAACCTAAAAAATTCCGGTACCGGGAATCGAACCCGAGCCTCCTGGGTGAGAGCCAGGTATCCTAGCCACTAGACCATACCGGATATAATATAAGAAATTATATGAAATTAGCTCACTGTTATACATAGTTTATAGCTAATAAATAATTTTGAAAAAGTGATTCCCTAATAATAAACATTTTAGCACCACCAATTATATTAATTAAATTAATTTGATTATAATAATTAAATATAACTAATTAATATAATATTGATTCCATATAGAAGTTCTATTGAAAGAATGTATAAAATCAATAAGTTTAACGCGTAAAGCCAGGACAAATAAATAATAACTTCTTTGAAAGCATAAAAATTGTTATCCTGATTAAGAACAATTTTGTAAATATTATTTTTTCTGAAAGATTTATTTATTTATTTAATCCCTTTTTATATTAGGTTTAGGATCCACTATTATTTATATTATTGTACATACCCTTTCCTAAAAGAGCATATAGACACGGAGGAAAGACCCATGAATGGGTCGATGGCCAAATAAAGATAGATTATATATGTATAATAATAATAATAATAATAATCTTGATATCCAATAATTGAAACTTTTATAAGACGTACAAGTGACATTAAATTGGAAAACAATATTGCCGGCAACATTATTGGTAATATTGCCCAATATGGAAATATAGGCCTAATTTTGCATTTAAATTAAATAAAATTATTCTTTTTTTCTCTTTTGATGTGTTGTTGTAATTGTTCCTTAAGCTCAAGTTAACTGAGTAATTATAAAGATAAAAATAATCTGCATGCTAACAAAGCGGAAATATGTAATCTTTGGCAACATTTCTGGTTCGGGTATGACAGATGACACATGATAAAAAAAAACCTTTATTTGGCATAACCGTTACACACATACTCAACATATTATCTAATAGTAACATATAATCTTCAAACTAGAAAAATATGCCTCTTTTCACTATTAGAGATTAGAGAAGTTCTTAATAACGTTCCTTCCCACGTCAACATTTTTTAGATTTCCCTGTCTTTCCCATCTTTTTTTTAAACATTCACTCATCTTTCTGCGATCCCCCACCCACTCCGCTGTCACTCCATCACATTCGTTACCTAGGTCCTCTCACTATTAGAGATTAGAAAAGTTCTCACTAAAGTCCTTTCCCACGTCAACATTTTACAGACTTCCCTGCCATTTCCATCTTTTTTTAAACATACACTCACCTTTCTGCAATCCCCTACCCACTCTGCTTTCACTCCCTCACATTCGTTACCTAGGTGCCATCACGTGTCACTCCCCTTACTAAACAATACACACGTGGTGTATCCCACAGCCTCATCCACAATTTCCTTCCGAACCGCATCTGTCTCTTGCCATACATACTTTGTCCTTCATGTTCCACCCTCCCCTGGTTATGTAGCTCGGGGGTTTAACCAGGATTGTATGAGTTCTCAGTTATTCTAACTTGCCGCCTTTCTTACCACTCAACATCCCTCATGCTCTCAGTGACTCAGTTCCTAGATTTCCCACTCCTCTCAGCTTTTTCTTCCCCCACACCTCAGACATACCCACTCTTTTGTATATCCTTCCTCTATCATTTCTCCATCTGCTTTCTACCCTACTACTACATTTCATCCATACCCTCCTCACCAGTTTAGGTTACCCCAACTCTTGTAATCTTTCCTCAAACTTCACTGCCTTTACACATAACTCCCACCTAGGGTTGACATCCGTTCGAATTTCCCTGGATTTATCCTAGTTTTAGAGCCGTCCGGGCGGGGTTTTAAAAGATGTCTGGGTTTTTGACCATAAGGCTCATTTTTTTAAAAGTTTGTAAACATTTTGAACGATCAAAACAGCCTTGTATTTTGAAGAATTATGCGTGCATTCACTTTCACAAATTTCTCAGATCTCAGTATTTAGTTTACTATTTTTTATTTGTTTATGATTATTTTGAGACTTAATTTTGATTTTCAAAGAAGAAAGATGATTTATGTTCATCTCAGCCGTGTAGATTAGGCAAATGTGACTGATTTTAGTTCTAATAGATCAACTAATTTTTGACTTTTTAGTATACTATAATTTATGTTTTTGTACGATTGTTGCGATTGTAGTATACAGTATAGTACTAATTAAAGAAACACTTTTTTTAACTAACTTATACATATTGACATAACGTTCGGAAAAAAACGTCCGGGATTTAATTTGAAAGGTCCGGGGTTTTGAAGGCTTTTGTCCTCGATTGGTAATTTAGCAGATGGCAACCCTACTCCCACCACATGCTTATCTGATTCGTTTCCTGCAGGAGCACCGACATAGACATGGATCTTTCGAATCCTAGCAGATTCTTCAGAAGCTAACCTTGATTATTTTCGATTATATATCACTTTCGCAATCCCCACACATCCACTCCATAAAGGCACCTTACACGGTCAATATTACTGTCATTCCTAGTACTGTCAGTATTTGCTTGAATCCTTCTTCAATATTGATCAAGTAATTAATTATCTGGATAAACATTAGTATTCTCTTCATTCCATCATTACTATACCTTACACGATCAGTAATACTGTCAATATTTTAGAATAATGAAAATATTAACCATGTTCTCGTTCAGTAATACTGTAATTTTTCTAAAATATTGACAATATTATTGACCGTGTAAGGTGCCTAAGGCCCAATTCAGATATAAGCGGCGTAGGACGGAGGCGCGGTGTAGGCGAGGTGCAGGCGAGACGTCGCACAGGCGATTGTGATATCCATATGCAGTGAAGGGCTGGATATTGCACCATATGTTACAGAGAGGCAGCGTGGAAGAGTTGTGCCTCTCGCCTCGCAGCCACCGTGTCTCAAGCGAAGAGGCTAAGATGTGGTGACGGCGCGGCGAGAAGCACGAGGCAAATGCCCGCGCCTCGTCACCTAAGTGGGCATTACACTATATGTTTATATAGAGGTGGCGTGAAAGCGTCGTGCCTCTCCCGCGCCTTGTCTCTTCGCCTCCTATGTGTGAATTGGGCCTTATACAGCAGTATGTATTGACTGGTACTAGATCTGGTCACACTGTCACAGCATGCTAAACTCTATTAAGTTCTGCCAATGGGTTGTAAATACTGGTGGGTTTGAATTGGTATAAAATACGAAAGGAGATATCAAAGAAAATAAGGATTATTTATGCTTAAATAATCCACTTGCAATTTAGTTCTAATTTCTTATTTTGTCATTAAACAATACCAACAAGTACACAGTAATTAATTATGAGGCGTAAAAAACAAAGATTCATGGCAGATTTTTAACATTATTATATCCGATATGGTCTAGTGGCTAGGATACCTGGCTTTCACCCAGGAGGCTCGGGTTCGATTCCCGGTATCGGAATCGTTTTGTATTATATAAAGTATCATGCAAGTTATTGGCGTATTATTGGTGGTTATTGTAGGGCATCCTAAAAATAACCAGCGTAAATGATAATAATAATAAGTCGACGATTTCTTGCTTGATGACCAATAATCTGTAAGAATTTGCCATTTCACGTGTTATGTATAAACATATTAGTTATTCTTCAAATCATTCACTTTTAAATATTGGATTGTTAAGGCGTCTACTTTGTGATAATTCATTTTAAAGGATAAATAAAACTATTTTTTACTTTGTTTTTTATCACATTTCAGTTACACTTTGCAACTAGATTCGGCTAAGCTCTATCCATTTTCGAGCACCTCCGATAACTATAATTATCAAAACCATTTTTGAGCTCCTCCGATGATGAGTCATCGGAGGAGTTCGAAAATAGATAGAGCTTAGCCGAAACTAGTTGCAAAGTGTAACTGAAGTGTGATAAAAAAACAAAGTGAAAAATCGTTTTATTTATCATTCACTTTTGTTATTCATACAATTTCTTAAAATTGATTCCGTTTTATTTGTCGTATATCATCAATCTTCGTATCTAAGTATCGAATGTAAATTTATAAAGATTATTTAAGTATAAACTGAATCACTTCTATTGGTCTAAATATGCACCATATTGATAGGTTGCATACAGGTGAGTTAACTGTAGTCCGTGATTACAGATAATCCACAGATAGATTTTGCATACATTGCTGTTAACTTCAATAATATCATAGACATTGTGTTTGTATGACCGGAGTGAACTTAGCCCCTATGATCCCAGCCTCTATACCGCGCGGCGCCGTGGGGCCGCGCGCACGGCAGATTGTTTGCGGGTCTGTACTGACCAACTGGGGTGACCAATAAAATCCAAATTTTGAGGAATTCTTTATTAATGCCTTGCCAATCATAATATATATATATAATTTTTTTTTTTAAATTTTTATAGGTGTTTTTGTATAATATATGTTGTAACGTAAATGATTATTTTTGACCATCACCCGCAATGTTCCTGGATTTGAAAAAAATTGCCTAATGTTTATAATAATATGATAAAGTAAACTGGAAAGTCTGTATCCCCGGCAAGTTGTTTTTTCTATTTTTTTTTAAATTTTATACTTTTACGCTCATATCTGAATAATTCGATTTTCCATAAAAAAAATAATGCAACATATTTTGTTTAATTTTTTTTTGGATCTTGGTTCAGAACATATCAGTGCACAAGTTGGCCGAAGGAAATTGAAAAATTTTGATTCTAAGTATTTTTTTTTTGGCGACTAACTTTTATATCATTATTATTATTTTTGACCATGTTCCGCAATGTTCCTGGATTTGAGAGAAATTGCCTAATGTTTATAACAATATGGTAAAGTAAAATGGAAAGTCTGTATCCCCGGCAAGTTGGTTTTTCTATTTTTTTTTTAATTTTAAACTTTTACGCTCGTATCTGGATAATTCGGTTTTAGAGGCTGAGTCCATAAAAAAATAATGCAACGTATTTTGTTTAATTTTTTTCTGGATCTTGGTTCAGAACATATCAGTGCACCAGTTGGCCGAAGGAAATTGAAAAATTTTGATTCTAAGTTTTTTTTTTTTGGCGACTAACTTTTATATCATTATTATTATTTTTGACCATGATGTGCAATGTTTCTGGTTTTGAAAAAAATTGCTTAATGTTTATAACAATATGATAAAGTAAAGTGGAAAGTCTGGATACCGGAAAATTTGTTTTTCTATTTTTTTAATTTTTTTTTTATCATTATTATTATTTTTGACCATGTTCCGCAATGTTCCTGGATTTGAGAGAAATTGCCTAATGTTTATAACAATATGGTAAAGTAAAATGGAAAGTCTGTATCCCCGGCAAGTTGGTTTTTCTATTTTTTTTTTAATTTTAAACTTTTACGCTCGTATCTGGATAATTCGGTTTTAGAGGCTGAGTCCATAAAAAAATAATGCAACGTATTTTGTTTAATATTTTTGTGGCTCTTGGTTTAGAACATATCAGTGCACCAGATGGCCGAAGGAAATTGGAAAATTTTGATTCTAAACATTTTTTTTTGGCGACTAACTTTTATATCATTATTATTATTTTTGACCATGATGTGCAATGTTTCTGGATTTGAAAAAAATTGCTTAATGTTTATAACAATATGATAAAGTAAAGTGGAAAGTCTGGATACCGGAAAATTTGGTTTTCTATTTTTTAAATTTTTTTTTTATCATTATTATTATTTTTGACCATGTTCCGCAATGTTCCTGGATTTGAGAGAAATTGCCTAATGTTTATAACAATATGGTAAAGTAAAATGGAAAGTCTGTATCCCCGGCAAGTTGGTTTTTCTATTTTTTTTTTAATTTTAAACTTTTACGCTCGTATCTGGATAATTCGGTTTTAGAGGCTGAGTCCATAAAAAAATAATGCAACGTATTTTGTTTAATATTTTTTTGGCTCTTGGTTTAGAACATATCAGTGCACCAGATGGCCGAAGGAAATTGGAAAATTTTGATTCTAAACATTTTTTTTTGGCGACTAACTTTTATATCATTATTATTATTTTTGACCATGATGTGCAATGTTTCTGGATTTGAAAAAAATTGCTTAATGTTTATAACAATATGATAAAGTAAAGTGGAAAGTCTGGATACCGGAAAATTTGTTTTTCTATTTTTTTAATTTTTTTTTTATCATTATTATTATTTTTGACCATGTTCCGCAATGTTCCTGGATTTGAGAGAAATTGCCTAATGTTTATAACAATATGGTAAAGTAAAATGGAAAGTCTGTATCCCCGGCAAGTTGGTTTTTCTATTTTTTTTTTTAATTTTAAACTTTTACGCTCGTATCTGGATAATTCGGTTTTAGAGGCTGAGTCCATAAAAAAATAATGCAACGTATTTTGTTTAATTTTTTTCTGGATCTTGGTTCAGAACATATCAGTGCACCAGTTGGCCGAAGGAAATTGAAAAATTTTGATTCTAAGTTTTTTTTTTTTGGCGACTAACTTTTATATCATTATTATTATTTTTGACCATGATGTGCAATGTTTCTGGTTTTGAAAAAAATTGCTTAATGTTTATAACAATATGATAAAGTAAAGTGGAAAGTCTGGATACCGGAAAATTTGTTTTTCTATTTTTTTAATTTTTTTTTTATCATTATTATTATTTTTGACCATGTTCCGCAATGTTCCTGGATTTGAGAGAAATTGCCTAATGTTTATAACAATATGGTAAAGTAAAATGGAAAGTCTGTATCCCCGGCAAGTTGGTTTTTCTATTTTTTTTTTAATTTTAAACTTTTACGCTCGTATCTGGATAATTCGGTTTTAGAGGCTGAGTCCATAAAAAAATAATGCAACGTATTTTGTTTAATATTTTTGTGGCTCTTGGTTTAGAACATATCAGTGCACCAGATGGCCGAAGGAAATTGGAAAATTTTGATTCTAAACATTTTTTTTTGGCGACTAACTTTTATATCATTATTATTATTTTTGACCATGATGTGCAATGTTTCTGGATTTGAAAAAAATTGCTTAATGTTTATAACAATATGATAAAGTAAAGTGGAAAGTCTGGATACCGGAAAATTTGGTTTTCTATTTTTTAAATTTTTTTTTTATCATTATTATTATTTTTGACCATGTTCCGCAATGTTCCTGGATTTGAGAGAAATTGCCTAATGTTTATAACAATATGGTAAAGTAAAATGGAAAGTCTGTATCCCCGGCAAGTTGGTTTTTCTATTTTTTTTTTAATTTTAAACTTTTACGCTCGTATCTGGATAATTCGGTTTTAGAGGCTGAGTCCATAAAAAAATAATGCAACGTATTTTGTTTAATATTTTTTTGGCTCTTGGTTTAGAACATATCAGTGCACCAGATGGCCGAAGGAAATTGGAAAATTTTGATTCTAAACATTTTTTTTTGGCGACTAACTTTTATATCATTATTATTATTTTTGACCATGATGTGCAATGTTTCTGGATTTGAAAAAAATTGCTTAATGTTTATAACAATATGATAAAGTAAAGTGGAAAGTCTGGATACCGGAAAATTTGTTTTTCTATTTTTTTAATTTTTTTTTTATCATTATTATTATTTTTGACCATGTTCCGCAATGTTCCTGGATTTGAGAGAAATTGCCTAATGTTTATAACAATATGGTAAAGTAAAATGGAAAGTCTGTATCCCCGGCAAGTTGGTTTTTCTATTTTTTTTTTTAATTTTAAACTTTTACGCTCGTATCTGGATAATTCGGTTTTAGAGGCTGAGTCCATAAAAAAATAATGCAACGTATTTTGTTTAATTTTTTTCTGGATCTTGGTTCAGAACATATCAGTGCACCAGTTGGCCGAAGGAAATTGAAAAATTTTGATTCTAAGTTTTTTTTTTTTGGCGACTAACTTTTATATCATTATTATTATTTTTGACCATGATGTGCAATGTTTCTGGTTTTGAAAAAAATTGCTTAATGTTTATAACAATATGATAAAGTAAAGTGGAAAGTCTGGATACCGGAAAATTTGTTTTTCTATTTTTTAAATTTTTTTTTTATCATTATTATTATTTTTGACCATGTTCCGCAATGTTCCTGGATTTGAGAGAAATTGCCTAATGTTTATAACAATATGGTAAAGTAAAATGGAAAGTCTGTATCCCCGGCAAGTTGGTTTTTCTATTTTTTTTTTAATTTTAAACTTTTACGCTCGTATCTGGATAATTCGGTTTTAGAGGCTGAGTCCATAAAAAAATAATGCAACGTATTTTGTTTAATATTTTTGTGGCTCTTGGTTTAGAACATATCAGTGCACCAGATGGCCGAAGGAAATTGGAAAATTTTGATTCTAAACATTTTTTTTTGGCGACTAACTTTTATATCATTATTATTATTTTTGACCATGATGTGCAATGTTTCTGGATTTGAAAAAAATTGCTTAATGTTTATAACAATATGATAAAGTAAAGTGGAAAGTCTGGATACCGGAAAATTTGTTTTTCTATTTTTTTAATTTTTTTTTTATCATTATTATTATTTTTGACCATGTTCCGCAATGTTCCTGGATTTGAGAGAAATTGCCTAATGTTTATAACAATATGGTAAAGTAAAATGGAAAGTCTGTATCCCCGGCAAGTTGGTTTTTCTATTTTTTTTTTAATTTTAAACTTTTACGCTCGTATCTGGATAATTCGGTTTTAGAGGCTGAGTCCATAAAAAAATAATGCAACGTATTTTGTTTAATATTTTTGTGGCTCTTGGTTTAGAACATATCAGTGCACCAGATGGCCGAAGGAAATTGGAAAATTTTGATTCTAAACATTTTTTTTTGGCGACTAACTTTTATATCATTATTATTATTTTTGACCATGATGTGCAATGTTTCTGGATTTGAAAAAAATTGCTTAATGTTTATAACAATATGATAAAGTAAAGTGGAAAGTCTGGATACCGGAAAATTTGGTTTTCTATTTTTTAAATTTTTTTTTTATCATTATTATTATTTTTGACCATGTTCCGCAATGTTCCTGGATTTGAGAGAAATTGCCTAATGTTTATAACAATATGGTAAAGTAAAATGGAAAGTCTGTATCCCCGGCAAGTTGGTTTTTCTATTTTTTTTTTAATTTTAAACTTTTACGCTCGTATCTGGATAATTCGGTTTTAGAGGCTGAGTCCATAAAAAAATAATGCAACGTATTTTGTTTAATATTTTTTTGGCTCTTGGTTTAGAACATATCAGTGCACCAGATGGCCGAAGGAAATTGGAAAATTTTGATTCTAAACATTTTTTTTTGGCGACTAACTTTTATATCATTATTATTATTTTTGACCATGATGTGCAATGTTTCTGGATTTGAAAAAAATTGCTTAATGTTTATAACAATATGATAAAGTAAAGTGGAAAGTCTGGATACCGGAAAATTTGTTTTTCTATTTTTTTAATTTTTTTTTTATCATTATTATTATTTTTGACCATGTTCCGCAATGTTCCTGGATTTGAGAGAAATTGCCTAATGTTTATAACAATATGGTAAAGTAAAATGGAAAGTCTGTATCCCCGGCAAGTTGGTTTTTCTATTTTTTTTTTTAATTTTAAACTTTTACGCTCGTATCTGGATAATTCGGTTTTAGAGGCTGAGTCCATAAAAAAATAATGCAACGTATTTTGTTTAATTTTTTTCTGGATCTTGGTTCAGAACATATCAGTGCACCAGTTGGCCGAAGGAAATTGAAAAATTTTGATTCTAAGTTTTTTTTTTTTGGCGACTAACTTTTATATCATTATTATTATTTTTGACCATGATGTGCAATGTTTCTGGTTTTGAAAAAAATTGCTTAATGTTTATAACAATATGATAAAGTAAAGTGGAAAGTCTGGATACCGGAAAATTTGTTTTTCTATTTTTTAAATTTTTTTTTTATCATTATTATTATTTTTGACCATGTTCCGCAATGTTCCTGGATTTGAGAGAAATTGCCTAATGTTTATAACAATATGGTAAAGTAAAATGGAAAGTCTGTATCCCCGGCAAGTTGGTTTTTCTATTTTTTTTTTAATTTTAAACTTTTACGCTCGTATCTGGATAATTCGGTTTTAGAGGCTGAGTCCATAAAAAAATAATGCAACGTATTTTGTTTAATATTTTTGTGGCTCTTGGTTTAGAACATATCAGTGCACCAGATGGCCGAAGGAAATTGGAAAATTTTGATTCTAAACATTTTTTTTTGGCGACTAACTTTTATATCATTATTATTATTTTTGACCATGATGTGCAATGTTTCTGGATTTGAAAAAAATTGCTTAATGTTTATAACAATATGATAAAGTAAAGTGGAAAGTCTGGATACCGGAAAATTTGTTTTTCTATTTTTTTAATTTTTTTTTTATCATTATTATTATTTTTGACCATGTTCCGCAATGTTCCTGGATTTGAGAGAAATTGCCTAATGTTTATAACAATATGGTAAAGTAAAATGGAAAGTCTGTATCCCCGGCAAGTTGGTTTTTCTATTTTTTTTTTAATTTTAAACTTTTACGCTCGTATCTGGATAATTCGGTTTTAGAGGCTGAGTCCATAAAAAAATAATGCAACGTATTTTGTTTAATATTTTTGTGGCTCTTGGTTTAGAACATATCAGTGCACCAGATGGCCGAAGGAAATTGGAAAATTTTGATTCTAAACATTTTTTTTTGGCGACTAACTTTTATATCATTATTATTATTTTTGACCATGATGTGCAATGTTTCTGGATTTGAAAAAAATTGCTTAATGTTTATAACAATATGATAAAGTAAAGTGGAAAGTCTGGATACCGGAAAATTTGGTTTTCTATTTTTTAAATTTTTTTTTTATCATTATTATTATTTTTGACCATGTTCCGCAATGTTCCTGGATTTGAGAGAAATTGCCTAATGTTTATAACAATATGGTAAAGTAAAATGGAAAGTCTGTATCCCCGGCAAGTTGGTTTTTCTATTTTTTTTTTAATTTTAAACTTTTACGCTCGTATCTGGATAATTCGGTTTTAGAGGCTGAGTCCATAAAAAAATAATGCAACGTATTTTGTTTAATATTTTTTTGGCTCTTGGTTTAGAACATATCAGTGCACCAGATGGCCGAAGGAAATTGGAAAATTTTGATTCTAAACATTTTTTTTTGGCGACTAACTTTTATATCATTATTATTATTTTTGACCATGATGTGCAATGTTTCTGGATTTGAAAAAAATTGCTTAATGTTTATAACAATATGATAAAGTAAAGTGGAAAGTCTGGATACCGGAAAATTTGTTTTTCTATTTTTTTAATTTTTTTTTTATCATTATTATTATTTTTGACCATGTTCCGCAATGTTCCTGGATTTGAGAGAAATTGCCTAATGTTTATAACAATATGGTAAAGTAAAATGGAAAGTCTGTATCCCCGGCAAGTTGGTTTTTCTATTTTTTTTTTTAATTTTAAACTTTTACGCTCGTATCTGGATAATTCGGTTTTAGAGGCTGAGTCCATAAAAAAATAATGCAACGTATTTTGTTTAATTTTTTTCTGGATCTTGGTTCAGAACATATCAGTGCACCAGTTGGCCGAAGGAAATTGAAAAATTTTGATTCTAAGTTTTTTTTTTTTGGCGACTAACTTTTATATCATTATTATTATTTTTGACCATGATGTGCAATGTTTCTGGTTTTGAAAAAAATTGCTTAATGTTTATAACAATATGATAAAGTAAAGTGGAAAGTCTGGATACCGGAAAATTTGTTTTTCTATTTTTTAAATTTTTTTTTTATCATTATTATTATTTTTGACCATGTTCCGCAATGTTCCTGGATTTGAGAGAAATTGCCTAATGTTTATAACAATATGGTAAAGTAAAATGGAAAGTCTGTATCCCCGGCAAGTTGGTTTTTCTATTTTTTTTTTAATTTTAAACTTTTACGCTCGTATCTGGATAATTCGGTTTTAGAGGCTGAGTCCATAAAAAAATAATGCAACGTATTTTGTTTAATATTTTTGTGGCTCTTGGTTTAGAACATATCAGTGCACCAGATGGCCGAAGGAAATTGGAAAATTTTGATTCTAAACATTTTTTTTTGGCGACTAACTTTTATATCATTATTATTATTTTTGACCATGATGTGCAATGTTTCTGGATTTGAAAAAAATTGCTTAATGTTTATAACAATATGATAAAGTAAAGTGGAAAGTCTGGATACCGGAAAATTTGTTTTTCTATTTTTTTAATTTTTTTTTTATCATTATTATTATTTTTGACCATGTTCCGCAATGTTCCTGGATTTGAGAGAAATTGCCTAATGTTTATAACAATATGGTAAAGTAAAATGGAAAGTCTGTATCCCCGGCAAGTTGGTTTTTCTATTTTTTTTTTAATTTTAAACTTTAACGCTCGTATTTGGATAATTCGGTTTTAGAGGCTGAGTCCATAAAAAAATAATGCAACGTATTTTGTTTAATATTTTTTTGGCTCTTGGTTTAGAACATATCAGTGCACCAGATGGCCGAAGGAAATTGGAAAATTTTGATTCTAAACATTTTTTTTTGGCGACTAACTTTTATATCATTATTATTATTTTTGACCATGATGTGCAATGTTTCTGGATTTGAAAAAAATTGCTTAATGTTTATAACAATATGATAAAGTAAAGTGGAAAGTCTGGATACCGGAAAATTTGTTTTTCTATTTTTTTAATTTTTTTTTTATCATTATTATTATTTTTGACCATGTTCCGCAATGTTCCTGGATTTGAGAGAAATTGCCTAATGTTTATAACAATATGGTAAAGTAAAATGGAAAGTCTGTATCCCCGGCAAGTTGGTTTTTCTATTTTTTTTTTAATTTTAAACTTTTACGCTCGTATCTGGATAATTCGGTTTTAGAGGCTGAGTCCATAAAAAAATAATGCAACGTATTTTGTTTAATTTTTTTCTGGATCTTGGTTCAGAACATATCAGTGCACCAGTTGGCCGAAGGAAATTGAAAAATTTTGATTCTAAGTTTTTTTTTTTTGGCGACTAACTTTTATATCATTATTATTATTTTTGACCATGATGTGCAATGTTTCTGGTTTTGAAAAAAATTGCTTAATGTTTATAACAATATGATAAAGTAAAGTGGAAAGTCTGGATACCGGAAAATTTGTTTTTCTATTTTTTAAATTTTTTTTTTATCATTATTATTATTTTTGACCATGTTCCGCAATGTTCCTGGATTTGAGAGAAATTGCCTAATGTTTATAACAATATGGTAAAGTAAAATGGAAAGTCTGTATCCCCGGCAAGTTGGTTTTTCTATTTTTTTTTTAATTTTAAACTTTTACGCTCATATCTGGATAATCCGATTTTAGAAGCTGAGTCCATAAAATAATAATGCAACATATTTTGTTTAATTTTTTTTTGGAACTTGGTTCAGAACATATCAGTGCACCAGTTGGCCGAAGGAAATTGAAAAATTTTGATTCTAAGTATTTTTTTTTTGGCGACCAAGTCGAATATGTTTCATTATTATTATTTTTAAAATTCACTGGCATACAATTGATTTGAAAAAATTACACAATATTTATAACAAAATGACAATTAAGAAAACGGAAAGTCCCAACCCGAGCACGTTGTTCCTTCTATTTTATTTTTATTTTTAACTTTTCCGCTCCTATCTGGACGAGGGCAAAGTCAAAATTATTAAATTTTCCATCATAGCCTACGGAGTTTTTTTTTTTCAAATTTTCACTATTTGTTGCTAACCCAATAGTGGTTACAAAAAGTATTTTTTAGATTGACACGGATCCAGTTTTATATATTTGTACAGGCCTTTTACGTAGTTTGATTATTTAAATGGCTGCGCGTAATTCCAATGTCCGATTGGAATTATTATTACTTATTAATAAACTCCCTACTTTAAGGATTACAATTCATTCAAAATACTTATTTTACCAATAGTATTATGAGTTACAATGTGTAAAAAGGCTACTCCCTTGATGGTGATTCGAACCTTCGTCTCTGTGTTTTATAATGACAGCAGAATTCCAGGAAAAGTACTCAACATCTATTTCACTATATAGGAAAATATTAATCCATTTTATTGGTAAGGCATTCTTCGAGGTAATTAATTGAGGCACATTTCATTCCAATATAATTTGTAGTGCACAATTATCCTATGTTATCATAACATACGCATCCAGAATATGTCTATTGCATAAAAAACTGTATATAAAATCGTAGTCAATGTTTTTAGTCCGACCTATCGTTTGCTAAATTCTTCTGCTGTCATTATAAAACTCAGAGTCGAGGGTTCGAATCACCGTCGAGGGTGTAGCCTTTTTACACATTGTAACTCATAATACTATTGGTAAAATAAGTATTTTTAATGAATTATTATCCTTAAAGTAGGGAGTTGATTAATAAGTAATAATAATCCCAATCGGAAATGGGAATTTCTAATTGATCCTTTTATTAGTAAGGCATTCTTCGAGGTAATTAATTGAGGCACATTTCATTCCAATATAATTTGTAGTGCACAATTATCCTATATTATCATAACATACGCATCCAGAATATGTCTATTGCATAAAAAACTGTATATAAAATCGTAGTCAATGTTTTTAGTCCGACCTATCGTTTGTTAAATTCTTCTGCTGTCATTATAAAACACAGAGTCGAAGGTTCGAATCACCGTCAAGGGAGTAGCCTTTTTACACATTGTAACTCATAATACTATTGGTAAAATAAGTATTTTGAATGAATTGTAATCCTTAAAGTAGGGAGTTTATTAATAAGTAATAATAATTCCAATCGGACATTGGAATTACGCGCAGCCATTTAAATGATCAAACTACGTAAAAGGCCTGTAAAAATATATAAAACTGGATCCGTGTCAATCTAAAAAATACTTTTTGTAACCACTATTGGGTTAGCAACAAATAGTGAAAATTTGAAAAAAAAAACTCCGTGGGCTATGATGGAAAATTAAATAATTTTGACTTTGCCCTAGTACAGATAGTAGCGGAAAAGTTAAAAATAAAAATAAAATAGAAGGAACAACGTGCTCGGGTTGGGACTTTCCGTTTTCTAATTGTCATTTTGTTATAAATATTGTGTAATTTTTTCAAATCAATTGTATGCCAGTGAATTTTAAAAATAATAATAATGAAACATATTCGACTTGGTCGCCGATAAAAAAATTCTTAGAATCAAAATTTTTCAATTTCCTTCGGCCAACTGATGCACTGATATGTTCTGAACCAAGATCCAAAAAAATATTAAACAAAATACGTTGCATTATTTTTTTATGGACTCAGCCTCTAAAATCGGATTATCCAGATATGAACGTAAAAGTTTAAAATTTAAAAAAAAATAGAAAAACCAAGTTGCCGGGGATACAGACTTTCCATTTTACTTTACCATATTGTTATAAACATTAGGCAATTTCTCTCAAATCCAGGAACATTGCGGAACATGGTCAAAAATAATAATAATGATATAAAAGTTAGTCGCCAAAAAAAAAATACTTAGAATCAAAATTTTTCAATTTCCTTCGGCCAACTGGTGCACTGATATGTTCTGAACCAAGATCCAGAAAAAAATTAAACAAAATACGTTGCATTATTTTTTTATGGACTCAGCCTCTAAAACCGAATTATCCAGATACGAGCGTAAAAGTTTAAAATTAAAAAAAAATAGAAAAACCAACTTGCCGGGGATACAGACTTTCCATTTTACTTTACCATATTGTTATAAACATTAGGCAATTTCTCTCAAATCCAGGAACATTGCGGAACATGGTCAAAAATAATAATAATGATAAAAAAAAAATTAAAAAAATAGAAAAACAAATTTTCCGATATCCAGACTTTCCACTTTACTTTATCATATTGTTATAAACATTAAGCAATTTTTTTCAAAACCAGAAACATTGCACATCATGGTCAAAAATAATAATAATGATATAAAAGTTAGTCGCCAAAAAAAAAATACTTAGAATCAAAATTTTTCAATTTCCTTCGGCCAACTGGTGAACTGATATGTTCTGAACCAAGATCCAGAAAAAAATTAAACAAAATACGTTGCATTATTTTTTTATGGACTCAGCCTCTAAAACCGAATTATCCAGATACGAGCGTAAAAGTTTAAAATTAAAAAAAAAATAGAAAAACCAACTTGCCGGGGATACAGACTTTCCGTTTTACTTTACCATAATGTTATAAACATTAGGCAATTTCTCTCAAATCCAGGAACATTGCGGAACATGGTCAAAAATAATAATAATGATATAAAAGTTAGTCGCCAAAAAAAAAATACTTAGAATCAAAATTTTTCAATTTCCTTCGGCCAACTGGTGAACTGATATGTTCTGAACCAAGATCCAGAAAAAAATTAAACAAAATACGTTGCATTATTTTTTTATGGACTCAGCCTCTAAAACCGAATTATCCAGATACGAGCGTAAAAGTTTAAAATTAAAAAAAAAATAGAAAAACCAACTTGCCGGGGATACAGACTTTCCATTTTACTTTACCATAATGTTATAAACATTAGGCAATTTCTCTCAAATCCAGGAACATTGCGGAACATGGTCAAAAATAATAATAATGATATAAAAGTTAGTCGCCAAAAAAAAAATACTTAGAATCAAAATTTTTCAATTTCCTTCGGCCAACTGGTGCACTGATATGTTCTGAACCAAGATCCAAAAAAAAATTAAACAAAATATGTTGCATTATTTTTTTTATGGAAAATCGAATTATTCAGATATGAGCGTAAAAGTATAAAATTTAAAAAAAAAT
Source organism: Lordithon lunulatus (assembly GCA_963942505.1). Taxonomy (NCBI): domain Eukaryota; kingdom Metazoa; phylum Arthropoda; class Insecta; order Coleoptera; family Staphylinidae; genus Lordithon; species Lordithon lunulatus. Next base: position 14,752,711 of record OZ012667.1, on the reverse strand, counting down.
AGAAAAAACAACTTGCCGGGGATACAGACTTTCCAGTTTACTTTATCATATTGTTATAAACATTAGGCAATTTTTTTCAAATCCAGGAACATTGCGGGTGATGGTCAAAAATAATCATTTACGTTACAACATATATTATACAAAAACGCCTATAAAAATTTTTAAAAAAAATTTATATATATATATTATGATTGGCAAGGCATTAATAAAGAATTCCTCAAAATTTGGATTTTATTGGTCACCCCAGTTGGTCAGTACAGACCCGCAAACAATCTGCCGTGCGCGCGGCCCCACGGCGCCGCGCGGTATAGAGGCTGGGATCATAGGGGCTATCTTCACACCGGTGTTTGTATGGGGCATTGTCGCTTTATAAGTAAAAGTGGTTAAAACAGATTAGATATTGACTCGTAAAACTAATCTGCTTTTATACAATATGGCCTAAGGATAGTTTTTGTTCTGTATTTATATTAAATATCTAGAATTCTTATTATTCTAATATGTATTAAAAAAAGAGTCGCCCAACGTGGGGCTCGAACCCACGACCCTGAGATTAAGAGTCTCATGCTCTACCGACTGAGCTAGCCGGGCTTACACTACATGCGTTAAGGCCGGAAATTCGGGACGAAGATAACATTTTCGAAGAAATAACTTTTGTTAAATCGTAAATTAATTATCTTTTTCATAAGTCACCGTCATAAACGTCGATTTTTCTAGTCCCATCAGACTATACATAAACCATGTTTGCTCCGTTTCTATTATATCCCATCTCGCAATCCCCAACCTTCCACTCCATACAACAATTTTGGCTTCACACATGCATCCCAGATGTAATAAGTGAAATAGGTTATTATCCTGCCACATTTTTTTCTGAAACCATTGTTCGACGGTGATAGAAAACTAAAAATCGTTCATGTTTCATCAGTTGGCTAAAAAAAAGTTGTCAGTGTGCCCTTAATTTTCCAAATAACCATACATAATGCAAATCTCCATCACTGATCGGTTACAACCGATAAGTAATGAAGTCTGTACACGTCAGTTGTGAATTTTATATTAATATTTTTTATCACTAAAAGGACTCAATAGTTTGGGAACCCTTGATCTAAAGACAAAATGTATCTATTCGTTTTGTACTAATAATACTCAATGTAACATAGTGGCGACATTTTATGCTTGGACGATACTACACTGTATTATTAAGAGGGGGAAATTAAAACAATTCCGATACCGGGAATCGAACCCGAGCCTCCTGGGTGAAAGCCAGGTATCCTAGCCACTAGACCATATCGGATAAGTATAAGTAAAGAACAGCGCAAATTGTTTTATAACATAAGTTTCATTTGTTTATATAAATTATCTAATTAACTAAAATGATTTATAACATTTATCAATGCTGATAACATGGTTCAAATGAAAATAGTTCATCATTATCTTGCATTATATTGTATCATGAAACCATATATATATATTAATCTAAGAATAAACTTGCAGACAAATAATTAAAGAAACATTTGACATTTTCAAAATAATGGCTTACATATAAACTCGAAAGATAAGTTTAAGATTGGTTTTGCGAATAAACTATACCTGAAAGACATCTGTGAAGTTAGGACTTGGAAGTTGAAAGATAATTTCATTCATTTGTCGACGATTTGTCGATGTTTTACAAATAAAAAATAATTATGTACGTGTGAATCCACCTCTTAGCAGTCCACATGTCTAGATTTCGATCTTGTTAGATCACATCAGTTTATCTCAGATAGTGAGACTGAATTCACATAATATCTCGAGTGGTTATATACAACATTTTCTCCCTAGAGAGAAAGTGGTATTATTAAAAAGTAAATTATTTGTCCGCCCTACACTAATAATATATTTACGATAAAAATAAATAATGTTGTATACAATCAGAGAGTATTAACGTAATCACACTTTTGTCTATTATTAGAATCTGTAAATAATCCTGTTGAAGCTCGAAACTACGAACGAAATATATTAATTGATTCAAACGGAGGTTTTCACTGCCCTTGCTGTATTGCCCAAAAATCTACCCACTAACTAGTTTTCGGCAAAAACTAGCTTACTATAGCCACCTTTAAAAAAACTCTGGGACGATTATTTGAAGTAGCAAGTACTAACCTACACGAAAGCAGAACCCGCAGTTACGTTAATACTCTCTCATTGTATACTACATTATTTATTTTTTATTGTAAATATCTTATTAGTGTAGGGCGGACAAATGAATTTCTTTTTAATAATACCACGTTCCCTATAGCGAGAAAATTTTGTATACCACTCGAGATATTGTGTGAATTCATTCTCACTAGCTGAGATACACTGATGAGATCTAACAAGATCGAAATCTAGATATGTGGATTGCTAATAGTGGATTAACACTTACAAATTTTTAATTTTTTTAAATTTGAAAAACATTGTCAAATCGTGGACTAATAAATGAAATTATTTTTCAACTTCGAAGTCCTAACTAACACATATCTCTTTCAAGTATAGTTTATTCGCAAAAGTAATCTTAAACTTATCTTTCAAGTTTTTATGTAAGCCATTCTTTTGAAAATCTCAAATGTTTCTTTAATTATTTGCCTGCAGATTTATTCATTAGACTGATATATGGTTTCACACAAATATATAATGCAATATAATAATGAACTATTTTCATTTGAACCATGTTATCAGTATTGATAAATGTTATAAATCATTTTAGTGAATTGGATAATTTACATAAACAAATTAAACTTAGTTGTGAAACAATTTGTGCTGTTCTTGATGTTTATATATCCGATATGGTCTAGTGGCTAGGATACCTGGCTTTCACCCAGGAGGCTCGGGTTCGATTCCCGGTATCGGAATTTTTTTAGATGTTCTCTTAATAACACAGTGTATCGTCCAAGCAGAGAATGTGGCCACTATGTTACTTGGAGATATTATTAGTACAAAACGAAGAGATACATTTTGTCTTTAGATCAGGGGTTCTCAGGGGTTCACAAACTATTGAGTCATATTTGAGATGAAACATATTAATATAAAATTCACTTCATCACTGATCGATTACAATTTGAATTATGTGTGGTTATTTGGAAAATTAGAGCAAACTGACAACTTTTTTTAGACAACTAATGAAACATTAACGATATTTCACAGTATTTCAGAGGTTTTCTGTGAAGTTTAGGTAAATACTCATGCCATCAAGATCACCGGCTAGTGCCCTCTATGAAATAATATTCCAACAGAGTGCTTGAAATATCAGCACAAAGCCAATTTTGTAAAACATATATAAGTGTGAATCCACCTCTTAGCAATCTATATATCTAGATTATCCTGCTTAACCATTACAGTTATAATTAAGCTACTTTTTGGTTAAATCAGCATTACACAATAATTTGCAATTAGTTCTCATTCGATAGAAAGCCTATATTCACTTAACATTGTGAATTATTATCCAAATGTAACTCTAATAGAATATCTGTATTGGCGCCATACGTATTATTAGGAATTACAATCTCCATGCATACCCAACATATTGTATATTGTATATTGCCTAATCCTGGCATCACTGATAAGAATAGAATGTCCGTCTAATTTGTATAATCAAGATCGTGATCATCACATGTTATATAGCATATGATTAGTCCCGGCTCAACATGATGATATAATATTAAAAACTGTAGCATGCAAATTTCTAACAACGCAGAAAATTTAACAACACCTATTTCGAGTGTACTATAATTAGGGATTAATAGCGGATTTCGTGCTTCGCCTGTTCCTTATCATGCGCGGATTTCGTTTAGGATGCAATTTATGCCAGCGAAAGTATGGACGGTATAATGAAATATGTATGCCCATACAATTGTTGATGTAATAGAATACAATGAGATTAAAGGCCGGAGGATATTTCAATAATATCGTTATTGTGTAAAGTAATTCGCTCATACGTGTTCTTTTCTTCTAGGGTTGCCTCAGGAGCATGGCTATTACGGAGCTTATGATGGGGACTTTTTGGGTCATCATGGATACAACGAGTACGATCTTGATGGATTTTATACTGATATACATAACCATTATTAATGGATTTGCAGCAGGGCAATTTGTTACCAAATATAATTAGGGTTATTTTATTGTATTTATATATAGCCAGTTGATTTGTGAAAGTGGCTCTAAACTCTACAATTTTATTTAAACTTATAACTGGTGTTTTATTCCAGGAGTATGTATATAATTTAAAAACTCAAAGATTATTATTAATGTTTAATTAATTCTACACTCTACATATATATGTATTCAAATCTTCATCTTCTGTCATAAAATATTCCGTATTATAACATTAAATTAAATGATTACATGGATTAGTCATAAAATTTTAAATTACTTTGGACTGGCATGGCTAATTTTGAATTTATTTAACATATGACTGGTGATTTATTCCAGTTTGTATATAATTTTACAACTATAACATTATTTTAAATATTTTATTAATTTAACATTTAACTCTCTACATTCCCCATACACGATGTGCATGTATCCAAATATTAATAATCTGTCTTAAAATGTTCTGTAATTAATAATTACATTTTTTAGATTAAGTAATAATCTTTAACTTTATATTTACAGTAACATTATTTGGATTGGTCAACAAATTTAAAATAAAGAAGTTCAGAAATTGAATGGTTTTGGCATCTACTACGTGGTAATTAATTTTCAATAAAGGATCATCTCCTTTTTTTTGAAATTCAAAGTTGTGTTGGAGTAACATGTTTCTTTTTAAACCGCAGTTCAAGAAATTAAAAGATGTACAAATATATGAAAATATAACCTATATGCCTAAGTATTCAGAGAGTCGTTATCGAAGTAGAGATACAGAAACAAACATTGATACTAATTATACAACCATATTTTCTACAATTCATACGTTGTCGCCTTACACCAAAATACGGTAGATAGGCATTCGATTAAATAAAAAAATAAAAATATACGTTGTCGACATAAGTCCCCGCAGTGCTCCAAGATTAGTGTTTCTCTCAGCTTAGCTAGCAGTACAGTCGGTAATAGTTTTGCAAACTCCATTCAATTTTCACTAACTTTCTCAGTCAAGAAATTTATAGAACTAAAGTGAAAATGGCCAAAATGATATTTTTTAGTATATTTCATAATACATTTCCGGCATAATTTGTTTATTAAACTTAATATTTGTGAACTTTTCTTATCTGCAAAAAAATTGCAATATTTTGTACCGTTTCCTCGATATGCTCAGCATATTTTTGATGATATATGTTTTTTTCACATTTACAATAAATATTTATTGATCTCTCCATAGTATTCACGCATTATGTAATAAAATATCTGCAACTAAAATAACTACAATATAAATATCGTTTATTATTCATTAAAATATACCAAAGCTGTAATGTATGTTAAGTGTATAGTACTAATCTATCCAGTATCTCATAATTTAATAAACGTGGCATTTTAATTAAAATATTCTAATTATTACTTACAAATTTATCGTAGTGATTACGCCATATAAAGTTTAATTAATTTCAGCACTCATGAAGCTTATTCGCTAGTCTACTGTGACGTCTAAGATCCATAAAATGTTATAATTGGTTTCACCTTTTAATGACAATTAAAAATACAGCTCCGCTTCGCTCCAGATTTGAATAATAAAGCAATGCGAATAACAATTATGGGCAGTGTTTAATAAATTATTACTGCACGTTATTTGCCGTGGAGATGCTGTTTAAAACGGAGCACACAATTGCTCAACAGCAATAGTAATGGACAATATCGGTGCATCATAGGAACGACGAACGTGAAATAATTTTATTAGTGCTATTGCACAACGTGATAAAGGAAAGTGAAGTTTGCGCTCATCTCGCATTACTTTTGGTTTCACATGCCATTATAAATTGTAAAGTTCACATCTGTTTTACGTGGTTCTAATATATCAATGTACAGAAAATTAGGCTCAGAGATAGTGTGATGTGGTTTGCAGATGCACTTTTGATTACATTTTGCTGCTATTGATATAATGAGGAGATAATTGCGAATGCGCGGTTTTAGCGATATGAGTAGAGAGAATTATGGTGGCTTTACTGATATAAAAGTAGAAATAATATATAAAATATGAAAAAAAAGGCTCAACAAGAGAAATCAAGAGAAATTAGTATTAAATTGGAATGCTTATGATCGCAAAATATCAACAATACCCATTTACTTCAATTGCTTATTTTGTCACAATAAACAATTAATGGAAAGTACTATCTAGCATTAATTCCTTATTTAATATTTTATTACTTATTTTAGTGGATACACATATTGATATTTAATAACAAAAACATTTTTAATCCTGTTTAATTATTAATTAATAATAAACAATTAACGATATAATAATTTAAGAGCACTTCGGTAACATATGGTATTATTTCATTATGATTCGCCTTTGAATAGCACAATCAATAATCATTTAATAAATTTTGTGTTATATTATAAGCATAACACTTAATCAATATATGATACAGGATGCACCGAGAAAACAGCCCGCGACAAAATAGTTCCGGCAAAAAAGTCCGCGACAAAATCGATCGCGACAAAATGGCCCACAAGAAAATAGCCCCCCGACAAAATAGCTCGCGGCAAATTTGTCCCGATCACTGTTATTGATAGATAATACTGCAAATGTATTCGTTACTTATTATATTTATTGTAATTTCACACACATAGTTGATTTATAATTTACTTTCATTGAACTTTATTTATCCATTAGGCTGAGGTTAGTTAGGTGAATAGGCAGCTGCAAGAGGCGTATGGTAGCAGATGCAAGAAAAGAAGCAAACCGGGCGAGAAGGATGGAACAACGAGCAAGAACCGCCGGGGCATAAACGGAACGCCTTCAGGATCAATCCCGATTGCCGCGGAAGGTGTTCAGGCGGGCGATTGAGAGCAGCCAGCAGGCGTGCTGGTGCCAGCTATATAGGGAGGTCGAAGTGAACCGTGGGAGCTACCCTACAAGCTGGTGAGAAAATCGCAGCTCGCCCGCCTGGCCCAGAGGCCACGGTAACCGGAGTCGTGAAGGAAGTGGTGGCAACTCTCTTCCTACTGGGCCGGAAATTAAAACCAAATACGATTGCAGAGCTGGAAGGCTAGGGATCCCCTGCATCCGCAGAGCCACTCTAATAGGAAATGAGTGAGGAAGATGTATAATAAAGCACCTAGTGAGAGATACATAAGGCAGCTGGACCAGAACTAGCAGAAAGAGTAGGTAAGGTCGCAAGCGCCTACCTTGATAAGGAAGACTTTCCAACGAGGTAGAAGATGGCCAGGCTGGTCCTGCTGCCTAAACCTGGGAATCCAGCAATGGATCCGTGCGGTAGCTGTGCTAACTTGACAGCACAGTGAATATTTTAGAAAGGCTCATAGTGGACCGACTCACAGAGGCATTGGTAGCGGCTGGTAGGCCCTACAGGCAACAATTCGGTTTCATCAATACTAGCGGACGATTCGACAGCCGCGACGTTCACGGATGATATGGCGCTGGTCGTCCAGGGGCGGGAAAATGAAAACACTGTAAGCGAAACCAAGGAGGCAATGAAAACGATGGCAGACTGGATGACGGGCATCGGGCTTCAAATCGCCATAGCTAAAACTGAAGCCGCCCTGCTCTCTATGAAGAGAGCAGGTGTCCAGTCTGTCACCGAAGTCACCATGATGAGCGAAACATTCTAGATCAAAAAGCACGTGAAGTACCTCGGTACCATAATCGAAACCAACAAGAATTACATAGGGTAACTATTAAAGGCAACCCAGAAAGCGGCACTGGCATGGCACATGCCAAACGTAGACGGGCCAAGGGATAAAAAACGTATGCTGCTCGCTACAGTTTCGACAGCACAGCTACTCTATGCTGTCCTTGCATCGACGAATTCAGTCAAGAATAGGGGAAACTCAGACAGAATGAGAAGGGCACTGCGCACCAGCGCTATACGTATTATACGAGCATATAGGACGACCTCTACTGACGGAGGCGCTGGCATCAACAACGCCGGCAGACCTATTCGTGGAAGAAATGGCAACAGTCTTCCACAAAACCAGGGAGGGCGTGGACCAAAACAGCAAAAGGCGTATCCAGAAGCCCACACCCTAATCAAATGACAAACGAGGTGAGAGACTACGACAAACCGATATGGACGAGACAGATCTTCTCCCAGATGGCCCCACTGGTAGACAGAAGTCACGAACAAAACACTGGCTGGCACAGCTGCTAATCAGACACCGTGTGTTCCAAACCCATTTGCATCGTATATGCAAGGCCAGAAGTGCCGTTATTGCAACCAGCCAGATGACCGGACCCATAACCCGTATAGATGCCACGGATGGCATAAAGAATGGATCGAAATATAGCTCGACCTGGGGGAAGAAGGGCTGACGCCAGGACGACTTGGGAAATTAATTACAGACGTTGACAAGATCTGGGAAGCAGTTAGGAAGTGTTATGAGGTACAAATTCAACGAACCCCTCCAGAAGTGAGAAGACACCACAACCAGCAACGAAAAGACATGATTAACTGACCGACGCAAGACAGTGCAAGGGGTTTAGAGTGAGTGCAAGCGGCTTAGAGTGCCTCTGAGACGGACAAGCCCCCTGTGACAGATTGTGAGGATGGTTTTAATACCAATTAAAAATCTACCAGATCGTCTTTGCCATTTGCTATAAAAAAATCTACCTTAAGCAGGGTCCCTTAGGCCCAATTCACACATAGGAGGCGAAGAGGCGAAGGCGCGGTGAGAGGCACGACGCTTTCACGCCCCCTCTATATAAATATATGGTACAATGCCTACTTAGGTGACGAGGCGCGGGCATTTTCCTCGTGCCTCTCGCCATGCCGGTACCACGTCTTAGTCTCATCGGTGGCTGCGAGGCGAGAGGACAACTCTTCCACGCCGCCTCTATGTAAACATATGGTGCAATGTCCTCTACCCCTTCACTGCATATGGACATCACAATCACCAGGACGTCGCACCTACACCTCGCCTACACTGCGCCTCCGCCCGACGCCGCTTATATGTGAATTGGGTCTTACAGGGTGCAATCATACGGGCCAGATGAGCCCCGTTTTTAGCAAGGTTACTCCTCGAACCCACCTCCCCTCTCATGCCTTGCTTGATGAGACTTCAGGCTTAGGACTGGCATAGCGAAGATATATGTTAGTTGATAATACAGGTTGTTATGTAATTCTAGGACAAACCGATACGTTTTTATTGGTAAATTCGTCTTCGTTTGGTAACTGGAGGAACTAAATTCCCTAAATAATGTATTTAAAGTTGCTATAAGTACTAATTCTTATGGGTGCAATAGTTATTGAAAGATTTACGGTTCGTTGGCGAATACGGGGGTGAAACTAACATATATAAATATAAATCGATTATTATATCAATCTTTACATTTTATTTGTTACTATTTGTATTCAGTTTTACATAAATTTGATTAATAAGTTATGAAGATGAAAATTACATAAAATGTATGCGAAACTTAACTCAAATAGTAAATACTGAACTGTTTTAGTTTAAAAAGGAACACTCATTAATTTTTTAAACCAAAACTATTCAGGCCGGTCCACATATGTAAATATTTGAGTTTTGTGCGTAATTTAAAGAAGAAAAATAGAATACTTATAGCAATATTTTCTATATGCCTAACTATTATTTTTTCACTATTTGCAATAATTTTTTCTACAATGTACGCTGCAGTCATCGTTTAAATAGTTAGTATATCTATAAGAATATCTCCACAATACCTATTACAATTAGTATTTCACTATTTCAGTAAATTGATGCATTTTCTAATAAATTTTGTATTATTTTCATTTTCATAACATTTTCGTTTATCATTTTTATTTTAAACCAAAACAGCCTTATCGAGATTTGCAAATATTTAAAGAAATATTTTCTGTATGCGTGTTATATGTAAAATCGATGGAAATTAAATGGCGATGAATACAATAATTGGCACATGTAAGATAGAAAGATAAAAATACAACAGTAAGAGGAAAGACGAAATGGAAACAAAAAAAAGAAGATGAATACCATGCGCAAAGTGACCAGAGATTGTATTTTTTTTTTCGGAAAACATGGAAGAACAAATTATCACAGATTATGGAGGGACGGCGAACGGACGGGCATATTAAAAAGGTGGTATTATAATGTTAAGGAACCCTAAAAGGAGGATTTTTACAAATATTAGAAAACAATTCCTTGCTGGTTTTCAATAATGTATCCATAATTCGTATGATAAACATAATATTTAATGCAATAATAAATGTATTATATATTTATAAATATCCATAATTCGTATGATAAACATAATATTTAACGCAATAATAAATGTATTATATATTTATAAAAATAAACATTAAGGTCATTTTTTGCCATAAAAACAATATTCTTTTTTAGTTGTGCATACTACCCATTCTTGATCGATTAATTTATCATACAAACTCATATGATGCATGAACATATGAATACTCGAATAACATTTGCATAATTAATGGGATGTTGAAATTATAGTACCGTTAAAACATTATTACCACAATAAACACATCGTAATTTCTGCATTTTCCATCTACAAAAAAAATACTATTTTGATGCGCATTCTTGATGTAAATGTAATTAATGAACAATTACTATTGTAAATAAAATAATTAAATAATATTCAATAATGTGATAAAACACATGGCCATTGCCCATCATACAATTCAATATTATTACTTACTCAATGATTATGCAAGTGCACGAAGAGTGAAAATTATAATGATAGGTTCTCCAGATTTAATTGATAGTTCATTCATTGTATTTTTTTACTTAATAGATAAAGAGAGGAATTTAATATGCCAGCTTAAATATAGCATAATATGCAATAATTATATTGCTGGCCAATGCGCTGCACGAGTTCGTACATAATTGTATCTCCTGAATCTATATCTGGCATTTATTTCACAGCATACCATCCTATATTGTTGAAACATGCCCTTGGAGAAATATTTCATGAAAATAGACTCATCTTTCTCGTGGCGGGTTTTAACCTTTCGTGTCCAATCAAATTCAATTGTTATGCATTTATTTTATTCCTTGGGAATGTTGGGAGGCTAGGAATAAATTTTACAAAAATTGTGCAATTATAGTTATTATTGTATATGGTATAAGCCAGTGTCTCTCAATAGTGGATTATATAGACATATAGATAAAGATGTGATAAAAAATATGAATCATTTATCAGCTTATAGTGAAATTCTACAAGAGTTATTTAGATATTTTTGAATATGCATAATATAGCGCGATATGTCAATTATATTAAATTATAATATATTAACTCTATTAGAATTAATAAAAATTAATAAAAGTTAGTACATGATATTTTAACTGATTCAGTTTTAATACGAATTCGTATAGTATCAATCTATAATGAGAAATATTTAATGGGCGGCAATTGATAGGCAAATACTTTTTAAAAAATAATTACTTTGATAGTAATTCTGAATTTTTAATTATGGTATTGGTAGTAACCACCGATGGGGCAGGAATTAAATAAAATTTAATCTAAATTCGTATTATATGATGAGGCATCAAAATCAAATAATAGGTACATTTATATATATATATATATATATATATATATATATATATATATATATTTATATAAATATATAAATCAATATTATGATTTCTAGTATCTCCAGATCTGCCAGTTTTAATATTAATCTAGCTCTACATCTAGTGACCGGCCCTGGATAATTGAAAATTCTGGGTACTTTCTACCATATCAACTTCTACAATTCGCTGTAATGTTGTCTTCTTTCCAACTACCATTTAGCCATTGATCCCTTTCAGTATCTATTTTGCACTTTACTTCTTAAATAATGCATTATCATTCGCTCATTATTCATCTCATCCACCTTTATATTGCACCTAGAAAACTTATGCTTGTAACTAAGAGGAAAAAATATGTCGTGGCTCAGAAACATAAGGAAATGGCCGTGATTAAGGATCATCGGAAGTTTTTTGCATACAATCAGGAATCGTGAAGAGATGCCGTATGCAAAAGGCTTCCGATCATCCTTGATGTCCATTGCCTTTCTGAGTCACGACATCTTTTTTCTTCCAAGTGCTCTTTTTCTTCGATTTTACCTTCAATGATAAGATGTAGTATATCATACTTTTGATAACGTATCACGTGTTCTAGGTATGCAGTTTTCCTTCTTCAAGGCAGTCAAGGGGTTACTACTTTTGCCTACCAGTCGTGGGACTTTCTTATTGGTTTTTCTCTGCGGTAAAACCACATCTCAAAATCTTCTATTTTTTTCAATGATCTACTTTCATCGTCCATCCTTCTACACCGTAGACCATGTATTTCATCCTATCAAGCCTTATTTTCCTGTGAGGTGGAATCTTCGAAAGACACCCCTGCCTCCGTTATCACCACTAGGTGGTAAGCATGGGTAGTGCCGGATCCACCCCGCGTTCTGCCTGGGCACCGTAACCAAAAATTCACGTTATGTCGCTCGGGGCTTGCCCATCTCAAAGGCACTCTAAGCCCCTTGCACCGTTCTGCATTAGTCAGTCAATCTTGTCTCTTGTCTCCTGGTTTTTTGTCTTTATCACTGATGCAGGTCGGTTCTGTATTTCTGCCCCATGACTGCTTCGGAAAATCTTCCAGCATCTGTAAGCTGATCTCCCTAGGGGTGGCTTGTTCCATCTCGAGCCATATGGTGGCTCGTTCCGCGTACCATCGTTGGCATAGGTCTAATGGATCATCGGTCCCACAACAGTGTAGATGCCATCTCACCCTTTCTTATCCGAAGCAGGTAAGTTTAGAACTCACCGTGCCCGGATAGTAACTGGGTGGTCCAATAATCCAGTTCCCGATATCCAAGAAGTTTGATGTGAATGATGAATGTTTTAAGAATGAAGTCTCTGGTCAATTCCGCGTTCGGGGACCCTTCCCACCTATGCTGCAATTTTCCTAGAGTGTGCCCTGTATGTCTCCTTCCCTTCTCCACCCAGCGGCATGCCCTGGTGATCCGAAGAGCGCTTATGCGCAATGCCCTCCTTAGCCAGTCAGCATTTTCGCTGGATAGAGGTTGCCCCAACCCAGGCTGAATATCTCTCCTGTTCCTTCTGTAGCAGCTCTGATAGACTCTTCTACCTCTAGTTTAGGGGTTAGGATATCGAGTGCCTTAATATATAAATCCTCCCCCTCCCCGCGGAACGGGAAGCTCTTCATGTTGTCTGCGCTCGTGTTACCGCAAATTATATAGTGAGTCACGTTTTTTAGGGCGGCCCTTTGCAGTTCTTCACTTTTATTGGGGGTCAGGCACCTACTTCTAGTTCCTAGAGAATCCGTTGGGATCCCTGGTCTGTTATTGCCCTACACGCCATGGAAACTTGGCAAACTACTGGATTTTCCGGAGAGGGCCTTATGTCAAGACCTTTGACCAGTGCTTCACTCTGGAAAGTGGCTGGTGGCCACTCTATGTAAACATAAGGTGCAATTTCCACCCTTTCACTGCATATGGACATCACAATCGCCTGTGCGACGTCGCGCCTGCACCTCGCCTACACCGCGCCTCCGCCCGACGCCGCTTATGTGTGAATTGGGCCTAATAGGGCGATTTGCGAATACCGCCTCTTTGGGCCCCCATACCACAACAAGGTGTATTCCCTCCTTGGGATATGTTTCATCTTACAAATGTATTTTCAAATCTGCATCTAACCTCGGTGTTGGATGACCAGTCCTTTGTTAGTCAGCTCCTTGAATTACTGACTTGATAGGTATATTGATAGATTGCCAAATGACAGTACCGCGTCCTTTGCTAAGCACGGGTCTCGGGATATAACTATAAATTTGGTTTCGACTGCCTACCTTCTAGACAAGTTCTTGGATGTCTTCTAAGTAATCGGCGATCATTATTGTGTCGTTTGTATATCGTATGTTATTTATACATATACGGTTACACTTTATCCGATGTGAGCCCATACCTTATCCCCTTACAAAACCTCAAAAATACATATATAAATATAATGGATATATCAAATTCAAATGTATTTCATAAGTGTCTACATCACTACATAACTAATGCTATACATATGTAAACAACAAGATATAACGTCAAATCAATGCGCTACTAACTATATACAATATACATATAATTATAATAGAAATTAGGACATATTCATTTATTGAGTATAATTAAAATATTCCTTAAAAGAGTAAAAGGAATTTAAAAGGAGAAATTCGCTGAATTTCCACTACCGTTCTTTACTGTTATTTCTTCCGGTAGATTATTAAACAATTTATACAATAAACGTTGTAGGGAAAAACTGCAATAATATTCCAGAAGTAAGCCACTAGGATCTAAACAACATATATTTTGGACTGCAAATATCGAAGTTAAAAACATTGGAAGAAGTAAAATTTCTATGAATGGCAAATGGCCTGGATAAAACATGTAGAAAATGTCTGTTAAACGCAGTACATCAAGGAGAAATAGGTGGTCAAATTTAAAATTCATGCAAATTTCTTTTTATGCCAATTTCTACTTCTAATTAGAACTACCATGAAGGCAGACAAGGCAATTGCTTCCACGGTCGGGGCCATTTAGGGGCCCGGCATTTTATTAGTTTGTTTCTTTATAGTTTCCTAATGTTTCTAACACATAGTTTTTTTTATAAATATACTTATATAGTTGCCTATTTGCAGATATAGTTCAATTTGTTTTTATATGCTAGGCCTTTAACGTTCATCGACTATATATTTATATACAAATATATGAATATATGAATAAGTTTTTGATTTTAAGGATAGATAGGTATATTATAATGGAAACAACTCAACATGGGTGAGATACTGTACAATTATACAGCCAGAAAGAGTATATGAAAATAATATACTCAGGTTCATATTCTATAATGAAAAGAGCAAATAATCAAAAATCGGATGTGGTTTGTGAACCAAATTGTTATCTGCAAGCGCAACGTTTGTCAACTGCAGTGCAATTTTTGAAAAGTTTCGCTAAATTTTACGAATGCTAACAATAAAAATGAGTTTGTGCGTTAAATAAATGCTGTCATAGCATTTATCTTCTTGTTAGTGTGTCAAATGTTATAATTATTAAAAGTGAACTGTCACGAAAAAAGGTTGACAATCACTGTGCTAGCGTATAGACATATGAAATTGGAGTAAAAGTAATTTATATTATTAATTATGTGTATCATATGTGGTCAATCCAATCGTTATTGTGTATATAAATAAATAAATGTTAAAGCAACTAAAGATTAAAATTCTCAAATAAATAGTACTAACTTACTATCCTTAACAATTTTAAGTATACTCATTCTGAACATAATTTTCCAATAGAACACATTATCTGCGTTAGAATAGATTGCAAATTCCTAATAATACAGCGAATTAAGAAGCTTATTACAGCCAATTTAATCGAACGTCGTTATGTTACACTCTATTATTATTATTAGATAACTAAATTTCCGCTCTGTATAGTACACGTGACTTACACAACTTAATTCGAATTGAAACGAAAAGAAGACAACGGGGGCTTGTGTCGCAGTAATTTTCAAGGTTCGGTCAATAATCTCGCGTTTGTAGCCTCGGGAGCAACTCGTCCATGTTTGTTATTTATTCAATTGGATCACTTTCCATATCAGCGTTATAATGTCAGTTGTCTACTGGCCACCTTGCGTGTGCAGTATTTGAATATATGAATTACTGTCTTTGATGTAAAGATCAAGATCACCGTACGGCAAATGCCAGTTTTTTTGTGATTAGCTTATGAAATTTATACCTGGAAAAGTTTTTAGAGATTTAATGGCTTTGATTTCCTAGTACAAAATGATTTGTTTGACGAATTGGTTGAGTTTATAGGATATGTGTCCAAGCACGATTATTTTATCTATTATTATTTTGTGGGAAAGATCAACAGATTCATATTTCATGCTAAAAATATGTATTTAAATAGAAAATAAGGTAGATAAGAAACTGGAAATCTATTATAAATAAAAAGATTCGTTAACAGATGTCTTTTTATTTTAATTATATAACATACACATTACCCATAAATTTAAAAAATACTGCTCTATATTTGTATTGTCTAAAGTCCGTATGACATTATCTAGTTTCTTATATCGTTTTCAATGCAGACACAAACTACATAGTGTCATACACACATGTATAAAATGATATAGTGGTGGAATAATAATAAATTTACTTAACAATAACAACACCGTAATACACAATATTAATTTTCCATTTAGAAATAGTTATACAGTTTAATATATCAATTCTTATATATAAAACTATATAGGAAACTAGATAATGTCATGCGGGCTTAAGACAGGGGTGGCTATCTTTTGGGTACATTTTATCTGAAAAATTGACTTATTGTCATATATAGTCTAATCAGTTGATAAGTTGAAACATTGCGAGCCATCGTCCAAAATTGGTTTTGCAATCGACCGGTCGACCGCGTTACGCCTGGGCTATAGTCTACCAATGCTAAAAAACTTCTTCTATCTTTATAGCTATCAGGGCTTTTCAGCTGGTAAAGGGAGGAGTGTAATCACCCGGAATTTACCTTAACTTCACAGATAAACTGTGAAAGTTGATTCGTGAATTTGATTGACTTTTTGAATTAATGAGATTAATACACATTTCAACCCCGACATATCCTTAAAAAATGGACACAACCACACGTTTACAACTTTGTAAACAAAGAGAGATTTATAAACATTAATGTAATAAATGAGAATAATATAAATTAATATATAATTAATCGAATAAAAGAGATTTCTATCTATAATGAGTTTTATAACTTTGCGGTTGTACATTTGGAAACTTATATGACAACATATGGTGTATATCTACGATATTGGAGACTTTTTACTTGGCCGTGTTGCTTCTATGCACATATTATTTGGTTGTACTATATGGGTTTATTATAGTAGACCATATATATAATATTTTCTACAACAAAATGGCAACGCTTTTTCGGGAATTGCGCAAATATATCCAAAGCATCAATTACATTAAAGGCACCTTACACGGTCAATAATACTGTCAATCCTAATACTGTCAATAACTGATTCAATCCTCCTTTTATCTTTATCAAGTAATCAATTATCCCGATAAAGATCAGTATTCCCTTCATTACATCATTACCATAGCTTACACGATGAGTAATACTGGCAGTATTTTAGAATAATGAACATTTTAAACATATTATCGTACAGTAATACTGTCATTATTATAAAATATTGACAGTAATATTGATCGTGTAAGGTGGCTTATAAATATTGACTGTGAGTTTGAAAACTCTAATACAGCAACGAATATACTAATCTATCGTTTGGTGAGTTACGTGGTTGGGTAAAAAGACGATATTCACCTGTAGCTGTATATTAAAGTTTAAAAATTCTTCAATGATTAGATATATACATATTTTAATTTATGATTATAAATGACTTATGAGAACAATAAGTAATATAATTTTATTCAACCGTGTAATATGGATATTGTTTACTATTATATTATTGACTTAATAAAGTATATAAAAAGCGTTATTTTGAAATCACCAGACCGTAAAATAACAATACACTAGCCAGAAGATTATATGATAAATAATATTTAAGTTTAAACAAGTTGTATGTAATTATATTTTTTTTGCGGTTTCTATTCCGTAAATTGCATCTGATGCGAATTTCGTGATCTGTTTGAAATGTGCATGAGAGATAATTGGCCAACATTTTATATAATATAGATACTATTGACACATTTTTTTGGGAAGAAATAATATACAGCTGTAGGCTATTGTACTTTTCCATTCTAATTTAACAAATGTGATGTGAAATCAAACCATAATTGCGACTACGAATATATTACATATCAAACCTCATATTTACTAAAGATTCATAGATTCATCCTATATATTGAACCGTTAGATAGGTCAGGTCAGTTTTTATATTTTCAAGCATGATTAAATTGTCAGTTTATTAATTCAAGAAAATAACTTACCAATAAGTAAAAATAGTACAACTAACCCTCGAAGAGGGAAGTTAAACGCCATCTGGTGGCACCACATCAATTAACAATGCACACCCATATATATGTTTTACCAATAAGTATTTAAAAAAAATAGTTTTTAAAAATTATTATATATATTTTATTTACTAAATTATTAAGCTACAGAACCAGAAATAATTCGTTATTTTCTTAAAATTATTAACGTTATAGTTGGTGAATATGCAAAAACGAGAGCGAATGGAAAACTTTTCAGGAAATTTAGAATGAGTGGGAGAGTAAAGCAGGCATGCTTACGTTTCTAAAAGTTTCAAACAACTGATGGAGGATACAAAAGCGATTCAAAAAGTTTTGGTATGACTGATATCATTGATATTGGTCTATAGTTTCTGACTTTCGATTTTGATCCTGATTTATGAATAGGAGCTACGTAAGACGATTTCCACTGGAAAGAAGGGAAATACACCAGTGCGAAGAGATAAGGTGAATATTTTGTGAAGTAGAATAAACAATGTGTGACTACAATTACGAATGAATAATGGAGGACTGTCGGGTCCAGGACCACAATCGATTTTTACTTGATATTATTACTCAAGAGGTCGTGCAAAATGCACTCTTGCATAACCTAATATGAATCTTATTCATGTTAACCGATATATCAGACATACACAATGAATTAATCGCCATTAATAGGTTTGTATTCTATTCGATTTTCTGCAAGGTAAATTCTAAATACGTCTGCATTTGATACTCGAAGAGCTACTTGCAGTTCCATTAATAATCTAAATATACCTGCATTAATTTATGAAAGCACAATTCTTATTCATATTCCATTCTCTGCAAATTAAATTCGAAAGGTAAAATAAAAATCGCACAACCCATCTAATTGATCCTATCAACTGTTCAAACTACTTTTTAATGAGTCGCGAATCGTTATATTCATGTCATAGTTCAATAACTGGCTGCGTGCAAGATGCGATTTTAGATACGCCATTGTTCGCCATCATTTAAAATAACGAATAAAAAGTAGGAAGCACTATTTAATTATTAATTAGATAAGTTGAGGATCGCGTACGATCGAACAGTAATAACAATAAAATATCATGTGCAACTTTCTCCTGGCCGGGGCAAGTTTATTAATATCAGTCATATCAGATGGCCAAGCGGCGTGCGACAAATATGTAGCAGAGTGTAATACATTGGGTATTAGTTATGTAATGGAACAAATTGATTTTATAATTTGTGCATGGCTATTAAGTGTATTTTATGTAGTATTATGGTATTTATTAATACGAAATCATATAGATTTTAATATTCGTTATAATAAATTTATACAACAATAAAGTATTTAAATGTAACTCACATAGGTCAATGGCCTTGTTTGTAGTAGTAGTTGTAATGGTATGTGATTTTACAGTGATGTGTTTTAATCGTTGTAAACTCTTTATTTTATGCGTTTTTAATTATTACTATTCATTGTCAGCTGTTCTAAATTATACATGGTTTTAATTGTAATTATGTCCCATGAATTAATTATGGTGTTAATAGTCCTATAACCTTCTCTATATGGACGGCTTGCAATGTAATACACTTTTTAAGTAAACTATTGTTATATGGTTCATAATTTGACTCATATCTTCCGCAGGGACAAGAAACTAATAATTTGGGGAAAAAAAAATTAAAACACATTCTAAATAAATTTTATGATGGATAGCTTCATTATACAATTATCATCATGAAATATTTTAATAGTAATACTTTTTACCCAGCTCAATGGCTAGTGGTTGGCGCGTCTGACCACTATCCACTAGCCACCGTCTCATACTGAGCATTGGGAATTGTGAATTCAAATTTCGAACTTATGATGAGAAGCTTCATTATACAATCATCATCGTCGAATACTTAAATAGTAATATTTTTACCCAGCTCAGTGGCTAGTGATTGGCACCTTTAACCACTAGCCACTAGCCACCGTCTCGTACTGAGCATTAGGAATCGTGAATTCAAATTTCGAACTTATGATGAGTAGCTTCATTATACAATCATCATCATCAAATATTTTAATAGTAATAATTTTTACCCAGCTCAATGGCTAGTGGTTGGCGCCTCTAACCACTAACCACTAGCCACTAGCCACCTTCTCGTACTGAGCATTGGGAATCGTGAATTCAAATTTCGAAGTTATGATGAGTAGCTTCATTATACAATCATCATCATCAAATACTTTAATAGTAATATTTTTTACCCAGCTCAGTGGCTAGTGGTTGGCGCCTCTAACCACTAGCCACTAGCCACCGTCTCGTACTGAGCATTGGGAATCGTGATTTCAAATTTCGAACTTATGATGAGTAGCTTCATTATACAATCATCATCATCAAATACTTTAATAGTAATAATTTTTACCCAGCTCAGTGGATAGTGGTTGGCACCTCTAACCACTAGCCACAAGCCACCGTTTCGTACTGAGCATTGTCATTTCTCACAGTGTTCCGTACTGAGAGTAGAGTAGGGGTAAGCAAAACGGTAACAATTTGTTCAATTTAACAAGTATGAATATTAAATAAAAACACGATCTTATAAATATAATGACAACATATACATAATATTTTTAGTAGAAATAATAAATTTGTTCCATTGTGTGATTTGTTGATAAATAAAGGTTATTTCTATTGATTATGAGAATTTCAATAAGAAATTGTAAAATAATAAATCTAACAATTGTTTTTAATGTTTCATGGAATTTAACAATCAAGGTGAAATTTAAGATAATGTGCAGTCATTAAAATTTATTATAGAAATAATTGATTTGTTTCATTATGATTGGTTATCGATAATTATACTTTTCTTATTTTAATTAGTAGAATGTAATTAGGTAAATTCATAAAATAATAACACAAAAATATGTCCAACGCATTTTTTTAAGAAATAATATAATGTATCTATTCGATTTTATATTTTTATCATTTTCGCGATTGTATGAAAATCTGTATACGTTCCTACTTTATAATTCCGAATAATATATTTCTATAACTCTTTTCGATATTAAAGGATAAATAAAACGATTTTACTCTGTTTTATTGTATCACACTTTAATTGTATTTTGCAACTAGTTTCGGCTAAGCTCTAGCCAAACTAGTTGCAAAGTGTGATGAAAAGCAAAGTAAAAATTGATTTATTTATCCTTTAAAATTAATTATCACGAAGTAGATCTAATATTATATTCTCGACTTTTTCAACAAAAAACATACTGAAACGGATGTGTTTTTTTGAACAATTTGCACATGTTAAGTGGCATTTCGAACAGAGGTATA
Organism: Lordithon lunulatus; assembly: GCA_963942505.1. Taxonomy (NCBI): domain Eukaryota; kingdom Metazoa; phylum Arthropoda; class Insecta; order Coleoptera; family Staphylinidae; genus Lordithon; species Lordithon lunulatus. The sequence continues at coordinate 14,731,309 of OZ012667.1, read as the reverse complement.
TTTTTTCTCAATACTTGAAACAATTAATAAGAATTTCGTATGGTAAGAGGCGATGCAAAAATATTTATGTCTATAGATGTTTTTGCATCGCCCCTTAGTGTGTATCTTTCGGGCCACTGCAGGCGAATTGGTCTCTTCTCCGACTATAGTCCTGGCAACTAACGCTACAGGTGAACCTACAACTAAACGAGGAACCACTAAAGTACGTTTAGATGAGAATCTCATCTACTCCGGATTAGAGAAGGGCCTTAGCCGTGAAACCGAACGGTAGCAGGCGACTTGGGGAATGGGAACGCGTACAAACCGAAAAATATTTCGCTTTGTTAGAGCGCCCCTTACATTCGAGTTCAGATGGAATGAAAATTGCTGGGAAGCAGCAAACCATACTGCACTCAGGAAGAGATTAAAGTGCATACGAGGATGTATCACTACTCCTGAGCAATAAGGCAAACCGCTGGTGGGAAGGATCAGCACAGCAATATTGTATACCAAAGCAAAATGGCATCACCATCGTCCAATGCGATGCCGCGACCGAAACCTCGTACGAATCAAAGAAAGACATCCAACTAAACAGTCCTAAGTAAAAGCAGAAAGCAGAAATCAGACCTAGTAATCAACGATCAAAATGCCAACGGGCAGTGGCAATAGGGAGCTAACCATTGGAAGGCATGACGTTAAACAACAACGGGGAAATACTGATGGACTTATATGCACAAATGGCCTCATTTTGAGGCGTACCTTCTTCCATCTTCCCACACAGAGAGTTCAACAAAGTTACGTCTCACCGGACGGACAAACAGAGAGCCAAATATACATTATATATACATATGTCGTTAGTAGCCAGACCAAACCAAAGATAGGAGAGACGGCAGGCAAGGTACAACATCGAAGCTCTAACAAGAATATGTCAAAATGAAATACGAGGAACACAAAGCCGAATACGAATCGAGCGAAGACCTATGGCACCAGTGGACAATCATGAAGGGAATCTTGACAGAAACAGCGGATGCAGAAATTGGCGATGCACAAAAAAAACAGCAGGAATGATTAACGAAAGAAACATGGGAACTAATCTAATTTCCCAAAAAGGAACGATGCAAAACCAAATATAATCAAAAGAAAAAATAGGGTAAAGTATATTATGTTCCACAGGGTCCCCAGTGTCAATCCCTGTGGAATTTCAAAGGTAAGTCCTATAGTGACTTCCGCCCCTACCGCGGTGAGGCGCCGTCCGGTTCCTGGACCGTTCTTATTCCTGCTCTCACGACCTCTGCCAAGAAAGCTTCTGTTGCGTCGCCGTTCTCTTGTTCCCTCCGTTCTCGTTTGTAGCTTGTGTGCACGGTATGACATCATCGGCCTTGGGTACAGGGCGTCGACTACCCTCTCTGCTATTTCTGACTTGAGAGTAGACAGGGGTGGCCTAGCCTTTAGCCGCCTCATAACTAGTTTACATCCATACCCTTCGACCACTTCGAGGATCTCGTCCCATTTGCTGCGTTTCGACCTTTGTATAGATATTTCCAGGCGATTTTTAGCATCACGATACCCCTCCCAGTCTGCTTTACTCAGCACACTGCTTGCCCGCGTGGCGCGGAGTGTGGTCGCCTGATAGTCCTGCCTTAGGGATGCGATTTCCACGTTTCACCAGTATCAAAGGTTAATGCTCCCGCCCTAGATAGGCATGCTAGTGCAGTATGACAGCTGGATCAATTCAAGGAAATTCGCGGAGGGCTAGCTACCAGCCGCAGCACTAATCTCCTCGATAACTTTATTCTGATTTAGCGCTCGTGTAGTTCCCCGGTTGCGATCACGAATGACAGGTACTGGGGCTTTCAGTTTACCACAATGTACCTGGAGTTGACAATTATTACTTCCTATCCTCAATCTAATATGGGAACAAGAACAAATGCACGCACATTGGAACACGGGCGTAATAGTAAACCTACCGTAGTAAGGCGACACGTTTATCTGTTACAGCGAGGTAAATTTTCTCCTACCAAGAATAAACAAAATACTCGCGAGAAAACGACTCCTTCGTATACATGAAATTACAGAAAGGATATTAAGATCACAAGAAGCAGGATTTAGACCACGTAGATCATGTGTAGAACAATTCAACGCACTGAAAATACTCCCCACTTTGCTTTCTGATCATCGACTTCCAAAAACTTTCGACTGCATGAATCACAAATATATGTGGAATGTGCAGGAGCTCGGAGAGTTTCCATGCAAAATATGCAGCATGATCAAGGAGTTATAAAATAAATTCAACTGCAAAGTGAAGGATAAAATCAAGCTGACCGAGGACATCAACATTTGTACGGGGATATACGGAAACTATTGTGATGTAGTCTACCCTACCCTCACCTCACCCAACTATTCATCATAGTACTTGACACAGCACTCAAGAAATATCTAATGTGACACGCGAGAGGGATAGCTTGGGGAATTAATAAAAGATTAGAGGATCTTGACATTGAAGATGACCTAGTATTACTAGCACACAAGCTAAGGGACATACATGTTTCTTAATTGTGGGCTACGAGTAGTAGGATTGTCTTCAATGTCAAGAGAAACAGAACTCACGAAACGTCTAAACACAACACGAGGCTTAGCGTGGGGAATTAATAAAAGATTAGACATTTAAGACAACCTAGTATTCCTAACACACAAGCTAAGGGACATTCAGGCTATGCTCTTTAGCTTGTATGTTAGGAATACTAGGTCGTCATCAATGTAAAATAGATGATAGAGGAAGTCTCCAAGGCAGGCCTAAACAGCAATGCAAACAAAACAAAGGAAGTAGATGCTCATCAATATAATCAGGAAATATGTGCGGGGAGAACTAGTGGCACAGGCAAATTTCAATACCTCGGAAGCACACTGACAAACAATGGAGGGGTGAGCCAAGACGTCGAGCAGCTTGTATGTTAGGAATACTAGGTCGTCATCAATGTAAAACAGATGATAGAGGAAGTCTTCAAGGGAGGCCTAAACAGCAATGCAAACAAAACCAAGGAAGTAGATGCGCATCAATTCAATCAGAGAATATGTGCGGGGAGAACTAGTGGCACAGGCAAATTTCAATACCTCGGAAGCTCACTGACAAACAATGGAGGGGTGAGCCAAGACTTCGAGTACCGAATTCGAAAAGCGAAAGCGACATTTGGACAACTAAAGAGCATCTGGATCAGCACCTAATACATCATCAACACGAAACTTCGGATATTCAACTCCAACGTCAAGTCAGTACTGACCAATGGATGCAAGACATGGGAGCTAGATGAACGTGTACGCAAAAGTATGCAGCATCAAATGTGTACGACGCATCTTGTAGACGAGCAAATCTAGAACTAGTCCTGCTGCAAATCAGCAGTCGCAACTGGACTTGGATAGGGCATATGATACGTCCACCAGCAGGCCGAGCGCAGGAAGCGGAATCCGCAGGGTAAAATCACGAGGGACAGGCTAAGATCTACATGGAAGAGAGCGACTATAAAGTGTAGAGGCAACCAATGAAGGTTTGGGCTAGAATCAGCTAAGTACATTAGTGTCGGACCACCCCAGTTGGAAAATACACGTGCTGCTCTATGTTCCTAGATTGGAATCAAAGGACACACACATGCAATTTCGTAAACGCCGGAATATTTGTGTGTCTAAAACTAATCAAGACGAAGTTACGTAAGACATTAGTCATATGCAAAATTTAGTTTAGTAGAAAATATATGGTAGTTTTTCCGAAAACGTGGAGGATAAATTGATCACAGACGGACAACAATCAACGAAGGAGGGACATACATTTTCAGAAAGAATCTTAAACTGATCAGGGGACCTAATAAAGAGAATTTTTGACAAAAAAATAAGCACTTTTATAATTTTTTTCTCCATAATTTTCATGATAAAGTAATAAATTAATTGATGTATATTTTATGAACGGAAAACAGTTAAATATACTTGTTTTTGAAAAATTATTTGAGAAAATACATAATTTTTTCCATAATTTGCATGATAAAGTAATAAATTAATGGATGTATATTTTATCAACGAAAAACAGTTAAATATACTTGTTTCTGAAAAATTATTTGAGAAAATACATCATGACGATGAAATTTAATATGGCAATTTACTGTAGATACAATAAATATATTCCATCATCGTGGTTAGTTCTTAAAAATATACTTTTCACCGTTTGGGTCCCTGGTTTGGGTAAGAGAATTTCAATAAGTATCCTGAACAATTTAAATTAATTTTAATAGATTACAGTTACTTATAAAAATAACTTGATTAACAGAATGAAAAAATATTCTCTTAATCAAGGTGAAAATTAAGATAAATTACAACTATTAAACCTAATTAATTTCTGGTCATTCAAAACCGACCAGGAAACAGCCAACCATCCGTCACACCGGAATGCACTTTATGTGTTTCACAGACATGTTATAATTAGAAGCATTAATAATACAAAAAAAACACAGACACGGAATATTATCCATAATGGGTAGATGGTTACCGTGCTGGACGACTGGAACACCACCGCTTGCTGCTGGAACAACAACCATCGCGTTGCGAAATAATGAAGCAGCAAGCGCGCGGTGTTCAGTTTATTTGACAACTCTTTGCGATGCACACGCTTTTTTAAATTGGCTCGCTTACCATGCAAGAGTACTAATAGTCGCGATTTTTAATTGAATTGTTGCAAACAAATAAGGGATTTTCGTACTTAAAGTGTTTAGTGCATTCAAAACCATGGCATTTAAATTGATAATAGTGGTGAGTATTTTATTTATGTGTGTATGTAATAAAATCGTGCCTACGAGGAAAGTAGAGAGAAACTGGCGCCTATAAAACACTTTATTATTATTAATACTTGTAATGCAACTGCACGTGGAGGATATTAATTTACAGTTTGCAATTTCTTGACGGTGGTAACTGATGTGATGTAGGAGAAAAAATTGGCACAATGCAGTTTTTGTTATGCAGGTGTAATTGATTTGTGATGTTGTGCGTTTACTCTCACATTTTAATGATTTTATTGCATTTTAAAGGTCGCTTTTTTAACCCACGCTGCTTTATGTAAGATATTTACCTGGGTTGCGCCATTTATTCTTCCTCAAGGGAAGCAATAAATTAACAATATTTTACACTTACGATATAATCAGCGGATAGCGATCTGATAGCGAGTTTTATATTTAAATTTCAACTCATTACGCGTGATTTAATTTATTCGCTACGTAATTGCGCATATTTATAAATATATCAGATATTTAATACGCGCATTAATTTTAGATAAATATTAACGTAAGTAAATTAATTAGAATAATTATTATAGTAATTATTCATGGCATTAAGAGTTATATGAATCGCAATGTAAGATGGTGTGAATCATATTTATTTATTTATTTATTTATTTATCGAGTGTGAATCATGATAAGAAGGTTGATGATGAAATTTAAGTTCTATTACCTTTTGTATTTGTAATATAAGGAGTTGGTTTCCATTATTGTTCGTTGAATTTTCATAAATAGCATTTATATCAACTAATAAAGGAAATAAGCCTTGGATAGAAGATCCTCCACTTGTCAAGATTAAACCTTCACGAAAATTATTAGTATAATTATAATAATAATTGAATAACGTTTAACGACCGAAATTTGCGGTGTGATTTTGACAGGACTCATTCTGAACAAGTACACAGGAGTATTTCTACAAATATAGTAACTACCAACTAAGTAAACAGAGTAACTACTATCTAAGTAAACCACTAACTTATTGTGTACACTAAATAAACGGATATTATTGCACTATATTGGTTTTGTGTAATTATCGATTCTCACTGTTTTATTTCTGTATTTGTTAATTGGTTTCACGAGATGTATTATCCGAAATCTGAGGTGTGATTGTGACAGTACACATTCCGAACAAGTACACAGGAGTATGTTCTACAAACATGGTAACTGCCAACTAAGTAAACAGAGTAACTACTATCTAAGTAAACCAGTAACTTATTGTGTACACTAAATGAAAGGATATTGGTTTTGTGTAATTATCGATTCTCACTGTTTTATTTCTGTACTTGTTAATTGGTTTCACGAGATGTGGTTTGCATTTAATTAATAGGGTGTGTCTTTTGAAAAAAAAATCTTTTTTTCGTGCTTGAAATTGGCGGTGCGTTACGATTTTAATGAAGATCAATTAATTGACGATTGTTCCACTTGAGATCAACTCTTGTCTCATGGACAGGGTTACGTAAATGTTTTAAAAAGACACTTGCATGACCGGTCGGGTAAGCGTATCCTTGCTATATTTAAGTGAAATTGGTTCTGTTTATGGTCATTTAAAATGGAACTAGTTGTTATTTATTGCTGTTTTTGAGAAAATTATTTTCTTTATTCATTTTAGGGGTCAATTATTACATGAAAGTCATCCTAATGCATCGCCTATTTACGATTTATTTAGAAATCAATACATATAAAATATTTTGAATGTTATTGTTAATTGTTTTTTTAGTTCATCATATAAAGTATAAAGTATATATATATATATATATATATATATATATATATATATTCATTTATTTTCCAGTACGTTGAACAAATACAATCATAGAGTACTTTTTTCTATTGAAAACAATAAAATATTAGCATAAGATACAAAAGTAACCCGTGATAAAAATGGCATATTTTAATAATAATCAAGTTGAATTTTCAGTTTATATCACGGTAAGTGGAATTTTTTTCCCAGTCTTTATAAACGTTCCCCTACAACATACCGAAACCGAAATGCGCCATTTTAATATCACAATGTGTTTGTTATCATCAAAACTTGTTAATAATAATAATAATAATAATAATACAAATATTTATTGTGATACATATCATTTACATTTCATTACATACCATAATTGCCATTATGGGCTAACAACCGGAGATTTCTGCCATCGTCAATTTTCTATTTGCATTAAACAATTATACATTGGAAAAAATTTAATAATGTTGTTTGTGTTTACATTGTTGAGTGATGGAAATTTTCAGGGATTCATGGGTTATATGGGCTAATATGTTGGTCAATTAGTTCTATATTGTTGTTGATAATGAATAGTTCTTTTAATATTTGTCTCAATTTGTCTCAGATTTATTGGGAAATTTAGGATTTACAATAGAGGAATCGGTTAGTAGGATTAAAAAGTGTATTACCCCAACAATCCACTTTTTAATCCTTTTCAATGTAGTTAAAATTGTTTTTTTGATTAAATTATAATTGTAAATATTATATAATTACATTTCATGAGTATAGAGATCTCAACTCCCATACAAGATAAATGGCTCGAGATGCGCAAATATTGATATTTGCGTCCATCCATATTGCATAGAAAAATATCGTATTCATGCTATAACTGCAAAAAAAACTGTTTGAAATGTACTCATAAATCAGCAGAAGTTGCACAGCACAAAAGGATTGATGTTATTTTTCTATTATTTTGTCAAATTTTATTCGTTACATATTTTGTTATTCTTTGAATTGGAAGTTTCATTGGTTATAAAAACTAGTTATTTATTACTATTAGAAACACTGTCAATGTTAATTTTCAATATATCTTGGAATAAATTTTAAATACATAAAATAAATGTGGATACCGGATTTCATTGTTTTCAAAAGTTTGACGAAAGTATAATAGATCACCTTCCTAAATATGCAAGGAAGACATTTAGTGTGAAAAAATATATAGACGGTGCCGAACATTGGAGAGCGTGTGTTTTAACCCCATGGGGCGAATTTTCACGATTCACCTTTCACAGTTTTTCAGAGGTTTTCTGTCGGAAAATACCGGGAAGTTAAACTCCTCTTAGCTTCTCCATTTACCGGCCCTATGGTTGATAGTCCTATTAAGATGGAAGTTATTTTCTTTTATCTCAATTAATTGCACATTTTAAAAACAGTTAAATTTTGATTATTTTCTCAAAAATTCCATAAAAAATATCTTATTTCTATTTATTAATTGCAGTTTTGATACTGGTCACGCTTAGGATTTTTTGAAATCGAATCTTTGGCCGTAACATACTGCGACCGTATTAAGAAGTTATTTTCTTTTATATAGACGGAGTCTTCCAGACTTCACATCACCGTGTACGAATCAAACATCGCACGTCGCCACTTACAGTTCTATATAATAATAATCTCAATTAATTGCACATTTTAAAAACAGTTATATTTTGGTTATTTTCTCAAAAAAAAACATAAAAAATATCGTCTTTTTATTTATTGACTGCAGTTTTGCATCTTAGGCTTTTTTGAAATCGAACCTTTGGCCGTAACATACTGCAGCCGAAACTGATCGAAACTGAAAGTCCGACACTAGTCCTGGATACACAGAAAAGTGATATGATATTTACTCGCAAATAGGGTATCGACCCGAGGTTCTCTACTCAATTATAAGTAATATTCAGGTTTATGTAAATTATAAATAATTAGAGATAACGAGCTATAATAGCTAATTGCATTTCAGTTAATTTAATATGAAGCACAATTTATGACAATATTATATAATATATATTATTATATACGCTGATGTAGTGCAGTGGTTAGCACCGTCGCTTTACGAACGGGCAGCCTGGGTTCGAAATCCGGCCCGGATAGTCGGTACCATTTCTCGTTGGAATACAATTAACGATACTTTAGAAAACTCGCGGATGATTTTCTGAAGTCCTAACACCCACATATACTAAGAACGGCAGTAGGACCCGAAGATCGATAGCTAGTTACATAATTGTAACAAATACAGTAACTACTATTGATTATGATTAATATTCCTTACTTCTAAATTTCCAAATAAATATCATTATTATATATAAAGGTTGTGTGTTCTACTTGTTTAGAGCGAGATGATGTTTTTTTGCTAAATTTTTAATTGTGTGTGTTGTTATAAATGTTTTCTTGCTTTGCTTATTATTTTTTGTTTTTAATTGTTATTGTTGTTGTAGTTGTTTAGTCTCATCTGTCATTTGGTATATAGTTTCAAAAAACTTTATTCTTTACTTATTTAGACGTATTGCCGTTTTAGTGTTCTGTGTCGTTTAGTGTTCAATGTTGACGTTGAGTAAACTGTATATTTTATTTGTTCTTTTGGTTTTTGTTGTTTTGGTTTTTGTTGTTTTGGTTTTAATTGTTCACAAGTTGTTTAGTCTCATCTATCATTTAGTATATGGTTTAAAAAAATATATTCTTAAGTTATTTAGACGTGTTGCTGTTTTAGTTTTCTGTGTCGTTTAGTGTTTAATATTGACGTTGAGTAACCTGTATATTTTAATTATTCATCTTTCTTAATCGTTTCCTCTTGGTTGCTGAAAACTGAAACAACAGTTTTTCCGTATCCTCATTGTTTGTAGAATGTGATTCACTCTTTCCTATCCGGTGTCAACTTCCTTATTTCTTGCCATGATTACCTTTATTTTTGAACACAGTTCTAATTGCACCGTTCCATGTTTCCTCTAGCCGTCCTCTTGTCCTTTTTCCACTTGCTCTTGCTTTCCACGCTTGCTTTACTTGCCTTGTATTGCTCATCCTCTTAATATATTCGAACCATTGCAGTTATCCCTCTTCTATTTTCTTCTGTATCGATGATGTTTCCCAAAATTTCCATAATCTCTTCATTGCGTATTCTAACTTTCGTTGTAACTCCTTCAATCATTTTTTAAAATTTCATTGTTACTGCTTGCACTCTTGATGTCCGTCTTACATTCATTACTCTAGATTTGCACCCAAAATTGTGTTGATCCAAGTTAGTATCGGCGTGTAAATCGATACAAAGGTTGCCATTTTTTGTTTTCTTTGATATTTTTTTCACACATTGTATACTATCGCAGCTGATTTTATTCTATTATTAATGTTCCCTTACTTCCTCCCTCTTCTGATAATATTAGCCTTACTCCAGCTCTAGCATTTTCCATATCCCTAACCCCACTATAGTAGAAAGTATTTCCATCTTCAAGAAATATATTCCCCTCTCCCTTATTTTTTGTCTCTGTAAATGTATAATATCACAGCTGATTTTATTGTATTATTAATGTCACTGTTGTACCTTCTGGTTTTATCTAATATTGTCACTAGATATTTAAAGCTGTCTACTTGCTGTAAGCTTTCCCAGTTCACTTGTATCTTTATGTTTTGTCTTCATTTCGTATCAATATAACTTTTGTCTTTTCCTTGTTTATTTTTAATATTCGCTTCTTCCCACCTTCTCAAATTCTCATTTCGCACATACTAATATATCATCTGCAAATGCACATTCAGATTGTCCGATTTTGTCCATATTTTTCTACCCTATAGTGATCCCTTTTGTTTGTCCTTTGATTTCTTTTATTAAGTCGTCCATTATTATTACCTACATAATAGGGGGCTCAAAATTCCTCCTTGCCTCAATCCTTGTGTTGTTTTGAATTATCTGTTATGAGTTCTTATGTACTTTCTTTGTTTACTGCCTTTATTGCTTCTATTAGTCCATCTCCCACTGATTTTGCCTCTAGACTCTTCCATCTTTCCTCTCTGGGAATGCTATAAAATGCCTTTTGCAGGTCTATAAAACAACAATATCCTTCCTTGTTATATTCTAACACTATCTCTGTTATTAATTAATTTAATATAGTTTTAGTTATAAAATCAAAAATAAACTTTATTTGTAATACAAATAGGCTAGAATATTCTAAAATGTTGTTTAAATAGTGCATACATTATTTCAAGTTGAAATCAACTTTATAATGGATGCATTTATTATAAATAATAATTGTATTGTATTATTTATTGTTAATTTTGTTCCCACATTTATTGTAAATGTATTATTCTTTTTAATGTACATATTTATAACAACAAGATTGTAAAATCAATAAATGTTATTATTATTATTATTTCCTTTATCGTAAATATTTGGTCATGGCGCACAAGACCAAATATTTACGACAAAGGAAATAATAATAATAATACCATTTATTGATTTTACAATCTTGTTGTTTCGCTCTAAATCCACTTTGCGCATCGTCTAGTCCCTTTTTTATGGCAATTCTTACGCCCGGTTTCTCCAACGAATCTTAAAGCTCGTCTTATATAAGCTCGTCTTATTATTAAGACGACCTTAAACTAGTCTAACGCCCGGCTTCTCCAACGAATCTTAACTAGTTTAAGACCGTCTTAGTAATTCGACAGTCTTAAAGTGTTGCACCAAACAAAAATCGGATCTTAAAACGATAAGACGGTCTTACATTGTAAGAGTAAGTAAGATCTACATATGTTTGGTGCAACATAATAAAAATTTAAAACGAGTTTATATAAGACGAGCTCTAAGATTCGTTGGAGAAACCGGGCGTTAGTTTCCCCTCCAGATTTCTTTCTTACAATTGCCACGGTATGATAAGCAGTGATATTCTTCTGTCGTTTTCGCATTGTCCACTATCTCCGTTTTTGAATATTGGTATAATTACTGCCACTTCTTCTCTTTTGTTCCCGTGCTATTCTGCATATTTCCAGAAGTAATTTCTATACTTCTTGGCTCATGTGCTTTAATTCTTCCAGTGTTATGCCATAATGACTAGCCTAGTTTTACTTTTTTCAATGCTTTCTTGAATTCTTTTTCCGACATTATATCTTTGTCGATTTTTATCTCTTTTTCTTTCGATATCTAGCTTCAACCTTTACGTCTGTCCTCTAGGTTTTTACATTCTGATCCTAGTAGCCCAGTAAAGTACACCTTCCATCTGTTCATTATGTCTTTGTCGTTTGTATTTCGTCATATTACATCTTGATTTGTTTTATATGCCTTCTTTTGTTGTTCCTTATATTTTATCTTATAGAAAAGCTTTTGGTTACATAGATTTTTTCCAGGCTTCCTGCCATATTCTCCTCTTTCCTCTTTCCTCTTATATATATATATATATATATATATATATATATATATATATATATATAGTGTATCTTCGTAGAGAACACCTGGATAAACTAGAGGAACTCTCACAAAGTAAAGTATATCTAATCACAATCATGTAAATAAGAACTACAATCGTTTGTCATTTCATAGAAGATAAGGAGACTGTGTATGGGCATTGTTAACACATTCATTATTTTTCTATTGTTCAACTTTATGAATTGCGTATAAGTAAATTTGAGTATGTGAAATGTGAAAGAGTAAGAGTAAAATCTCTAATTTCTAGACGGCGATAAAAAGTCATTTATAGAACTTGCCAAATGTAACACCTCGAACTTATTAACGGCGTTAAAGTTATTGGCTATGGATATAAATACTTTAGAGACTGTTATTGATTCAGGTAAACATTTGAATATGTTAAGTTAGTTAATTGTTAATTACTAGTAGATTCTAGCTCACTGTCAAGTACCTATCCAACATTAAAGTGTCGCTTTGTTATCGAATATTCTTCGGTCAAGATTTCATTCGTTCTTATGCATACACGAGATAGTAAATAATTTTGTAATATTTCCTCTCACTAGCTAACAAAAAATATCTGGTTATACAGCAGTAGCTGTATTTGGAAAGTAATAAGCTGACAAGTATACTGAGTCAATTGTAATATATTTTACTACTATTTGGGAAATAAACATTAATTTAAACGAATATTTATGTTTAGTATGATAACATACACATATACAAAAAAAACGTCTATATAGGTATCAGCCCGAGGGCTTTTATGCTGGTAAAGGGAGAAGCTTAGAGAAGTAGGTATTTAACTTAACTTTAAAGAAACGTCTTAAAAGCTGTAGAAGGTGATTCCCGCTTCCTAATGCTCAGTACGAGATGGACGGTGCGCCTCTAATTACTAAACCACTGAGCTGGGTTCATTTATACAAAATGCGGTAATACTTAAAACTGCCAAGTTAACAATTGAACTAAAACATAAATGTATCTATTGTATTTATATAGCTTCTGTTTAACTGCATTCTTCATAATCTAATAGAAACCTAATATTTTTGTTTTATTATATGTTATCATGTGAAGCAATAACGAAAAAACAAAACAATTATCTTTAATTAATATGGTATCATACATACCATATTAATTAAAGATAATTGTTTTGTTTTTTCGTTATTACTTCATATGATAACATATAATAAAACGAAAATGTACACTGCCTCCACCCGTTTTTGTGTGTGCTATTTTAAAAATATTTTTAAATATTACGTTAGAGATTGAAAAGAACTAACATTTTCCACATATCTAGCACGCATACAATTACCAAGTTAACAACAAAACCAAACCAAAAATGTACACACTACAATTTATACTGCCTGTAATTAATTCTATTTCTCAATAAATCTTACACAAACCCAATCTCAGCATTTAATTTTTTTTTCCTGGAAATATATTACAAATTCCAGTGCTTTCACAGTTAGCTTTCCTAGGTGCGATTGAAAAGACTAGCATTTTCCACATTGCGAGCATGCAATTATACAAAAAAATATTTATAGCAGCGTACTAATTAAGAGCTCAATAAAAACAAGTACGTTACAATTTAGATATTACTCCCATGTTCACCACCGTTTCCCTTATTTAGCTTTTCAATAGACGACATTGGTGTCTTACTTCCGTTTATATAACATGCCGCATAACAATTATTTAAGGCATTGACACGCCCTTACGCGACTATTCATTGATGTAGTGTCAAGTGAAGGAGGTGACATAACTTCACTAATTATCTTTAATAATAATAAAAATTAATAATACCAACTAATACACTAATACTCTAATACTCTAATACACCACACAAACATAAGACCTATATACAAATATTACATAGAACAACAGGTAAAAATATTTACATAGAATATACATGATAATTTAATATTATAAAGTAAAAGAACACCATATAGAAGGTGTTCTATAATTTGCGTTACAAATAAACACCTTATAGAAAAGACGAGTATGATAAAAATTTAAATGAACCCTCGAATTATCAGATTTTTCCTCTTATTTATTGCGTAACAAAATGAAATTAATTCATCATAAAAAAGCGAATTAATATTATGTTGGTATAACTATTAACTTGGTATCTTATTAGTCAACCTTTGATATAAAATGTAAGGATTCACGATTAGGGTTTACAAAACAAAATTTGGTTATGACTCATGACACATGACAAAACTAACTATTTATTGACAGCCTAGATGTAAAAGTCGATGAATTTCATAACTAAGTATTCAGTCACATATATGCCGCACTAGATCGTAATCAATTGGTCAATGTGGACGTCAATAGCACAGATATATAAAAGCAATCATACATACAGCAAATACAGATTGCGGCTCTTTTTAACCTCATGTGCCTACCCCTGCAAGCGACTTTTGGAGCCTTTTTTTCCATCGTTAATATATAGATATAGAGATTTATTAGCACTCGTTACTATAAAAGCATATGTTAAAATATTGAAACAACTAACATTATAAACTTAATAAATCGTAAATAGACACATACATTCTGTTGCCTACGTTTAAATGTGGCTTAATTAATGTGATTGTTAATTGCAATATGTTTTCAGATAAGAATCTTAACATAATTGGTTAGATAATAAAATTAATTGTAATCAGCGATTATAAAAAAAAACACCAGTAATTTACTTTTTAATGTCTTTCATCGCAATTTCAAATTGAAATCAATTTAATTGCGTTTTTATTATGTTTATTGTAGCCATAAATGATATTAATTGATACATCCTGTTATATTGCAATAAATTAGTCGAGTATTATGCTAATGAAGGTTATAATGCATTCGATCAGTAACAGATTTATTTCATGTACTTAAATAACTGCTCTTTATTGCTTAATTGATATTTATGTTGGAACTCCTTGTTATATGTTTACGAAATATCAAAAGCTGTTATAACAGCTTTTGATATTTATTTATATATTATATTTATGAAATCGTATATGTGTTTTGAAAACCCTAACACATGCATGCCTGTATTATATACAGGCATGCATGTGTTTTTAAGATACCCTAATACATATAGGATTTCATAAATATAAGTTTTTATTTATAGCAACGATGACTTAAATAATGCCATTTAAGAGTACAAAGAAAATGAATGTTATTCATGTTCGAAAAATGACGTCATCCAAGTCATCATTTTTGTCCCGGAATTGTTGAAGACTTGTCCATACAAATGGAATTGCTCGAATTTCTTGAGTTATGGCTAGAATTTTCGAATCTTCAAATATTCAACCTTTTTTTTATTGATCGGTAGCCCCCATAAGAAATACTCACACGTTGAAAGATTCGGTGATCGTGTGGGGTATTCTACATTCACACGTAAGGCAATGATTCCTTACATTCCCCAAAAAAATATAAGGCTTTTTGCCAGGGCGCCTCATTGCCGTGCGCGTGGATGTAGAGTTCCTATTGAATCGAACTCTAGGGAGATGTCTTCTCAATTTAGGTATATATTGTATGCTATTCTATTTCGCATTTAGTAAAAACTCAATACAGTGTCATAATTTGCACCATTTGAAAAGTATAGTGTATTCCACCCTTATTTTATTGAAAGAAAGTTACGTCGGTTAAGTAGAAATAGTGTTATCGAAAATATTATCATGTTACACAACGTAATTAAATAAACGAACAGAGTATCTCGCTGAGTGCTCTTTTGTCACTAACGCCCAGTTTCTCCAACGAATTTTTACTAGTTTAAGACCGTATTATTATTAAGACCAAACCAAAATCGGATCTTAAAACAATAATACGGTCTTACACTGTAAGACTAAGTAAGATCTTCATATGTTTGGTGCAACAGAATAAAAATTTAAGACGTGGTTATATATAAGACGAGTTTATATATAAGAGGAGTTTATATAAGACGAGCTTTAAGATTCGCTGGAGAACTCGGGCGTAAAATTTCTATACTGGTTTTAAAAAAAAGTTTTAAGAGGAACTTATTCATTATTAAAGACAAATATGTTTCCCTAAAATTTTAATATTGTTTATTTAAAAAAAAGAATATTATTAAAGGTCCTCAATCCATATAATTAAGTAGTATGTCCACATCATTCTTTTGTAGACAAAATCACCTGGTGTCTTCGATATTCTATCTATCAGTTGTGAAACGTGAATTGCCGTACATAAATCCATTAGTGAGAGTTGGCCCGATTAACT
This sequence comes from Lordithon lunulatus, assembly GCA_963942505.1. Taxonomy (NCBI): domain Eukaryota; kingdom Metazoa; phylum Arthropoda; class Insecta; order Coleoptera; family Staphylinidae; genus Lordithon; species Lordithon lunulatus. The sequence continues at coordinate 14,715,168 of OZ012667.1, read as the reverse complement.
TCCAAACAATTTAAATAATTCACCCTTTAAGCCTCAAAAGATTTCTACAAAATTTATTATAGTGATATTTACAATGCTTTTATCTGCGATCTATTCCAGATATTTTTAACATATGAGCGAAAATATCAACAAGGAAATGTTATTTAGTACTTCGTTGCATTATGTAATTGTAAATATTTTCATCGCGAAGAAACCTCTATTTACTACTTTGAACTGTGTTTAATTTGCACGTTTTCACTCAATAATATTATGTAATATCGCTAACCATCTTCCCGCATACGGCGTTGTAGAACTATAATACGCTTAAAACTACGAACAATCAAAAATTATATAATCTATTCAAATCTATTGCAATACCCACACACACACACGTGGTTACATAACGCAATTTATATGTGACATCTCACCTTGAAATTGCGATTCATAGAGATTATAACATTATTCTAATCAGATACACGGCGAATCCTGATTAATCAAAGAGATCATATATTACAAAAAGATATATTTTACTTCTTACATGTTTATTGTAGGTAGGTCAGATACATGGCGAATCCTGATGAGATTATACATTACAAAAAAAAACAAGTTATATATTATTATTGATTTATTAGATGTTTGTAGATAATAAATCTATCAAATACACTTCCTGTCGCTGATAGATCTCCGTAAATTACTTGGAACCTAACATAAAATAATATAACGTAATTCGCGATCTTTTCAAGGAGAATGTTATAATTTTGTCACCTTTATTTGTCAGAGTGTAATTGCTAGAATAATTAAAATATTGATTGAATGTTGAGCGGGTACATCCACAGACCTTGGATCGGTTCGTTAAGTACCAAGCCATCACGCTATACGATGAGGAAATCATATAATTTTGATTAACACGGCGGTGTATCTGTATCATTAACGTTTGTTAATAAACGTCTCACTGAAGGTTGATATGTATAAAGATGTTAAATTATGGGACATTTTAATTTTGTTATTATAATCACATAACATAGTAATTTCATGCTATAATGAGGTGATGTGCTCAAACAACGGTTTTATGTGGTAATGTAATTGCGTTACATGGAAAAAGTGGTTTTATTGTGATATCAGTGCCTTTCGTTTATCACTCTGGGCTGGTACGGATTTATTGTTTCTTGTTCTCGGCCCTTACAACCGGCGGCGCACAACTGCAAGACCTGAGGGATACTGCACACCACGGGGGCGACTAGCAATGATAAACCATACTAAACGAAAGCGCCTTAGGTATGGTAGAAGTTAGGTTTTGTAATTTACCGATGCTTTATGTTATTTTCGGTTGTCTGTCCGGCTTCCAGTTTTACTAACATAGGATTGTAGTCTGTTTCTGCGTCTGAGCCCAGGTAGATTTTGGCCGATTTGATGGTATTCCGGTATCGCTTGTTTATTAATACATATTCTTAAGGATTAGTAACACTTGGTTCCAACTACATCAACCACACCACATAGTACGATATCAAATAGACTTCATACTAGTCGACAAGAGATATCGCAATGGTGTACATAGAGTGAGAACGAATCCGGGGGCGGACCTTGGGTCAGATCAAAACCCCATAATAGCTCAAGTAAGATTCCGCTTTAAAAAGATAAAGCGTAAAATCATTAGAAGACCAAACATATAGGCAATCAAAGATCCAAACCTGCAAAAGAAATTAAGGACGAATCTCAACACTGAACTAAAAAAGACCTGTTCGTCACAAGAGCAAACGGTTGAGACAGTATAAGATCAACTTACGCAAATATTTAAAAATATTCAAGAAACATTGAAAGCACCAAAGGCTAATAAACAAAAGCAGTGGATGCCAGAAGAAATCATGAATTTAATGGATGAACGAAGAAAATATAAAAATGTGGATCAGCAGAAATATAATCAACTGAACTCAAACATAAGAAGAAACATTAGAAATGCCAAACAAAAATAAATGGAAGAAAGATGCCAAGAACTTGTAGAACTACAAGACAAACACGATCTGTTCAACCTCCAGAAAAAGGTGAAAAAAATAGCTGGAAATACCAGAAACTATCTTCCATCCAGACTAGTAAATGAGGACAATCAACTTTTGACAAATAAAAAAGAAATGAAACAAGAGTGGACAAAGTATATCAAAAATTTGTTCGATGGCGAAACTAATTTACCACATCCAAATGAAGGTGAGACACTGGCCCGTACATCATACATCAAGTTTATACAAGAGGAAAATACAGACATTCTTGTACTGTTGTATGGTGTTGAGGCTTGGAAATTGAAGATCAGTACTATGAACAGAATAGAAGCGTTTGAGATGTGGATCTATCGAAGAATGCAGAAAATATCTTGGGTGGAGCAAATAACGAATAATGAGGTTCTTAGATGCATGGACAGAGACAGAGAGCTATTGGCCACTGTGAAGAAACGTAAGACAGCGTACGTAGGACATATCTTACAAGTACAAAATATAGCCTTCTAAAATTAATAATGGAGGGTAAGATAGAGTGTCGCCGTGGTCCAGGACGAAGGAAATGCTCCTGGTTAAAGAACATAAGGACTGGACTGGTCTGTACTCCCACTCATTGTTCAGAGCGTCACAAGACCGTGCGGAATTTGCCATGATTGATGCCAACTTTCAGTAATGGAGAAGGCACTCAAAGAAGAAGTCTGGTATTTCCTAATATTGTTACTTTTATCCACTGTCGATTTTCTTGACATCAGTATCAGTCTATCTCCTCTTTCATTCCTTATTCAAAGTTCAAAATCCTCAACAATGTATTCTACTTTTCCTTTGAATAATCTTGGTATTGAAATCCAAATACATTTGCCTGTACAATACGTGAAATCATATCCTCGGGGATTTATATCATCTGTATTTGGTATAATACTTACGAGGATATTTTCGAAAATATTCAAACAACTTTACTGGCAGGAAGTAATAATTTTGATCTCCAATATGAAGAAACATTATCTCTGAAGAATAAATTAACGAGTTCTATAGATAAGCGTAATGAGCAAAGCCACGTGTGAATTAGAATCTTATACATTGTGCCTTGTGTATGTTTTTCTATTCCTTTATGTTTTAGTTGTTTTTAGTGAACAACTCTTGAATTTTTATAATAATTGTGAAATCTCCGTATATTTTTTGTGATACATAGAGCCTGTACTATGTAAAAAAAAATGGCTCTATTTCTTCCTTATTCTTATCACACCTGGATTATATTAAGTATCCCTTGTGCTATTTTTGCTCTTATAATAATAACTGTATGCGACAGATATGAAGTTGGTTATGGACTGTATGAAGATTTTGTATACTACTATCGATACTCCATTTCATTGTTCTGGTTCGTTATTATTCGAGTAGTATATTTTTGCTTGATGGTTAATTTGCATTTCACCTGTGCCGGACTATCTAGTTTTTCTCAGTCCTATTATCTTTACTTCGTGTCCTTGCATTTCTTGAGGCATATTGTGCATTTTTCCTGCTTCAAATAAGGGTTTAATGGAGTATGTTCCGATCTTGATTACTTTCTTCGTTTTTGCTATTTTCAGAACTTGTTAGTTTCTGAAATAAAATGTGGCTTAGTCCGAAAAAACTACGCGATGAAGTAAAGTTGAATCCTTGAGTTTTACCAGCATTTGCTTAGAGCATACACTGAAGTTCTTCCTATAGATAGACCAAAATCTGCAACTAGGGCAGAAAAATCGTACTTTTGTCCTTTATTAAGGTTCTCGCACCTCTTCAAGAAGGGCAGCTCAGTTCCATGATGTTAGTTCCATCCTAAGAATTTTTGAAAACGATCCAGTATAATCCGTACAAGTGCCATTTGGTTCAAGAATTGTCTGAGCTGAAATTGATAGAGGACAACGTTTTAGTGCTTCTTGCCCTCTATCAATTTCAGCCCAGATAGTTCTTGGACCAAATGGCACTTTTACGGATTATACTGGTTCGTTTTGAAAAATTCTTAGTAAGGAACGTTCACTAGCATGTGGAACTGAGCTGCTCTGATTGAAGAGGTGCCAGAATTCTTAACGAAGGTCAAAAGTACGATTTTTCTGCCCTAGTTGCAGACTTTGGTCTGGCACTTCTTGGTCTATCTATAGGAAGAACTTCAGTGTATGTTCTAACTCTATATCCACGAATCATTAATAGTATAATATTTCCTTTTCACTTAATTTTTGCGGCGTTTTTTAACTAATTAACATTGACTCATAAGAAATTACTACTAATAAGCAGGCCTTTAGAATGTTCACTTTGATTCCACAGCACTAAAACAAATTGTAGTAACATTAAAAAACTGTCCTTTTTTCACTCGGCCATTCATACCTGCAGTTTGCACTTGTACATGTACACAACTATTCATTTTAAAATAAATTCACTATTGTAAATACAATAATTCTCTGTTCTCGGTTTTCGGTTCTCGATACCTTAGAAAACTGTTGTCGGCTCTCGTTTTTTAGTACTTATATTCCAAGTTCTCGATTCCTGAATGTTCTCGACGAACGAAGTTTTCGATTCTCAAAAGTTCTCGATTCTCCCCATCACTAGTATTATCTATGTATATTATACATTTAAATTTATGTTTGGCTTTCAATTACTACTTTTCTTATGATCACTTAACACATACGATGTAGAGTGCCGCTTATAATTTAGAAAACCAGTCGCCCACGGAGATCAAAAGTTTAGCCACCCCTGCACATTTTTGAAAAAATATATATACAGCGTTGTTCCGGGACTTTCGCTGAACACTGTATACGTCACAATAAATAATTTGATGAGAAATATTGGTTGAGAGGGGCTGAAAGACCACGGACGATGGTCTCTTGTACATGTATGTATATCTTGTATGTATATCGTGTATGTTACAATAAATATATCTTCTTCTTCTAGTTGAGAGTTTATAGTGGTTAGGATTAGTGAACAAGTAATGTCTGTTTCTTATTTTAAACATGTATAACGATTTTGCGTTTCTTACGTTCGGGGGAAGATGATTATAACATATATAATTAGATGTGTTATTACAATTATACTTTTATACGGAAAAATTATAATTGACAATCATCTACAATTTTTTTTGTATCTATATTATGCAACTACTTTTATATTAATATTTGTCTTTGTATGATGTGTATATATCTTGAAATAAATATCGTTATTACTAATACTATTATCATAAGTTGGGTTTTGTTATATAAAATATTATTATAATATAATAATATTTTATATAACAAACCCCAACTAATGATAATAGTAGTAGTATAGTTTAAACTTGAATTTAATGGTCTTTTGTTTTATTAAGATGGTCGTAAAACTAATTTTTAGTATATTTTTTTGAATATTGTTCATGTCAAATGTGGCCCATTTTGTATTGTTCGCATTTTAATAAGCGAATTATACGGTTATGGACTATAAAAACTAAGCCAGCTGGGCGAACAATAAGACGAAAATATTAAGTAGAAAGTTGCACAAATTATAAATTATGCTTGCATTATATTATATTCATTAAGAATAGACATGTAATATGTATTTACATATAGTATGTACGTTTTATTGTGCATAAAACATGTGTTAATATTAGGTAATGTGGAACAAATTTTAACCTTGCTCATTGTAGTCTTACATTAATATAAGATAATGAACAATGGTTTATGTCCTTTCTGACATTTAGGATTTAGGATTTTACAGGACAAACAAATTTGACGTGGTTACTGTTGGCGCGGATTGTTAAGTTCTTTTGAGCTTTCAATAAAAAGTACGCATTGGCATGGTATACAATTTATGTATGTCAATAAGTACACATTGTTGTTGGCTATATTATTTTGTAAGAATTCGTGACAATATTTTGTAGTTATAGACCAGTAACATAGTCAGTGTGAGTAGAGACTGTAGTGTCGTTGATTGGTGTGGTTTTGAAATCAAAACCCTTTATTTGTTGCTGATGGTGTACGAATTTTATTGTTAATTTCTTACAATCTATTGCGTTATACACGTTTTGATGCGCTAAGCAATGTATTGTATATGCGCCAATGTGTTTTATGTCTTTTTATTAGCACCTAGAGGGTTGTGCGTGCGCCGACGGTGCGCTGTCACTTTGATGAAGGAGGGAACAGAAAAAGCGTGCACATTTGCGCCGCGACAGACCATAGTAGATGGCATAGTAGATACGAATATATAGCAGTATCTACGTTTTATAACTACGAATGATGGCAATCCTATAAAATAAGACCTTAGGAGCAACGTACATTACTGGCGAAGAGCTACTGGAAAATCAAGAATCGTATGGATCACCAATATCAGAATCGGAGGGATCATGAGAGTAACGCACACCATAGTTAAGGACATCAAATTGTACCAGCTAAGATGGTGCTAATGCCGGATAAAAGACTCCCAAAGCAAATATGGGGATGGACATCAGAAGGAAGAAGGAAAACAGGAAGACCAATGAAAAGTTGTGGAGAGCGTATTATGGTTTTCTCTAGTTTTTCACCGACCTTATATTTTTACTCTACGCCCCCAACTGCATTAGTAGCTATCGCCTCCCTCCAAGGACTCTACTTAGAATATTATTTTATATAATAACTACAATAATAGATATCTAATACAATAATACATATATAAAATAAACTTAAACCAACTTCGTCGGTAAATTAAATGATGTAATTCTGTTATTGTAAAAAATAGCGGTATATGATAAAATAATGTATATTGACCTCATCAATCCATGTAAAACAATGTACACAATAAAATAAAACACATTTGATTAATTCTATGCAACTCTTTTAATCGTGTACTCCTAAAGCCGCCTAATGCGTATTTCAACACGTTCTAAATTCCGCAATAATGTTTATCCTTTTTCCAGCAACATGCTTTACCGATTTTACGTACAAGCTAAATTGTTCAGCGCAGGCAATGCCGTAATACCGCTGTACATATAATTGAAATAATTGAACGCGAATTGTCAACAATGCTTAACGTAAATGTAACTTCATTATTACGGATTAGTATTAATGAAAACGAAACCAATTTGTTATGATTGAGCAACTCGAGGAAGTCTATTATTTGCGCACAGGTGATTTATGCTTGTCTCAGTTTAGTCACATTTCTTAATGTTCCGCCGCGGGTTACTTTACGATGTTAGTAGTATTTGTAATGCAATGTTTGTATGCTAACTAGATTATAGCACTTTTTCAAAGCGAAAATGGTGAAATTTTATCAAAATAATGATGTTAATTATCATTTTCACGTATGCTATATTATTCTGGGCAATCATAATTATAGTTGAATCAAAGAAATGGGTCAAATAAGGTGTAAATAAAGAGACAGTTTCGAATGTTTGTAGTAGTTTATTAGGGTAGTGCAGCAATTAAAACGCTATTTTTACTTGAGTACACTTTACTTCCTTTTGCCAATATTTCGTAGCTTACATAGCTACTTCATCAGGGCACGGAGTATGTGAATTAGCTATTGATCTAGATGCAGAACACAAAAGGTATTTCCAGGAAATTATTAATTCAAAAAATGGCTGACGATGAAATAATTTACATTTGATATATGAAATAATTTCCTGTAAATACCTTTTGTATGCTGCATCTAGATCAATAGCTAATTCACATATTTCGTGCCCTGATGAAGTAGCTATGTAAGTTACGAAATATTGGCAAAAGGAAGTAAAGTGTACTTCAAGTAAAAATAGCGTTTTAATTGCTGCACTACCCTAATAAACTAGAAACATATTATACTTATACAGCAAAATATATATTTACTCTCTCTCTCTCTCTCTATATATATATATATAATACATTTCAAAAAGTTATATAGAATTTATTGGACAAGGTTAGTTTTTTGTATGTTAATGCATGTTTATAATAATAGATTGATTTCATTTAATATGATACTATTATTATTTATTATTTGCATTATTGTTATTAATAACCCAGATCGCAATTGTTTTCGTTTGTTTAATTGTCGATAGTTTCCTGACTATCGATACTCTCATAGTAACTATCGATAGTTTGATATTTTATATTAGATAGTGCCCATCACTAGTAAATACGGTTTAAATCATACAATACTAAAATTATGTATTCGTTACTATTACATAGCTGCTGCAAATTTATAAACAAAATTATCTAATACTCTCGCTTTCATTCTTTCACTATCGTGCTCACTGGCGGCGTCATTGAACGCTTTTACTGACCTACGTCCGCAGACCTTGAAAACTGGGCATCCTGTCTATAATAACATGGATATATGTAATATAATGAAATGCAAGTGCTACTCAGTTAAGTAGTAATGTAATGTCAAATACATCATCTTAATACAACACGTTTCAGACAATTAAGCGTAGACTGTAATTTACATACATTATGGAATGTATCCGCCTACAATTTGTATTTAATTCTGATGAATATTTATAGAAGTTTTGTGAAAATAGGTTTCAATTAGAAGTGATTGGGGTAATTATAACTTTGTTGTGGCTATTGCAAATTAATGTGTAATGGACTGTTCGCCTTTACTACCATTTACTGTTAAACCTATAACAGCAATTCTTTACGACGGTTTATTTTAGAACGTAAAATTCTTACACAAATGATTTTTTATGAGAAAATCTGCGTTTATTAGCAGAATTAAAACAGATGCAAGGTTTTGCCCATTGGAGCAAACAAGTTAAATTTTGCAAGTATCCGGGATTTCATTTTTATCTTCCGTAAAATAATCTACTTATTATAATATGAGAAACAATCTTCAGTTTTGACTATTGGGCATATATATGGCAGATAGGCAGCCACATTATATTAAATATTTTATGAGGTTGTTACATAAGCAAATAATTTTCTACTATCTACTATAATTTAAAACGAAACCTTCTAAAATAATAAGAAAAAATGTAAAAACAAAAACATTCTAAAACTTAGTTACTATAAATGTATTGATATAGCATCTTATTGGGATGTTTAATTGTTGTCCGTTTTGTCAGTTTCTTTATACAAAATATGTCTAGTATCTTTGTCATGGGTGAATTTACATTTTAGTTGCACGTATCTGTCTGAAATAATTGGGATTTTGATATGATTTAAATATAATGTATTGTTCAATATGTTGTGTAGCGGATTATTAGGGTGGCTTAATTTGGTAATTACTTTCAACGAGTTACTCCCTACTTTCAGCATACATGTTTTAATTTTGTCCATGGTGTCTTCTTCTTGCAAATTTTATTTGTCCACTCCTATATGTTGGCCGCTTCCTTATTTTTCCACTTATTTTGGGCAATTTTTCCCGGCGCTTTCCTGGATGCAGTATGTTCACCCTGGAAAGAACACTAGAAAGAATAGCACAACTAAAACAGAGGTGGGGCGGCCACATAGCGAGACAGGACCTCCCAAGATGGACAGATAATCTAGCTAGATGGCTCAAGGGGCACAAAAGCAGCTGCTCAACTCAAAGAAACTAAGAACATTTCTGTGAATTAATTGTTCATTCAATTTAATGCTAATGAGAAATATTAAATTTTTCGCTCTCGTTATGTAATATTCTATGTATATTCTTCCACTTCTGCTATATTGCTAGAAAAATTCAACTTTTATAACAATATTTGTATAGATTTTTAGTTGTAATTAATATATAAAACTACAAATTTATAGTAAGTATATCTTTCTGTCTAGATTTTTTTTAAATTTAATATTTTTGCTATGCTCTGTATAAATCAATTGGAAACATTCTAATGATCTAGATGGCGGGAAAATATAGTCCCGCCATCCAGATCATCTTTGCAATCGAGTAGCATATATTTCTGTTTAATGCCATTTCTGGAACCACAATTTTGACGCAATGGAGGGTAGTTTTGTGAGGTTTAAGCAAATATTTGATATCAAGCATTTGTTCCTTCTGCAACCTTGCCATGCGATCAAACACGAATTAGGATTATTTATTCTATGAGACAGTTTAATGTTTTCTTCTTGTACTTTCTAAGTACACCCAAAATGGGATATTTTCCTGTGTGTACACTTTTCTTTGGAATTTAGCGAACTGACTTTTCTCTACGATATAATTAACGTTTCTTCGCTTCCTCGGCTTTCCACGGTTGTACAGTTTTCCTACTCGAACTAGAAATACACGTGCTATTTTTCCGTGAGCTAAAAGGATGAATGTTTTAAATTACACATTTCCTAAATTTCTACCACCACCTTCTTCTTCCTAAAGTGGTGTCTCCTATCGGTCGTTGGCAATTATTATTGCTATTTTATTCTTCGAGGTTACAGACAGCTAGCTCGGAAGAGTTCCATTGATATTTTTCAAAACCATTCACAGAAATTCTTTAATTACGATGTTCTGCGCTGTTCTACGCTTCTTTTGCATTGGAAATTAATGTTTCCTCGGTTTTCCACAGTTGTTTCTACACAAACTAGAAATACACGTGCTATTTTTCCGTGGGTTAAAAGGATGAATGTTTTAAATTACACATGTCCTAAATTTCTATCACCACCTTCTTCTTCCTAAAGTGGTGTCTCTTCTCGGTCGTTGGCAATTATTATTGCAATTTTGATATTCGAGGTTGCAGCTAGCTCGGAAGAGTTCCATTGATATTTTTCAATTCCATTCACGGAAGTTCTTTAATCTCAATGTTCTGCGTAGTCCTACGCTTCTCTTGCCCTGGATCTTCCCTTGCATGATCATTTGGAGAGTAGACTATCTCTCTCCTCTGGTAATATTTTGCGTTTTTAGTTGTCATAAGTAGTTCCTTTTCTTAAAATTTCTTAAGGCCCACCTCGTTGTTTTGGCTTCATTCTAGCCTTCCCACCCGAAGAATCGATTGGGAAAATTGACACTCCGGATATTGATTTAGAATTGAATGAGGTCATGATGATCTTTTTGTGTGGGGAATTCCCTGTCGATTTAGAATGCAGTATTTCGCGTGGCTTACTGCATATTGATTCATCAGCCCTTTGGGGCGATTTCCCACCCCAAACGACATGAGGATGCCAATGCTCTATTCTGACTACTCCACCCGGAGCTGCTAGTCAGCAAGAGGGGTCTGCTTATCCCGGCAGATACTCTACGGATGCAGTTTAATGTCGTGCCCAGGACAACCCGCTCTATCAACCAATAATAAACAATGTGGTATGCATTGGTTATCCTGTTTACATTATTAAACATGTTTTAAAGTAAGACTAATGGGTACGCGCTAATTATGAAGAATGACAGTGAAAACTTTCTCGACTTTCTCGACTTTCCAGTAATTCCTAGCTTTTCCAGCCCTAGCTGGAATAACTCTCCTATTTTTGTCGTCCGTCCCTGTAATATTATGGATGAATAGATGAAATATAACAAAGAATAGTGAATTTTGAAGCTAAATTAGTGGCAAACTTAATTGTAATATCGTATACTTTGGACCAAAATTTAATTTAGTGCGATATTTTAAGGATAAAGTTATTAATAGACCAAAATAAACAAACATATGTTTCAAATATTGGATTGTTAATTGTGATAATTCATTTTAAAGGATAAATTAAACGATTTGTTACTTTGTTTTTTATCACACTTCAGTTACACTTTGCAACTAGTTTCGGCTAAGCTCTGGCCATTTCAACGGAGGAGCTCGAAAATGGCTAGAGCTTAGCCGAAACTAGTTACAAAGTATAACTGAAGTGAGATAAAAAAAGCCCAAATATTTAAAACCATCCACTCTCTCAATTATTCGTCTATTCATTTCAGCTCCTCCGCCCTATTCCTAAACATCATCCATTTAGTCTTTTCAACATTCACCACTAGCCTCCTCCTATCAAGGTATTATCCCATTCGTCCCATCTCTTTCACTCTCTTGACTACCAGCACTATGTCATCCGCGTACGTCAACATTCACACCTTGGTTCTACTCACCACGACCCTACCGCCTGTCCACTCCTTGATAAATATATAACGTATTATTATTTTATATTTTAAGATAGTAAGCGAATGTACATCTTCACTTTTACAAGTATTAGGGAAAAATCATTTTAGGCATATTATAACATATCCCAAAAACTAGATCTGATACTATTAGCGTTGACTGAAATATTGAAATATTACCTAGAAACAGTTAAACATCGCAGTCACCAAAATTTATGTAGTAGTAGAATAATATGTCCTAGCACATTATTACTGAAACTTTTTGGCCCGCGACCTCCCTTTGCACTTAAAAATGTCAAAGGACCCGCTGAAGAATGGGTATGTTTGGAAAAACATCCCGAATTATCCATTTATTCTTTAATTTTTTTTCTGCGATGCCCAACCTCCCCCCAAATATTTTTCGCGACCCCCACTTTGGGAATCACTGTCCTAGACCAATGGGAGTTACATCCTTTTAAAAGAACACCCAATCCCAACATATTTATCCACAATAATTTACAATTGATTGTTTGATAGATAGATAACACTAAATGCAATGTAAAAGGAATATACTGATAACATTTTATTAATAAAATTCATTAAATAGTTAAGGAAATAAAAAAAATTACATATAAAACCTTCTTAAACTGCTCTCCTGTAAAGTCAGAGAAATGTGACATAGTGTTTGTTCTATACCTACGAGGTACAGATAGAACATTTATGTAATATTTTATACAAATGTTAGTAGATCAGATACGGTCCGTTATCAAATATTCGAATAAAACTACCTCTTATTGGGGGTCGAATATAGTTATGTTATTGTCTTTTCATTATATTTGAATGTTTATAGTAGTGGTAGTAGTTACTGTATTTGTTACAATTCTGTAACTGGCTATCGTCCTTAGGGTCCTTCTGCATTGTGTTTGAGTATTTGTATGTATTAGAACTTGCTACTACAGAATATCATCCCAGCGTTTGGTAAAGTTTCGTAATTGTATCGACAAATAGTATCGAACCCGGGCCGCCCTTTCGTAAAGCAGGGTTGCTAACCACTGCACTACATCGCCTTGTAATGTGTTCTATTTTATCGATTTATTGCATTCCTAGTTCACTAAACTCAGTGAAATTTATGTGTAAATTCAAAAAAGTATGTATCATCATTAGAAATTGTATACTTTTCATTACGTGTCACAGTGAAGTTAATTATTTAACTTTATTTCAATGAACGATTATTTTTTCATAAACATCAATAAATACTATGCTATTCTATTCTATTCTATTCAATTCACAATTAAAGCTGGTGAAATGTATGTGTAAATTAAAAAAATATGTATCATCATTAGCAATTGTTTACTTGTAATTCTGTTACAGTGGAGTTAATTATTTTACTTTATTTCATTGAACGATTTTTTTTTCAATAACATCAATAAATATGATATTATTCTATTTTATTCAATTCACAATTAAAGATATGAATTTCAATTTATTCTAGCAATAAATAAAAGATAAAAGAGGGTTTGTAATGGAGTCGTTGACACCCGACACAAACATCTTTTCCTATCTCACAAATCCTGCAAATTCTGCAAGGAGAATCAATCTCTTTCACTTTCTCCAATAAACTATGCAAACATGATGCACATTCTCGGGAAGATGTATTTTCTTTCTATATTTTGCAGACTCGCGTGTTCCCTCGGTATACAGTTTAATGATGTAAGCCAACATTATATCACCATTGCAATCCTATTGCATCAATGAAGAAGTAGCTACTCAATGTGCACATATAATTATTATTCACTCGACGGCTATTGTGTGATGGTTTTACTAATTTTATGCTTGTGTTTCACATTGGCAACAAAGAACATAACTTAGAATTTGTTGTACAGAATGGAATTACTGATCCATAATTGTATGTATTAGTTTATGTAATATATTCATTATTTATTAAAAGTTGAAAATTTATTATATGATTTATCTTATATTATATGAAGATACACGATTAAAAAATAATTAAAATGTCTCATAATAATATAATACCGGTTTTCTTTGAAGTTAAGGTAAATACCGAGTGATAAAACTCCTCTGAAATTATCCTTTTACCGGCAGCTAAGCCCCACGACGATTAGCCCTATAAAGATAGAAGTTTTTTGAATTTAAATATAATACTTCGACATCGCAAGGTAAAATGGAATACCAATTATGTATATAATATTATATGAAGATATACCAATAAAATAAATGTATAATAATGTTATACCTCGACATAGAAAGGTAAAATCATTATGTATGTGTCATTATTACTTTCCGAATACAACTGCTGTATAAAGCCCGTAAGACATTATGTAGTTTCTTATATCGTTTTCGATACAGACACAAACTACATAGTGTCATACAACATGTAGAAAATGATATAGCGGCGGAATAATAATAAATTCACTTAACAATAACAACACCGTAATACACAGTGTTAATTTTCCATTTAGAAATAGTTAAACAGTTTAATATATCAATTCTTATATATAAAATGATATAGGAAACTAGATAATGTGATATGGATTTAAGGAAGGTATTATTTTCGTGAAAACGTCTTCACGTTTTCTAGTTAGTATTGTCGAAATGTACGATTACTTTTCAAATAAAAAACTACTGTATAAGAAAGTTGTTGTCGCGTACAATTTATATTTTATTTGTTAGTGATTTTACAGATGGCAACCCTAGGTAGCACTAACTTTGTCTGTCCAGAGGCGGCGATAAATGATTATGCGGATTTGATTTTGACTAAAAACTCAAATTAGCTACAATAAAAAACTCTTGGCTGTTATTTACTGTGACACAAACATCGACTTATTTAACATCTAGGACTGTAAATCTTAAATTAATTAGCAAAATATAATTTCATAAAACGGTGAACGGAATTGGCATGTCTTCTTATACACTTTACAGAAAGATAATTTGATGTTATTATACACAACGATCCAATCTTACGTAAGAGAAAGTCTTTCGACAATGCATTTATCTTCATTAGACATATTGGCAGCAAATTATATTGCCGGCTGCTATGTTCATTATGCATTTAGTTACTTGCCCGGCGAATGTTTGTATTTATAAGTGATTTGATTGAGATTATCATAATTACCATCATTTGCTTTATAATAAAGTATAGGTATCAGATGTTACAGAATACAGCAATTTCTTAATGTATTTACTACTTTATGATGTTTATAATGATAAACGGGGAAGTATGCTCTAATGAAGTGATTTTAGGAAAGTCGACTAATTAATGAATGAATAATAATGATTAATTGATTTTCTTTAACGTTTAATATTCAACTCATAACTTCTAATTATTTTACTTCATGACAAATTTATGTATGAAAATAGTATCAACGTGAAATAAATAATATTAATAAAAGCAAAACTATATGTAGATACAAAGGTTTTGTGTGAAGTTAGATCATGCTTATGGATTAACGATAACTTGTCCAAAAAGTAAGTAATCCCTAGGGGCTGTCGAAAAGATGTTTAAAATTTTTAAAATTTTATAAACAATTGGAAATAAGTTGAATTACATGTATATATAAGTCATTAATTTATAAAATATATAAAATTTTATTAAAAATATATTAATAAAATATATTTTTAATACAATTTTACACAATGTAAGTCAATAATTTATAAAATTTATAAAATTGTATTAAAGATATATTTTAGTAATATATTTGTAATAAAATTTTATAAATTTTATAAATTAATGACTTACATTTACATGTAATTTAATTTCTTTTCAATTTGTTATAAAATTTTAAAAATTTTAAATGTTCGAATAAAATATTACAACATTAAATATTTGTAAATGGATAAAAACTAAAATAAAATCGCACGACCCACAGTTATAGCTTTAGAAAGGGTAGGTCCACCATCGATACCATTCTGGTACTACAGAGGCTGGTTGTAGAAGTGAATCATGGGACCTTGTGAACGAGGAGGTACTGTATGATGGTCACCGTGGACATTTCAAACGTATTTAAGGCGCTTTCGTTTAGCATGGTTTATCACTGCTGGTCGCCCCCGTGGCTCAGGTCTTGCGGTCGTACGTCGCCGGTTGTAAGGGCCGAGGTAGAATTATGCGCATCGGTAGCGGCAAATAGAACAAGAAACAATAAGCCCGTACCAGCCCATAGTGATAATCGAAAGGCACTTTAATTTAGTAATACGCTCCCCTGACCGACCATCATGCAGGCGCTGAAGAGGGAGGCATAGTTGGGTCAGAGATCAATTAATGTGCGAACTGAATTAATTTTTATAGCGAAACAATATTTATAAATCTCATTACTATGAAATGAGCAAAATGTTAAAGAAAACTACTTTGCAGCCACTCGTAAAAAATAGTAAAACATATTCAGGATGGATTTAAATAAATATACCTAAATATAACACCTGATATTACATAATAATATCGAAAATATTATAAAGAACACGCAACATTACGTACAAAAGTATAATAACCTATTTAACATAAAATATAATTAATGCTAATTATATGCATAAAAAGTGTTATCTATTCAAATGGTTGTTATTAATCTCGTATTAGCAATAGTTTTTGTTATTGAACTTGTACTTGACCTTGGTATTGTATTGAACTAATATAAGGTCATAATTTTGCATTCCACAGCATATAATAACAAACTAATGAATTTGCGAACACGCTATCCATCTCAAGTCTGCTCATAACAAATTAAAAAACAATATTCTTTTACTGAAGTTTATTTAGAGGTTGCTTAAAGACTCGGTTTAGTAACTTCTAGATAAACAAAAAAACTACACCGGTAAATTATTTTTAATTTGTTATGAGCAGATTTGCTATGGATTTTATTCCTATCACTCTAGATAATTTGTTGTCCACTTTTATTTTACGTCTACCTTCCATCTATATGATGTAATATCCACGGGTTTTTTTTTTTTAATTGTGTAACGAATAGATGTTTCCAGTATAATTAATGTGTGTTATCTTTTTATAATACGTTATTAATGTTTTTATTTCCTGCTAGGGAAAAACTATGAAATCTTCTACAAAAAAACCTTTGTTTTCGCCTTAGTAATCAATCCAACATTACACAATGCCAAATATAATCCAAAATTGGCACAATCCTACTAATAAATAGCAATAGTAACCAATTGACAAAAGTCCTTAAATGATATGCATTTATTGCCTTTTAAATAATAAATGTATTCCATTTAAATTGTACAAAGTTTCCACAAAACCAATTAATGGTATTTGGCATTAAATTTTGTAATTTAATGTAAATCATTTAAATATTACAAAGGCCCCCATCCGAGTTTAATAAACTGAGCATTTAACTTTTAACTAGTTTAAAATAACATATATATATATATATATATATATATATATATATATATCCTTGCGAATTTGTTTTTGTTGATTGTAAGAATTCGCCATGAAGTTTAAAAAACTACAAAGTAACGTAAAACCTGATTACGTTACATGTATCGTAACACGCATAAAATGCATAAATTGATGCTTGTTATGATACATTTATAAATTCAAAATGTCAAAATGCTACAGTCGGTCAACACGTCTTGTCTGTTTCAAACATATCGAAATTGGCACATGTTGACCGGCAGAGCCATCGGTAGGTCGGTGACGCAAATGCCATGGTGCTGACAGACGTTGAATATCTAGGTAAAAATAGATAGATTAATAATAAAACATATTGTATTTAACTTAATTGTATGCATCTTTTTGTAATTATATGATAATTAAAACATATGATTTTATTATTCTAATAAAATTGGAAAATGTTATTCTGCATAATAAAGAATTAGTGAGTCTTACTGTATACATTATTAATATTACGAAAAGTATAAATTTTATGACATTTCATCTTTATAATAGCACGCTTCAACAAATATTATATATTGCACACGATGTGGTAATTATGATTTAATAATCCAATTAACTGATATTCATATAAATACAGTTAATTTAGTAGAGGAGCATAGATAGGCATACACATAAACTACAAACGAGAATTATAAATGTGTGTAACCGCTTTCATCCGTGATGTTTAACCTATGCGTATAATATGTTACATAACACATGTATTGTGTAAAGAAACTAGTGTATTTCAAATTTTGCAATTTCTATGGCTTTTAAATCTTTTTAAATGGGATGCCACTAATATTAAATAGAGCGTCAATTATGCCATTTCAAAATAGTATATTAATTGGTGCTCATCTTAAAATGTATGGCGGAATATATGCAAACTTTATGATTGATTGCAACATACATATATATGGTTTGTATTTACATTCGAAATCATTCGTGATGTTATAATTTAATATCAATTATTTAATATGTAAAGCATGTGAAATTATTCGTTTCTTTTCCTAACAATTAATTAATAAGTATAATTAGGATTGTACTCATTAAGATCTTCCAACTGACATCCAACAGTGCTTTACGGTGGGTTTATAATGACATAAAGCAATAAATAATACATTATTTATGCTCACTAAATGAGAATATTTCACTTAACTTCGAATAGTTCTTATTACATCCACCTTTACTTGGATGGAGTTTATATATTGATATTTGAAATATGTGTTGAGTATACGGGGTGTCAGGAGTATCGAAAATATTCGTGATTAACGTTAACGGTTTTCTTCAAAGTAGTAGGTAAGCAGCTGATCTTTGTTATTGTTTCATCAGCTGATTGCACTAAAATCATTTGATTTCAGTCACTTCTGCAATAATGCGCGGTTGTTAATGTACATTTAAGGTATAAATAGTATAACCTTGGCTCTATAGTCATGCATAAGATGAAAAAACAAATATTATGCAAACAAATTCCCTACTAAATGTAGTTCATTTCCTACCACCAGAAGGAGTATCAGCCGGCTTGAATCGCTAATAATAGTAAAAAATGTGACCTTATTAAATTTGAGCTGAATATAGTTTGTTCGAATATAACTGTTTGAATTTCTTGCCTTATAAGCAAAGATGGTCGACTATATATAAAACCTTTATTAGCATTAATTAACAATACAAAACAATAATAAAGGATGTAATAACTTTAACACAAATAAGAGTTTTCCCCACTTGAATAAGAGGAAACATCAGTTGCTCGCTGTTTTAGCAGCGTTATTATCTTGAGGCCCCTTTCCATACTTTACTAACCATGTATTCACTTATGCATGTTCCAAACTAGTGTTCTCAGCTATCCGTACCATCCTCACAAAATATGAATTTTAATAGGCCTCATTATTTCAGTATTTACCTGCCTTCTCCTCATATTCACACCTAAATCGAGCAATCAGCATTCTTTAGGCTCGGTTATGTAAAGCAGATAACTCTCGAGATAATTTTAAATCCGTGATTCACTTCTGACAACTTTGACACATAATGCGATGTATATATGAAACAAGAGGTACATGAGGCTATAAAGCACCTTACACGGTCAATAATACTGTTAATATTTTAGAATAATGACAGTATTACTGTACGATAACATGTTTAAAATGTTCATTATTCTAAATTATTGTCAGAATTATTTATCGTGTAAGGTATAGTAATGATGAAATGAAGAGAATACTGATGTTTATCCGGATAATTGATTATTTGATAAATATAAAAGGAGGATTGAAGTAAATATTGATAGTACTAGGACTTATTGACCGTGTAAGGTGCCTTTATGAAATGGAAAGTGAACAACAATGTATGCAACATCTAGCAATATATTCACGGGCTATAGTTAACTCGCCTTTATACAACCTATCGAGCTAGGTAGACTGCAGACGATGGTAGATTCTCTCCATGAACCTTGTATACACTTGCCAATCGTTTCATTTCTTCTCTCTATTCCCTCTGCACTTCAGCATCTAGCCATACCTTATAACTTTCACTGTGACTTCGCACTTTTAAAAAAGTTTTTGTGTAGTACCGTTAGAAAGCTTTTAGTGTGTGGTTCATCAAGCTAATAAGTCTCTATTCACAGCATATATTGTCATTATTCTTATATATATATATATATATATATATATATATATATATATATATATATCTTAGATATGTAGATGCTATCAAGAACTCAAAAGATAGAAAGGCAATAGGACCAAACGAAATACCAGTCGATATTCTTAACTAATTGAGGAAGACAATATTAGCATCTTGGTAAATCTATATAATACCATCTATACGACTGGAATCATACCACAAGAATGGTTAAAATCTACATTCTTTTTATTGCCAAAAAAAAAACAGAACGCAAGAAAGAGCTCAGATTTTAGAACAATAATGAGTGACACAGTTTTTCTAAAAATCATTCACAGCCGCATTTACAAGAAATTAGAAACAGATATCAGTGAATCACAGTTCAGATTTCGAAATAATCTAGGCACAAGAGAGGCTCTATTTGGAATGAATGTCATAATCCAACGATGTCTCGATATGAACGTAGATTTATTTATAGCCTTCATCGACTACGAGAAAGCCTTCGATAAAGTTAAACATGATCGGTTAATGGAAATAGTACAGCAGAAGGGCCTAGACTACAATAACGTCCGAATAATAAAAACTTTGTTCTGGAATCAGAAAGCACACATAAATATTGAAGGACATAACTCTGAGGAATTGGATATCCGACGGGGAGTTCGCCAAGGATGCATACTATCACCGGTCCTATTTAATATGTACCCAGAATGCTTATTCAAAGAAACTATCAATGATGACTCGGGTGGAGTAATCATAAACGGTCAAGGTATCAATAACATACGATACGCAGACGACACTGCGATAATAGCAACATCCATCTGCCAGCTTCAGAAAATGATGCAAGACATAAATACGACTAGCCAATCCTATAGGCTCAAAATAAACTTGAAGAAAACTAAATTTATGGTTGTAAATAAAACCAATGTTAACAATATACCAGCAATACTAGTAAACAACACCACAATCGAAAGAGTTAAAAGCTACCAATACTTAGGAACACGTATTGAAGACAATAACGAGCAAACATGAGAAGTAAACGAACGTATATTAATAGCAATAGCAATTTTCATCAAAATGAAAATTCTTTTCTCAAATAGAAATCTTAATCTAGCCTTGTGAGTCCGAATAATTCGATGTTGAATTTTTTCAACACTACTGTATGGGATGGAAGCATGGACATTAAAGAAAAATAACATAAAAAAAAAACTAGAGTCGTTAGAGATGTGGATCTATCGCTGCATGCTCAAGATATCCTGGACGGACCTAGTAAACAACGAAGAAGTCATGCGAAGAATGCATTAAGAAAAGAAACTGATCCTTACGATCAAAATACAATAGCTAGAGTAGTTGGGACATATCACCCGGGGAGAGAGATACTCTATTTTCCAACTGATCATACAAGGAAAAATACAAGGAAGAAGAAGAATTGGGCGTCACAGAACCTCATGGTTAAAGAACCTTAGAGAATGGTACGGACAAACATCTGTCCGACTATTTAGAGCTGCAGCGTCAAAGATTAGAATCGCCATGATAATTGCCAACCTATAGGAGACGGCACTACAAGAAGAAGATAAATCGAAATTACGATGGTATAGTAAATGCGTAGATGCCGTTTTGATGTCTCAAAAATCAATTCGCTATTTATTAACGCACGGTAAACTATTTCAATTGAAATTTGTATTTTATGTTTATATCGTTTTACTAAATTTCATTTCAAAATGCGTGTCTCTGTATACGCGTGTGTACATGTGTCTTAATTCGTAGACAAATATTTAAAATCGTTATTTTACAGCATCTTATTGCATAAACTACTGCAAAATTACCATTTGTATGTGTTACACATACATCCCTCTCCTGAAGCGTGGGCAAAAAGTGTCCTTGATGTTTATGCCTGTTTTCACCAACGTCCCGTAAATCTAGATATAAGTATTGTGTTATAACCAATAAATTATAATTTATTTGATGGAAAAGTTTAAATATAAAACCATAATATAGTATTATAATTAAATGAAACGACCTCTTTGGTGTTATTGACTCGGCAATTAAATGATAATATATTCTCATAAACAATTAACATAGTTATCGTTCATGTGTCATATACCATACAAATTAAATTAATTATGTGGTTAGAAATAAATGATACCTATTAGGAAAAATACAAAAATGGTAATTACTAGAGACATCCATTGATATAACATCTTTTCGTTTTTTTTTTTTGGAGGACAAAATACTTTAAGGTACCTATATAATTTATTGGCATATTTATTACTTTCAAAAAATATAATGTTATTGATTATAATCTTTAAACTGAGAATTTTCGTACAAATAAACTATTAGCGAATGACATTACACGAATATAGAAGTGTTGCATCTTCTACAAAAATAAGCTTATATAAGTGTGAATTCACTTCTTAGTAATCTATATATCTAGATTTCGATCTTATTAGATCTCGTCAGTGTAGCTTAGCTAGTGAGGACGAATTCACACAATATCTCGAGTGGTTATATAAAAAAGTATACAACGAACCCCCTAGGAGGAAAGTTAAACGCCATCTTGCGGCACCACATCAATTAGCAATGCACACCGTATGGTAATAACCGTCAACATGCTCATGCCATCAGGATCACCGGGTAGTGCCCTCTATGGAATAATATTCCAACAGAGTGCTTGAGATATCAGCACAAAGCCGATTATGTAAAACATATTACGGTTATTACCATATGGGTGTGCATTGCTAATTGATGTGGTGTCGCCAGATGGCGTTTAACTTTCATCCTAGGGGGTTAGTTGTATAATTATAAAAATAAGCTTGTTATCACAAGAAAGTTATGCCTAAAAAGAGGGCACCTTAAACCACTCTATGCCCGCAAAGTATTTCATGCAACAACTTGAACTATGCACTACACAGTATTTTTTTATGTTAAATTTCTATACCATCAAGCCAGATTTAATCAATCAAATCGATTAAATCATAGAAAATCGCGGATAATATTTGTTATGCCATGTTTAAGCCATTTGAAATAGTGGACGGGCATAGTCTCGTTGGTATGGGCCACCTTGTTCTGCTGAATCTGTCACATTATCAGTGGACTTACTCGACATATACATCCAATTCCATAACGGATAATGTAACAGATTCATCGGATGTCATGAGCCGGAAAATCCGCATCTGTGTGGCCGTGTATAGTTTCAAAAGCTTCAGAACGAGTGTAATCTCATTAAAGAAACTATACTAGCAAAGGTGGGGTGGGCGAGTGGCCCAAATAAACCTAATAAAAGACTAATAAAGACTATGATTGTCCTCTACTTCAAATGTTTTGAACTCTGCCCTACACGTTTATCTGTAACTTTCTATGATACAATTAATTTAATTTATTACTTTACGACTAATTTGTAAAAAAAATATGAGAAACAATGTAGTGCAAAGTTCAAGTAATTTGAAATAGTGATGGGGCATAGTTTATCTTGATAACAACCACCCGCCCCTCCTTTTCGCATAGTTATTTCATAGGATAACACGTTTCTTTTTGTTGTTGAATTTTTAACACTTAAAACTACTTGTTTTCCGAATTTATTTTAATGATTCAGTTAAGTTATGTGATTGGGAATTTCAGCTAGATTTATAATAAAAACCCAGATTCAGGCTACTCTATTAGAATGGATAGTCTCCATCCATTCTAATGGAGTTGAGAATTTGAAAAAACGGCGTTTAATAATGTAAAAGATACAGACTGAAATATTTATAAATTTAGAGACCCCTCGAAAAAAAGAGGTATAAATTTAAAAAATAAAATTGACGCAGCCATTGAATATATAATATATTTTTTATTATACAGATACACGTGGTACTTTTGTAAAGAATATGAAAGCATCCCGAATAAATATTTTAAAAAATAACGGAGAAATGAGTTTGACATTCTTTGCTGATGGGGTACATAGTTTAGCTATTAGGCATCTTTTGAAAAAAAAATTCTCATTTAGAAAGGCTATGAAGTAGCATAGGATAATTTAAAAATAAATTTATTTGTAGAAATGACAGCTGTTTCAAAAGAAAACTGGATTTTCTGAAAATTTTAAGATGGTTTAACCCTTAAACAAGAGAGCAACCAATGAATCTAAATGGTCAATGGTCTAGGGTGGAAACAGCTAAGACCGGACCGGAAAATACACGAAATACGCGGCCCTATGTTTTAATTGTAATCAAAGGACATACAGACATTAAACAATATCGTTTCCCTTTGTTTATAATATTATCGCGATTATTATGAGAATTATTGATTTGAAAACTGTTTGATTTAAACTAAGACATGAAATCAATTTTAAATATGTCATATGTTAAATTCCGTAAATATTGAGTTCTGTTTAAATGAAAACCTTGAAACCCATTTATTAAATATTGTCTCCATACTAAAACCAATAACAAATGATATATATATATATATATATATATATATATATATATATATATATATATTTGCCTTTTACCTTTCGGTGTAGGCTACAATTGAGATATAAATAGTTTTAAAAATCGTTTATTCTTCTAACATTTGTACGGTTTTACAAAAACAGCTTTATGATTTACTGTATTTTATATTCAGAGATATTTCTGATATCTACAAAAAAAACTCAATTATATAACTAAACAGGCAATTAGTGCCAGCTCACTTCTTCCCTACACCACATTTGTTTTGCATGTCTCGGCAAACAAAAAACTAAATGGATCGATATGGATAATTATATAGCACTTCACTAGCAGTCGTTTATTGCAATTAACGCTAATGTCTTCCTGGTTGGAATGAACCATATTTGTTAAAGGCAATTAAGTTTTTACGCCACAAGCTTATACACTTAACAGTTAGGTGTAAACCTTTATTAGAATAATATTATTGTTTTATGTTTAAAAATACATTACTGACGATATAACTATATTACAGCATTATAACCCATTTAGTTTCTTCTCTATCTAGCTAATAACAATAAGGTTCGTATTATTTTTTAACCGATAATATATTATAGTATTGAATGGACAAACCATATACGTCGGGTATTCAATAAATTAAACACTGTTGTGTCCCAACAACCATCAGCATCGTTAGCACATTATTTGAACAGTAACAGAATACTTATTTGTAACCCCAATTAGAATATAATTAGCATAAGTACATATATAAGAATATTTTATATTTACTATTAGTAAACACCATAAAATAAGTAGATTAAGACTCACAACAACACATTCAAGGGTGGTTCCCCATTTCATGGGGAGGGAGGATGGGGATTAATTGCGTTGAGTGTTTTTATGGCATATTAAAAAATATTTTGATTAATTTTTCACATTTTTTTTAATAAAATAATAAAAATAAAAAAATAAATAATTGTCGATAGTAATAATAGTGTCAATTTAAATTTTAAGCACTCTACATCTATCTGTTATTAATTCGTTAAGTCTTAATTTGAATAATAAACTTTTCATTTTATCTACACATACTAAATGCATTTGTATTTTCAGATCACCGGATTGGTTTCGTTAACCTACTCGAAACCGGTTATGGTGTCCTTTGGAACGAGGCAAGGCCCAATCATTCCAGCAGAACCAATTTCATCAACAGTAAATCCCTTGGCGCCAAAAGTTGCAGCCCCCGTGTACGAAGAAGTGGACGACACCCCCAATCCCCATCAATACCGTCCACCAAATCCACACGAATACAGAAAACAAATCCAATCATTCAAGCCTAGTCCAAACTTGATTCTAGGCACGCCGCTTGACATCAAATACAGTCTAAGCGAATCGAAATATGACCTATATAATAGAAAAGCACAATTCGCAAAATCTGAAGGTCTAAACTACAACGGTCCACAAGTTTTCAACGTACAGGATTATGAGATTGAAAGAGCGAAGAAGAAGGAGTTGGAACAAAGCAAGAGCCAAAGCTCTACCAAATATTTCGTACAGCAATACCGCTCTCAAAAACAATTAGATGCAACCAATAATAACCAACAAAACAATTACCAGAATGATTACAATAACAAACAATCGATTTACCAGAATAACAACAAACCAACTAGTTACCAAAATAATAACCAACCCAGCAACTATCAAGTTCAAGAGCTTGTGAATAATCATCAATCCAACAGTTACCAGTTCTTCAACAGGCAAGACACCAAATACGTGCCTCAAATTGGAATCTTCTACTCGTCCGGTTTAAGATATTATGTGCCTCAAATAATCTACTACGATGAAAATAGTGACAATTCAGTATACGACAGAAATGATGCGAAATATGTTTATCACCAGCATTAAAATTATTAAAAGAATAGTTCATAGCGATTGTGAACCGCACGATGTGAATTATATTTAAATTCCGGAATTAAAGAAATAACATACCAACTGGTCATTAAAATACGTGATAATATTCATAAACTACTCAAATGGTAATATATAAAAATATTAGCTTAATAATTTCTCGGGTATATTTTATAAAATTGGGGAAATAATCATTATTTTGGTTAATTCGTTCTACCGCGTTTTATATTATAATTCTAATTATTTTTAAAAAAAATGGTATCTAACCGAATGTAATTGTATCCAGCGGGTACCTCTAACGATTTGAAAGATTTTATTCTAACAGTGATTGTTATACTTCATTGATCTGCAAAGCCGTACGATATATTTTTATGAGACAAAACATACAAATATAATATTTGATATTGTATATAATATTATATACAACAAATTAAACAAAGCTTTTCAGAGAGAGAACGAAACTATTATCATGGTATCGGCCGTTCTCCCTAACTTTTCAAGTTTCAGTGTTTTTTTATAATCACGCGGTTTTCATCAAAATTTGTACTGGCTTTATTTTCAAATCTGTGAACAAGATAGAGAGAATCAACTGTATTAAGGCTATCATCCAGGCGCTTTTCTGCCACTTGAATTCTTCACATTTCTTTTTTAAAATTTAAAATACAATTTAACAAATTGACTCCATACATGCAAATTTATATAATTTATAGTTATAGTAAAATATTGGAATAATATGTTCACGATGAATTTGACTTTTATTTCAACGAAGGAAAATTTCAGTTTGGAATTTAATTTTCCGCGACACACAGATTTCTATCAATATAACAATTAATCTAATTGATAAGATGACGTCAAAAAATCGCGACATTTGGTTGTGGTTGTAGTAATTTGTAGTATGTGTAGATTATGCGAAAACTAAGCCAATATTGGTCAGATACGTCAGCTCGACAGACAGACATTAAAAGTTAAATAAAATTGCGCGAATCCAAACTTGCTAAAGTCAAAATGGTCTGGTCAAAATATTCTTATGAAATTAAGGAGACAAGTTGTATTAAGTATGTCATACAGTATATTATTATTTTCTGTTGCTGCTAGTTTTCCACCATTTATAAGAAATCTATCCAAAGTTACAAAGAGTACTGG
Organism: Lordithon lunulatus; assembly: GCA_963942505.1. Classification (NCBI taxonomy): domain Eukaryota; kingdom Metazoa; phylum Arthropoda; class Insecta; order Coleoptera; family Staphylinidae; genus Lordithon; species Lordithon lunulatus. Next base: position 14,687,851 of record OZ012667.1, on the reverse strand, counting down.
ACAACGAAGTGTATTGGCACTATTGAACAAGACTAGCTTTTATACAGAATCTATTTAATATACCTATAAATTTCAATAATATATGGTCTAGATAAGAACAATCTTATTTTTTGATAAACATCCTATAATCAAATTTACAAAATTTCCGTGTTTCACTAAACAACTAAAAATAAAATATGTGTTTTATAGAAATCTCTTATAAAATCACAGATTTTCTTAATTGTATATACTTTTTTCGTAAGTCTGACTTTTTTTAGCTCTAGTTTATACTGTATCCAACCTCTGGATACAGTATAAACTAACTATAGCTATAGAAAAACAGACTTACGAAATCATTTTGATTTTCTATCTGGACTGATAAAGAGTTTTATAATAACTAACGTACATTCTGAAATATTATTTTTTTCAACACGTCTACTAGATTCAATAATGTTTTTTTTTATAATCGTTGCTAAAAACTAAAGTTAATTATTACAAAGTTGTGTCAATAGGGCTTCTAGCAGAGAGCGCAAATAGAGATTATTTCTCCACTTCAATTACAAAGTAATTTCATTGTGTGGATTATATTTAAATAAATTCGTGCATTACATATTATTTCTCCATTATTATTACAAATTAATTTCATTGTATGGATTCTATTTAAACATATGCGTTTATTTCAATGAAAGTATTTTCAACACATTTGTGCGGTTCGCCATCGGAAATTACACAGTACTTATTTATAAATAAGTTATAGATACTTTACAGTGCCAATGCAAAACACCTAGTTTTTCGTGAATACCACTCGTTTTTATGTAAAATTGCCACCCCATAAAAACTTTTAATGTATGTAAAAAATGTGTCATATTTTTATGATACCAAATATGTAAATATTTTAATTAATAAACTAGTTTTTTAGTGATTATGTATTATTACGTCGCACTAATTTCTTTGTCCTTGGCATTAAACGCCTAAAAGTTCACCTCCATAAATCACAGGCCGGCATCGAAAAATCAAGGTTGTTCGCATGGAGAGATTATCGTCGAGATATTGAGACATATGCAAGTATTTGAATATATAGTGTTTCGAGTCTGCATACAATAGACGTTACTACTGGGTACAAAATATTGGCAGGAGTTCCACATCAGCAGACATGTTTTTTTATGCTAATGGTTAAGTGTCTAGGATAGTAGTATATGTCTGTTTATTCCTGCATGGCTATAAGCCTATGCCCAAAAGAGGGTTTTAGTTAAAAAAATAAATAAAAAATAACCACTCGAGATATTGTGTGACTTCATCCTCACTAGCTGAGCTACACTGATGAGATCTAATAAGATCGAAATCTAGATATGTAGATTGCTAAGAGGTGGATTCACACTTATATAGATTTGAGATTATTTATATATCGAAGCGAGTACATATGCAGAGGGATACACGAAACAGCATTTTATTAATAATTAGTACGGTTGTCAGGTAAGTCCAGGGCGGCCTGATATTATTCAATGCACAATAAATTATAAACACTTTCTCACAATCAACTAACACATTTTATTAACAACTAACTTAGAGCACTGATTGTACAATAACTGATAATTATCTTAAAACAGAAATAGTTTAGGCTAACACACCAATGCGCTCTGTCAACTAGTTCTGCACACCTTCCCTTGCAGTGAATGAGATCTCAAGTAAGAATCGATGCTGATTGGCGGCAACACAAATCAGAGCTGCGTAATGCACCTTTGTGCCGTCGTTATGATTAACTTCCTCATGAAACCTGTTCTAAGCACCGAAGTTGATCAGGCCTCGACTAATATTTACGAAATATTGACAACAAATAAATATATTCCTTTCTGGTATCGTACATTTTTTCATTGCTCGCCCAAGGCCTTTTATAATTACTTCTGACTATGAGCAAAAATGGCTTCAAAATTTACAAACTATTGGCAGAAATGCTATATATTCCTCTCTTATTTGGTGGTTTGGTTTTGGTTTGGTTTTGGTTTGGAATTAGTTGGGAGGGACGCACAGAACTTGTAGAAGTAATTAGAGAGATAGACCAGTATATCGTAAACATATTGGCAGACCATATTTTGCCATATATCGGCAATATTGCTAACGACAGATTTGTTTTAATGCACGATAATGTGCGTCCTCGCGTAGTTCGAATAGTGACAGATTATCTGAAAGAGGTTCAAATTCAAAAATTAGAGTAGTCACCGTATAGTTCAGATATAAATCAGATAGAACACATGTGGGATATTTTAAAATATCACATACGAGCAAGAAATTCTGTTCCAAATTCAATAAACGAATTAAGAATTGCAGCACAACAGGAATAGAATGCAATTCCTCAAGATATTATTCAAAATCTTCTTGGTGGCATGCCTAGAAGGATGCAAGGACTTACTAGAGCTCGAGGAGGAAATACACAATAAAGAAACTCAACACATTTTTTTTTAAATTCAGTAACCTAATACCTGGTTTCAAATTCATATTCGTTTATAAATTTTATAATAATGAATACCGTTAACTATTTTGCCGAAAATAGTTAACGTTATTAATTATTATAAAATTTATAAACGAATATGAATTTGAAACCAGGTATTAACTTACTGAATTTAAAGAAAATGTGTTGAGTGTCAATATTGTGTATTTCCTCCAACTTGATGGTTTTAAGACAACTTAAAATAAAGTCGTTTCTTTAATATGAGCTCCCTAATTTATATATTTTTTTTTTGTAAATTTTGGTAAATAAGAAATATGCGATAATTTTGTACATGAGTATAATTCAACATTAAGAATTGCTAGATAAATTTTCTAAATTAGGGCCAGTTCTACAATTGACATTTAACTGGAGAATAAGGCTATTCATGGAATAAGTTTGAGAGATTAGCGTTAAAACCTCAAACTTTTCCACGAATTGCCTTATTCATCAGTTAAAAGTCAATTGTAGAACCGAACCTTAGTCGACTATAAATTGTCTCCCGTTCATATAAATACTAACTGACGTATTATCAGTTCAAATGGCACAATTTAGAGATGATTAATGTTATGTAAACTGCGCCCAGTCTAAGCAATTGCTCTTTTGAACTCTCGTACCAATAAAATTATGTCGCGTGTGGTACAGATGTGTTCATGTAAGGAGCCTGTTCGGTCTTTTATTTGAGTTTATTTCCACTATTACTGCCTTTTAAAAAGAAATGGATTTTTCTTTAGAATTATTCTTAGTTAGAGAACGATCGAGAGTATAATTAATTTAATATTGCCCATCATAACTGATTAAAAACCTTTGATTTGAAAACATTGTTTAATCTGGTTTACATGGCTACATAGGGCTACATTTTTCTTAATAAGGAAGTGTTATAAAACAGTCTATATATATATATATATATATATATATATATATATATATATATATATATATATATATATATATATATATATACATATTTATTACAATTGTAACTCGCGAACATTAGTTTTTATAATAGTTCATCTAGCACTATAATAATAATAATTTTCGAACACTCCTAATCTGAAAAAGATCTATGGGATAGGTGAATTGCGATAGATTAGAAAAGGATGAAAACGTACAGTGTATTTTATGTGAATTACCCCGCCATACAAAGGATATATATATATATATATATATATATATATATATATATAAATTCAAGAACGGTGATGCCCCCTCCGAGACCCATTTAGAATTAAAATAGCGTATATCAAGAAAATCTAACAGCTCATACAGTGCATGAACACATCTCCTACTGACAAATCTCAGGAAGTAATAGTTAAGTGACACAACAATCAAGACATAGTTGAGCTTAAGTAAACGATGAAGGGCCTGATGGAACTGATGAGCACCATGCCCAATCTGTTAACAGTCGTTTCAAAAATGAATGAATGACCGGTACTCTTCAAATGCCAATGGACTTGCTAAACAAAGTCAAGAGGTAAGATTTCTATTAGACAAAAATATAACCATTCAGAAACACACTTTATCATCATCATAAAAAAACTTCATAAAGATACCGAAATACACGATCTATAGTAACAGACATTCAGATGGCAATGCTAATGGAGGATCTGCCAAACTTATCAAACTGGAAACTATCAGCCAAGACTTCCTACAAGCCGCAAGTGTCTCTGTGGAAGAAATTAACAGAAACATTACAAAAATGTTACAACTAACCCCCTAGGAGGAAAGTTAAACGCCATCTGGCAGCATCACATCAATTAGCAATGCACACCCATATGGTAATAACCGTCATCATGCTCATGTCATCAGGATTATTGCATCAATGACGGCTTCGCGAAGCTGTCATTGATGCAGTTGGCAATGTCAGGATCACCGGGTAGTGCCTTCTATGGAATAATATTCCAACATTACGTTCTCAGCCATCTACTACCCGCCAAAGCACAACATTAAATGTGAGCAGAATGAATCGTCAAACGATAAATTAGGGTAAATGTTTGTTGCTGGAGGAGATTACAATGCCAAGCATTAGCACTGGAGATAAAGACTAATCATAAATAGAGGGCGGTAGCTGTACAGGACCGCTATGAATTCGGGACTGCAGCACCTATCAACAGGAGAACCTACTAATTGGCCGACCGACTGCCGTAAGATCCTAGATGTTATCGACTTTTGCATTATAAAAGGGATATCCAGTAAATATTTAAAGGCAGAATCTTGATTAGATCTATATTCCGACCACTCAACCATCATCATGTCATACAGTAACCAAATACCGAAAACCCAAAAGCAACCGCAGGTAGTTCTTTGCGTTATTGTCTGGTAATCTTGTGTGTTCTGCGATATCCTTCTGAATTTCCTTTTCTGGACGATTTTTCCTAAATTAGAAGAGGGAAATTTCCGGTAAATTCTCGAACTTGACCTTCTGGGATTGATGTCCAACCGCAAAACGAAATAGGGCCACTTTCGTGAATTAGTTAAATACAATCTGCATTATAAATTAAAAACAAAAGATGACATCATTGAAGCCAGTCGAATTCTTTAACAATACTATATAGAAATGCTGCCTTTTATATAGTTGTTTTGTTAAAGAATTCTACTGCATCAGTAATGTCATCATTTGTTTTTAATGCTAATTTACAATTTACAATTTACAGGTTCTATTCAACTAATTCACGAAAGTGGCCCCAGTTCGTTTTGCGGTTGGACCGCAATCTCAGAAGGTCAAGTTCGAGAATTATCTGGAAATTGCCTTCTTCTAATTAAGGAAAAATCGTCCAGAAAAGGAAATTCAGAAGGATATCGCAGAACACACAAGATTACCAGACAATAAGGCAAAGTTCGAGAATTATCTGGAAATTGCCTTCTTCTAATTAAGGAAAAATCGTCGAGAAAAGGAAATTGAGAAGGATATCGCAGAACAAACAAGATTACCAGACAATGACGTAAGACGCAACAAAGCTCCCAAAGAACTTAAACAATTGCTACATAGCATCATAATCAAATCAATACCAGCCTATCTAGAACAGCTATCACCCACCTAATTCACCGAATATTCGCAACGAAAAAGATTAATGAACTCCAAATCGCCAACTCATATAAGAACCGCAAATGGAAATTGGGCTCGCAACAATGAAGAAAAAGCTGTAGTATCGCCGTGTACTTGCTAAAAGTTTTTCAGTCATTTCCAAGAATGTGCACAGAGGAAGAAGAAAGACTAATATACCAACTCTTGGAAGCTCCTTTGCAACTGGATGTATTCCTAATGCCAATTCAAGTGACTGCGATTAGAAAAACGATACAAAATAAACTAACTCCCAAAAAGTCTCCTGGATATGACCAAATTATAGCACGAATTTTGAAAGAACTACCACAAAAAGCAACGAGATTCATAACAATCTTATTCAATTCAATCCTGACTCTGGGAATATTTTCAAAAGTGTCTCATATATTACTTATACCTAAACCTAGGAAACCTTCGAAGACAGCATCCTATCATCCAATTAGCCTGCTTCTAAACTATTTAAAAAGGTACTATTAAAAAGATTGAAACAAATACTTCCCTCGCATCAATTTGGATTTTGAGAATGACTGGCAACGAGTGAACAAATCCATAGAGATGTAGACAAAATAAATGAGGCACTACAAAATAAGAAAAATATTGTATATAAGTGTGAATCGACCTCTTAACAATCTACATATCTAGATTTCGATCTGTTAGATCTTATCAGTGTAGCTCAGCTAGTGAGAATAAATTCACACAATATCTCGAGGGGTTATATACAAAAATGTTTTATCAAAAAAATATTGCTCTGCTGCGTTTCTTGAAGTAAGCCAAGCTTTCGATAAAGTTTGGCATGAGGATGAATCTTTAAATAGAAAAGAGATATGTCAATTCATATCTATGCCATAATAAAATCCTACCTAATGCGTCTTTCTGTTTGATCTGGAAATATCGGTCATTGAATACTTCCAGATCAAATAGAAAGACGCATTAACTCCTTTGCACAAAATCCACTATTGTGTTCTGGATAGTTCTGTATAGTTGGCTGGAGGGTAGTATAGCTACAGATACTTAGGCCACAAAATGGGCCCATTGTGAAACCTCCCTTTAAGGCTGCTTAGTCGTCCCACCAGTCAATATTGCGAACGAGCTGCAAAACTCTGGCGGGTGAGGAGTTGCTAATGCTGAGCACTACGGTGTACCTCAGGACAGGGTTTTGTTCCCGTACTTTACCTCCTTTATACTTCCGATTACCACACAGAATACTACCACAACTTTCGCAGACGACACTAAAAATAGCTTCAATGATACTTCAAACTGCGTGGTCAAATCTTTGGCGGATTAAGGCTATTGAAACAAAATCAACACACGTAAACGTTTACACTGAGAAGGGAAACTTCTTGCCTGTGTCCGTAAACAATCAACAACTACCATTAGAAGAATCCTCTAAATATTTGGGATTGTATCTAGACAGAGTATTTACCTGGAAAACCCAATTTAGAAAAAAACATTGTTCCGAGCTGGATCATTGGCGGTAAATCCCAATTGAGTATTGACAATAAAATTCTGGTTTACAAAGCCATCTTGAAACCTATCTCGACGTATGGCATTCAACTATGGGAATGCGCCAGTAAATCAAATATCGAAATTCTGAAGCGGTTTCAGAGAAAAGTAGTACGTATTATAACAATCGCTCCAAGTACCGTAAATATTTATTGCACCATGACGCCAAAGTAACAGCAATCAAGGAAGAAATAGCTCTATACAACGCAAAATACAAACAGAGAATCAAGGATCACCAAAACCACTTGGCTGTACAACTGCTTAGAGATAACTCCCTTAGACGTCTGAAACGAGCTCACCCCCTAAAACTTACATCTAGATTTCATCAAGTATTATATATTGACGATAGCACGAATAACGTGGTAAAGGAGGATCTGATGCTAGGCTGCCTGTCGCATATGACCTTAATAACACCTAATTCACTGAATATACAAAGGGGTAGATTGTAAAAAAAGATTGGAATTAATATATCTGTATGCATTATGAATTGGATACATGTTTATATGAATTTTTAAAAATTTAAAATGGTCCATATCCTCTTAAAATATTGAACATTCCTCCAGAAACACACTGTATAGCTACCTACGCTACTGTCCAAGCTAAAATTCTGGAGTAAGTGAAGAAGAAGAAGATATATTTATTGTAACATACATACATATACAAGAGGCCATCGACCGTGGTCTTTCAGCCAGAGTAAGTGAATTTTGCAGACTAAAAGAATGTGCGATGGAAAAATTCGGAATAATAATAATAATACATCGCAAAATTGCAAACATTACACCCTAAGGGTTGTTAATCCTCGTAGTGGTATTGTAGAATAAATAGGGTCCGAGGTTTTTTTTGAGTCGACTCGAAACTTAACAAGTATATCCTGCGGGATACTAATAAATAAAAATACCAAATAACCTAACCTACATATAATTAGAATAAAAGCGTACAAGTAACATGTAATGTCACAACGAAAACATGTGCAGCATCTATATATGTCGTTAATACTGAATACATAGGTCTTGATATTAGTTTCTCCTTGATAATTATCTTAAATATGCAAAATTGTAATAGTCTTACATCTCTTGTACGAGCATTTTTTCCTTCTGAGAAAAAATATATAGATATGGCCGAGAAGATATTTGAGACTTTAACCCGATCAATTACTAACTTACACTAATTTCATAATGGTATTATAGGCCTTAATACATAGTACTAGAAGAGCCAACAATGATGCGTAATACGTTAAAATCAGTCTACCTTAATGCCGGATATCCTTGGTCGTGTTCTCCTCATCACTACATATCACTAGCACTGTTAATTAGTAGCCTGGTTCGTTAAAAGTCCTTAATATTTCACCACATTCGCACTAGAACAAAACTACAACTATCGATCGAGACGCACAACTCACGACTGACCATACGGCCGTAATATTGCTGTCTCACTCGAACAAATTGAACAAAACAATTTTTTGCTGCGCTACGACCGGATGGACCCACAAAAACTGATCTATTTCTAGAACCTTATCTCCAAACAAGACATGCAAGCGAATAAAATCGCGATGCAGGTTTTATTTAGCATACAACCACAAACATACAACTATTGGAATGAAATTGAGTGACTTAACAAAATATTAGTTATGTTGTTTGAGTATTGCTTACAAATCCATTAAGTCGAATTTGAAGAAAGTGCTGATTTAAAAATGCAATTAGAATGTTACAGTTTAATTACTAAATTGTTTGTAATTTAGTATCATAGAGACATTCAGACGTTTTCATAAGCATAGTATTTGCTACTTATACTAGAGTGTACTATTTTTAGTAAAATTTAAAGTATGAAGAAATAATAAATGAGAATAGCGAATGTTACAGAAAAAATAAAAACGTAATTGAGCAAGACAGAGAGAAATATTACCAGTGGAATGGGTTGCAAGATGTGAAATAGAAGGATAGTGAAAGAGCCATGGTGGAGGAATTAGCAGGCAGGTATAGATATATAGAAGCGCAGGAATAAATGTCGAAAATACGGGACTCACTCCTTGTTCCCACATCCAAATCTAGCAATCATCCTCTATCAGTATTTTGGGTTTCCTCGGTTATTATATCAGACAGACTCCAATAACTGAGGGAACGCCAAGATACTGACGGAGAAATTTAATGATTTCTAGATTTAGATGTAGGAACGAGGAGGAGCGACAGCATGCAGAATGTGTGGAAACGGAAAGGACTTGTAAGTACACCTACTTAGTGAATATACAGAGCTGGAAGAAAATAGTGAACCTAGAGTGATAGTATTGCATGAAGATGGAAAAAGATGAGCATAAATTAAAATCAGTATGCAAAAGGAAGACATAAATATACGTAAACCCATGCCTTGAAACGTTATTAATTGATCAAACTGAACAAGTTATTTTGAGGCTAAACAAGTGCCAAATATAATTATCATAATTTTCTTTTAATTTCAAGAATTGAATTTATTGCGATTTTTTGAACAAAACGTTTATATCGACAAGTTGTGTGACTTGACATTCCCGCATTGATACGTTATTAATTAATAATCATGAATCAAAATAAACGAAATAATGTTTTATTTTGAGTGTCAAATATAATTATATTATAATTTGGTTTTAATTTCACGAATTGAATTTATTGCATTTTTTTTTAAACAAAACGTTCATATCGACAAATTGTGTGACTTGAATTTCCCACACTGATACGTTATTAATTGATCAAAATAAACAAATAATACTTTATTTTGATGCTAAACAAGTGTCAAATATAATTATATCATCAGTTGGTTTTAATTTCAAGAATTGAATTTAATGCAATATTTTAAACTAAAAGTGTATATCGACAAGTTGTGTGACTTGAATTTCCCGCATTGATACGTTATTGAACAAATAATAATACTTTATTTTGAAGCTAAACAAGTGCCAAATATAATTATATCATCAATTGGTTTTAATTTTAAGAATTTAATTTATTGCGATTTTTTAAATAAAACGTTTATATCGTTAAGTTGTGTGACTTGAATTTCCCGCATTGACACGTTATTAATTGATCAAAATAAACAAATAATGCTTTATTTGAAGCTAAACAAGTGACAAATATAATTCATTCATCATTTGGTTCCATTTCCATTTCCAGATTTGAATTTATTGTGATTTTTTAAACACAAAGTGTATATGGACAAGTTGTGTACTAATAACGTTGTAAAAGTCTTATGTTAGGTTAAAGGTTATTTTTATTTCCAAAGTATAATTAAATGTAGGCTTACACCAGTTGTATTAGCTATTGGGCTGACATAACCAAATTTATTCTGCAGACAGTCAGATATTTATTTATTCGTCGCTGTCCTTGGCTATGCCATATTTATTTATCTATTTATTCACTAACTTTTTATTTATTTATTTACATGATGGTCTAACTTGTGGTACTTCTGGAAGCTAATCCCTGTTCAATTTACTGATGCTTTTAGCAAATACTACAATCTTAACCTGTGGTGTAATAACATAAATGTAAGCAATATTCATGTGATATACCTAATTGAGGCCAATCTCTAACTGCCGTCCAGTCCGCTAATTTCTCTACAGCTTCCCTGGTTGTAGTAATTGTCTCGTCCAAGTCCCTTGCTCTGGCTACTAATGCCAGATTATCAGAGAAGGCGATGGTGGTAACGACTTCGGACAGCTCCAGAGAGCGTCATCGTAGGCTACATTTCAGAGGAGGGTGCCTCTGTCCTTGCTATGAATTCACAATTAACTATTTTGGCCCCTACTAATGTATAAATGAGTATTCATCTCTTAGCAATCTACAAATCTAGATATTGATGTTGTTAGAACTAATCAGTATAGCTCAGCTATTGAGGATAAATTCAGAGGACCTCAACCAAAATTAGCATTTGTATGTATAAATTAAAGCAACTTACTCTCTAACGAGAGATAAGGAAAATAGGGTAGAAGATGGCAGTCTGTTAAAATTACAATTGTTTATGTAGATAAATATTACAGAAATTTAATTATCGGCCCTTGAAATAAAGGGTTCAAATAGCATATAAATATATATATAAGTATTGCAATACTAGAAAGTATAAACATAAATTAATATTTAATGGGCATAAAAACTATAGTTATTAGACCTTTAAACTAAAAATAAATCGCAATTCTTTTTGTGAATGCAATTTCGACAATACAGTGCTGCGACACCTCTCCATGATGGTGTCCCGGATTTCTTTCCAATTGTGTAACGCAGTGGTAAATGTTACTTGCAAACTCGGACACTTCGCGTTATGAACGTGATTCTTTGGTGAATTTAATCGACTGATTTTATAATTGATTAGGAAAGGTCCCTGCGGTGCTATAAATCAATACTTAATCCCACAATAATTAAGTTATTAATTTTATTAATGATTGCATTACGAGATAATGGTAAGCTGATTAATAAATCGGAGCCAATTTAATTACATGTATAAATTATTAATAACTACTTGGGAGCATAATGTTAATTGAGTCTATGTAAATAGTAAAACAATATTTACTAGTAAATTAGCATTTTTTAGCACATATTGCTAGAAAGATAAGAAATTAAATAAGTTATTACATATTTTAGTCAATGCTCACTATATATATATTTACAAATTAAGTTGGTACTCATATACTATAATATATATTTCGGAAGAAAATGTCTCTAAAGTTGAATGACATTTATCACAATTAGGAAAGTAAAACTACTAAACTAAACTACTACTAAAATTAAATAAATGTTAACGAATTGTTCGTAGCATCCACCGAAATTAAATTTGTAAGTATAATAGGTGATTTATTTAATAGTTTTAATTCTCTTGGCTAATTCCCGTATTCAACATTCATATAAGTGATATAAGCTATTATAACACCTTGATATAATAATATAAGATATAAAAATGATACAACTAACCCTCTAGGAGGAAAGTTAAACGCCATCTGGCGGCACCACATCAATTAGCAATGCACACCCATATGGTAATAACCGTCAACATGGTACACTGATGACATCTAATAAGATCGAAATCTAGATATGTAGATTTCTAAGAGGTGGATTCACACTTATATATGTTATATATAAGATATAATAATTAGTAATGGGGATTATTTTATATTATTTGTATTGCAATTATAATATAATGTGATGTGGTTTTTTTTTATTACATTTTCTTAGGTCTTAGAAATTTGTATTATTATTGAAGTGTATTTATGATTAGGTAGTTCTAATTTCAAATGCAAGTCATGATTATTGTCGATACATTTTGTGCATGTGACATTTCGTGACATTAAAAATGTAAAAATATTCCGCGAATTGTTTGATCTTTGCAATAATTCACCATTTGCATTTGATATCCGCGGGCGATTATAATTGGTCCCATTGTCTTGGAACCATTTGAAAGTGCGACTGAATGCTACTTATACACTACTGGAATTTAAATCAGAAATACAATTCAATTATTCATAACGCCTACTTAATAGGAAGGAATTGGCACTTACTGCATAATGGTAGTAGATTTATTATCTTATAAATTTTGTTGATGCAGAGTCTTCCAAAATAAACTTTAATGTTTACCGCCCTTTTTAGCTTCATTTATTAGTAAGTCGATTTAAAAAAACATTTCTTGTAATAAATGTTTATAAATGAATATATAGTTGAAGCAGATAATATACAAACATTAACTAAACACCTAAAAAGTGTTTAGGCAAGGGTACATATTATTTATAATTAAAATTTATACTCCAACCACCACAAACAATGTACGTGCCACATTTTGTAATGTGTAGCTTTTAAATGATAAAATAAAAGGGAGTTTTCACAGTCCTTCGCATGTTCTCAATAGCGTTACCTCCCGTTTTTTAAAATTCTCATCTATAAAGATATAAATATATATATAAATATATATATAAATATATATATATATATATATATATATATATACATATAAATTTAGCATGTATAATTATTGCCAAATGAGAGGCTGTAAATAGACACAATTTTAGAGTATTCACATATATATCCAGAATAAATATAATTATTATCAAAATATGTTGTGTTTCTTTCTTTCATACTAATAATAAATAAAATAAACAAAAATAAAATAACAATTAAATTAGTAGGGGTAGATAAAATATTAGCAACTGAAAACTTTCAGATCATCTGATTTACACTATAATAACAATTTATAATGCTCAAATAGTTAATAAAAGAACTAAAACATTATATAATTTTGCCTTCCAATTCTTAGTAATTTATTATATTAATAGCAGTATATAATAAATAATTATAAATGATTTATAGAAGTTATTTGTAGCACACATACGTGCAGACTTTTATAATATTGTTTATTTTATAAGACACATTTTGCAACAACAATAATTTACTATCACAACTTTCCCATGGCGTTCAATAGAATACATAATTTATCGAAGATTCGTTATGGAGCATTAAATAATGATTATTACACGATTTTCAGAGAAAGGGGATTTATGTTTAGTAAACATCATAATGGAGACCCATAAATATTAGAACTTTCAATTATTAAAACACAATAAACAAATAAATAATAATCATGGGAATAAAGTATTTTAGAAAAGTACATAACTTGAAAACAATCAAAAGTGGCCAATATATATTTTCAAAAGGGTTTGCTTTTTGCTTGATATTAGTGTGCATAAATCTGAAGTTTGATTAACCAGATCTATACAGATTATGAAAATAGCTGAAAAACCAGCATAACGATACTGATCCCGAAAGGGGAAAAGAAAAAACCTGAAATCTACCGAGACATCACCCTTTTAAATACTGCACTAAAGGCGTTCACAGCTATTGCTGGGAACTCTAGCCAAGAAATTACTATTTCGGGACGAACAGCAGTAATTCAGAAAAAAACAGGTACACAATCGACACAAAACGGCAGCAGCTAACAGAGAATGCCAAGGAGTATGACAATATGATACAACTAACCCCCTAGGAGGAGAGTTAAACGCCATCTGGCGGCACCACATCAATTAGCAATGCACACCCATATGGCAAAAACCGTCAACATGCTCATGCCATCAGAATCACCGGGTAGAACTCTCTATGGAATAATATTCCCCCTAGGGGGTTAGTTGTATCATATTTGTATATAGCCACTCGAAATATTGTGTGAATTCATTCTCACTAGCTGAGCTACACTGATGAGATATAATAAGATCAAAATCTTGATATGTAGATTCCTAAGAGCTGGGTTAACACTTATATATGAGTATACAAATCTTATCTACAAGTGTTTTATAGATATAATTAATGCATTCGACGGTGTACGACGTCGTGTAGATACTGGAGTAACAGACGAAATAGTAAAATTTATAATGGACATTAACACACATGGAAATACACGAAAAAAGGTGAACCATACGATGAGCAAAAACATTGAGCTGTCTACTGGAATACTTGAAGGGGGCTCTTGAATAAGATCATGGAAACGAAGAATTTGATATATTATAACCGCTATATGACTGTAGAAAGTTATCTATAAAATCATAGTGAGGCCAATTATGACGTATGCTTCAGAAACGAAAGGACTGATACCACAAAAACAATAAGACTAGTCAAAATAGCGGATATGAACGTAGTCAGAGCCCGAATACTGCACTGACACGTTTTTGTGCATGTATCTCGAGAGATGACTTAAGGAAACGTATATGAATTCTAACGGATCATTATACGATAAAGAAGCATCTCACCAAAATGGGTCACGCTGTCGATCCAGTATGTAGAGGATGTAACTAACAGGAGGACACGCCGGTCCTTGTTCTCTGTGAATGCTAGAAAAGCTAGCTACGGATGGCACCGCCAACCTAGATCAGCTAAGCGTCGTCCAACTAGTCAAAATAGTGGACATGAAAGTAGTCAAAGTAATACATCGAAAAAGAATGTCCGGACAAGGGGTGAAGATTTGCGAGAAAAAAGTACTTTGTAGGAAGTGGCGAAGAGGATCTGAACCAGAAGGAAATTAGCACTTAAACAGAAGGACAGACGATAGTCCTGCCAAAATGGTTAAGGACGAGAGGCGATAGGAAAAATAGGTATTGAAAGACCGCCTGAGTGCTGGAGAGAGTGCTGGACCTCGACATCGGAGGTGATGTGATGAAACTTGCAAACTAGACTATTTACAGGAAGTAGAATTAATTCATAATTTTAAAACATATTTTTAATTTTAGCCATTTTAGCGAACATATTTTCAAGAATTGATATTTAAAATTTTCTGACAACTCTGTCCCAGACATTAAACTACTCTGGGAAATTTAACCTGATTTTTTTTGTCGTTTATGTATACTGGTATGGCACGGATTAATACGTAAATTAAAAAATAAGTAAATACTTATGTACGATGAATCAACCATCTCGCCAACTTCCATATTTGTATACTTTTCCACTCAAAATAATGCCAAACATAATATAGAAGATATATAAAAGATAGAACAATAGACGCAACTATCCTAATACCACGTTGTTTTTGTCCCCATTTGATGAACAAGACTGTCAGTAATAAAAATATGTGTCACAACATGCAGTGAAAGCAAAAGTCATAAATGACATGTCGGTCGACTTGAAAACATTGCCTTCTTTTTTATATTATAGGTATTATCAGCGTTTACACAGTATTTATATTCATATTTATATGTAAAAAGGTACAGTAACAAACTATTTAGCACATTTGAGTGTTATTGTTTTGAGTGCAAATTGCATATCCTCCTTCGTAGGATATAATCTCAGATACCTGGCCGTGAAATCAACAATGTACACAAGTAAATTACCGGAAAATAGACGGATAAATGTGCTAATCACGATTATAATCAAGATGAGTTTTACAAGGTTAGCAAAAAAAACTTTAAAAAATGGCGCTTCTTTGCGGATTCCACTGACAGCTAAGGCTAAGGTCAACGTATTCTTTATGGGATCCTTTTCATGATAATTGATTCAGGATGTAATTTATAACGATCAATAACAAATTAATATATAATTTGTATCCTTTGCTTTATATTTGTTTTATATTACACTGACCTAATTTAAAAATTCAATGATTAATAAACCCAAATAATTTCACGGAATAAACAGATTTTCACTGAATTTAGTTTCAAAATATTGTTTTTTAATATAGTGAAGTACTTCTTGCCATTGTCGGCTATCTGAATGAAGATAGCCGGAGACGTGGGTTCAAGTCCCACCGGAGAGTGAAATTTTTGAGAAATTATTGTTTTTTAATATATTTAGTAAAGGTATAAACACACCATTATCATCATCAATTAGCCTATCATAGTCTACGTAATTCTCCCATGATTGATAATTTTCGGCCGCTTGCATCCAATTTGTATGTACCCATCTAATGTCATCGGACCATTTTGTAGGTGGACGTCATCTGCTTCTGAAGACATCCTGCCTGGGTCTCCACTCCAGAATTTATCGAGTCCTTCTATTGTTCCGCACTCTGCCAATGCGTACTGCCCAGTTCTACGTCAGGACTGTTATTCGTTCTATTGCGTCTGTTAGTCCAGTTCCACGAATTGCTAAGTTAGGAATACGATCTCAGGGATATCGCCAACATACATCTCTCCATTATATGTTGTGTCACGATCTCTCAGGAATATCGCCAACATAAATCCCTCTATTGCATGTTCTCTCATCTTGATCACTACTTTATTAGTGTTAAGGTCTCTGCGCCGTACGTCAGGACAGGGAGGACACATTGGCTGAAGACGCGACGTTTCAATCACGTTGGTAAGTTTGCTTTGGATATATGTTTTAGGTTCCCGTATGCCACCCACGTTAGTCCTATGCGTCCTGACATTCACATATTTGATTGTCTCTGTGAATACGGTTTTCATATCCTAGGTATTTGTATGATATCGTTTCTTTGATTTCAACTCCGTTTTTTTATTATGCCCTAATTGAATATAAGGTTAGTAATAAGTTGGCTTTTTGGGAAGCTGATATTTAGTCACACTTGGTATGATGCAGCATTACAACGATAGTATGATCTATATTATCGGCTGTAAGGACTATGTCGTCTGCAAATCTGAGGTGGTTAAGGTATTATTCCCCATTTACCTTCAGCCATATTAAATCATTCCGCATTCGCTTGGATGATGATATTGGTGTAGCGGTGGTCTATTCGGCTATCGACTAGTGATCCAAATCCTGCCTGTTCCCTTGGTTGGTAGAGATCTAGCTTAGCATTTTCTCTTCGCAATTATTCTTGCGACCACTTTAAAAAATAATGGCTGTATTTTTGAAAGTGGTCCACTTTTGGAAGAAACTGATGAGTTAATTTTAGTAAGATAAGTATCGATAACCTCTTTTTATATTAATAATCATAAATTCAATTGAGCACGATTTCTTGATCAAGTAATCAAAAGAATTGTAGCTAAAAATGTTATCGCATTTTTTTTTAAATTGTCCATTTATAATATTCATAGTTAAAACAATTTTCTAATTGAATCGGTGAGTAGAAAAACAATATAACTCTAAAATCGTAGTTTAGATTAAATCTATTTTGTGGGAAAAGTATAAATGTCACAACAATTAGATGTAGAAGAGAGTTGTAGAACGCCGTCCTCGCCGATTCAATTGCTTTGTCAAATTATTGTAATCCTTGGAAATTAACGTTCGTTAGACAACAGTGTTGAAGAATAATCTCCCCTACGAACATGAGCATTGCGAGTTCATAATTTTTCTCGCACTAATTCATATTTCGTAAATTATACAAGGAGGAAAGTCAAACGCGAGTTTAACTTTCCTCCTAGAGGGTTAGTTGTATAACTTTTGTATATAACTACTCGAGATATTGTGTGAATTCATGCTCACTAGCTGAGCTACACTGATAAGATCTAATAAGATCGAAATCTACAAATGTAGATTGCTAAAAGGTGGATTCACACTTATATATGTTATATTTATATTATTTTACTCCAGGCAATAAAATGGAGGGACTGGACTTTTAATGGCATACTTTGTTATGCTTATTTTGATGACAGTTGTTACAATAAGTTCACATACCTATCAAAAAGACGATAATATCTTTATTTGGTCTGATACTGATCTTGGTAAATAAGAGTAATATTTTTTAGGTGGAATATTGTATTATTTGTATTCTAGAACTAATGAATATTAACAAAAGAAGACGAATTTGTGATTCAGATCAGTTTGAGCGAAATTAATTTAAGATTGCACCAAACTAAAAAGAGGATTCGAATTTTAGAATTAACAGATCTACCACTGACGAAGACGATGTTACCAATTTTCGATCATATTATAAAAATGATAATAAGAAGGCTAGTTAAGTAGAAAGAAATATAAGCAAAAATATTATACAAAAACAGGAAATATAATTCCCGCAAAGAAATTCGAAAATAAAGTTTGTTTTAGACAAGACAATTTCTTAACCAAAAGTTAGTCAAGATATTAGTTCATTTAAATGGTCTAGTATCATACAGCAAATTGTTTGAAATATAGAATTGGATTGTAGATTGAATGGAAAATAATATGCGTTCTATTCTTCAAGGACAAATTTTATGTGGAGCTACATGATCGTGGATCCATTATTATTCCTGAAATTGTTTCGTTTCATACATATTCATCAAGTAAACAAGATCTTAAGGTCGTTTTAGACAAGTCAATTTCTTGACTCAAAAGTTAGTCAAGATGCGAGACAATCTAAATTGTCTCGTATCATATAGCAAATTATTTGAAATATTGAATTGGATGGTAGATCGAATGGAAAAATATAACGCGTTCTATTTGTCAAGGACAAATTTTATGAGAGGATGATATATGAATTCATTTCTTGAACAGCTTTTGAGCTAAGAAATTGTCTAGTCTAAAACGACCTTTAGTCAATGTATTAATTCATTTCTTAAACAACTTATGAGTCAAGAAATTGTCTTGTCTAAAATGACCTTAAGGATTGCAAATGTGTGAAAATGTGTAAGAATCGGTATTGCAGGGGAACATACGTTACCCTTTTTTAATCTGTTTTGGTAAATAGGATATTTGGAGAAACAAAATAGATTCTTACGCAGTAAAAACGAAGACGTAGAAATTTTGAAGGAGAGCCAGAGATTGTAGTTAAGGTCGTTTTAGACAAGACAATTTCTTAGCTCAAAAGTTGTTCAAGAAATGAATTCATATATCCTCCTCCCATACAATTTGTCCTTGACAAATAGGACGCGTTATATTTTCCATTCGATCTACCATCCAATTCAATATTTCAAATAATTTGCTGTACGATGCGAGACAATTTAGATTGTCTAGAAGAAGAGTCAAGAAATTGTCTTGTCTAAAACGACCTTAATACATTTTTTTTTAATTGGGCGAGGAAAGCCATGCAGTATGTAAACAGTTCTTTATAATAACATTTGATATCTCTATAGGAAGACTACATAGGGCTCTCAAAGCAAAGGTAATAGGAACAATAAAAGACTTACGTAGAAAATTAAAAGGATCTTGCAAAAAAATAAAATTCATAGAATTCCTTTACAACCCTCTGTTTCTCTTCTCATCCTGTATATGTTACTCCTGCCTGAGGAGAGTTTCCGTCTGAGCACTTTTAAACTTCTGTTTGTCAGTCAAACGATTATGTCCGTATTGATTGCTCCAAAGTCTTTTGTGTGTCTTTGGAGACGTCCTTCTTCAGTTGTCTAATTTTTGCAAGGGACGAATGTAAGCGTCCTTCAAACCTCTTTTTTCCTTCATTATTACTTTCCGAATACATCGCTGATGTAAAGGAAGATATTTTTTTACCGAAAATTGTACTACTTAAAATAATAACTAAAAATACATTATAACTTTTTTTACAAAATTCATAATTTATTTTGAAACAAAAAAAATTAATTTTTTTATAAATGTTATAAATAAAATAATAACTAAAAATACATGGGTTATTATACAAAATTCATAATTTTTTTTTTGCAAAATAAAAATATTATAAATTTTATAAATAAAATAATAGCTAAAAATACATGGGATATTATACAAAATTCATATTTTTTTGCAAAATAAAAATATTATAAATTTTATAAATCAAATAATAACTAGAAAAACATAGATTATTATAAAAAAATTCTATTTTTTTCTCAAGCGGCTTGAATTTTTTTTCAAACGGTTTGAAATAAGATAATAACTAAAAATACATGGGTTATTATCGCTAAAACGCGAATGCACATAAAGAACGTCGTTTAATAATTTCAAACCGTTTGAAAAAAAATTCAAGCCGCTTGAGAAAAAAATTAGGAATTTTGTATAATAACCCATGTTATTATATACTATATAATAACTAAAATACATGTGGTATATAAAAAAAATTCAAGAAAATAATAAGAATTTTGTATAATAACCCATGTATTTTTATTTATTTTAACTATTAATAATTTCCAAGATTTATTGATCCATGTAAATCCATGCAATTGTGGAAAATTCTCAATGTTTGTTGCTAGCGGCGTACAAAGAAGAAAGAATCCAAAATTCATTATATCTAAGTTGCGAGGTACAAGAGCGAGTTGTAAATTCTAAGCCCCTTGAACCAAAAATTGAGAATTTTCCAAAGCTACATGGATCAATAAATTTGGCTCAGACTCCCCTTGTCTGATCCCCACGCTGACAGGTATTTCTTTAGTTAGTTTATGATTTACGCGGAGCTTTGTTCTATCTATTATATGTATTTAGGATCTTGATTAGTTTGATGATTTTAGGGTTCACATCTTTTATTTTCCGAATCTTTCTACGTCATGCAATTTTATTCTATCAAATACCTACGTAAGATCTACGAAGCATACGAAATCAGGTTTATTGTAGTCTGATATTTGTCATAGAGTGAATATTGCATCGATCGTGGATCTATTTTTACGGAAACCTAGTTGTTCTATAATTTCATATACGATGATTTTTGGAGTAGTTTCATGTATTGAGTAGGAAAATTCTTCCATCATTTTTAGGGTAGCTCTTGGTCCCTTTGTTACCTGTAAATGGTAATACTGGTTTATCACTGTAGGGGGATTGTGACAGAGTCACCTTTACAAAAAGAGAGATTAGTTATTTTATCATCTTTTCCCATCCATATTTTATTATTTCGTTATGCCATCGGGCCCGTGCGATTTCCTTTTTTTTTCAGTTTTGCTTAGCTTTCTTCACTCTATCTTCTATATTGCGAAACTGAAAATATGAGTTCATATCTTATGGTACTATCACTTGTTTTGTAACAACTTCTGCAATTGTTGGTCGTCTCATACGACTTATTACTGTAATATAATTTGACTTTGTCATCGATTTTTAGACATGCATTCGTATTTTGATATTACCTTCGGACCATAAGATTCGAAACATAAAATGTAAAAATTATAGGTATTATAAATATTCTTCTACGTCGTACAGCTGTTTGATTATGGGACTGTGAAAATCTTATCACTATCCAATAAGCTACTATTTTTAATTTATCTTAGCCCTGCAAAAATATATGTATAAATATATGAAATGTTTACGGTAATGATTGGAAAATTGTTTTTGTTTTATTCTGAAAATTAAACAATGAGTGTATTAATTAATATAACTAATATTATATATATTAATAGAACTAATAATATTAATATTAAATTGGACGAAAAAAGTTTTCATGGCCGCGTAACCTCAGGCAATGGTTTAACACTCGTGAGGTAGCTACACTGATTCGGTGTGCGCAAAATAAAGAACAGTACCACATGATGGTAGCCAACCTTCTGAGGAGAGGACACCAAAAGAAGAAGAAGAATATTAATAATCTTTTAAACAATAAATAGCAGTTTTATATAATAATGTTGATGTATTTATAAGCCATATAAAAAATTACAAATTTAAAAGCCAAGCCTTTTAAATACTGTCATTATTATATATTTATGGCAAGCTTGATTGAAGTAGCTCTATATAACAAACCTTTTTGATATTGCTAGTTTATGTACATGACATTTCATCTAGGCGTGTCTGCAATTAAAACTAAAACGTACACCGAATATAAATCTATATTAAAAATTAATGTATTTATGAGTGCAATTTGTAACCCATTACTGTTATAACATCCTCAAATCTCCACGGAATAGAACCAATTACGACATAAAAGGTCATACAACAAGGCTGTTTAATCAATGGACCCGTTCATATCCGACAATAATAGTGGTAATAGCGTACTATCTATTATCGGCCCGGTGATATGGAGATGAAAAGTGATTGGATGTGTGCGTTCTGTATCACCGTTTTAATTTCTAAGCCAATCGATGCCATCTAAATCAGGACAGAAGGCAAGGTAAATGAAAGTAACTGCATTGCCATTAAGAGAACAGCGCATCCATATTATATTTAATGTTTATTATTATGTTTATGTTATTTATTGTTGCGGCGGTGTTGGAATGCGATGAGTACTTAGAAATATCAGTATTGTATGCAGCATCCTTTTGTGCTGTACACGGGGTATTTTTTGTCATTTGTTAAATATCAAATAAAATTACAACTGAAGAACCTCGTACTCATTTACAGACTGCAAAACTATGGAAGTCGTAATGCAGCAGCCAATTATATTATATTTAGTGAATTCTTGTTTTGAATGATATCAATTCATGATAATGACATGTAACTACATATACTAAGTAACTACAGTTAATAAGATAAAGTTACTGATTTTTAATATACAATTTCGTATTTTTAATTAAAAATTTAAAAATATTCAAAGATCCCTCAATGTATATTTTCAATTTTACCTAATGGATATTCTGTAATTTTAGGTTAAAACATATAATATTGTATTTTTTATTAAATACTGAGTTTGTCATTAAATAGCATGCAAATTAGCATCAGTAATAATTAATTATGATTTTAATAGATATACCAATATATTTCTAATATTGGTATATCTATTAAAATCATAATTAATTATTACTGATGCTAATGTGCATGCTATTTAATGCCAAACTCAGTATTTAATTTAAAAAAATACAATATTGTATGTTTTAACCTAAAATTACAGAATATCTCAATGGGTATTTTTCAATCTTAATTAACGGATTAGCAATATATTGGTCTATCTATTACGATCATAATAAAATATGACTATGTGGTTATTTTGCATGTTATTTAATGCCAAAAGTCAGTATTCCATTAAAATATGATTTGATATGTTTTAACCGAAAATTTGTAATTACTTCGAAAACTCCTGTATGGTTTTTTCAATCTTTGTAATGTATTACCAATATATTTGTGTATCTATTAAAATCATAATCAAAAATAAGATGTTAGATATATTTCATGCTATTTAATGCGACGTCAGTATTACATACAAATAGGATTTTGTATATTTTAACAGAAAACTTTGAATATATATTTAAAACTTAGCTAATGGATTAGTAATAATATTGGCTTATCTACTAAAATTACAATCAATTAATACGGTGTTGTTAGTTTTCATAGTATTTATTTTTTTATAAAACTTGACTTTGCAAACTTTTATAAAAGTACGTGTTTGTATTTTGAATGATATTATTATTTTTTTTATAGTTTTAACAATATTTATCAAATTATGAATCATGTATAAATCTATATAATTACGTATACAACACTAGTCATATTTAATCGTTGTGAAACTATAACAAGTATCAAGCCTTAATGGTAACCATCTCAGGCGTTAAACGCTAAAACGCGAATGCACATAAAGAACGTCGTTTAATAATTATGAGAATCATAAATACCATTCTGAAACATATCGTAGCAGATGTTGCAAAATTTAAAAAGTGTGCAGTTGCAAGTATTCATTTCATAAACGGTGATCGTAAAACCTGTCCACCACACATTCGCCTACACTTCTAATCCAGATTGTCGCATGATAACAAATTGCACCGATGCAGCCGTTGCACCATCCCAATCCCCTACTCATCTAATAATCAAGAAGAAAATGCAGGCAGATGTGGTGGCATTACGTTCGATCTTGTAAGCATGTGTACATCATCTTGTGAGAATGTTTAAGAATTTGTTCAAATGAATTTCCCAATTATCCCACCGAATTATTTGGTAAGTCCGTGCAAAAAATGCATCACGAATATTTTTTGTTTAAAATTAATTAACCCATACGACTGCATAAATCTCTCTGTAAATCCATTGTTCACCGTGCGACGGTTGCATAATTAAATTTATCGTTCCGCCTCCTAATGAAGACAATTCGTGCGCGAGCGTCTTGCTTCCTGACTTGCTCCGGAATAATTTAACTTGTTTAATTAAACAACTTGCTATATTTGTACAAAATTTTACAGGAAATATTTTTGCCGAACTTTCTTGGCTGCATTAATATAACGTTATATAATTTAAAAAGAAAATACCGGTGGGCAGGCTGATTTCGTGCAGTCATGCCCAAAATGTTAAGTGCTGTTTATTAATTCAATGCACTGATTGTGCGGTTATCTTACGTAAATGTAATTGCTTTAAGATGCCTTACAGAATTTCACGACTATTTTCTGTGCATTACGGTTGGCAGGACAAAATATATGATTATAGAGACGAATATTTTGATAATGATATCGACGGTGGAATGGTAAAAGATTGTATACCTCAATTTTTATCTAAACCGGCATTTGTAGTGCTTTTTATATAATATTTTTTTAGTTTTTTTGATTTTTGTTTAATTCTGTAAAGTTCAGTTTTAGTGGAGTACACCGTACTGTTTGAATGTCTAAATGTAACGTCTATCCATCCTTGAGTTTTTTCTTCATTAGTAGCTTAGTAGGATTAGTAGATACTGTAAACTGTGAAAGGTGATTCGCGAAAATTAGCCCCGATGGGGTTTGAACTATGGCTCCCCAATGCTCAGTACGACACGGACGACGCCTCTAATTACTCGGCCACTGAGCTGGGTTCTGTTTATAATTTGACAATTATTTGGCTTTTAAGTATTAGAAGTTTTTTCTCGTAGTGAGTGAATACTATATATACTATATATACTATATATACTATATATACTATATATACTATATATACTATATATACTATATATACTATATATACTATATATACTATATATACTATATATACTATATATACTATATATACTATATATACTATATATACTATATATACTATATATACTATATATACTATATATACTATATATCTGGAAGAATCTGAAGTATATAGGTTCGGCTCCACACGGTTAGCTCACAACCAAAGAATCGGGTCGCACTCGCAGGGGGCGCCGAGCTGTCATAAGCAGTTCACTAAAAGAGAATTTCTTGAAATTGTAAATATCAAAAATATCCTGGAGAACGATACTATCAAGAGACAAGTCACGGTTGATATTTATTAACGCTAATTATATTTTTCATTCATTCTAAATATTAATGAATATTATGATTTTATGAATAATTTCTCGAAAATCAAAGAGATAAATGAAATAATTTTCATGTGAAAATGTTTATGAACAATAAAACTATCATGAAATAAATAATGATGGAAATCTATGTATGTCAACTATATTTTTCGTTCGTTAAAATAATAAAATTGCGATATTATGGGTCCGCTAAAAAATAATTTCTCCAAATTCAAAGTAACAATTGAAATATTTTATTTCAAAATATTCATGAATAATAAGACTCTCAATATATAAATCATGGTTGATATATAATTTCCTGTATTATCCATCAATAACTGTAAACGGTGCAATTTTGTCAGTGCATCACAATGTCCGGCGTATATAAGGCGGAACAAATGCCATCTTACTATTATACTCTAAGAAAAATCATTAGATAGCCTAAAAAGTTGACGCTATATCTCTTTGAATTATATATCCATAATGCCCACACTATCTGCTGCAAAAAACAGGTACTACGATGATTTGCATCGAATTGAATCAATTTTATTACATATTGTATGGTAACAATACTTTCTATGATATATTTTTATTATTTCAATTAAATTCCAAGGGAATTCATAGTATCCAAGAAGTATTTAAGATATTTAGCTTAATATTCCAAATAATTACTTCTGTTTTTAAACAATATCCGCACGCCTTACTTTATTGACTCTTGTTTTATCGCGTAAGGAGTAAAGCAATAGGGAAGTCTATATAAATTAATGTACTTATGGTTGGAATGTTTCCAGAACAAAAAGCAATAATGTACTTCCTTTTAAATGCAAAACATGACCATACATAGAACTTAAGGCTACATAATATTGCTTATAGCGTGGCTGATAAACATTATATAATTATCAAAATAAAAACAATTATTTTACGCAAAATTAAAAAAAAAAAAGTGGTAGTTACTGTATTTGTTTCAATTTATAAGTGGCTATCGATCACCGGTTTGAAATTATCGATTTCCGATAATTATGAGAAGATGTTTCTCGGTGCATTGCGTGGAGGATGTAAAAGAAAAGATTTTTTGTACAATTGTTTAATCATATCTTGGTATCTACCTTCGGCTCGTACTACCATGTTTTACTGTATTTGTATGATAGTGTTTGGACTTATTACTTCAGAAAATTATCCCCTAGTTTTTTACATTGTCGTTACAATAGTATAGTCGATAATTGGTACAGTATACACAATATGTAATAAAATTGATTCAATTCGATTCAAATAATCGTAGTACCTGTTTTTTTACAGTAGATAGTGTGGGCATTATGGATATACAAATCAAAGAGATATAGCGCCAGTTTTTTAGGCTATCTAATTTTTCTTAGAGTAGAATAGTAAGATAGCATTTGTTCCGCCTTATATACCCCGGACATTGTGGTGCACTGATAAAATAGCACCGACTACAGTTATTGATGGATAATACAGGAAATTATATATCAACCATGATTTATATATTGAGAATCTTATTATTCATGAACATTTTCAAATAAAACATATTTCAATTGTTACTTTGAAATTTTAACGAACGAAAAATATAGTTGGCGTAAATAGATTTCCATCATGATTTATTTCATGATAGTTTTATTCTTCAGAAACATTTTCAAATGAAAATTATTTCAATTATCACTTTGATTTTCGAAAAATTATTCATAAAATCATAATATTCATTAATGTTTATAATGAATAAAAAATATAATTAACGTTAATAAATATCAATCGTGACTTGTATCTTGATAGTATCGTTCTTCAGGAAATTTTGGATATTTAGAATTTCGAGAAATTCGTTTTAGTGGACTGCTTATGACACTGATTTGGTTGTGAGCTAACCGTGTTGAGCCGAACCTATATACTACAGAATGCAACAGCCCTTCAAGATATAATATATATAATCTTTAAAAATCTCCTTATACCCTTTCGGGTGTCGAGATTATTTAAGCGTATTTTAAATCTATTGTATTTTCTGTAGAAATTCCTTCTAGTCCTTCCTATTGCTCGCCATTTTCCTTGCATCCTGCCATCCAATGCCATTCCTCGTTAGTATTTCATGTGTTGTCTTCCCACGTTTTGTGTGGTCTACCTCTTTTCTTCTTTCCTTGTATTCTTGTACTCCATACACTTTTTGCCTGTCTCCCTTCTGGCATGCGAATTATGTGTCCATACCATCCGAGTTGATTCCTTTCTATAGTTGTCTGTATACTTTCTATCTATAGAGTTGTTCGAATTTGCTCATTTCGTATTTTGTCAATTCTTGTGATACCTTCTATCCTCCTTAAGGACTTTATTTCTGCTACTTGTATTTTGCTTTTAAGTCTCTTATCCAATGTCCATGTTTCGCTTCCGTATATCAGTGTTGGTCTATATATTCTTTTGAACATTATGAGTTTTGTTTTCTTCGATACCTGCTTATTATTAAATATTATTTAGTATTTGTTTAGCATATATTAGCTTTTGTTTGCTGTCCGTATTCTGTTATTTATTTCTGGTTCCAGACTTCCCTTGTTATTTATATTTATACCCAAGTTTTTAAAATTTTCCACCTGCTTTATACATTTTCCCGCTATTTTGATATTTGTTTCCACTTCCTGTTTGGCGATCACCATAATTTTTGTTTTATCTGTGATTATTGTCATGTTATGTTTATTTACTCTTCGTTCCATATATTAATGTTCTCTTGCAGGATTTCTTCGGATTTGGCTAGTATTACAATATCATCAGCAATCATTGTGCGTCGTAGTTTATAATATCCTATGTTCATTTCCCTTGTTTTCTCCTTTATATTTTTTAATATATTATCTAGGTATATTATAAACAGTAGAGGGCTTAATGCTCCACCTTGTCTTAGTCCTTGTTCGGTTGTAAGTTCCTGTGATATCTGATTTCCTGTCCTTATGTAATTGTATGTCTTTCTGTATATACCTTGTACTGCTCTTTGTAGTTGTTTGCTTATTTGCCTCTTTTGTAAAATATTCCACATCGTTTTTCTCGGTACTCTGTCGAATGTTTTTTCCAGGTCTATAAATGCTATGAATAATTTTCTGTCATGGCTCATTGTTTTCTCCATCAGTTTTCTTAGTGTAAATATATCGTCCTGCGTTCAGTGCACCTTCCTGAAGCCGATTTGTGCATTTTCCATCGTTAGCTCTGTTTGTTGTCTTAGTTTACTTTCTAGTACAACCTCATACATTATAGCAGTTGTGCATATTAGTGATATTTCCCTGTAATTATTGCAGTTTATGTTGTCTCATTTTTTGTATATTGGGAATATTACTGCTTTCTTCCAGTCATTTGGAATTTTTTCTCTTTTCCATATAGTGTTTAGAAGCTTTAACAAATTTAAACCCATATTTTTAAGTTGTTCAGCTTTTATGTTATGGCCTGCTGCTTTACCATTTCTTAATTTTATAAGTGCTTCTTTTACTTCTGCTTCTGTTATATTGTCTGGTTCTACGTTCAGAATATTTTCCACATGTGCGTTCTCATTTCCTTCGTTTGTGCTTATCATCGTTTTCTCCTGCAAAAGCTCTTCGAAGTGCTCTTTTCATCTTTTCATTATATCATGATTTTGTTTTATTATTGTTCCCTGTTTATCCTTTGTCTTAGTGTTATTTGTACTTTCTCGTTCTTGCTTTTCTTTAGTATTGTATAAAACAACTTTTTATTTTCGTTAAAGCTGTATTCTAGTGTTTTCCCAAATTATTTCCATGTCCTTTCCCTTGATTCTTTGATTATTTGTTTCGTTGCTTTTCTCTGTATTTTATACGCTTCGTAGTCTTCTTCTTTCTTGGAGTTGTATGCACTTTATCCACTATTGCTTTTTCTTCTTTATTTCCTGTTTTATTTCTATAGTCCACCATCGTGTTTGCTTTCTGTTGTTTGCCTATCTGATTGTTCCGCATGGGCGTTTTGTAGCCTCTGTTATTATGTGTTTGAAACTGCTCCCTATATCCTCCACATCATTAGATTTTGAAAAAGATGTGAGTTTCTTAATATAATTAATTGGTACTTAGCTTTTGTTTCTTTATATTTTAGTTTGACTATTCTATTCTGAATTTCTCAGTTGCAGTTTCTTTCTTGTACTTATCCTTTTTAGTTTCAACCTCGTTTCCGTTTGGCATCGTTTTTGTTTTTATTTCTTCCTTAATTGTGATGTTTGCTAGCACTAGATAGTGATCACTTCCTATCTCGCTTCCTCTTCTCACTCGTACATCATTAACTACCTTCCTCTGCTGTGTGTTTGTTAAAAAAATAGTCTATGATCGACTTTTTATTTCTACTCTTTACTTCTCTGGTATATTTGTGTATTTCTTTATGGGCGAATATTGAGTTTAGTATTACGACGTCGTTTAAGATGCAGAAGTCAATTAATCTGTCTCCGGTATTGTTTCTCGTCGGTTCTCCATGAATCCCCATTATATGTTCTATCCCTGTATTTATATTTCTTATTCTTGCATTTATGTCTCCTGTAATTAGTATTTTCTCGTGCCTTCTCGTATAATATTTGTAGCTCTTCTCAAAATTTGTCATCTTCTGTTTTACTTTTGTCTTCTGTTAGTTCATATATTATGTAATTAGGTTTCCTTTCCATCCATCTACCTCTTCAATTTTTACTGTCATTAACCTTTCGTTTACGCATTCCTATTTTGTTATTGCCTGTTCTAACCTTTTGTTTATTATGCATCGCACTCCTGCTCTCGCTCTTTCACTTTCTTCAACTCCACTATATGTCTGTATGTGGTCGTTTATGGCCCTTTCTAAATCTCTCCCTTTCTTTTTTGTTTCTGTTATCGCCATTATATCTAATTAAATATTTTCAAATTCTTCTATTAGTTCAAGTTCAAGTTCTTTGTCTTTCAGACCGCGCATGTTCCAGTCTCATCGTCCTTTTTGTTTGTGCTGTTGTTTTTGTTATATCTATTATTTCTTTTTTGTTGAGACTGTCTATTCTTCTTTCTTTATTTCATAAAATTTAAAAAATTCAGTTTCTATACACGCGAATGTAGTGCAGGGTTAGAACTCGGGCCACCCGGGATCGAATCTCGACCCATCGGTACCATTTATCGCTTGGGATATAATTAATGACACTTTAGAAAACTCGGGATCGATTTTCTGAAGTAGCAAGTCCTACACTCACACAGACATACACACACATGCACTAACATACATCAGAAGGATCTGTAGGGCGACAATCAGTTACAAATTGTAACAAATACAGTAATTACTACTGCGCCGTTTAGGGCCGTAACTAGCCAGGGAAATATGCACAGGGTCCATGTGGAAGGGGGCCCAAGAAACAAACGCATTATTTAAAAAAAATTATACGCTTTCCAACTACTTTTTGGGAACCTGTCCGAAAGTAGTAGCCCACCTCCCTCCTGCTACTACTGTCCTAACAACATAGTAGCTAACTATCAGCCATAAAAATTAAAAGTGTTAAACTATTTTAGAATAAGTATTGTACGATATAAAGTATAAGTATTTTCTAATCAGTATTGTGTTGAATCAAAAATTTGAAGCTTTCCTCTTTAAACATATTATGTATAATAATATACTCAGATATTATTATACATAATATGTTTAAAGAGAAACGCTTTAATTTTTATAAGCAATGTGTACAAATATCATAAATAATATAAATAAATTTGTGTTACTACTGTTTTTAACTTCCTCCAAAATGTGTTTTTGTTGTTGTACTACTGGTTAAAACTATTATTATGGGGAAAACTAGCTTTATTTAATTAATAAAATTTAGTGTAGGGGTATATGATTCAAAATATATGAAAAATTAAAAGTATACCACATATATGATATATAGGAAGAGATCTTTAAGGCATTTTAGTTTCAATTTAAAAAAATTCTTCTATTTTTACAGATATCAGCCTGAGGACATTTTTGCTGGTAAAGGGAGAAACTCAGAATCACCCGGTATTTATATAAAATATCTGATATTCTGTGATACGCCAAATTTTGCCTTCAACGGTGTTTGAACACTAAGCCACTGAGCTGGCTGTTATTTTTTTTTTCTAAAAAAAAAACACACAACACCATATTAGTTAGATTGTACTAATACGATTGTATTATTTTCTGTAGTTTATTTTATATTATGTACACATTATAAACTTGTATATTCCCTGGTGTTATGGGTATAAATGATCCTATAAGTACAAACTTCCTTGTAATTATAGTTAAAATACTTCAAACATTCCAGAATGAAGACACAGGGCGCAGTAAGAATTCCTAGGCTCATGCAAGACTATATAAAGATTTAATTAGCTATTTAAACTATGGTGTCATCACAATTCTTTTTACATTCACTAAGATCGGTCACAATTACAAATGTTTACATAAATTCTTTTATTCCGTTTCATATCGTAATCTATTATATATAAACACCAACTCAATTAAATGAAGATGTAACTTTTATATTTGCAGTCACGAACATCGCAACAACAATAAATAATCGCCTGACAACTAAAATGCGATAAGCATTTTTAAATCTCCACTGTTCCACTCAATGGACAACACTTTCACCGTGTGTATTTATCAGCTGTTTAGCTAAACAGATGCACCATGTTATGTCATCCAGCTAGGTCGACCGAGTAGTAGCTAACCATGTCAATGTCGCTACACTATAACTACTCATCAATTAACATTGAATAATTTCATTACAGCCATAATACAATTACGTATCAATTTGTTAATTGCCAGAGCGAAAATATAGAACCATATCGCCTCCGCTTTAAACCATGGAGGTCGTGGTAGCAGCAACCAGTTCATTCCAAATGAAAAATATAAAAATCGACTTTCATTGGTGTTGCGCATCATCTCAGGTCATGTACGTGATTACATTTTCTGTGCTCCAGATTCGTGACTATTATTTCAAAATAGTTTTACTGGAATTGCAAGTATTACCGTAACGAGAATCTCTATTGTATATTCATTTTTTTTATTACTTGTGAAATGCAGCGCGCCACTTCATTTGAATAAATGATACGTTGTACCATATTAATTACGCGGCAATCTGGCAGTTGTTTAATTGCAACTTATATCCGATGGCCTGGCCCTGCAACTTTCAACTGTTGCTCAACACTTCCTGTTTTTATGTGCATTTTCGGCGGCGTGACCGCACCTGATAAAAGTGCAGGTAAATAAATTACGTATGAAATTGAGGTTACACAATGTTTTTGTCTGCAGTCTGTAAGTGATGGAGTGTAATGGAATGAGGTGTGATTTATTTTAATGCTATATAATTGAGATACAAGAAATTAATTGGTTTTTTTAATGCTGTTTTGTCCATTTCGGTTTATTTTACTCGATTTCTGAATACCAGCATATATATTAGAAAAAGTTAGTTATGTGTGTCCACAATAACAATAACAACTAATAATTTAGTATTAATAAAATAAAAAAGAAAATTGGTAACTAAAAGATCTTTAATCCAGGATGGTTTTAATGAATTTATATAAATGCCTAGTAAAAAATAGTGATACTATAAGAATGTTCAGGCAGGAATTATGTATAAATGTGAAACAGATGTATGTTTTAATTTTATTTATTTATTATATTTAGTAAGTATTAATAAATTTCTGTTAAAAATGAAGCTTGTTAAATACAAAACAGACCTTTCAATTTTGACCTTATTTTACCTAAACTAAACTCTTGACGGACAATATCACCAACAAAATTCTATGCGAGAGGAACAATAAGGTTTTAGGAAAAACCGCTGGACCACACATAATAAAAAAATTTTATTCTACCCTAATTAAAAATCCCAGGTCTTTTTTCTAAAAAAAAACCTTAATTATTAATAGGAAAATTTATAACTAATAATCTCAAGCATTTCATTATAACTTTATTTAAAAAAAACTTTTTATAAACTTGTATAAGCAAAATTGTACCCATTATGTACTTTTTCAAATAGCGGAAAGAGCACTGGAATATAATAAACCTATCTCTCATTTTTCGACAAGGAATTCGATTACATTCTTATTACTTTCCGAGGTGCTCTTAATGAGGAAAACATGCATCCACATTTAATAAAGACAACTAACCACAGACCATAAGACAAATCTAAGACGCCTCACCCCTTAATTATTAACCTTGCCAATGGACAAAATAATGGAAAGCCTGGACACATTCACATTAGGAAGGAATGTTAAATCGTTTGTTACGCTGACGATGCCATCATCATTGCAGGCTCAGAAGACTTTAATGGCTGCTAAACACATTCAAAACAGCATGCGACAGCTTTAATATGAAAATCTCCATCAACATAACTAAAAGCTAGTCATCACAAAAACTCCAATTAAGTGCCACTTACTGGCCAACCGACCCAAATAAAATCCTTGATTTCTTCATCTCAAGAAAAGTGTCATCTAACTTCATAGAAACTGAAGAAAATTTCAACCTAGACATCGATCATTCAGCTGTCATCTTAACTTTGAGTGAAAGAATCATCAAAAATAATTAAAACCACTGAGGGGGAGTTTTAAACTTGAACTTCAAGATCGAATTAATTCAAATGTTGCATTATTGCACAGTGGTTATATACAAAAATTATACAACTAACCCCCTAGGAGGAAAGTTAAACGCCATCTGGCGGCACCACATCAATTAGCAATGCACATCCATATGATACCGTCAACATGCTCATGCCATCAGGATCACCGGGTAGTGCTCTCTATGGAATAATAATTTTTGTATATAACCACTCGAGCTATTGTGTGAATTCATCCTCACTAGCTGAGCTACACTGATGAGATCTAATAAGATCGAAATCTAGATAGGTAGATTGCTAAAGGGTGGATTCACACTTATATATGTTTTACAAAATTGTATTTGTGCTGATATCTCAAGAATACTGTTGGAATATTGTTCCACAGAGGGTACTACCCGGTAATGCTGATGGCATGAGCATGTTGACGGTATTATATGTGTGTGCATTGCTAATTAATGTGGTTCGGCCAGATGGCGTTTAACTTTCCTCCTATGGGGTTAGTTGTATATTTTTTACAATACAATACCATAAATGGACGATTCGGAATAAAACAAGGAGATGAATATTCTGAAATAAAAGAAATAACAGCTGCTATGTCCCAGGGAAGTGTAGTGGGACCTATACTCTGTACCTACTATACACAAGAGACATACTAATCATAAATCCACCTTTGCAGACCATACTGGTCGAAACAATCCACATCCAAGCTACAAATTGCTTGTGATAAGATAGCCCACGGGATAAAAAATGGAAAATAAAGCTAAAACAAAAATCAATCTATGATAATTTTACTAATAAAAATACTAGTGGATCTTCCGACTCTTTCTATCAATGGTGATATTGTTCCTTATGGAAATAACGCAAAATATCTTGGCATAACACTGAATGCAAAATTACGATGGAAAGAGCATGTAGAGAAAAACAAATTGAGCTAAACTTAAAATACAGACAGTATTATATAATTATAATATTATATATGTCAATATATAATAAAATTCTAATTTATAACCAAATCTTCAAAGTATTTTGGCTCTATGGTGTCCAGTTATGGGGCTGTGCTAAAAAGAGTATTATAAACTCCATACAAATATTCTAGATTAAAGTTCTACGCACTATAGTAAATGCACTGTGTTACATACGCAACTCGGATATTCACAAGGACCTCGGTATTTCTTATGTCACAGCAGAGATCAAGAAAATCGCCGGCAAACATGAAACTAGGCTGCGGCATCATGTCTATGCGGAAATGATCCAACTGCTTGACAACAAGCAACATCCCAGAAGAATCAAACCTTTCGATTTAGGAAAGTGATTCTGACAAAACTAGAGTAAAATTGCACGATTTGGGTAGTGTAGGAGCATATTTATTTTGTATTAGACATAAGCTTGGGGCATCACTGGATGCACCCAAGCACCTATATGTTAGCATTTAAGATTAAAGTAAAATTGATGATTGGTCTGTTAGATCAGTTTTAATAACAATACAAAAAAAACTTGTTACCAAATTGTTTATTTGGGTACTGTCTGCTCTGTATTTTTCGATACTGATTCTGAATCCGTGCTCAGAAATCGTCCATCCGTTACCAGTTTTCCGCAATTTATTGTTTTATTGTTGCGGGTTAGCCCAACGATCGTTAATTTTCTATACTTGAGAAATGAATAATGTTTTTTAGCCAAATAATAGATTTTGTGACCATTAAAACTTGCCTCATCTGACTAAATTTTATGAAATTGTAGACCAAGCTTATTTTGAGGTACTTCTGCTCGTATGAAAGCACCGTACATGGCTGTAAACCTGGGCGGCTGATAAACTGCAGTTTCCTTCAGCTGGATAATTCTGGATAGTTGGCTGGAGGGTAAAATAGCTACAGACACTTAGGTCTCAAAGAGATTTTGTTGCGATTTTAAATTGTCAGCTAATGCTAGAAATATACGCTTCTTCAGAATTATGTGACTCAAAAACTATTCCTGACACATACATTTTCAAAGCATATTCACACTCGGTGGGGTGTACTGTGATAATAGCTATTTGATTCAAGAAACACGAAAGAAGTGAAATATTGTTTCACTTATTAACATAATTTAAACTTTCAGATGCTCCTTGTAATCCTCATAATAGTTTCACTCAAATTAGGATGTCAATGCCTCAACTTCAATGAGGTATGTATTGTTTGACTAAAACTTATCGATTATTTTAGTAGATTTAATTTTAATTTTAAGGTAACCTACACATTTAGATACACAGTGGATGAACCAACGATTGGTGTCGTAACCCACCACTGGGAAAACCGAAAGGGATCACACGTACAAGGCGGATATAGTTTTTTGGATGCTGATGGGAGAGTTCGAGTTGTAGAATATCATGTAGATGGACGAATGGGGTACAAAGCATTTGTAACGTACAGAAATCCACCAGGTTAGTTTCAAAAATAAATAATTTGTAAATAAAATATAATTAAAATTACGTAAGAATTGGTTTGAAAGAACACTAGCTTTTAGTTTCGCATTAAAAAAATATTATCATTCAGTATGCTCGAATAATACGAATACCTTTATTGGCATTTCCCTCACTGCCCCTCCACATCACAAACCTCAACAAAAATATACAAAAATAAAAATAAAAATACAATTTAAATAAAAGTACTATTCCGCCAAAAATTACAAATTACCCCCATCTATCGCCGCTCCCTTTGCCCTTGCCACTTTCCTCTCCCACGTCAGCCTCCTGCAGAATTTCACGCCTTCCCCATCCTCGCATAACCATTCATTCAGCTTTCTGCAGTCTCCCACCCACTCTGCTTTCACACCCTCACATTCTTCGCTAAGGTGCCACCACGTGTCGCTTCCCTTACTACACAGCGCACACGCGGTGTACCCTAGACCCATCCACACTTTCATCCCTCTCTCGTCTAACCCACACCTCGCTCTTGCCATGCATACCTTGTCCTCACTGCTCCACTCACCCCTGGCTAAGTAACTCGGGAGTCTCCCACTCACTTGCCACTCTACGTAGCCAGGGTTGTAAGAGCTCTCATTCATTCTAGTCTCCGTTCTTGCCACTCAATATCTCTCAATCTCTCTCTTACCTCAGTTCCTAGGATTCCCATTTCTCTCAGCTTCTCCTCTACCCACACCTCAGACATACCCACTCTTTCATACATCCTTCCTCTATCCTTTCTCCAACCACTCTCCGTCCTACTCTTACACCTCATCCATACCTCCCGCACCAGTCTTTTCTCACCCAATTCCTGCAATCTTTCTTCAAACTTCACAACCCTTACACACGACTCCCACTACATACTCATACGATTCGTCTCCTGCAACAGCACTGCTCTCGGTGTCGACCTTTCGAGACCCAGCAGACTCTTCAGTAGCACACCTTGCTCTCTCTATCACATCCCACTCACGCAATCCCCACACTTCCACTCCATACAACAGAATAGGTTTTACACACGCATCCCAGATCTTGCACGCCATTACGAGGTTACCGCCCCACAACCTCTCCCATTTCCTTCTCGCTATTCCCCAAGCCATTCTCGCTTTCGCTTGCATACTTTCCACATGAACCCTAAATCTCTCTCAATCATCCTTCCCTTCCATTTCAGCTCTTCCACTCTACCCCTTCTACCCCTATTCCTAAACATCATCCATTTAGTCTTCTCCACATTCACTACTAGCCCTCTCCTATCCATGTACCTTCCCATTCTTTCCAACATCTCTTGCATCTCTTCCACTCTCTTGGCTACTAATACTATGTCATCCGCATATGCCAGCATCCACAACTTGGTTCTCCCCACCACGACCCCTCCAGCCTGTCCTCTCCTCAGCACCGCCTCCAACTCGCTTGTGTATAGATTGAACAGGAGGGGGCTTAGCGGGCACCCTCGCCTTACTTACACCCACATTCACCCTAAACTTCTCAGACACTTCTCCATTCACTCTCGATTTTGCCCACGTCTCTTTATATATACTTCTCACCCACTCCACACTTTCATCTTCCATGCCCAATCTATCCATACACTCCACGAGCTTTCCTCTAGAAACTGAATCATACGCCGCTTTCAAATCCACAAACACCGCATACACTCTTCCTTTGCACTCCAACGCTTCCTCCACCATTCTCGCAAGCGTGAAAATCTGCTCCCTCGTCCCTCTTCCCTTTCTGAAACCCCCTGGCATTCCGGCAGCAGCCCTTTTCTATCCACTTCCCTCGCTAGTCTATTTTTCACCATTGTCATCATCGCTTTGTACCCCGCATTCATAACGGTAATACCCCTATAATTATTTACGACCGATGCTGCTCCCCCTTTGTGTACCGGGACCACCACCCCCACACGCCACTCTTCCGGCAGTTCTTTCTCACCGCTCCAGACTCTATTCAAAACCTGCAGTAACTTATCTTTTCCTTCCTCTGTTAATCTTTTGAAGGCCTCTGCCTTCAGCCCATCTTCCCCCGCCGCCTTTCCCAGTTTCAGCTGCCCTATGGCCACGTCGACCTCTTTCCGCGAAAACGCCTCCCTTCCTACCACCGGTCTCGGACTCCCTAAATCCACCTCTGACCCCGCCATCTCTCTACATCTCTTCTCCCACTCTTAACTTAATTAAAATTAAATATATTCATGTCAAACTTTTATAAGAGTGAATCCACTTCTTAGCAATCTACATATCTAGATTTCGATCTTATTAGATCTCATCAGTGTAGCTCAGCTAGTGAGGATGGATTCACACAATATTTCGAGTGATTATATACAAAAATTATACAACTAACCCCCTAGGAGGAAAGTTAAACGCCATCTGGTGGCACCACATCAATTAACAATCCACACCCATATGGTAATAACCGTCGACATGCTTATGCCATTATACAACTAACCCCCTAGGAGTAGGGAGTTAGTTGTATAATTTTTGTATATAACCACTCGAGATATTGTATAAATTCATCCTCACTTGCTGAGAACTAAATCGTAAAAGCATATTTTGTTAGCATTAACTGTCCGAAACAATCATTATTTCTACTATTTTATCCTGTCATATTCTATGTGCCTTGCGATATTCAATTAGATTATCGACGTCTTTTCGGTTAAAATTACGTTATCACTTTATCAATATTCTAAATACCAGACGAAATATTACAAATATGCGTTACAAAGTTTTTTCTATAATAGTTATGTACTAAAAAAATTGTTATTTGATGAAAGTAACACACTTGAAATGCATTCATGCAGGCTTTAGTAAATTCATCATTTCAGGCTGACGTTGCAAATAGCGCTGCTGCAGATTTAAAACTACGAATGATGACAGCAGTGAAAATTATAAATGTAGTTCTTTTTCTGTTTTTGAGAGTGTTACTGGAGTTCTATGGTAGAAGGGGTGGCTAATTAGAAGACTAATGATGGAAATTGGAAATATTGGAGTAGGTACATTCAAATTTTAACCAGTATTGCCAATTAAGTATTATGTTTATCTATTTATTTATATAATAATAATTTATTTCCCAATGGAATAAAAACTTTTAAATTATAGGGGCATTAATTAATATTATAAAAATAACAATAATATATAATTGAACCCAGCTCAGCGGCCGAGTGGTTAGAGGCGTCATCCATCTCGTACTGAGCATTGGGAAGCCAGAGTTCGATCCCCAGCGGTGAACGAACTTTCTCAAATCACCTTTCACAGTTTTCAGAGGTTTTCTGTGAAGTTAAGGTAAATACCGGGTGATGAAACTCCTCTGAGCTTCTCCATTGACCGGCGGAAAAGCCTCACGGCTGATAGCCCTATAGCCCCTTTTTTATATAAAATTGAATAAACTAGAATAATTAATTAATTAAAATTAATTTCTCTACTCTATGCACAAACTAGCCGTGATGACAGTATGATGATATAACACAATTGCCAGAACAGCCAACCCATTGTATACACTATACTTAGAAGAAGATTAATTATTGACCTCGGTTGTAATGAAGTCACCTTTTACTAATCTACAAAAATACAATATTGTGTGGGGGCTATTGTTCAATTATTAATTATAGAGCATGCTAATTACTATTTATAACTTTATTTTTCGCTATTCGTAATGCGCTTAAATAAATAATAATAATTTTTAAATCCGCTAATTCTAGTGAGTTTTTATAGTAATAATAGTTATATACAACACAGTAGTGGTTTGATTGTATTTTCTACATTAGTAACAAATACAGATTCACAATTCCAAGTTTAATTTTTACACGCTGTTGTGCTATTCCACCACTTGCACTATTATAGTAACGACTACCATTGATATAAACAGTGCTGCCAAATAATGGTTGTGGCAATTCAATATTTAACGCCAAAATAAGCCACAAAAAAAACAAAAATAATCTATGACTTATTTTTCTTTGTGTTTTTAAATTATTTATGAATACTTCATAATAAAAATTAATATAACAAATTAATTATATAGTGATATAAGGCTGCGACATCGACAATAAAATATTAATGTTTCCTACATCGCTTAAAAAAGCTAAATGTCGATGTTGGTAAAACATCTTTAGTAAACAACGATGCTTTCAAAACATCGATTACTTTTACTTGTAACAAGAATTCGTTTATCTCCCATTAGTAAGCATCAAAGTTTTCAAAACATTGTGTACTTTTTTTAGAATAAAAGTCAGTAATTTTCTTCTTGCATTATGAATTTTGAACAAAAATAGAGCATTTAGAATAGTCGAATATATCTGAGCCTCATATCGTTCCGTTGAAAGAAAAGTGACACAAGTAAAAAAAATGTTAATTATATGTTCAAAATCAATTCTTGAATCATATACTTAATGTACTTACATACGTTTGTGGAAAACAACATGTTTTGAGTATATTATAAAACATGTAGTTAATTCTTTATTAGAGTTGTGTTTCTATCAACGGAGCTACACCTCCACATATTAAACTTGGCAACAACACTTACTCTGACAATAGTCTTATCAAGTGTCTTGGTATTTTCGATTTTAGATGAGATTATATGTTTCAATTATGACATGGATTCTCCGGAACACTACAAACCATGAAATACTTTTTTATTTCGCCAACATATATTCTCATCTACGTTACGGTTTAGTAATTTGGGGAGGCAGTGCACATACAAAATACAAAAACGAGCTTTAAGTATTCTCCATAAACTTAACTACTGTGCAAGCTGTACAGGAATTTTCAAGATTTACGCCCGGTTTCTCCAACGAATCTTTAAGCTCATCTTATATAAACTCGTTTATATATAACCACGTCTTAAATTTTTATTCTGTTGCACCAAACATATGTAGAATCTTACTTAGTATTACAATGTAAGACCGTCTTATCGTTTTAAGATCCGATTTTTGTTGGTGCAACGCTTTAATACCTTCTTATTATTAAGATGGTCTTAAACTAGTTAAGATTCGTTGGAGAAACCAGGCGTTGGATCCTTTTTTAAAAAATGTTGTAAATTATGTTATGTTCCAGTTTCCTTGTTGATTAACTCTGTTTAATTATCCTGATGATGCTCGAAATTTAACGCGCGAAATATATTGATATATTAAAAAAGGAGTTTTTTACTGTCCTCGCTGTTTCCCAATAATAACTTGCACATAATTATCTTTCGGCGAATAAATACAATAATATATATATATATATATATATATATATATATATATATATATATATATATATATATATATATCCTTACTATCAGCAGGGCATCAAACCTACCATGGTCAGACATATAGCTTTCAATTACACCGTCTAACCTTATATAAAAGAGGGGACAATAATTAATTCTAAATCTAAATTTATTTGAATTTGTATGTATATTAGAACCGTGCAACCTGAATGACTACTACTAATTACTATTATTATTATTTTTATTATTATTATGATACACATAATATTTAACAAGAAGTAAAATTATATTCAAAGTATAACAAGTTTTCGTATTCAAAAAATTTAAAAGAAATTCTAAACTTAACATATAATTAGACCTATTTATTGCCTCTAGAGAAATTAAGGTCAGGATGGTTTCAGGGTAGATCAAAACAAAAAACGGGCACAGAAATTAATCAATAAAATATAATATGTTTCATTTGTTTAATTGTCATGCTCAAAATGTAAACGTAAATATAAACATCGATGGCGTAAAAACATCGGCTATAAAACATCGATATCAAAAACCATCGCTGTTTTGTAAAACACTGATATTTTGAAAACATCGATGTCCATGTCGCAGCATTCCAGTAATAATAATAGTATTTTATTCTCCATTACAATGATATACATTTAAATATATAGTATAAATAAAAAGAAAAATAAATAATATAAAGCAAATATAGTTTTAAGAACTTATAGTAGAGGAAAGATCAACAAGTACAAAATAATGAAACTATGTAACATCATATATTGGAAGCCAACAAAATCATCAATCACTGAATTGAAAATGTCATCGATACTAATGCCAATTGATCAAATATGTGGAAAATCTTCAAGTCTGGCAGCAGTAAGGCGTGTGAAAATTAAGGGATTTTAGTTCGTCAGCTCATCTATATGGCAACACTACATATCATATTTAAAAAATCAGAAAGCAGTATAATTCACAAAGCCATTTTTCACTTTAGCTTCCATTTCCCTCTAATGAAAAGACATATTTCCTGTAACGGATGAGTAGAAAATCATTCCCTTTTTAAGTGTAAACTTGTAAATTTTCAACCAATAAACTTCATGTCCATGCCCCTCTTTAGGTACAGCATTTTTAATTTAAATGTTTTTTTTTTTTTTCGGAAAATACAGTATTAAATTCTACAGCATAACACCAGCTAAAAGTTTAATTTTTAAACTCTGCCACTGTTCTCGTTATACTTGTATTTATAATGATAATCAATTATTTGATTCAGCTGCAAATAATAACAAATAATAAAACATATACTCTATAATAACCATTTATCATTCGAACAAATAGTACATTTGCATACAAAACATATTAGTAATACGTCTGCAGCCCGTATTATCGAAACATATCCTCAAATTAGCTAACAGGAGTGAGTACTAATATCAAGGTTACTTCTTACATATTACGCCCATATTATTATATATGACGACTGCCTAAATATAATTCACACAATGTCGTTTGAACTAGATGACATCCAAATGCAAACAAGTAACCTTTATTTGTTCGTTATGTAATAAGGCTAATGATTATGTTATGCTTTTTAATGCCAATCAAAAATTCCGTGCTGAGGAATGTATTTAGTATGTCTAAAGCGTAATTAATATACGATAATTTGTCAACATTTATTATTGTCGCGGAAAAACAATACACTTAAACTCGAAATCAGGGAGCCTTACTGTCCTTAAACTAAGTATAACTTGGCACTTACAGAATATAAACGTGTTAAAATTTCCATATAGTATGATTTCTTATTAAATTGAGGCGTGGAAATTAGAAGTTCAACCACTGATTTATTGATTATTTCAGCATATCGGTGCAACACAACACTTAACGATTATTCTCTCTTATATGGTAATAGTTGTATTTGTAATTAATGTGTGGATTTATATGATTTCCAGTTACGAGGATGTCCAACGGGCTTGGGTTAGGCCATAGGGTTGGGCTTTCAT
Source organism: Lordithon lunulatus (assembly GCA_963942505.1). Classification (NCBI taxonomy): domain Eukaryota; kingdom Metazoa; phylum Arthropoda; class Insecta; order Coleoptera; family Staphylinidae; genus Lordithon; species Lordithon lunulatus. The sequence goes on along the minus strand of OZ012667.1, from coordinate 14,644,303 downwards.
ATGATTTTCGGGCCTCAGCCAAACTCGGCCTGAACATAAATAATCGTAAACATTGAATTGGCGTTACTATATTATTTTCCTAGTTAAATCATTTATATGTACATTTTCAAATTTTGTATTTTTGTAGGAATATATTGCGCTATTACTTTTGTACGAGGTAAAATATCGAAATCAATAACAAATCGAATAACAAGGAAAACTGTTGTCACTACACAATAACTCAATTTAATAGTTAATAGATATTCTTATAAAAGAGACATAAAGTAAGTTTGTCAAATTATTGATATTTGACAAACTTTACGTTCAATACATATAGAAAAAGTTTAATAATTAAAAATTACAAATAGAAATCTATACAGATTTTCATTTTAATAAAAACCGCGTAAATTTTATATAGCAATTGTTAGACAACTGAAAATCTAAATATTAGTAGTAGTTGTATATATTAATGTAGTTGTAGTAGTAGTACTGTAGTAATACTGTATTTGTTACAATTATTTGTAAGTAGTTATCGATCTTCGGGTCTTTCTATCGTGTATGTAAATATTATTTTTATGAATATACAGGATGTTATGTAGTTCAAGGGCAATCCATTAAGTGGTGGCAGATGCACCAAACTATTATAATAAATCTTATAAAAACATTAATTTTATTTTAGGTCATCATATTGTGGGACACCTGAGATTTCCCAAGCAATACACAACGCCCATACGACACGCGGAGCCAGTGGGATTAATTACGCCAGACTTATTTCAACCGAAAGAGAACTATCCTAATTTGCCACGGTAACAAATGGCCACAAAAAGAATGTTAATGCAATTACTGAAATATATGCTGTATGTGAATAATGGGAATTACACAATAAATTGCTGTTGACAATGTATTCATTGTAATTGTCCATCATTGCCAATGTCATAATGGTAAATGTACATTTGATGTGGATCGTGAATTCGAGGATTGCTTTAATTACACCTGACATTGAGATGTTCTGCATAATTTGACACCACAATAGTATTCGTGAGTGGAAGTTGCTGATTAAAAAATAGATTGGTGTTTTATTAATTGACTTCTCATAATAGACGTGTAAATGTTATTGCTATTGTTGCATTGTTGCAACTTATGGGCACATTAAATATTTTCAATTGAAAATCTTGTTCTTGTAAACCGTAAACTGATAATCTATATTTCTGTGACTATTTCAATTATTCTACTTAACTATAAATTACCATATTTATGGTTACATAAAAGTAATAATTTACATATGAATATGAAAGTCTGGGGTTATTACAATTCTAAATTAATACTAAAATATCCCATTTATTATTGAATGAATTTATGGAAATTGATGAAAAAAGTCAAACAAATTCATATATCAGCTTCTCCCAAATAGCCATAGATTTATACTATGTGCATTAATATAGTGCACGTTAATAGGTATTTTAAACCCTATTGTCTTTTTGATTATTTACTACTAAATACAACATTAATTTTATTTTACTAAATAACCCAATTGATACTTAAGAAACTGAACAGTAACTAGCTATTAGCTACGCCTCTTCGGCAGTGTTCATTGCGAAAACATGTTGTATAGTACCAGAGCCATGGGGCAGTTCCCTAATACATCAGGTAGCAATGTTGAGCGCTTGTTTTAAAACATATCTTTCATCCATATTGAAAGATACTAATTGTTAAATCGAAATATACTGATCAATATCGATGGCCTTTAATGTTGCTTGTATTTATAAACTGTTATTTCATACTGTATACATTTTTTTTAATTGGGGTACTATTTTCTGTATGTGTTATACTTTTATTTAAAATATTAGATTATTGCTTTAACATAATATAAACATATTATATGAGTTGCTCGCCTAGTATTCTGTACTATTTTAGTTCCTTCATTAACTTCTTGATTATATAATAATATTTGATTATATAATGTATTATATTTTTTTATGACAAAACAGATATATAAATCAAATATTCTTTTAAGCATGAATTATATTATACTAGAATCGTCAAGAAATTTGAACAAGTTTCTAGTCTCCATTATTCATGTGGAATATTCAGATCGTACTATGGCCAATCTTGTCTTGAATAAAAGACATGCACGATATATGACTGGCCATAGTACTAGCTGAACATAGAACACGAATAATTGCAACTAGAATCTAGTTCTTGACGAATCTAGTGCAATGTAATTCACACAATTAGAAGCGAAAATAGAATGGAATATATAATAATTGAAACTAGAAACTTGTTCAAGTTTCTAGTTTCAATCATTCATGTGTTATATTCAGATCGTACTATGGCCAATCTTGTCTTGAATAAAAGACATGCACAATACGTGACTGGTCATAGTACAAGCTGAACAGAACTAGAATATAGATCTTGACGAATGTAGTGCAATGTAATTCACGCAATAAGAAGTTAAAATAGAATGGAATATTTATTTAAAAAAAAATCTATTTCAATTATTATGATACGTTTGAACTTAAATTTAGAAACCAATTATTAAACAGAACATTTTCAATAGACATGTATTGCAAATCTGTGTGCCATCATAAATTGAGTTATATACAATTTATCAAAAATAATTAGTTATTAGTAATATGTGATTGCTAAAGTTAAAACAAAATAGCATTCGTTAATTATTCATTTAAAATACAAACGTAGAATAGCAGATAGTAAACCAATAGTCCATACAAAATTTTATATATATATAAGGGCCTTCTTGTACCTATATACATGTATTTTATTTATAATTATATTAAATGCCCGCGACATCTAGTTACTAGGTTCAGTATTTATCTCAAAGTTTATTTGTGAAAGTAAGTATTCTACTAATGGTAACTAATCAAAAACAATACACGAAATAAGACAATTAGAGAATGATACATTTATTAAAAATAACCCCATATTAAAGGTAATTTATGGAAAATATAATAAAATTTATGGAAAAACTTGTATATAAACATGTAATATGTACCCAGCTACTAATAAGGTGTATAAAGAAGTTTATAATAATTGAACTTTCTAATAGATGGAGCTCATACATTTTCAAATTCAAATATATATGTACAGTTTTTTAAGTCTTCATATAGGTGAATATAATTTTCTATCTGAATATTAGGTAGAATTTGATAAGTTACCATCATGATGGATATAAGTTTTAATTTAAATTGTGTTCTGAAATTTATACGATATACTTTTATGTGGAAAAACTAACATCTGCCTACTTAATATCGTCTGTTTGGAATAAAAACATGGCCTACAACAAATATACAATATACCCACTCAAGATTATATTTATTTTGTATAAATATGGAATTTTTCCATAGAATAATTACAAGTATCAAATCGTAAGAAATGCAGTAACTACTACTATATCTTTTGCAAGTCCTTTTTGTCCAAAATGTCAATCAAATGTAAAATTTCGCGCCTATTAATATTATTTTACAAATCGCCGAGTCACTTACTAAATGATTAGACGTTTTACGTGTTCTAGATTGATATGTCATGCCTTCCACGACTTATATACTACAATAGGTTCATAACTGGAGGGCAAAAATTAAATATCATTATCAATATCAATATCAATACCGCTGGCACCAACTATGATGTGTAGAACACCGGGGTTTCGCTATTACTACCTCAGGAATGAGGAAAACTCATACAAGTTAAAAATGTTTATTATATAATGGTTAGAATGAATGATAAATGGTTGTTGATTGCGAGTACGGTATTCATTTTGTCTATTGAAGGGCGATAATGGGTTCGAGTTAAAGAGTTAATGGGTTCCTCTTCACGAGTGCAACATTTACTTAAGTAGGTTTGAGTTACTTAATGACGTCAACCGATGGTCTGCAGGGATAAACGGATGCCAATTAAGTATGTACAGAAAGGAGAGAGAACCTTAATATACAATGGCTTACTCAAGACAAGGAACAAACAATCTTATTTCTTCTGTTTAGCTGAAAGAGGCCCTAGATAATTTAACAAATAAAGAACTTAATATCAACCAATTATGGCAAACATAAATAAAACAGTAGGGAAGAAAAGTAAAAATCACAAAACATGGCTAACTCGGGAAACCTGGCCAGAAATTGAAATAAGAAGAAAAATTAAATTGAAAATTCTAGCGTGTAATAACAGTAAAAATAGGCGAAACCTAGCAGAAGAAGCGGCAAATAAAAATGATATTAGAACATTGTAAAATATGTAGCTGGTAGAAGTAATAAGAAGGCAACGAGATAAATATGGGAACATACAAAATTTGAAAAAAGAAACAATGGAAACATGTATCCATTTTTTTCGAAGAAACATACAGTCAAAATATGAACCCGATACAACAATTAAAATAGTAATTGTAAAAGTCCTAAACATATTCACCGACAAACTATCAGAAAATGAAATACAAGAAGCCATCAAAAGACTAAAACAGAGTACAGATGTACAGCCAGCAAGATTATGGATATAATTATCCTAAAGAGAATAAGAAAACGTGAAACATAAACTAGAAATAATCAGGCAAGTTACCGTCTAAGACAGTGGGGAAACAGACAATAAAATGGCAGAAAGAAAATATAATTAATTTCAGCGACTTTGAAAAAGCGTTTGACAAGGTAAATAGAAACATGGTTTGGGAAATTCTAATAAAGTATGGCATACCAAGAAAAATAATGAAAATGATAAAAATTATATAAAATCTATAGTAGAAAATCGATATATATATATATATATATATATATATATATATATATATATATATATATATATATATTGAAAGCCATTAAAATCAAGAGTGGTGTAAGGCAAGCCTGCATAATATCACCGTTTCTGTTCTTATCCATAATCAACTACATTATCAAATCAGTAGCTGAGAACAAGACAGGAATAACATAAAGATTTGGAAACAACTTAAGAGGGCCTAGAAGTTCTCGATGATACATGTGCAGTAGAAGAAAATAGCCAGAGCATGAGAAACAAAACGGATACATTATTACAAGAAGCAGGGAACGTAAATTTATGTAGCAATTGAAGCAAATGTAAAATCATCTCTAATTATAATCTCTCGTACTCACTACAGATACAGTTGACTGTTACATTGGGTTATTATTTTTCATTAGTTCTTCTTTTCTCATGGCATTTATTTACAGTCTAAACGCCTACACCTTACGGACCTGGGTACACTACTGGGATCCTCCCAAAAAACAATAGTTCATGCAATGGGTTCATAAGGGATCAGCAGGCCAACACGCAATTCCTGCGCGAAAAGTGCAACAGTTTTCTGGAATGCTAAGGGAATTTTCTTAATTGAGTATATGTTAAAAGTGACGGGGGACGTCTGCAAAGACACAACTAAGAACTATACAAGAAAACGATACATAATTATCTTGAGAAAACCCAGCTTCTACGACAACTGCAGGGTGAATAAAGCACGAATTATTTAAGTAGTCAATGAATGCGGCTACAAGAAAGTATAACATCCACCTTACAGTCCCGAACTCGCCCCTAGCGACTATTATCTCTTTCCAAAACTCAAGAAAAAACACTCGAATGGACGTCGTTTTTTATCGAATGACAACTTGGACAACGTCATATTTTGCAGAATAAAATTATTTCTTCGGCATAAACGTTTGAGTAAGTGTATTACTGTAAATGAGGCTTATTATGAAAGATTAAATTTTATTTGTCCTCTAAATCCTCGTTTTGATAGCTAGCTACGTAGATAAGATAAATAACTCCCCTCAAAGTAAGACAGAAAAATATGGTACGGTATTGTTATATTATGTATAATTTGTTACTAACTACAGACAACCTACTAGTAGTATCTTAAAATGAAATCACCACCGAAGAAATTACAATGTATTTTCTCTTTCTTCTTGTCTGGTTATTAAATATTTGTCATATTGGATACTTTTCTTATGTACTTTATGATAAACATTCTTTTTTATTTTAATTTGCAATATATCTTATAGTCCTGTTTTTTTTTTTTTAATTTATTCCTACATTTCAGATTATGTGAAATCTAAAGATAATAATAAAAAAAATATTATAATTATCTAAATTATTTGTCACAATTAAGAAGAATTTCAAATAAATATTTAGTAAAATAATAAAATTCACTAGTGAAGGTTAGAGAAATGTATGGAAATAAAATTTTATTGATGACATGGCCCAGTATTTCAACCCCATAAGGAGAACAATTAGTATTTTCTAATACATAGTTTCCATGCCTGAGAGATTTTCGTTGGGAGAAATTTATAAAGCAATCAATAATCAATCACCGTTTAAAAGTATGAATCGTGCTAATTGAACGAATTACGAAATTATTTATGTATATGTCAAACATATGATTAATAAATTTAAGGTTTTAGAGAAAATATTTGCTTTTTAACAGTTTAAAAAATATTACCCTCTCCTTGATTTGCTACCATCTTCGGAGAGGCTAGAAACGTTATAAATAAGATTCACGTCTTTATCAGCTAGTTGTGAAAGTAGTTAGAGGTGCCTATGTGGATTAAATTCGTTTCGAGATTATAGTGATAACAATGCGTTTTATACAGGTAGATATAATTAAATTTATATATAATAAATATAATTAATTTAAATAAATAACGTTTAAATCATTGATATAAGTGGATAACAAATAAGGGCCAAAATGTAAAGAAATGTAATTCAGGTCTACAGTAAAAGAAAATGTAATACACTTTGTATTACATTTTGTTTAACTGTAGACCTTAATTACATATCTTTGCATTGTGGCCTTTACTTTTTTTTTAATACAATTGCACGCCTTTCTGCAGAAAGGAACCAATCCACCTAATGATAAAGTTGAGAAAACAGATTTATATAAAGTTTAATACAAATATTTATATAAATTAAAAATTTATTTATTACAATAAAGAAAATACATATTTTTTAATATTCGCCATTTTAAGTGAGTATTTAGAATCTGATTTGAGCGAATTACAAAATATACCTGTGTGCCCAAGGGGCTATACAACATTAATCTGTTGACCATTTATTTTATTTTAATGCTCTAATATATAATAATAATAATGACTTTTATTTCCCTTGAAATACATAATTCTATACATATAAAAATTATATCAACACATGTTTACAGTAACAACGAAAATAATAGAATAATAGAAAATAGAAAATAAAATATAGGAAATAAGGCGCAGTTCCAGTCTAGTATATGCAATGCATATGACTGATCTTCCAGTGATGTTTTTCCATATTTATTTGTATTATTAGTACTGTTACAAGGTTATATTTTACTTATATCAAATAATATCAGTAAGTTGTATTATTTAACTTTGATTTACGTAAAGTACTGTTAGAAAACACTAAACAAAACATATTACAAAAATGATTATCTCCTCCCATTTTCAATATTCATAGACATACAGCTTTATCTATGTATATAATCGACCATATTTTGGGAATACCTAACGTTGTGCGATTTAAAGTAAGTATATTTTTTAACAATAAGAATTCATTAGAAGATATATCTCTAACAATTAATGACAAACTCGAGGACGTTTTCTGAAGTAGCAAGTCCTAACACTTACATGCACATACACTAAATCATGGCAGAAGGACTCGAAGGTATATTCCCAGTTACATTAATTGTAACAAATACAATAATTACTATGGCTCTAATTTAGTTACAATTTATGTTTTATGCAAAAAAAAAAAATTGGAATAGGAAAGTAAAAATCCGGATTATCCAATTTCCGCAAGTGTAATAGATTAACATGCAAATATGAATTTTGATAAACTGTTAAGGGGGGAATATATGTTTGTATCCGTTAATTATGTAATTGTGTTGAGGTGTACCGTTGTTTTCACATATAATCCTCTAGCATATGAAATACCGATGCTATACAGTTGAAACTAGGCAAAAAAAAAAATTTCATCACATTCACATTATCTCATAGCTACATCGCTAAAAACGGTAAAGCTCTGGTTTCCTAGGAAGCGGTCGCTTAAAAGCGGCCGCTTTTTACGTCATTTTGACGTCACAATGATAGTTGTACGTGTATATAAATGAATATGGTTTTCTGTAAAGAGTTATACCTCGCAAAGCAACAAGACAGAGAATTATAGTTTTTATAGTAAGTTATTCAATTACATATATATATATATATATATATATATATATATATATATATATACTTAAACAATTTATGAAATGTGTATATGACGTCAAAAGCGGCCACTTTTAAGCGACCGCTCTCCGAGGAAACCAGCTACAGAAAAACGTATAGTCTCAATCTGTAGGGCTAGAAATGCCCTACATTTTCATATATAAACCATCTCTAGCATTTGAAATACAGACGCTCCAGGGTTGAAACTGAGGACGTTTTACTGTAGCTGTTTTCGCGCTGTAACGGTGAGAAAATGTGAATATGATTTCATTATAATTTGATCAATCAAGAGTTTGGATCATCATCAGTTCCAGCAATTCCTACAGGACTTGAAAACAGACATGATTTTTCATTGTGAAATTCACTAGCTCAGTAAGGGGAAAATGCTGAAGAGGTTTTATGAGTTAATAACTGCTTTGACATAAAAAAATTTAAACTGTAACTTTGAATTTCCAGAAATTCGTTTTAATCGGTCCGATTATTATTATTATATATTATTTTGATTTTTTTTTGATTGAACGAAAAATATAGTAATTACTACTGTTTTCAGTATGTCCGTGTTATTGGGGGTGTTCTCTTCATTATTCTGACAATTATGGGTACATTTCAACATAACCTGCACATTTGAAATAGTATTTATGAACGAATATGTCAAGAGATGAAGAGCATGGATTTATGTATGTTTGATTTCCAGAATATTCTGCTCTGCTTTGCTGGGATACTGATCACTTGTACTGGAAAACCATTGGAATACGAAGTAGAACATGAATATGTAAGTATATGTGTAAGTAAAATATCACATTATGAGAATACTATACTGTAATCATTAGCTTTTTGTAACTTGTGATATCTTGTTTGATGATTTCAGATATCTCTTTGTTTATTTCTCTTAGTTCCTCGTTACTTGTATTTCTATTGTTTCTCAATTCGTTTCATATCCTTATCTTCTTTTCTGGATTTTGTACATTGGATATCTTGGCTTTTTTTGTAAGGCTTGCCATGTTTGTATCTAAATGATTGTTGTTTCCTAATATATCGGCGATATCATTTTGGAATTTATAGGTATCCACTGGGATTGACTATGTTTAATTGGTCATCCTATTTGTAAGTTTAGGCCTCTATTCCTCAGGTCTAGTTGGCTTTTGCTTATCACTATTCTATGGTCACTTCTGTACTGCAGTTTTTAAGTACTGTTTTTGTACAATTTTGACAACCTGTCTGTTATTACAGATTATATGAGCATGTGAGAATGTAAGTGGTGTAATTCACATTTGAATTGTTTTGAAATGGAGAAGATTCTGCGTTTGGTATTTATGTAAATCAACATAAGCAGTTACATTTTTATTTACGAATAAATTGAATTTATATTTGTAACTGCGCACATCAATTACATAAATACCAAACACAAAATTTTCTCATTTTCAAGACAATTCAAATGTGGCTTACACCACTTTTATTCTCACAGGCTCATATAATCTGTAATAACAGGCAGGTTATCAAAAATGTATAAAACAGTACTTCAAAACTGCAAAACAGGAAATGACCACAGAATAGTGAGAAGCTTAAGACAACTAGACCTGAGGAAGAGAGGCATACACTTACAAACAGGATGACCAATCAAACATGGTCAACCCCAGTGGACACCCATAATCTCCAAAATCATATCGCCGATATATTAGGAAACAATCATTTAGATACAAACATGGAAGATCTCAACATGGCAAGACCTAAAAAAGGCCAAGATATTCAAGAAAAGAAGAAAAGATTTTTTTGTAGAAAAAACTGTTCATTGGGTAGATATTGCTTCTGAGGAGAAAGTCTGGCAATGTGTCACCGCGAGCATTTCGTCCCACTCATCCGAATTTCCCCAGGCATGTCTAGGAATTGTTAATTTTACGATCCATCTTGGCGTAGCAATCGCCACATACTTTGACTGAGTTTTAATGTTCCTCAGGGCGTCCAAATATGACAGGGACACCATCTGCTGCCGCTGATATTATATTTGATACAGGAATCGCTTTCTCCATGAAAATATCTCTCAAAATATTAAATATTGATACGCTTTTAGTATCTGTAGTTAAGTCCTCGCGAAGAGCAGTTTTTTCGTGGATTTCTTGATCCAAAACAAAGCGAACATATACCAAGAATAGTGCTTCATTACCAGGTAAAGTTCACTCGTCCAATTATATGGAGAAATGGTTTGTTTGACGATGGTTACACAAGAAGTTTTCATAACTCATTTCATCAACAACATGCAACAACATAGTTCAAAGACGTATCTTTGAACTATAATGTTGCTTAAAGGAATTTCTTTAAGTATATTATAAGCAGGTTTCTGTAGAACAGTTTTTAAAACCTATTCAATGGCTGTAATGTTAGCTGTTTCCCGATAATATGCGGTTTACCTGATTTTCCTATAAGTAGCGAAACATTGTAATTCGCCCGAAAACCATCATCGTCTGTTTGATCTCGAAACGAAAATATTGTCGACTGTGGGTCTTTTTATAAGTTTTTCGTTTAATGTTTAACATTTTGATCTTTTTTATCAGGTTATAGCTCATCTGAGAAGGTGTTATCTTACATAAACTTAGATGGTTTCTTAACGCTATTGATTATCACTTTATTGAATCAAAGGCACATGGGCAGACGTTAGTCCGAGAATGGTGGTAAATACAAACAACAAATATTCACACAAAAACTGCCTACATTTTTGTTTAGATTCGGTCATCCTTATTAGCATTTATGTGAGGACAGCTAAATTAAGCTTTTTAAATATAATAAGACTTCAGAGATATCTTGTATAGATTTGATAGAAAGTACCTCATCACACCATAGAATTTTCACGAGGTCTCCCACTACTCACACCGAACAAAATCTTCCCGTTCAACCCGATGGCCTGTCTCAAGTTCCGGCTCTATTATACGCGTTAACTCTTCTCGTCCACCAAGGAATTTGTAGTATAAGAAAAAATTACGTAAGTACCTACATATAGGTGTCATCTGTGTTAGGTAAATTATTATATTTATGGGAGGCAATATTATGGTGACGTCTTATGAACCCCCATATAAATCTCATACACCTCCAATTATCTTCACTGACACGCTGTCTAGACGGTGTCAGTGAATCTTCTCTCGTCCCTTAAAATCCTTAAGGCGGGCCCTTTTTCAGGTATGGTATTTTATACTCGATGCTGCACCCACCTGGGGTATTCTTCCTGTTGTTTTCGGATTATGCCTGTTTAGGTGTTAGTGTCATAATCTTGCAGGCTGGTTGGAAGATAGGTAGGGTATATATGTGGGTGAGATAGGTATATAGTAGGATTGAACTTCGGGACACGTGGTTCCATCCGGTACAATAAGATGAGAGAACTATAGCTAGCCGGGGCTAGGTCGCATCCCTAAAGTAGGCCTGTCCTTTTCCGAGTTCGAAAAGAAGTGCCTACCTGCTACCCGATAATAATAAATATATAAGCATAAGAAAATGTGACAGTGATTCATTGTGCGTATTTCTTTCTTTTGACAAAAATCAGTAGTTTGTAGCAGTTGTTTGAAACCGTATTTCTAAGTACTCATTTACTTTGTAACTTATAAACAAAAGTAACGGTATCCTTTTTATAAAGCACAATAAAGGAGGATTATAGGTTATTTTCTTCTTACAGTTGCTATTATGGTCTATTAATGGCTTTGGCATTCTGCTTAATAAGCTTGCCCCAATTGTATTTGTCCCTGGCGGCCGGTTTCAAGTACGCTTGTGCGATTGTGTCTGCATCCTTGGTGATGCTGTCTTCCTATCGGTTTCTCAGGGATGCCGAGAAAATGGTCTGCGTCCCCCCACTATGGCCTCCAGAATTTTCTTTGGGTGTATTTTCTCCTTCATACAACTCACATGTCCTATCTAAGGCATCCAAAGCCACAAGATCCGGTTTATTGTGTAGTTACCATAGCTCAAAAATAATTATGTTTCTTCATATTCCATTATCGTTTATGGGGCTGTAAATTCTTCGTAGCACTTTTCTTTCAACGCAGTAATTTTACTTCGTGGGTACTGTTGTGCGTCCACGTTTCGCTGCCATATAAAACAATCGGTTGGATAAGTACTTTGTAAATATTTACTGTTGTGTTATGAGATAGTTCTTTACTGCGCCGCATTGCATGTAGGCTAAAAGGACATCTATTTCCTAGCACAATGAGGTTACTCACCTCCTCGGATTTATAGTTTTTATTATTTGTGTTAGATTCTAGATATTTAAAGGTAATTACCACTTCAAACCTCTGCTCGCCAAAAATTACTTGGAGTCCTATTTGTCTGCCTTCTTCTTCCTCTTGAAAGAACTGCCATATATTTGGTCTTTATTTGTAGTCCAATTTACTCGGCTTTGTTTGTCAGGGGGGCGAGGCTTCTTTTAGTTCTACATTATTCCTTCGACGATGTCTATGTCGTCTGCAAAGGCTAGGTAGACTATTGACTTATTGAAAATTGTGCCTTTTTCGCTATTTATAGTTGCTCGTACTGCTGTGTCCAAGGCGAGGTTAAATCGAATTGTCGACAGCGCATGTCCTTGCCCTAGGTCCGTTGTTATAGGCAACCTTTTGACAGGTCTCCTTGTATTCACACCCTACATTTTGTTTCTCGTAGAATTTGATTAGATTAATTAACTTTTTTGGTATGCCCAGTTCGTTCATGATGCCAAAAAATCTGGCCTTTGTGAATGCTGTCATAGACTTGTTTAAAGTTTATGAAGAGTTATATTTCAATATTGTCCTCTAAGCATTTCTCCAATATAATACGGATGCAGAAGATCTTATCAGTAGTTTGCCTATCTCTCCGAAACGGTCAGTAAGTATGTTTGAGAATACTTTTTAGGTTACATTCTTCAGTGATATTCCTCTACAGTTGTACATTTGTCGGTCTCCTTTTAAAAGGGATTATAAGTTATATTGAGTTTATTTGTGCTGTAGTTGTGCATTATTCTTTATAGTAAATGCTTTATAGGGGTTAATATACACAAAAAGCGCACAAACGTCAGAAGAAAAAATGGTCTAGACCAAAAAGTGATGTCGATTTTTTAGCATTGGGATGCAGAATATATAGAAAATGTGTGGTGTTAAACGTAGATATTGAGATGACAAGTGTCGTAACTTTAAAAATTAATTTTCAGGTTTAGATTTTTGTTTTGATTTTTATGTATATTTTAACGCTCCTCTAATTCTTTTTGTGCGTTTAGAATAAACCAAAATATTATTTAAAAAAATAAATTTCATTATACTCAATGGTAAATCTGGAACTATTGCAATCTTTAAAATACATTTATTCTAAAAACTGCTTTTGAAGGATACGATATTTCACCAGTCATCTGACAGTGACATATGGTATTAAACGTAGATACTAGTGTAAGAAGTTGTGAATACAACGTATATGGTTTTGCTTATAATATAACGATTAACATTCGTGCTCTATTTATTATATATATATATATATATATATATATATATATATATATATATATATAATCAATCTTTAGTAGGCTATCGACCCATACATGGGTCTTTCCGCCTCTATTTATTATAATTTATAACAAAAGCTTAAATTAATTAAACTAAAATAAAACTATCTTTGGTTCTTTTCCGCGTTAGACGATTCTATAAGAAATGAGTTGAATTAACCATCATTGCATAATTAATTCATGGTGTGTGGAGTTAATAAATAAATTAATACGTATAGTAATTACTGTGACACTTTACAATCAAATTTCCATAAATACCGGATAAAAAGCAAACGAAAGCAAAAGTTTGGAAAGTGAATCGCTCTAAATGAATACATTAATATTACGATGAATCCATTATCAACACAAATATTAAGTGCCTGAAGTGATACTCGCCGCTAATTAACAAGATCACCTAAAAATCTAAACTTTCCTTGTTAAGACAGATGGCAAACGGACCCAGCATATATGTAAGCAATGCGATTATCTACAAAGAATTGAAAGTGGAAATAGAAATTGTTCGATACTCATAACTTTGTTATTATACCCTTTTTATATCAGTATCAATATTAACTCATAAATAATGTTTCATTATTCGCTAATAAATTTCAAATACTTAAAAAATAGCAAATATTTTGAATTTCAATTGCGCATATCAGTGTTGTGGGTATAAATAAATTTTATCGATTTGCGAAAGTGCGATTTCTTCTTACTGGGAAAGTCGCTCAGATGGCCTTATTTATAACAGACGCTACTAACCTATTTCCAACAACTGACGCCACAATTATGTCTGTTAACAATTATAGGCGCGGACAATAACATTTAGTTGGGTGGAATGTTTATGTAATTAATATTCATTTGTAATGGATATCATTTAATAAATAATAATAACGATGTTTATTATCTATAATATAAAATTGATATTCATACAAATACTTAAATCATATACACTGAATTATTACTTTTATAATATGCCATCACGTAAAATCATTAACTTTATTGACAAATTTTTGTGGGTTGTCTACATCTATTTCATTAATTACAATTTTTACTTCTTGCTTTAAAAATAAATGTTATCCAAAGGAAACTTGATTTAATTAGTAGTATGGTCCCTCTAAATCGCAAATTAAAGTGAAAATTATTCAGTCAGACATGCAGACATTTAAACATTGCAATCTCAGTTTCATTAGTATCTACCTGTGTTAAACACAGTGTTCCGTAAATTGCCATGTATTCACGATTTTGTATTGTAAATTTATTTAAACTTTGTTGCCTGAAATTCGCAACAGCTTCCTAGATCAATTTATTGGTAAAATATTAGGTAAATCTTGAGTTGTTTTCGTTTATCACTATTGGTTGCTCCGGGCGTATTGTCTTTTGGTCGATTTGTCGCTCCCGATGCGCACAATCCTACCTCGTCCCTTACAAGCGGTGCAAGGCCGCAAAACATGCGAGCACACCACAGGGCGGTTAAACGATAGCACCGTTGGTATCTTGATAGTAACAATATAATAATAGACTTTATTTAGCATAGGCTATTTATTATTATTACTGATAAGAAATATTTTAAATATATAGTAATATAAATATTTTTTATTATTATTACACTATTTTATTAAATATTGGATTGTTAAGGCGTCTATTTAGTGATAATTCATTTTAAAGGATAAATAAAACGATTTTTTACTTTGTTTTTTTATCACACTTCAGTTAAGCCCTGGTTTCCTAACAAGCGGTGTCGATAAATACGGCAGTTTTTGATGTAATTTACACAATACAAGATACTTTTTAATGTACATGAATAACTTATCAGATTCCAGTGTAATTGAAGACATTTTCTTAATACTTTGAACTATATCGCTCTCTGGATTACCAGATTTATTTAAATATGCATAAAAGAAATGTGTGACGTCAAAATGACGTGAAATGCGGCCGCTTTTGTCGACACCGCTTCCTAGGAAACCAAGGCTTTACACTTTAGTTGCAAAGTTCAGTTCAGTCTTCGGAGGAGCTCGAAAATGGCTAGAGCTTAGCCGAAACAAGTTGCAAAGTGTAAGTGTGATAATAAACAAAGTAAAAAATTGTTTTATTTATCCTACTATTTTATTAATTTGAACCTACACCGAAAAGTAAAAGGCAAATAGATAATATGTAATATAATATATTTTATTAATTGCCTTTTCTATGAGGTGTTTATTCTGTATACGCTAATTATGGAACAAACATATTTTGAATTTAAATTGCGCCAGATATATAATGAAACTGAGATTACAATGCACATACAACTGAGATTTCTCAATTTGAAGTCGTAAAATTAAAAAAAATCATTATAACTTAAGAGAATAATAAAATGTAGTATATTTTTAATTATATATTTATTTCAGGCACCCAAAGATTACAGCTTTAGTTACGGTGTCAAAGATGTCCACACAGGCGACATAAAGGAACAGTGGGAGAAGAAAAACGGAGAACTAGTTCGTGGCCACTACCAACTACTAGAAGCAGATGGATCCGTTCGAATAGTAGACTACACTGCCGATGATAAATCAGGATTTAAAGCAACAGTCAAACATAAAGGCGTTTCATACCATCCCATATCAAAAAAGCCTGAAGCAGATATCCCTATGAGTCACAGCGAATTAACAATTACGGAATCGGAGCTACCGCATGAAATTCCCGAAAAAGAAGAACAAATTGAAGTGCACGAAGAACCGCAGATAGATTATTCGGCATCCTACGAGCCGGAAGAAGAAGTTAAAGAGAACAAACAACAGTATGTTTATGTAACACGAGATGAAGAACTTGATAACGTTAGAGAATCGCATGAGGTGCTTAAACCGGAGGGCACATACAATTATCCCAGTAACAAGCCGATTTACTCAAAACCATATCCCACTAAACTACCAGAATCGAAATTCCATAAACTAGAAGCACTACCAATTGACCTGACATACATAAAATCGTCATTAAAAGAGAAAAAAATACCAGTTGAAATAAGCCTATTAAAACCCGTTCTAATAGACCTCACCAGCAATAAAGGCATCCAAAAGTATCAACAACACCAGGAAGAACACAATTTCTCAAAAGACACCGGTTTTGTGGAACCCGAAATTGAAACAGGATTTCAGCCGATCAACATCAAGTACTCCGCTGAAATCTCATCAAACACGTTTCACAGCAACAAGAAACCGGTGACTACCCCCGGTTTGAAAAACTTTGCTACTAGTGAGCTTCCAAGGTATAAATCACCAATGAAACAGTTACCTGTTTACCGACCTAAAGCGAATGCCGGTCCTGTTCAGTTTCCTAAAATTGATGATAGGAATCAGAAGAAAACGGTAACAGGTTTTCTGTCTGGTGGCAGAAAGCATGAGAAGTTTGTGAAATATATTTTCAAAGAAAACTAAAAAAATTTATTATCTAGTTAGAACTTGTTTTTTTTTAAAGTTATATTGAGAGATCATATAAATTTTCATTCGGAGTTTTCAACAGTAAATCATATTATTAAGTGCTTTACTATAATTCATATTAGTAATAGTAGTAGTAGTATTTTTAACTGGCTGTCTACCTTCGGGTTCTTCTGCCGCATATCAGTGTTAATACTACTACAGAATATCGTCTCCGCGGTTTCTAAAGTGTCGTTACTTGTGTCCCAATAAGAAATGGTAGCGACCACGCGGGGCGAGATTCGTACCCGGATGGCACCGTTCGTTGTGGGGGTGCTAAGTACTCCACTACGTCAGTGTGTGAATTGATCAATAGTCATATAATTGCCCGTCCACACCAACGTTTCATAATTTAAAATGTTAATTAGTAATTAGTATGATTGCCCACATATGTATTCTGCTATGCCAAATAGCCATGTAAGCATAACTTAATAAGAAGATCTAATTTTAAGGGACGATACTGAAAACGAACATAAGGTTATCCTTAGGTCTAGCCAGTACCTTCTTACAGATCGGAATTATTTAGAAAGTTCTTAATGTTATGGCTATCAGAATTTCAGAGTATACCATATGGGTGTGCATTGCTAATTGATGTGGTGCCGCCAGATGGCGTTTAACTTTTCTTTTAGAGGGTTGTTTGTATCAATTTCAGAGATGGCATGCGTGAAGGTTGAGATCTTTGAAAATTAGACCCCCTTACCTATTATTGAGAGAAATGTAAACCTAGATTATTAGATATGCCACAGAAAACTTCGAAAGGAAATGTATTTGATCACTTGATATTTTCTGTAGTTAATTATCTATGTTATTTATTGTTTATTATCAGATGGGCAACCTAAAACTATATTTTTTTACGCCCATACGTTATTATTATAATTATATAATATTTTTATGTAAAGTTTTTGATAATGTCTGTGCAATAATATTATGTTAGTTACTGTTTTTATGTTTTTATTATTGTTGTTGTTATATATTTTATTTATTTTATTGTTATTGTAGTTTCTTATTTCAATAAATATTAACTGTATCCGTAACGCACACAAATTCAGAACCAGTAGCTTAGTTCCAATGATGATAAAACATTTTTATTTACTATAGAGTGTTGTCCTTACAACTTTTTTTGTTCGTATCGGGCACATTTTACTGTGTGGAACGCACTATTTTATACTTACATCCAAATTGAATTCACACTTATAATGGTTCAGAATTATCCTAAAAGTTTGAATCCAAAGTGTATTTCTTTATATTTATTTGTTTCCCTTAGATTTTGCAGTTACAATTTGGGAACATGTGGGTACTTTAAAATAATAAGTAATATTCAATAAAAGTTGTTATAATTGTACCGAGGGTTTTAATTAAAAATATAATGATAGTTTTTTTAATTTAATGAAATGACTATTATGAAAATTTTGGTTTGGTAATACAATTTTCCAAAAATGCAGTAATATGATCACTAATTTTACCATTTATTTTGGAATCGTAAGCGGCTTTATATTTATATAAAAAGAGCATGGATTTTGGAGTAGATCATTATCCCCCCTATTCACCGACGTTAAATCTATCAATAGCTATTGAACCCATAAGTATTCGTTGTTATAGCAACTATAAATACATTATCTAGGGAATGTAGTTACTTTAGATTCTCTTTATTGCAAACACTGAATAATTAAACAAAAGGTGTCATCAAAGCTCCAATTGCCAGTGCCATTCAAGGTGTTTGACATTTGTTTTGGTATATTCTGTCACAATGACGTAAATGTATCCGTTCAATAGCTTATGGGACCTATAACGTTTATGGGATGTTGGTGAATACGGGCATATGTGTTCCCAAATAATACATTGTTAAAATGGGAGATATGAGTGTTTACGTGATATTTATCTTGGAATATATTCCTGAGCGTACCCTGAAATGTCCAATATAATAATTAGAGGAAGTTGTTTCTATAAGTTTATAAAAAGTATTAATAATAATCTGTGGTATTTCTTAGCTTGCATATAAACGGCTCCAAACTAACTAGGGGCGGGTTAAAGTCGTATGTGATGGGAGGCCTCAACCCTGACACGCATCCCAATGGTTGAGAGGGAAATATCCTATATATGCAAGAACGGTGCGAATACAGCTAGGGAAAAAAGCGACGAGCACGGGGAGAGAACGGCACCGGAGTGGGCCCGTGTGGTTGAAAAAAAAAAGGTCGATACAATCGAGAAGAGGGAGGATGTCAAGCAGAGGATGGAGAGAAAAAATAACGTAGTGGTGGGAAAAAAGCGACGAGCACGGGGAGAGAACGGCACCGGAGTGGGCCCGTGTGGTTGAAAAAAAAAGGTCGATACAATCGAGAAGAGGGAGGAAATCAAGCAGAGGATGGAGAGAAAAAATAACGTAGTGGTGTCGGGTATAGGAGGAGAAGGGGTACCTCCAATGCTGGAAAAGCTGAATATCTCAGCGCCAATACGCAAGGTAGTAGCGCAGGGGAAAAGAAGTGACCAGTCCTGATAGAGTTAACCAGCTGGGACGACAAAATGGGCATTATGCGAGCAAAATATAAACTAAAGGGCACGAACATATATATTGATGACGATCTAACCGTAGAGGAGAGGAATGTACAAAGGAAAATTAGGGAAAGAGCGAAGGAAGAAAGAGCCAAAGGAGTGCAAGCTAGGGTGGGATATAGAAAACTGAAGATTGCGGACGTCTGGTAGGTCTGGCAGGGGGACTGCTTGTCAAAAATGGAATGAAGGGGAAGAGGTCGACGAGGCGGGAGTATGAGTGGGGCAAGTGCAGGGTGGGTTTTTGGAACGTTGCGGGTCTAAGGAAAAAAAATGCTGGGGGGAGTGTGGGAAAAGGAACTGGAGAAGTGGTTCATATCAAAGAACGTGGATGATAGAAGAGGATTGGAAGCAGGAAGAAATCTGCATGCCGACAGGGTGGGACTGGGTGATGCAAGGTGCAACGAAAGAAGCAAGGATGGGGACAGCCAAAGGAGTGAGGAAGTCAATGGATCAAAGAGTCTGCGAGGGAAGCGGCGGTGGGGAAGCTGGAAGGAGGGATCGGAGAGGGCGGTGAATGGAGAGAAAGGCGATCGCAGGATAAAGTGACCAACCAGAAGGGTAGAGAATGAATCCAATGGGTGAGAAAGTCGCGGTGGGATGTACTGAATGGCTGCTGCGAAGGGGACTGAGAAGGGAAGAAGACTTTCTGTGGACAGGGAGGAGTTGGAGTGCTTCAAGGTGGAAAATGTGGAGGGGTCGGACCATGTGTCTGTGGAGGTGGTCTTGAGAATGACAAAAGGTTTGAAGAGGGAGGAGAAAAAGGGGCAGCAAGGGTTTGGATGGAACCAACTAGAAATGGCGGTGTATGAGAAAACCCTAAAGGACGTGAAGTAGGAGGAGGTACAGTCGATGCTCCAGTTGGAGAGAGTGATGGCGGCTGCGTTGGTGGTGAGAAAGAAGAGTGGAGGCCAGAGGGAGTGTTGGTTCGACGAGGAGTGTAAGATGAAGAAGACGAGGTGGCGGAGGGAAATGGCGAATTGGAGGTACGGCAGATGTGCAGTCGAAAGGGTTAATCAGGCGAAGAGGGAGTTCCACAGTACGTGCGAGAGGAAAAAAAATAGAGGAGTTGCAGAAAGCGGAAAAGAGGTTGAGGAAGTGTGTGGTGGAGAAACGGATGTGGGAGATCTTGAAGGGAAGGGTGAATCAGGGCAAAGTGAACATAGAGCTAGCAGAATATGAAAGCCTTACGAGCCAAAAAGTCAAAGGGAAACTCCTAATACACAAGTCGAAGAACAAACACGAAGAAACCATATCAGAAAAATATGGTATGAAGAATAGTTCCTGAGAGCAGTTTTGTACGATGAAACTGCTTTCAGGAACTGTATGTCCTATCGTTCTCAATGCCACCAAAGCAAAATCGCGAATTTAGGTTCAGAAGACATGCCAAAAATAGATATACCGGAAGTAAGATCGGCTTTAAACCAAATTATAAAGCCCCGCAAGAGGACAGAAGAACTTGTGAGATGCAAAAGAACGAACGAGGTAGCGATTTAGAAAGCAATACTGTTTCTACTAAACAAATGTCTTGAAGAGGGTAAAGTACCCGATGATTAGAAAAATGCTACTGTAATATAGGCTGTCCCTATTGAACAACTCCTCAAAGTTTAAACAACTGGATGAACAGGCTGCTTTAGAAAAGGATTTAGTACAACTGGAACGATCTATACGATTATCGAGAAATGTCATGAGGATAACGTTTCGATCCACATAGTGTTTATCCACTATCCTAAAGCGTTATCAGTGTGGAAACGTGGGCAGTACTACAGGCTATGGACGGAGCGAGAGTTGTCTCCAGATACTCGAACCTCATTAAATATGTATTCTGTCACATTATAAATGTGTTTGGGATGGTAATTCTGAATAACTATGCTCAGCTGGGGGTATAGCTTGTAATCACTCAATTGATGAAGATAAACTTATTGGTGAACTTTTTTTCCGCAAAGAAATAAAACTTTCTCAGATGATAAAAAGAAGTAAGAAAATTCTAGTTAATGAAATTAAAGAATCAGTTGATGAAATTACATGCTACCTTCCAACTTAGAGTGCAAGAAGACTTAGATTACGAGGAAAATATCGATCAGAAGAGGAGTACGCCAGGGCGATACAATCTTTCTGAAACCTAGCGCTACAAAAGGTCTCATGTGGTAGTAAATAGGAATTAATATAGATGGCAAGTATCTCAGTCCACTTCGTTTTGTAGACGACATCCTACTGGTGTACAGCGACGAGGATTAATTAAATCAAATAACGCACGAATTACACCAAGCTTCTGTAGCGATAGGATACGAGCTGAACCTGGCGGCAGCTATATCACAGCGAATATTAATAATCAAGCACTAGAAGTGGTCGAAGATAGGACACACGATCAAACTAAGAGCAGAAAGAAGTTAGGACTCACTTGGTTCGCATATGGTAACCTGGGATATATCGTTAATGAACCGAAAATCCTTATAAACTTGAAGCGCAAAGTATGCAATGTTTGTGCATTATGCCAGTAATCACATACGGACTTGAAACTGTAACAATGAGTAAGAGCAGTGCATACCGCCTCCGGGTGTGTCAGAGAGCAATAGTGGTGAGGGGTGTGAGCATTAAGTACAGCATCAAAATCAAAAAGATTAGAAGGAAAACAGGGATCACGGACATTGTCGCCAAAAATGGACGGCGGAGTGGAGACTACAGCAATCAAGACGGTGCTTGGCTCGCCAAAGCAAAAGAAAAACGATATCCATTGCCATACGAGAAACAACTGAATTTAAAGAGCCCTGACAGACAATCGTGCTGACAAATGAAAAAGGCTTTCAGGAGTGGACGTCTACATGCTAATGATGATGATGTTAATAAGCATTTTAATATATAATAATAATAATAATAGATTCTCCCCCGTATTCACGAACGTTTTATAAATCTATCAATAGCTATTGAACCCATATATATATATATATATATATATATATATATATATATATATATATATATATATATATATTCGTTGTTATAGCAGCAATAAATAAATTAGGGAATGTAGTTAATGTAGATTTGCTCTATTGGAAACACTGAAAAATTAAAGAAAATGTGTCATCAAATAAATAATAATAAAAATAATAATTTCTCAAGACGAGGTGAAAAATAGCTATATACGATGAGGTTGGCAGAAACGTAGCAGTTACTCTATTTGTTATAATTTATAACTGACTGTCGACCTTTGGGTCCTTCTGCAATGACAAATGCCTACCGAATACCTGGGGCAAAATATTATTCGATTAGTTATTTAATGTTTATATTAAAGTATCTATTTAGTTGGTAATATTTAATCCTTAAAAATATCATCTAAAATAAAAAGCTGCTATTTTGAACTTGACTAATAATTTGATTAGAAATACATATTTGCCGACATATTTGTTATTTAGGTCAAAATGAAAATATTTTTCTCTTTTCTCTGTTGTCACAGTTTCATAACATCTACGGATCATGGTAAATCCAATGTATCCATTGTAATCTGATTTTTATAAGAAGCAAACATAGTTTTATAAAACTGGCTTATAAACGAAACCTTAACAGTATCAAAGTTTCACCCCTCAGTGCATTAATTAATCGGACAATACAGCATATTTGTTTAGTTTTTCTAACTTATAATATTTAAACAACAATTATAATGAATATGTTTAAATAAAATTTCTTGCCATATTAAATTATATTGTCATAATCACTAGCAGTTTAAAAACGTTCTTCTAGGTCTACACAAAAATCTAATTCTTGATTATTAGAAAATAATTTCTATTCGCCGATTATGACCTCGACATAATATTCATCTGTTCCTACTAAAATCTACACAAATTTTTGAAACAATAAAATACACATAGTGACCAGTAACGTCACATTTGTGTACATCTTTAAAATCTCTAAAGATCTCTAAATTTCGTTGATAATAGCGCTATTTATTGAGACCTTAATCGACGAAAATGCCTGTTAAATGGCCATTTTTCATCACTCAGTTTATTCATTTCCACATTGATATGTATTGTAGTCGTCTAAAATTTCTTTGTATGTTAAAAAATAATAGTTCTATTTGTTGTTTAAATAAAAAGTGCCCTCTACTTATGAAAGTTCAAAATTCATTTATTCATTTAGAAAACTTTTATATGAAGTAGCTATTAAATAGAGAATTGTTTATTTATAATTTCGTATAAAACGACTACTTTCTAATAGATGTCTGCACTCACTGTGGAGTATACTTGGCATGGAAATATTTACAGTGGTTAGCGCTCATATTCTATATAATCAAAATTAAATTAATTTGAGAACTGCTATTATCAACGCCGCATTTTTCATTAAGTGGTTCATATTCGAATTTTATATAGGGATTTTGTAAAAATTATGTCATCCATATTAATTACATTCTATACATAGTAATATCAATGGGTGGAATTTCAGGAATTCACTTGCTTTGTAATTATTTTATTTAATCAGTATTATTTTTTCAAAATTTTACGATTTAATAAAATATTTTAAAAAATCTAAAAACATAAATAAATCAATAAACAACCTTGCAAGGAAAAAAAAGTAAGAAATTAGTAAAACAATAAGAAACACACTTTTCTGAAAAAGTTCTAAACTAACTACGAATTTAATTATTCAGCTATGGGAACATTTGTATCTTTGATTGGGGTACAATAGAAATAATATTACGATTTAATAAAATATTAAAAACAATCTAAAAACATAAATAAATCATAAACAACCTTGCAAGTAAAAAAAAAGTAAGAAATTAGTAAACAATGAGAAACACACTTTTCTGAAAAAGTTCTAAACTAAATACGAATTTAATTATTCAGCTTTGGGACCATTTGTATCTTTGATTGGGGTACAATAGAAATAGCAAAGTAAAAAGAAAACAATCTTCATTTAGCTAACCATACAAACCAAATATAAATCCAACTCAACATATTATCTAAAAAGTATAACATACTCTTCAAACTTGAAAAATACTCCTCTCCCCACTACACATCACCCACGTTAGCTTGTTTGAAATTGCCACGCCTTCCCTATCCTCTCTTACTTATTCACTCACCCACTTTCTCTCCCACGTCAGCCTATTTCAAATTTCCATGCCTTCCCCATCCTCTCTTAACTATTAAGGTGAGTACCTTTCTGCAATCACCCCGCCCACAGCGCTTTCTCACCCTCACATCCGTTGATTATATGCCACCACGTGTCACTCCCCTTACAACTACCTTACAGTATACAGACCACCTGCCACTCCCCTTACTGCTACCTTATAGTATACACACCACGTGTCCTTGCCCCATACACATTTTACTTTCTTTCTTGTCTCTTCTTCTGAACTGCATTTCGCCCTGGGCATACATACATTGTCCTCCCTGCTCCACCCTCCCTCGGTTATATATCTCGAAGGTTTCCCCTGCAATTGGTTGTATGAGCTCTCATTCATTCCTACCTGCCGTTCTTGCCACTCAACAACCCTCATCTCTGTCTCCTAGACTTTCTATTCCTCTCAACTTGTCATACACCCACCTCTTAGCCATACCCACTTTTTGGTACATTCTTCCTATATATTGGCGTAATTTGGAATTATTTTTTACGGAGCTTCTCCGTTTAGTAGTGGAAAAGTCCTCGGGCTGAAATAGTCCTACAGCTACCAAATGAAGACGAATTTACCAATAAAAAAATTGAACTCCTGCTTGATTAACTCATCTCTACCACCTTTCAATGGATTGCCCTCGAATTACATAACACCCTGCATAGACGATATTTTTAAGCGAATATCGTGATTTCCAGTTTTTGGTTACATTTGTGGCAGCCCCAATTTAAAACCAGCGATTCTGTTCATCCCTTATTTCTATAGCTCCGTCGCTTCTATATTAATCAGATGGATGGATAGATGGATGGATAGATGGATGGATAGATGGATGGATGGATAGATGGATGGATAGATGGATGGATAGATGGATGGATAGATGGATGGATAGATGGATGGATAGATGGATGGATAGATGGATGGATAGATGGATGGATAGATGGATGGATAGATGGATGGATAGATGGATGGATAGATGGATGGATAGATGGATGGATAGATGGATGGATAGATGGATGGATAGATGGATGGATAGATGGATGGATAGATGGATGGATAGATGGATGGATAGATGGATGGATAGATGGATGGATAGATGGATGGATAGATGGATGGATAGATGGATGGATAGATGGATGGATAGATGGATGGATAGATGGATGGATAGATGGATGGATAGATGGATGGATAGATGGATGGATAGATGGATGGATAGATGGATGGATAGATGGATGGATAGATGGATGGATAGATGGATGGATAGATGGATGGATAGATGGATGGATAGATGGATGGATAGATGGATGGATAGATGGATGGATAGATGGATGGATAGATGGATGAATGGATGGAAGGATGTATGGAAGGATGGATGGATGAATGGATGGAAGGATGTATGGAAGGATGGATGGATGGATGGATGAATAAAGTATTAAAATTCTTTGTTTGTGATGAGTTCATGTTAAAATATTTAATAATAAATAATATTTTCGAATATTTAAATTTTAGCTTATATTTTCTTATACATTTAGAAATTTACTTTCATATAGAATCTATAATATATAATTAAAAAAATGTAACAAATCAAAATTCAATAACACTTAATTTTCTAACAGCATATTCTTTGTTCTCATTTACCAAGTCATTCATAACACAATACAGGTATTTATTAGTTTCGGCATTGTTTATAGAACACTATTATCCTGATCACATATTGTATACAACTCGCGATAAAAATAAACACAAACACGCCCACACGTTACATAAGAGCAACCGCTCCAGGTCAACCATTCCCATACACAATTAAACTCATTGAAATATAAACAAACCAACGCCGTTCCCAACGGCCCTGGCCGATTGTTCATTTCGCATTTAAATTAATTCTGCTTTATCACTAAACTAAATAATAATAAATTCCGTTTTATTTTCAAATATATAAGTAAGAGCCTAGCAATTGCCCAACTGGTATTAACCTTGTTACAATTTCTTTCAGGACATGTGGAAATAAAAGCGCGCGCTCGTAGAGAAATATTCGTATGTTGTAAAATACTTTTAATCACGCAACAACGTATGCCATTTCCTCTCTAAATCTTATATAATAAGAACACATAGGCATACATAAACGCCGTTACCAAAAATGTGGAACGGCCGAAGGCGTTTCAGGCCGGCGTTCGTCCTTGTAGAAAATGCACGGAGTCACTGAACCGTAACAATTAGGCGGGCGCTTTCTTTTTGTTCAAATTTATATTTATTTCGTCCTTACTTATTAACTAATTAACAAAAATTTATCGAGTTAGCGCTTCTAATAAATATGTGCAATCGTAGGAAATTGCTTCAATTAGAATATAATTGGTACATATCCCGTTATGAAAACTAAACCAACTTTAATATGAATTATAAACAGTTACGACTACTTTCACACGAAGACGCTAGGATGTGATACCGGTATGCTGGATACTGATTTTACATGGGACGCTAAAGTATCAGTATGTTTGAATAATCACATTGTCTACAATGTAAAACTAGTATTCAGTATACACGGTATCGCATACTATAGCGCCGTCGTGTGAATGAATGTAGGCTTTGAAAGTAGCTGTTACTGGAAACCTACTAGGATTGCAGTCATTGCTACTGCTGAGCTATTTATTTTGCAGTTTTACTACTCTTTCTAAATTATAAAATTATGGAAGTAAATGTTACACGTTTGTAGTTGCCTGAATGCTTTTAAACTAATATTTATATCGTTTGAACTCAATATATTCAAATCTTGGCATTTATTTATTTCTAAATTATCAAGATTTAGGTTTTAAAAGTGCTTGTGAATTTATTATACCAACTTCTATTCAAATAAATATAATGGAATTAAGGAGTTGCGGTTTTGTTGCCCTTAAACTCAATTGTACATCCTTTAAGTTTGATTTCTTTAAAGCTACCTATATCATAGCTGATAATTATTTATATATAAATTATGATTTACAAAAGTACAAAAGTACATACAAGAAAGAAAACTTAAAATACCAACTTCCAGACAAAGAAATATATTGGATTTAAAGAGTTACATTTATAATATATATATATATATATATATATATATATATATATATATATATATATATATATATACATAATTGCTATATTTAAAAGTTAAAATGACTTAACTACACGATGAAAACTGGCAAACAAAAACCTTTTTAGCATAATATGTTAATATGGAATATAAAGCTTGTATGGAAATAGTTATCATCAAAGTAGCTTTATAAGTAGTATTATAGTGTATTGCAATATTCCTGATACATTATGCATGCCGATCTATCTATAAATGTATATTAGTTTATTTAGAATTATGTTAATACACAATTATTCGATTTATGCTAAATTGGCGATTGTGCGATAGGCCTAATTACGCAATTCAATATCTTAGATTAGTAATGACTTTGACAAATATGTAATATGTAATCCGTTAATAAAAACTGATTAAATGGAGCTGATAAATGCATAAATTAAAAAGCATAACGCAATTCAATGTGAAATCTAATTTGATATTGGTGATTGTGGAATGTACATAAATTAAATATTTACAGACTAATAATCTTATGTATTTACATTTGCTAATGTGAAACATTATTTTTGATGATTTTACTAATATTATATATTTATTATATATTTATTTCTATAATATTTTTAGTTTATAGCGTGTTTACAGAGTGTGATTTGCGATGTATATCTAGGGACAGCAAAGTATTACTACAAGAATACCTTTACCAGGCATTTGCAGCCTTTTAACATACGTGAAACTAAAGAGTTTTTTAGATATTTAGGACTCAATTTTACTTACCCGAGTTATTACAGATCTATATGGCTATGAGTTTCATAGATAATTCAAAAAGGTTACTATCTTTTTGCTGAATTGATTCAGCATTAATTAAAAATTGTCATTATATACTACTAGGATCATTGACTGTAATACGATAAAAATTGATATCGACCCAAGTCTAACTGATGAGCACAATATATTTAGACATATTTTTCTAGCATTTTCTTTGTGTTCAAAATTTTATAGATCATTTAAATTATATAGGACATAGCATTGTACGATATGGGTGATGAATATGGCAATAAACTATTATGTTGTTAGCAAACTATAAATATATATTTTACCAGCTTACTATAGTAAGTACTGTAATAGTATTTGTTGATATAGGTGGGTTTATGCTGAAATTATGGGCATATGGGTATTATGATAAAGAGACAAATTTCGAAAACTGGTCCTCAGAGAATACCCAATTCTCACTCCTAGTGCCACACCCCGGTAAACTGCATTGAACTAAAGGCTAAACACAGCCATAACTACTCTCCAAGAATAATCAATTATGACAGTGTCAAATCCCTGTAGACCCTGAATGGTCAGAATCCCCAGTTTACAGTTTAAGATAGGTACATCGAATGTAGCCCTTGCGCTAAGCAGAATAAAACTACAATACAAGAAATGGGAAGAATTGAAACATATAAAGGTAGACTATAACTCCAAAATAGGACAAGGAGAAGTTGAGAAAGCATTGAACCATATAGCCTAGGAGTTCGAATATAATACGTAGGTTAGAAATCAGCAAATACTTGCCTATCGCCAGCATCCGGGAAAATATTTTCTATACGTATTATTAACTTCTTCGTGAAGTTAAAGTACCTAGATTAGATTAGATTAAGAACGGGTGGTCTTGCAGGACCTACAACACCTCTGTAGGTGGTCCCCGGCGTGTCTGCCAGGACAGAGCTCATAGTAGTCTAGCAGACTGCAAAGCCTCGATACCGGTTTCATCATATATTGGGATGCTTGTGGTTTGTCCTTACCGAGTTCGTTGGACTGCACTGTACATAGCACCACGCAGTGAATACTATGTCACTGCGTGGTGCTATGTACAGTGCAGTCCAACGAACTCGGAAATGCTTCTACCAGACCTATATGTGCATTTTGTGCTGGTTACGCCTGGAGTGATCTGATAGGACTATCATTCTGACGGTTTTCCTGTCTTGGGTTAGGAAGTCCTTTGGGAATTTGGGACGTCGACCTATTATGAATTTTTTTGCAATACATTGTGAATTTTTTGCCATCCATTTTTCCATAAATATCTTTGTGATTGTTTTAAAAACAATAGCAATAGCTCTGGGCTAATTAAGGGGTTTAATGCGCCTTCCAGGGCGAGTTCGTGTGCCCGATTATTGCCCTGGATGCCTGTGTGCCCTGGCACCCAGGCTAGAGTCCGGTTGATTTGTCTACCTAGCTCGACACGACTGTTCTGGCAGTTCCATACCAGCCGAAACCTTTGTGCTAGCTTTTATTGCCGCTTGGCTGTAAGTATATATAGAAATTCGTGGATAAATTATTTTGCGTCTCAGCGCTTCCTGTGCAGTGTTGTATATAGCCTCTATTTCTGCCTGAAACACTGTGGAGAGCTTGCCCAGACTTATTGAAATATTTGTCTTCTGGTTGACGCTGAAGATACCAGCTTCTGTTCCTTACGTTGTTTTTCAGCCATCTATGAACCAGGAGAAAGCTGCTTTGACGTCTGGGCAATTCGACGAGGCCTCTCTTCCTACTATTACGACCTCGTATTCCTTACTTAAGTTATATTTAGTTGTCATGGAGCATCGGCAACTTACAGATTTTGCCTCTTTTTCAATGAGGTAGTTTAGTGGTCGCAGGTCCAGCAGGACTTCCATTGCGGCAGTGGGTGTTGTTTTCATGGCTCCTGTTGTTTTCAGGCAGGAAAGCCTTTGGATGCTGCTCAGGAGCCTGGCCCCTTTTGATTTCTTTGTCTTGCATCACCATCACTAGGCTATATGATACCATGGGCCTTACTACCCTGGTGTATAGAAATGATGGCAGTCTGGAATTCAGGCCCCAGTCGTTCCAGCAGATTCAACTGCGCCTATCTAGGGTTCATGTAGCTTTCTGTGTGGTTCTACTTATGTATGAGTTCCATGTCAGTGTTTGGTCAAAGATGACTCCTGGGTATTTGGCCTATGACGTAAATGGAATTTATAAGCCTTAAAGTATCGTGCGTATTTGATCTGTTAGTATTATTCTGCTTGTATAGTTGACTATTGTAGTTTTCAGAGGGTTTATGGACAAGCCTTCATCCTTACACCATTTTTCCACTATATTCAGGGCTCTTTGTGTGCGCTCTGAGATTATTGCCGCGAATTTTCCTTTCACGATGATCGCAATGTCGTCCGCGTATCCTAGGCAGTGGCTGCCTTTTGAGGATAACTTCTTCAGGAGATCTTCTACGAGGACTGCCCCCCAAAGTAGCGATGATAGTACCCCGTCCTGTGGGCACCTCTTTCAAGGTCGTGGTTTTATGGTGGCCTCACCGAGTGTGGATATGATCCAGTTCTCTAGACTGGTTTGTACCCAATGCCATAGAGCTTATGGTATGCGTTTCTTCTGTAATGCCTTGACCATAGACTGTGTTACGGCATTATTGAATGCCCCTTCAATGTCAAGATACGTGGCTATGGCTAACTCTCCATCATCCAGTGGGTTTGCTAATAGCCTGTTTAGGTCATCCAACGCCGAGTGGGTTGACGTTCCCGGCTGGTCGACTGGTTAGGGGCTTAGTTGTTAGTATACCATCCCTAATGTATTTATCTATCAGTCTTACTAACTATTTGAGGTGGAAACCTGTAAGGCTTATGGGCCTATCTATATGATTTGAGTGTATTGTCGTTCGTTCTTCCCACCTTTAGTAGGAAAATTACTTTGGCATTCCGCTAATCCTGCGGTATCTACTTCCAAGCTATGCTAGCTCTCAATATTTTGCAAAGGTGAGGGACGAGAATGTCCTGTTCTTTCTGTAGTAGGACTGGGTATATCCCATCCACTCCCGACAATTAATTACTATTATTTTTATTTATTAATAAAATTACATCCGTTGTTTTACTTTGAACGAGCTATGGATTATCTTATCCTGATATAATTGAATTAAGCCTTGAATAGCTTTATAATACAATAATGAAGCTTGATTATTGCTTTAATGTAAATCTAGGCGTGACGATATAGACCCCGATTTGGCTTCCCCAATTATTCTCTTAATTTACAATCATTACCTTCACCATATTAGCATTACAATAATTACATGTTATGCGGCTGTAAATGCGCAACATGCCGGGGACTCATACGAAATCAAATTCCAGAACAAAGACATTCACTTTTAACGCACATAAATCTGTAAAACAAAATCAGGTGGGCATTAAAAATGTATATCGGGCGTGGTAGTGTACTGTATCACAACCATTACTTACAAAAAACGATTTATAGTTACACACATTGCGAAACGCACTGGATTCGCATCTATCGTTATTTCTTAAATGCGAAACGACCGCCATAAAAATCATAATTGATGCTTTGCAAGTCATAATTTATATATTAAGCCAATATTACATCTTTTAGTGACAGTTTTACCTAACGTAGTTATTAAATAAAATTATTACGCAAGATCGTTAGTTTATGAACTAAATTCAATACTATTAAATCACTGTGATTGCTATCTATAACATGGGTGAAAAATTAAGTTGAGAAATTCTTATGTGATAATCGAGTTCGCTTGATTCGTATCATGACTTAATAATTATATAGGCGACTATGAGTATCTATAAATATTTATTAAGCATTTGCGGTTGATTGCAAATTTAGAAATTTATATTTTTTATGTAAAATATTGTCACTTTTATCTCAATAATCGATCTAGGTTCGTTCAAGGATCTAGTTTTTTTATAAAAAAAAATATCGGTTACTTAAAATGTATAATTCAAACTATGCCCAAAGCGACTTTTGTGCAGTCACTACATTTATCGCGTCACATTAGAAATAGATATCGATGAAAATTATACAAATTCATCCTCAGTAGCTGAGCTACACTGATGAGATCTAATAAGATCGAAATCTAGATATGTAAATTGCTAAGAGGTGGATTCACACTTATATATTTTTTAGCTATGATCGATGATCTTATATATATATATATATATATATATATATATATATATATATATATAATTGTATTTTTTCGAGGAAAGGAAGAAAAGGAAGTTTGAAAGGAGTTTCACTGCCCTCGTTGTTTCCCAAAAATAACGTATACATACATATATATATATATATATATATATATATATATATATATATATAAAAGGATTCAACCACTTCTTAGATAATCTTGTGTATCTTGTTGGATTGGTAGAATTAAAACATTTTAGTAAAAAACTTGTTTTATAATACAAAATTAAAATATGTAAACTAAACTATTTTAATCAACACAAAGATAAGATGTATGAACAATTGTATATTTCATTACGGTTTAGATAGTTAAGGACAGAAAACTCGACAGTTCTTTTAAACTTAACAGATTTGTCTTCGTCTAATTTGCCGGAGAGGCTAGTCAGGTATATAGTTTTCATACAAATTGTCGGGAATTTATAGGTTTCACAAAAAAACCGTGGCGAAATTGTCTTAATATAGCCATTTTCTCAAAAATGACAATAATATACTTAAAGTTAAATTTTAATGTACAACAACGTAATAACACCAATGAAAATTACGAGATGTTCTTGAGGTGGACGTTGGATATCAAAATGCCACAGTGTAATGTCTTCATGGTGCTGCGCTTTTTCAAGTGGATGGTGCTGATGATCAAATATGTACGTAGCAGGAGTTTTAATTATTTTTTAATTTATTATTCTTTCATGAAATAATAAATTTCACAATGAGAAAGTTACAATTTGTATTTTTCAAAGGGTTATATTAATGTAACTAACATTTCATCTTAATCATGATCGATATAGCGATATATTAGCTTTATCGATCATATAATAAACACAATCAATTGACCCGCCATCAAATATTGATAAGTAAACGAGAATGATCTTTGATTTTTAAATTTAGAAAATTAATTAATTTGTTAGTAATTCTGATTTTTTAATTATGGTTACGACAGTAGCGATATATGGAACAGAAGTTAACTGAGAAAATATGTTTTTTGTTGATTGAACTCAGTGCCTTAGTGGGTGGTAGTGATGGTGCCGTCTCGTATTGAGCATTCGGGAGCTAGAGTTCAAACTCCGTTGTGGAGGAAATTTCGCTAATTATCTTTCACAATTTTTCAGAGGGTTTCTGTGAAGTTAAGGGAGATTATACTTATATGAGCTTCCTTTAACAACGGAAAACCCTCGGGCTAATAGCTATACAAAAAGAAGTTTTTTATATCTAAATAAAATAATAAAATCCGTGATTGAAATATTATTAATTTTATATTAAGTAGGATAGTTCTGGATAGTTATATTAAGTAACTATTAAAATAATGTAAATATAAGTATATTTCCTTATTTCGTGCGAAAATTATGATGACTATCACATTAGAAAAGCACATAAAAGAGATACATTTAGTAATTTCTATTAACATTCGTGTCACTTTCAATGGTTACAATTAGATGGAAATATTAATTAATTAATCAATCAAACAAATTATACCTAAAATTCCGCCTTGATAGTGCTAAAATTTGAGTTTTTCAATTATATGTGTAAAATAAAACTCGTTACTATATTTTTTGTACTCTCAATTATTACTCGATTACTTTATGAGAATTTGGTAACATGTCATCGTCAAGCACCGAGCGCATTAACTGCACGGACAATGATGGAATATAGTCACAATATTGTGTTTTATACCGTTGCAATCCGGGCGTGGCATGGATTATACAATACCGCAAAGAGTACTGCTTCACTTTCACCGAGGCTCGTGCAATCACATACTAGCAGTTTTCATTTAAATGCGGATAATCGAATTAGCATTACATTATTACATTTTTACGGTTCTATTGCGCTACAACCGTGAAATGTGACAATTAACATGCGAATTCCATGTGTCCAAAATAGGATTTGATTCATATCTAATTAAGAAAATATTAAGAAGCATATGTAACGTTTAAATACTTGGAACAATGAATTAATTCTAGTTAACGACAGTTTTTAGTATTCTTAGTAACGTTAAGGAAAACTGAAAAATTCATTTGCAATTTTTACACCAAAATCAGCGGAGATAAGTCTATTTTGATTATAATTTAATATCTAACCTGTCCACTGAAATTTAAATGGCCGCAGTACATTTCATTCTCTTGGGTTGTTAGAGGAAGCAAGTATCTCTTACTGGCAAGCTCATCTGCTATTTCGTTCCCCTTCATGCAGCTATGTTCTTTAATCCAGCAGAGTTCTAGTTTGTTATGTTTAGCTAGCTCCTCCAGGCTGTGTAGACATCAATATAGCTCTTTCGACACAAATGTGTTGGCATTTAGTGCATTTAGAGCTGTTTATCCTTAATATTCCGTTCAGCTAGAATTTGAACACACTTTAGTATTCCTGTTAATTCAGCTTGACTGACGTGAGTCCTCCAGTTGGTGCACTTATCTTGAGATCGAGTTCTCGTGAGAATATTCCATCGCCAGCTCTCGTCGTAGTTTTAGATTCTTCAGTATACATGGATATGTTGGCGCCTTGTGGGAGTCCATCCAGTGTGATGCTGGTCTGAAAATGTTTGACAACACTGTATTTGGGTCCAGAGCGGTAGTAAGTGTTTACACTCTACCGAACTGGAATCGTCATCCCACTTATTTACTGGAAAATTGCTATATAACTCTCTTCCAAAGCTGTGGAAATCACAAATTGTCTTAAATTAGTCGTTAAGATTAATTTAGATGTGTTTTGTTTTAAATGTATATGTTCTATAATATTAACATTAATTGTAGTTTTTGTTAATAATTAAGTTTCTCATATATTGCCATTGGTTCTTCGATATTGGACCAATCCGTCAATGCACGAACATTTTTTTGGAAATAAAATCTATCTAATTTTGAAATAATGAAATTAATTTATAAGCGGTGCATTATTAAATTTTGCATAATTTGTATGCAATAAGAGCTGCTGTCTTTTTGCTTACTTTTATAATAAAAAAAGTTCGTTAAGTGTTTGCATTACTAAACTATTTCAACGTCTATACAATGTTTATTCTGGCTTATCAGAAATCCTAAAGATTAAAAACAGACCTTTATTTGGCCTCAAAAATACAAAAATTACCCAATACACAATGCTCTTAACAGAAAGAACAAGAAAAAAAAATACATAAAAGTAAACATTAATATAACAATCAGCAAAAATACAAATAGTAATCCTTAGACTAATTTGCGGCACAAAACAGCTAGTCTTCTTCCAATGAGACGTATGGAAAATTGAACACCCTAGGTTTAGATTATGTTTCTTGTTACATCACATCAAAACTAAACTATGTTAGGACTTAACCAATAAAAGGTTCAAATACCGTACAATTTTGGTTACCTATGTTTGAATAGAATACAATTGAGGCATTGAGAGCAAACGTGGACTATCCCTTCAATTTTTAAAACGTAGCTTTATGTTATTATTATTAGTAATAATAGAAAATTAGTTTTTTAAATATTTTTTTAGGTTCAATACACTTTTCTACTCAATGCCTCAATTTTCCATTGTGTTTGCTTTAAAAATGTTTCAACATAGATCTCGCAAGATGTCAGCGACGAATTTTTCCTGAGTTGTTCATGAGTTCAGGCCCATGAGCATAATTGTCTTCATTCAGGATGTCAAGGTTAATTACCACAGATTTAGACGTTCGAAAATAACACAAAAAATCATTATACTTGGCTCTAATACATATTCAGCTAATGAAACATTTATTGAGGTCATATATAAGTGAAATTATTACCATTTTAATTAGTTAGTTACTAGTTCATGTAAGCATAAAATTTGCGATTTGAAAACCACAAGCTGGTTCCACGTAACATGTTAAATGAAGCGTTAGTAATTGAAATGTTATTTGTTTTTATATTAATTGCCATGACGACGTGAAAGATTACATTAAATTGATACTCGCTGAATAGTTTATAGGAATAATTTATTTGATCAATTAATGAAAGGAATTCAGTATGTCAGAAATAGAACCGTTCCCAGCATTTAATATAACACCTATAATTATATACCTAATATTATTTTCAAATAAAACTTGTTCAATATTTTATACCTACTAAACAATATTTCACATTTTAGTCAGATTAAAAATTGCACGCCTATTTTAGGCTAAGGAGAAAAATTACTGATTTTCTTGTTTATAGACAGCAATACAGGATGTTATGTAATTATAGGGCAATCCCTTAAGTGGTTGTAGAGGTGAGTTAATCTAGCAAGGATTTAATTTTTTTATTTGTGAATTTACAAATAAAAAAATTTGTTTCATGGCAATGTGATTATTTTTTTCGTCGAAAATACGAATGAAGCACGTTCTCATTGGTCAGCTTAAAAGTCCTCCAGTTACCAAACGAAGACGAATGTATCAATAGAAGAAGAAGATATATTTATTGTAACATACATACATACAAGATATACATACATATACAAGAAGCCATCGACCGTGGTCTTTCAGCCCAAAATTTATCAATAAAAAAACGTATTCATGCTAAATTAACTCACCTCTACCGCCACTTAATGGATTGCCCTCGAATTACATAACACCCTCTATAATAAGGACGAAAAGAAGAAAAAAGAAAATTCTACTATGTGATCTCAAACCGCTTCTTATACCAAACTATAAAGATACAAGATTATTTTTGGATCAAACCAAATGGTACAAATTTAGATATCATTCTCAGAGACATATTATAAATGTAGTATTAAAAATGTGATAGAAATTATGTTGCTTGTTTTTGTAAGATAAATAGTTTCAGCATAAGCCGCTTTCGTTTATCGTTTGGCAGCTGTTCTGGGCTGGTCATAGCTGAATTAGAACAGCCTGGAAAAGCTCCTGAACGATACATTGAAAGCAGATACAGAAGCGTCACAACGTGTGCGCTATTTCGCCCCTTGAAATAGAAACATGCCTAATTTTAGTGATGTATGTAATGGATTGATTATCTTCATTTTCATTCAGCTCAAATTTCATTTCCCATACAAAACACAAAATCATCTGAACTCCGCTCCGCTGGCACCTATATAAAATTTATCGACCGTTTACAACTTGTTAGGATCTCGAAACTTCTTTCGTCCTGCTGCAACATCCTTCAAACTTATTTCTACGTGTTTCAATATCACCTGCTTCCTTCCCCGGGCTTCTACTCCCAACTCGTTTGCTTCAACAAATTCTTGTTATAGATACATTCCTGGTCCATCCATTCCATTGTTCTGTTATGCATGCATTCTATAAACATAAAATTGAGGTAGCTGCTACAGAAAGGTCATATATGTATTATTTATGCAAACAATTTTTTTCTGAAAAAATGTAGCTGACGTTTAGAAAATTATAATAATTTTTCGTTATTGTAGCTTATTATAATTTAAATTATAATATTATGTTACAAGCTACAGGAACACCATATATGAATGAATCAAGACATTATTTTTGTTGCTAAAATTAAGGTGACAATCGTGTTTTGGTTATTATCGATTATTGTTGATATTTACAAGATAATAATACAGTTAAAACATTTAATAATCAGAAATTGATTGTTACTAACAGTAGCTGTAATTATAATTAACACCCAATTAAAATTAATAGCTAATAATTAGCATTTTACTCATTCCACTAACACATGTCGCACGAAAAACGTAACCACCTTGTATCGATAACGCGTGTTAAAAATCTCGGCGGCTCCTAATTAAATGCGGGCACGCCCGTTTCTAAATTGTGCTACAGATGACCAAGATCTATTGCCATGAATGAAGCAGGACACATATGTAACTGACCTTGCCCACTATAACATCGCACTTACCCGCTGCAGCACTTTCCACGGGCCGCTGTAATTTTTTTTGCGAGAAACGAGAAAAATGCCGCACATTCGATACCGATTTTTTCCCTTAATTAGGTGAACGCTTTGTATTTGTGGCACTATTCTCCACTATAAAAGATCACCTATGAAGCAAGCAGGGCCAGTTTATTTCAGTACCTCATAGTATAAAGTTGTGTTGCATAATGTTTACGAAGGTAGGGCCCTCGATGCAGTTGCATAAGAAGTGTATCTGCATCTTAACAATGTCCGTATCGGGAGATGAATGAGAGAGTTGAACAATGGAATGAAAGTATAATAATAAATTGTTTAGTTGATGAATGTTTTGCTATATTAATTACTGTTACGTTTATAAAAAAAAAACTTCAATATCCTCTATTTACATAAACCTACTTCTCCAGATTATCTATGGTTATATTGAATTAGTCTTTAATTACATATTTGATATAAAACATAAAATTTAATAAAATTTGTATCTTTGGATTTTTATCGCAACCAAACCCCAGGTTGCGATAAAAAACAATTCTAAAATTTCATTATATATTAACGATATTGCAAACATTAGCCAATAGCGTCAAAGATTATTTTATTAGGAAATACATAGTTACTCACTTGGAGAATATTTGAATACCTACTAATTTAGTGTAGGAACAAATTAATTTAAGCCAGTTCTAAATAAATGCTTTAAAATTTAAATGTATCTGTTTAATAGACATTTGCCGATATTAATATACAATTGTAATGTTCTAAACCGGGTGAATATAAGTTCCGACATTTACATTGCACTCTATGGATGTGCTCCTAACATCCATAGAGTCCAGGATAAATAGTCAGAAAAGTCTTGACTAAATATAGTGACTAAAAACATAATTGTAAATTTGCCGACATTGTGCTGTGACCATTTTATTGATAATTAAAATATATTATCCACGTTAGTTAGCGTTAAAATTGTCTAAATATCTGTTCATAACGTTCATAACGTTTGACATATTTATAAGC
Source organism: Lordithon lunulatus (assembly GCA_963942505.1). Lineage (NCBI taxonomy): Eukaryota > Metazoa > Arthropoda > Insecta > Coleoptera > Staphylinidae > Lordithon > Lordithon lunulatus. Next base: position 14,604,712 of record OZ012667.1, on the reverse strand, counting down.
TGATTCTTAAATTTAAAATAAAATATAAATTAATTTACAAAACGCACACTATGGAGCATTTGAGGTATTGAAAACCATTTTATTAATTAAAACGTTCCCGTCGAATTAACATCTTATTAACAATTTATTTAATATGTCCTAGCTGAAAAAATCTAAGAGTGTGAAATCAGGTGACCGTAGCGCCCTTTGTTGATTATTCAGATATTTAATGAAACATTCTCTCTAAATTTTGATTACTATATAGACTATACCTGTACGATAATCTAAATTTAATATAAATACAATATGCATATTACGACTAAAAACACAAACGATACTTTGGTTTGGCTTGCAACTTATAATATTAAATTATTATTAAATTAAATTAATTATCACAATTATTTTCATATATTGAAAATCTAGCTTATGTGAACTATAAAGAAAACAGCTAATTTTTAAATTGTTATCAGATAACTGGTGTGGGCACTATAAAACGTTACGCATTATTTAATTAATAATTCATATCTAAGATCATGTTAAGTTTCGGCGCATAATTAAAACAAAATTCAAAATAGTAAAATGTGAAAATTAAAAAAAAACAATTTTCAAAAATTCAAAGCGGTCTCATGCCATAGGAAATGGTTTTATCAAGTTTAGTGGACCGATTTTGCTCAAATTTTCACGGGACCACCCCAGCTCGCTTTCTCAGCCGACTCAAATTTTGTCGTGATCCATTCAGTCATTATCTCGGAAATTTATTCACAACTAGACACACGCAGACATCATCAATTTGTACTATTTTAGTCATGAAAAGTAAAGAAAAGTCAATTGCAATTGTATTTTTTTTGTGATTTGCGATATTACATCCCTGGCAATACCTTCCTTATACAGCGATGCAGTATTAGGAAAGTAAAAATTACATAATAGATGTTCGTCATCACAAGAATTCGAATACAGTTCTATCATTTGTAGGGCTAAACAATTCGAATTATGGCCACAATGGTCGAAACAAAGTCTTCAGTCGGACACTAGAAGTAAGAAAGCAGGTAGTCGACAAAAATTGGTTCTTGGTTTCAAATATACAAATACAACTGCAGTTTTAGTGAATGTACATATCTTTTATCACCACTAAAACTTTCGTTACATGTAAAAATGTATGTAGTATGACTATCTCTTATTTAACCGATTGTTGTCATAAACGAAATTAATTATGTACAGTCTTTTTTCTTTTATTTGACTACTTATTATACATTACAAATTAGTTCTTATACATAAATATTAGACCGGAGTATTCTATTTCAAAATATTAAATAAAAATTGTCAAGGATTACTCAACAAAGTGCTATCCAGTTATTCGTTCTGGAGCCATCATGCTATCGTTCCACGAGACAAATATATCAAAGTCTAAAGATATACATACCCACAGACACATGTTACACATATCAAAACAAAATTAATCCATTGCATTAATTTTTCGACACACTGTACCGTCGTTTGATACCATTAATGGGCATAGTTTGATTGGTCTTTAACACGCCCCTTCTATAGTTATTGTCATTGTTCTGTTAACGGATAATTCGCTTTTTCATGTTGAAATAATACAATTCTAAATCCATATAAAAGAAATTATACAAGCATAGGTGTGGAGAATGGATAGATCAAGAGCAACCAAACTATGCCCATTCACAATTACAAATAATTTGTACTCTTCACCGCACTGATTTCCGTCGATTTTCTATGATTCAATCTATTTAATTGATTAATTAAGTCTGTTTCTGTAATTAAAAGTCATACTACGCCGGACGTCGGGCATTTAAATAATAATATTATAAAAATATTACTGTTACTGTTCTTAAATTTAATTGTAGTATTCGTATTTGTATATTCCATAAGAAATATAAAACGTGAATTACATCGTACTAGATACTTGAACAAGTTTCTAGTTTCAATTATTATAAATGTTTTGTTCAATAAATCAAAATAGAAGAGCAGTGCACGTCATATTGCTACATACTAGGAGCTCGTACTGTGACCAATCACGTACTGCCCGTATTCACCAATATCCCATAAACTTGATAGGTCCCATAAGCTATTGAATTTGATAAATTGACAACGTCATTGTAACAGAATATACCAAAACAAATGTCAAACACCTTGAATAGCGCTTGCAATTGGAGCTTTGATGACACCTTTTCTTTAATTATTCAGTGTTTGCCATAGAGAGAAACTAAAGTAACTACATTTCCTAGATAATGTATTCATTGTTGCTATAACAACGAATACTTATAAAGGCACCTTATATGGTCAATAATACTGTCAGTCCTAGTACCGTCATTATCTACTTCGATCCTCCTTTTATATTTATCAAGTAATCAATTATCCGGATAAACATCAGTATTCTCTTCATTCCATCATTACTATACCTTATACGATAAGTAATACTGGCAATATTTTAGAATAATGAACATTTTAAACATGTTATCGTACAGTAATATTGTCATTATTCTAAAATATTGACAGTATTATTGATCGTGTAAGGTGCCTTTATGAGTTCTATAGCTATTGATAGATTTATGGAACGTCGGTGAATAAGGGGGTAAAAGTTATATACCTGGATCTATTATTTATTAAAGTTTATTAAAGTTTTTTTGGTTTGAGTTTCAACTGAAGCAGTCGTAAAAGAATAAACAACTTTCTTTTACGAATGCTTCAGCTGAAACTCAAACAAGAAAAACTTTAATTTACTTTAATAAATAATAGATCCAGGTATATTACTTTTACGCAGTTTCTTGACGAATCTAGTACAATGTAATTCACGCTTAACATTATAGATTTATATGTATTTTGTCTATTACTTTGAGCTTAAGGTGCGTCTTTAATTATATCATTATCCCTTTTTAGATACTAGCGATTGCTACATTGGTAGCATCGACACAAGCTGGATTATTACCTGCTGCCCCTTCATATTATGGTGGACACGCAATAGCGGCGCCAGCCATTGCCGCTCCAGCATATGCCCATACTATTGCTGCCCCAGCTTACGCACATGCTATTGCCGCCCCTACAATTGTCAAAGCAGCTCCAGCAGTAGACTATGTGGTAAATATTTATCATTTAATGTTTCTTCCACACTTTATATAAATATAAAATTTAAAATTAAATCCTTACTAGAGACTGTTAAGATTTAATTTTAATGAATTAGGGATAACGTGAAATAAAATTAGTACATATGAACCAATCAACCAAATAGAAGAAACATTTGCAATTATTATATAATTTTATTTGTTTAATTACAACAATTCTACTTCTACTAGTCCCTTACAACCGGTGCATGACCACAAAACGCGATACAGCACGCCACGGGGCGGTTAAACGAAATCACCTATAATATGACATATATTGAAAAAGGTGATCACTATAAGCAGAGATGATACATTTACTTCTATATCCTTCTTCTCTTTCTTTAGGTTGGCTATTATCATGGCAATTTTTATTTTTGATGTTGCGGCTCTGAATAACTCAATTGTGCTACTATATAACCACTACCTTAGATTATTCAATCAAGAAATATGTCACCTTGCTATACATATTTTTTCCCTGAATCTTCCCTTGTATGATAGTTTGTAATAGTGTATGTTTTTCTCCTCTCGTCACGTAGCCCAGGTATTGTAGTTTTCTGGTTTTCATTTTATTTACAATTTCTTCCTCCTTTTCCAATCTTCTTAATATATTTCCCGCGTGTTGTTCTACTTATCCAACTTATTCTCAGGTATTGTAGTTTTCTGGTTTTCATTGTATTTACAATTTCTTTCTCCTTTTCCAATCTTCTTAATACTTCCCGTGTGTTGTTCTGTTTACCCAACATATTCTCAGAATTCTTCTATAATCTTGAATGCTTCCAAAATGGCATTGCTAGCCATTTTCCTTCAGTGTCCAAGCTTCCATTCAATACAATAGTATTGGAAATACGTACCGTTTAAGCAATCTGATTATAAGATTAATATTTTATTTTTTGCCAACGATCATTATTTTGTCATTCTATTCCTTTTTTGAATTCTGCCGTGCGCACGATGATGGCTGTTGTAGCCTAGCTTGTTTGTGAAAGTTCTGGCGCACTCTGGTCATGCTAGGTCCCCGTACTCGCTGTACAAGTAGATAGTAAACCTTGCTTGTTGCTGATTAAGTAAATTTCTTTTGCACGTGTTTGGCAGACGTTATTTTTCAACAGCCTCCGCTCCACCTTTTAATTTGCTGCCTCCAAAGGCTACGATTTTGCGTAGTGTTTTTTTTGTGGTGTACAGCCCCCGCCCCTAGGCTGTGTGCACTGCGGCCCTCCACGTACGTAGAAAAGTTTCCCGTCTATCGGTGGATTCAAACCACCAACGTTCCGCACGCAATGGCTTCAGACCGTCGCCTTAGGACACTGCGCCTCGAACCGCCTTATCTTGCGTAGTAACTTCTGATGTATTGAAATAGTACAGTTATGTAAGATCCTTTTCATGGCGTCCTTGTACCTCAAGATTTATCTTCCCGTCCTCCAATCACCATATAGAAGTTCGGAGTGCTTGGGGAGCCGTTGGTCATGCATTCTGAGGACATGGCAAGTCCATCGGAGTTACGCCTTCATAAGCAGCGACTCTATTCTGCATACTCCAACTCTCCGTAGGACTTTCGTGTTTCTAGTATACTCGTTTCATCTGATGTACATAATTTTTTTAAGCACCTTATTTGGAATTGATCAAGATCATCGATATGACGTCTATAGACACAATAAGTTCCCGTGCCATATAAGAGTTTAGAGATTACTACCGCTTGATCAACTTTTTTGTCTGTATAGTGACATCGTGAGTCTTAAACAATTTGTTATACAATCTGCCAAAAGCTGCGAAACCATGCGCAATGCGGGATTTTATCTCTACAACCATCTTGTTTGATGAAATTTTGCTCCCAAGATATTTCAAGTTGTCGACTCCCTCTAGCTGGTTGTTGCATATATAGAAGTTTAGTGGGTTAATTGCCTTTGTCCTGTTGCAAAACTTCGTTTATTAATTGTTATTTAATTTTCAGGCAAAATTTTGTGCAAGAGTCCTCAAGTCTTGTAATTGACTCTCGTTGAGCTTCTACTGAATTTGCTACCAAGCATACATCGTAAGCGATTTCCGTAATTCTTGCCAACAGTAATTTATTTAGTGATCTGAGTCTGGATAGATTATGTCGTTCACCCTGTTACCGATATTTTACATGCAGTGCGTCGTACATGTCTTGAAATGCTTGATGTATGAGCAGTGAAAAGTGGAGAGCGAATAGGGTTGGAACCAGCACACAACCCTGCTTAACACCGCCATTGGCATTGAATTCTTATGATAGGTCCCCATCTACTTGGACTCATCTCATACCGTTTAGTAGTTAGTAGTTTAGTAGATAGACATATATATATATATATATAACTTTTTCATATAGCCTGGTTTCCTTAATACGATCCCGAGTGCGTTGCGGGGTACTCGGTCAAACGCCTCTTCTAAATCTACGAAGCACATGTGCAGATATTAATACTGCTACATGCTTTTTTCTTGTAGCTTGCGTTTTTAATTAAAGTCGCATCGGCAATACCGGGATTAGCCCTAAATCCGAATTTCTGAGAGGATTTCCTTGGTAAGCGAATGTAGGCGATTGAGGAGCACCTTAGCAAGAACTTTCCAGCTCTTTCTAGTAGTGAAATTCCTCTGTACGAGTTGCAGTCAGCAACGTTTTGTGTGCGTTTGTAAAGCATACATATGCTAGATATATTAATCTCATCTAGTACAGTCTGCATTCTCCACACTTCATATATGTTAAGCAGTTTCTCGTCGAGATAGTTACCACATTCTTTGAACATTTCCGTTGGCATTATATCACAGACATCTAGCTGCCGTTTTAAAGTTGGGATATTGCATGCGTTATCGTCTATTGGGGGCTCGTTGTCAAGCGCGCCCATTTGTCTTATCATAGGTACAGCATTGATAAGATCAATGTCTGCTATACTATCACTATTTAAAGCATGTTGTAGTTCTCAAGCCAGCGATCCGGAATCTGTTTCTTGCCTGTAAGCCTTCTTCCGTCCGTTAAATTGATTGGTACTATTTTTCGCTTAGTTGGTCCATATATCTGCTTCGGCTTTTCATAGAAAAGTCCCATCTGGTGACTGTCATCATACAGCTGTAGTTCTGCTGCGTGTTCTTATCACCAGGTGTTCTTGGCTATACGACTTACATTCCTGAGGGTCAAGATGCCTATTCTTTAACCTATGGTTTTGTCTGTTGTGTTTTCAGTTGCGCAGCGCTATCCTGTGAGCGTCAATACGTGTGTCGTTCTTATAAACGAATCTGTCTGTAAGCGTCAATTGAAGCCATAAGTTGGTCGTTATTATCGACGAATCTGTCTTGATGTCGCTGCACTGAGATGTGGTTTGAGCAACAGTGTATAAGTCCTTTGCAAAATATTTTAGGTCAGTGGTGGCTGCTTGCTTATCAGGTATTAAGCAACACATAATTTCATAATATTTTCCCGCAAAATGAAGCATCAGAGTTCATAAGTTTCCTCTTATTTAGCTTCTTACACAGAGAATAATTTTCTTTCTTTGGTTTAGTGATATGAAGCATTTTAGACATTACTACGTCTGTGGTCGGCTCGTCAGTTTACTCCTCTTTTTATTCACTCATGTGAGGTGTACATTTGCAGGTGATAATATAATCAAGGGTGTGTCATTGTTTAAAACTACTTATAACTGCCGTGTTGTTCTGAACTTGTTGCTTTACCTGAACAGTGTGTTAGTGATGCATAGATTACATTGAGCGTATAGTGATAGTAGTCGTAGACCGCTTGAGTTGTCATGACCAAGACCCATTATCCCAGGCCAGGTATTATAGTCTGAACCAACGCCGGCGTTGAAATTGCCCAATATTATTATTTTGTCTAAATATGTGTCTTCGTTTCTATAGTCTGTCATCTTCAAAATTTTCAGAGAGTTTCTGTCAAGTAAATATCGGCTCCTCTGTGCTTCTCCCTTTACGAGTGGATAAGCCGTCGGGCTGATAGCTATATTTGTCTTCAATTAAATGGTATGCACAACATAATTTCGCCAGATTAAAGAGAACAATCTATTTTATAGATAACTACTATCATGAACATGTTGAGAGGTCGGGTGTGCCTCAGAGGGTTACAAGGATTAAAAACATATTTAAAATACCAAATATATATATCAGAATAAACATCCAGCAGTGTATAGATAATAGCTACTGAGAAATGTGTACAGTATTATTTGCATCAAGACTTGTTTTAACTGAAGAATATTCTGTTAATCCCTTAGAATCATTAAACATCATTGGTGTTACATTATATAATGATATCTGCAGTCAAAATATTGGTATAAATAATTATTTGGTATTCTATATTAACTCCTCCATGTATTAATGTCAGGATTCGTATCTATATTATTACCTCCATTTGTGAATACTAGACAAGCTGAAATGTATGGAGGTTAAGCAGTGTAAAACTTCTAAACCCCTAATATAAGTTAATTCATTTCTTATTAGCTGCTCTAATTCCGGTCAGTAACACATTTACATGTTATTGACATTGTAACTGACCACACGTAATACATTTGACATGAATTAATCGCATATAATGTTGTATAATTAATGAAATTAAAATTAATTGTATACAGTTCAACTGTCTAACAAGCAAAAGAAACACTAATTGGTAATGAATGTTTATAAGTTCTTACACGGCGTGTTATGAAAGCGACCTTGCTCTTGACATGCCGTAGACTCATCTTGACCACATTCTCTTTCTAGTTCAATCTCACTTTTGTTTATTTACATTCTTATTGTATATATGTGATTATTAATAAGTATTGTACGGAAATAGAAAGGATTAACATACTGGGGGAATTGAGTTGATAAATGATATATTGTGCTGCAGTCACGACATTAATTATTCATATTATTATAATGGTTGTACTTATAATTATAGATGTAACATACAAATCATGTTGATTTTATAATTCATTACAACACCTTTTTATATGAATTTATAAATAATATTTAACAGTGTTAACATTATCTTCCGATTTATATTCTTCATTATATCGATAAACATCTGACCAATTTCTGATTGCAGTTTATATTTATTTCTTAATGTTTCAGTAAGATTAAATAAATATATATATATATATATATATATATATATATATATATATGAAATGTGTAGAATCTATCCCAGAATTACTATAAATAAGCATGGTTTTTGTTATAGGCCTATCCGAAATACGCATTTAAATACGGAGTGGAAGACCATCATACAGGTGACCAAAAATCGCAAACAGAAGAAAGAGACGGAGATGTTGTAAAGGGCGAATATTCAGTTGTGGAACCTGATGGCACAATCCGTACAGTCCACTACACAGCCGATGACCACAACGGATTCAACGCAGTAGTCTCAAGATCCGGACATGCTGTACATCCTGCTGTAGCGCCTGTGAAAACTATTATTGCATCCCACGCGGCACCTGCGTATGGCTACGGTGGTTTGCTGGGGTACAAAGGATAATACATCACTTGTCTCTATCCAAATTTCCAATAACACCGTGTTGACATATTGTTAACTACTTTGCATAAACTACTATTTGGATACAATATGATTTTAGTTATAGGTATTTATGTTTTTATATATTAAGTGGTATCCAAACCTGAGTTCATCGAATGTATTATACTAAACTCAAAAGTTTATAACTTGTATTCCTCATATTTTGAGATTTAGTGTAAACGGTGTTATGTTTTTCGTTCCACTACCCTTTCGAATTCTTGTACGAGTTGATCAACTTATATTTCTATTTATTGCCTTTTTTGATTAGCATGCGCATTGTAATTCGAATTGACCACCAAGCCAAATCCTGACATGTTTGTTTTATGTTGATATACCTGCGTTTTTATGCTTTCTTATTGTTAGTTATGTATATATCAGTTATATGTTTATGCCATATCGTTTCATGAAAATCACAAAAATATATCACTTCATTTTAAATTGTTGTTTGTTGTAATAATTCGTTTGTATCCTATAAAGAATTGTGCCATCTTGATAGTTCTTACTTTGTATGTGTAGGTGTAAGGTAAAATGGTACACATACAACTTAACTTGAAAATACGATACTCATGATGCATAGAAAAGGTCCTAAAACTAACCAAACAGGGAGACAGTAACATAATAATGGATGATTTCGTCAAAAAGATCGGACAGGGCAGATATGACGATATAGTTGGGGACATCAGAAATGAGAAAGGGGATAGACTCGTGGAATACTGCCATATCAACCGATATATACCAATAAATACATATTTCCAAATACCGAAATATTGCCTATACACATGGACATTCCCCCCACACAGACCACGACATATAGTCAGAAATCAGATTGGCTATATCCTAATACACTAAAGATTTCGCAACTAGATAAAACGAGTCGCCGCATTCCCGGGAGCTGACGTGGATTCAGATCACAATCCCATCATAGCGCCAGCTAAAACAGAAAACGCTTAAAGTTAAAAAGACGATTGACATTCGCAAACTAACAGAAGATGTACACATAAAAACATCATGCTCGGACCACATAAACACAACAATAAAAGGACAATAATAAAGAATCGAAGACACAAAAACGTCAAATGCACTCTAGCATCGAAAAGACAATATCATAAGAAATGTTTAGAAGAATAAAAAAACAAGAATGGGTAACACTAGAAATCCTGCAGAATATGAAACATATAAAACATAAAATTCAACAGAAACAAGCTGAGTACAAAGAAATCATAAAGGAAATACGCAATATGATGAGTCTTGTGTGCAGCAAACATGCAAATAAGTAGAAGACCTACTAGGGAAAGGTGACCTGTTTAATCTACATATGAAAATCAACGAAGTAACGAGCACACACAGAAAGGGGAAACCAAAACACATCACAAACGACCAAAAGGAAATCAAAACAAATGACAAAGAAATATGCAAGAATATATATATATATATATATATATATATATATATATATATATATATATCCTTGCCAAGGATAGATCGAAAGCATCAATCAACTTTAGACAAGATGTGCTGGATCAATTATACTAAAAACAGATCTAATACATGCCATAAAGTCGTTCACCTAGGCAGAACTAAAACAAAAAACTTCTATCTTTATAGGGCTATCAGCCGTGAGCCTTTTCCGCCGGTCATGGGAGAAGCTCAGAGGAGTTTAATCACCCGGTGTTTACATTAACTTCACAGAAAACCTCTGAAAAACTGTGAGAGGCGATTCGCGAAAATTCGTTCCCCGCTGGTGATCGGACTCTAGGTTCTAGGCTAGGCAGAACTATTTTACTATTGCGTTAATTTTTTTCTGAATAAATAACTAATGACAACGAATTCATAAACTGTGAAATATTAAGTGAAGTGAATATATTAGTTTTAAAATGGGGATATTATTTATGTAGCTCTAATGACATCAATCATCATTATAATCATTATTATTCAAATAATTGTGTTTTCAATATTAACACATTCGACAGTATATTCATAATTACAAAAGAATGTAGCTGAAATTTAAGTCAAGGATAGATAACCAATTGCAGTAGTAGTATACATAAGTGTCTGCAATTAAAGCATTATGAAGCAATGATTAAAACATACAATGCATTTGCAATTCACTTTTAATCACAATAGAGTCCAATCGCTAGTTATCCGCAAATTATCTTTGAAATATTCCGTTCATGCCTCGCAACCATTTAATCATTAATTCAGCGAGGTGTGTACCCATTTAGTGCCCGTTTAAAATATTTTACATTCGCAGCGAAAATACGGCGTGGCTTCCTTATACGCGATTTCATTACAGATTAAGTAAATGGTATCATTAATACTCTTACGGCGAGCATATGGAAATCCAACACGAAACGAAACTTTTTTAGTGAGTTTTAAGCGATTTCCACATCTACCCGTTGCAACATCGTACGCTTTAAATTTAATCCTTGTTTCCGGTAAGGAAGAGAATTATACATTGCACGGCTGAGCGAGTACATGCTGGTCTAAATTATTTCAGAAAATTGAGTTGAGTAATTTCTGCAACGTGACTGTAATTAAATCTGGAGACGTGTTGTATATATTTCGCAATGTGGTGCATATGGCTGAAAATATTTTTCACAATTTCTCTTTTATGTATTATAATGTAAGACACATTGCGAACGTTAAATGTCTAAGTGATATGACTAAGGTGAACAGCTGCATTTCAAATATTTTAATGTTCATTTTATTATAATATGTAAATATATAGTTTCCTTGTGTATATATTTCAAATAAAAAGACAATTAAAAATGAAGTGGGCAGTGAATACATAATAATAATAATAACAATAATAATAAATGATACTCCTATTTATTCAGAAAATTTGCTATCTAAAGACACGCCCTGTTTGTCTATAGTCGAAGTATAAAGTTGTATATGTGTTCGTTAGTTGGCGTTTTATTAATTTTTTATTCGCAATATGACTAGGGCGGTATAATTAAAAAAAATATATTTCGGTAATCGTAACAATTTCAAATGAAATACCAACCGGATTACAAATTTATGCAAAACAGTGCAATTTATGTAGATACTAGAAAAAAAAGAAAATTACGATGCTATTGGCGATTCAAGCCGGCTGATACACCATCTGGTGGCAGGAAATGAACTACATTTAGTAGGGAATTTGTTTATATAACATTTGTTTTTTCATCTTATATACGACTATCGAGCCAAGAATATACTATTTATACCTTAAAAGTACATTAACAATAGCGCATTATTGTAGAAGTGACTGAAATCATATGATTTTAATCATCAAACAATAAAAAAAATCAGCTGTTTACCTACTACCTTGAAGAAAACCGTTAACGTTTGAATCGCAAAATCTAATTCGTAACAAACAAACTCTTAAGAAGCACCCTACCAGTAACTAACATGATACTTAAGGATTTCAATGAATGATAATGAATGAAATTATTCTCAAAGAAGATATACCAATGGTTTAAATTAATAATAACACTATTATATAAGAAAGGGGACCGACGAGATATTAGCAATTACAGATAGTCTAATGTCTAATATATACAAAGTATTTTCCGAAATTATATTAAACCGCATTGAAAATATTTTAGACGAGAACCAGCTGAATACGGGAAAATATACTACATAGACTATAACAAGGCTTTTGATACCCTAATGCACAATTTTATTGGGAAAACTCTAGAGAAACAATGTGTACACTTAACTTAATAATCAGAAAAATGAACGAAAACATGACAGAAAAGTCAAATTGGAATCAAGGGGACACAGTTCAAGATAAAAAGTGGGATGAGACCAGGGGACCCGCTATCACCTATTATTCTTAGCAACTAGAATATATATTCTTGAATATATATTCAGAAATATAAATTCGAATAAAAACTTAATCAAAATCAATGGGTCACCAATGAATCACAAAAATATACAGATGACCTTATTTTAGTAAGTGAAGACCCATTCGCCCTTCAGAAAATGATGGAACAATTGGTGGCAGAAAGCAGAAAAGTGGGACGAACAATACGAGCAAAATCAAAACCAACCAACCTGAAACATATAGATAAAGTTAAAGAAATACTATCTTGGGCAAATCATTACACTTTCAAACCAAAGAATTACAGAAATAGAGAGATGGATAGGTAATTCGTGGAAAAAAATATTAGATATTAAATTATAACAATCCGCAGAAAAAAGGAAATTGCACGCGTGCTACTATGTATAAATTATGGATGCCCAACGTGGTCACTGACAAAAAAGATATTAAGAAACTGCATACTTGTCTACATGGTATAGATCGTAACATTTTAAATATAAAAATGATATAATAAAATAAAACTCAAAGAAATAAGAAGAAAACCCAATGTCACTAAGGTAATAAAACCAAAATGGAAATGTACAGGTCATATGTCAGATACAAAAATAAGCAATGGGAAACGGAAGTTACGGATTGGGACGCCAGAGAATGAAAAAGAAGCAGAGAAATAAAGGCGATGGGAAGACGACCTCAGAGCAGTAGCGGGAACAACATGGAGAAGAAATTACTAATTAGGGTAGAGTACTTTGAAGGAATTTAGAGGAGGCCTATGCCGACAGGAAATTTAACAATATAGACAGTATTAGATTGTAAAATTGCATGGTTGTTCAATAAAGGCTATTTTCGCACACTATCTCAGCATTTTGTTGGATAACATTCAAGAATCTCGGTCGTGTTGGCATGGCTCTGTCGGGGGAGGAACTTCATCCTATCCCTAAAATGTTCGTACGATGTGACACGTATGTAGTATCACAACCTACTGGATGGATGATATTAGCTTTTTCTGCATGCCAAGGTCTTCTAGGTGTAGTGTGAGGTTGTTTGATACTACATCGGTTGCGGATATAATTATCGGTATAAATTTTACATACTTCATTCCCCAGACGTGCTTAAGTTCAATGGCCAAATTTCTATATTTAGTATTTTTTCCGATTCAGACCTAGGTATGTTTTGGGATAGTGGGCAACCTATATTAATTATAAGGGCTTTCTTTGATACTTTCCCTATAACTACAACATATATCTTATTGTTTCCTACGCTATGGTCTGTTATGATTGAGGTGTCCTAGTATAAAAGGTAGCTGTCCGATTCCAATACCGGTGCAGGATCATAATTGTAAAGAGGGGCAGGATTTTCGATGATAAAGAGGGGCAGGATTTTCTATGATAAAGAGGGGCAGGATTTTCTATGATAAAGAGGGGCAGGATTTTCTATGATAAAGAGGGGCAGGATTTTCGATGAATTTGTGGTTTTGTGTGCCCTGGTTAGACAATGATGGACATGCAGCTATGATAAGGTCTATGATTTCGCCTAGCTGTCGGCATTTTATGCATATATCTTCTACTGCTGCCTCCATGTTGTATTGTAGCATATTTTATCGTATTGATTACTGCGCCCTGTATGACGATTGTAAATCCTTCCATCTCTTGGGATAATTATGCTTCTTTCAACCACCATATTGGCCTTCTCCAGTATTGCCGTGTACCTTCCGTGTAAAACTTTTGGTCTCCAGCTGTCTCTCCAATCCTGCATAGATAGCCATTATCTGCCGTTGCAGTTAGTTCTTGGGTTTTCAGACCTAGAAAGTACACAGTTTGTGAAAATTAAGAAAGCCCCGTCCTCCTTCTTTCCTAAGGAGATAGAAACTCTTTACTACCTCCTGTTATAAATTTCGATAATAGTCTATCCATCTCCCAAAAATCTATGTCTGTGTACTTGAGAATCCCAAACATATATAGGAGTGTTTGTACCGCCCACGCATAAATTGTAGTTGTACGTAAAGATAGAAATGCTAGAAATCTATAGCATTCAAATTTATATTGAGTGGCTTCGTTAGAAGATATTTGTATTTTGCTTTAAACTCTATCTTACGCTTGTCTTATCTACTGACCGATGCTGTGTTGATATATCAAGATATATGTATGTCTAAATAAAAGGTGGCTTGATCTTATTTCTTCTCTAAGAGAGAGGCGGTATCCATACGTTGTTATATTTAGTAGGTTTAGGACCAGAATGAACCATAACGAGCACAATGAATCACCTCGGAAGATGCCTCTGTTTATGTTCACGATGCCTAGCTTTTCTCCTTGTGTATATATTTGTGTTTTCCATTTTGTCATTAACTAGGCTAGCACTGTTCTTATTTTCAGATGAATTTTGTATATTTCTAGCACCTTCCTCACAGCTAGACGTGTGGCATAGAATTGAAGGACTTCTTGTAGTCTCCATAACATATTAAGAGGTTTTTCTTGATACTTAGTGCATGTTTTATTATTACTGTATTTCTACCAATTATCATTGCACTTTTACTACCTCGAAGACATCCTTTTTGTTCGTTGTATCAGTTTGTTCTCAATACAATTGAAGGCATTGGAACATCTTGTAGTCTCTATAACATATTAAGAGGTTTCTCTTTGTCCTTAGTGCATGTTTTATTATTACTGTATTTTTACCAATTGTCCTTGCACTTTTACTACCTCGAATACATCGTTTTGTTCGTTGTATCAGTTTGTTGTATATTTTGCATATAGCACTGATGAACAGACCTTTATATAACGCGGTAAGGCATGTTATAGGTCTATAATTTGTTGGTTCTGCTGTACTTCCTTTCTTATAGGGGGGTTGGCTTGTGTGAGATATTGTGAAGGTCCTAAGAGTTGTTCATTATTTTGCTAGGTAGTACTATATTTAGGCAAGCCAACGCTCTGAGACAGTAATTTTGGATATTGTCCGGGCCTAAGCATCTACAATTCATTAATGCTATTAGTGTATTTTTTACATCTTGTGGTGTTATTTCTATATCAGCAATCGGGATTACTATTTGCGTTTCTTGTTCTACTGTTCTGAGTCAGGGCGTTTCCATGTTAAAATATGTAAACAAAATTTTTTCCCAGTACCTGTGGAAGTGTTTTTTTTTATTTGCAAAAGGCTCTTTATGTTTTCCCGTAATTTCTAGTGTTCTGTAGAATAATCGCGGGCATTTTGACAAGTCACGATAGGTGTATTTGTTGTAAAATTGGATCGTCTTAGTCGTGCCTTACTCGTCTGCCTTAGCTTATCCCTAAATAACTGAAATTTTCTAGACAACTCTGGATAGTTTTCTTCTAGATGAATACTTCTCAATTACAATTGCACCTGGTAGTTGATTTTCCGATTTTTGTTTCCATATTCCTGTAGTAAGTCCACCCTTCCTCGTAGATTCTTGAATTAATTGGTTTCCAGCCGTTTTCTCCATGCTGTTTGTTTTTTCGAGTTATTATTTGCTTGTTTTTGACTCTCGGACGTTTTTTAACCGTTTTTGCTGCAACATATGTGAGTTGATGTACTCTGTCTAAGTTGTCTGTATCATTTAGATGATGGTCTAGCTGCTTATTGATTTATTTGATATATTTTGTGGATTTTTTTACGGATGGGTTTTGGGATCGATGGCCTGATTAGAGTATTGCTGTTTTCCATTATTCTTAAGTTTTCTCTATACCTCTGGGCTATTAGTTCCTCTGCTTCCATTTCATTCTCCGGTTCTTGTTTTCTGACTTGATTTTCCTCCTGTTCCTCTTTTATGGATCGCTCTTCCTACTTCTCATCTGATTTAGTCTATTTCGGTTTGAGGTAAGACTTTTGGCGTAGATGTACCTTAATTGATGTGTTTTGATCTGTTCACATTTTGGTACAATTTAGAATATTTTATATGTAGTTTTTACCTCCACCCCGCGATTGGGTTATCTGTGCATTAATTTATTTGGAGAACTGTTTTAAATGTAATTCATTTCATTACTCCATTTTATGTGGCTTCCTTCTAGCAGATTCCTGTATGCCTCTTGGACTGGCTTGCGAGTTAGGAAATCTGCTTAACCCGTTAGTTGTTCCATTGTGGGTAAATCATGTTTTTGTCTATTGCGTGAGTTTGTTGCAGATAAATCTTCACGACGGTTCGGGTCCTTGTCCTGCTGACTGGGCCCAAAGATATTCACTTTGTTTATGAGTATTGATGGCTATATAAATTTCATCTATAGGATTGCCAACCGTACACATGGTAATGGGGAAGCCATCTGTCTATATCCCGTAACTAGGGTTCGCGGGTTCGTTTTCTCCGTAATTGTAACGTAGATGCGGGATTATTATTATTAATCTTGGTAATTCAAATAATGGAATATGCTGTAGTACAACTGAATATCATATCAGATAATTAGCCGCCGAATTTCAATCAAGTAAATAGATAATTAATTAAATACTTTTTGATTTATAGTATAAACAATACTTATAGACATGTATGTAAATAATTATGAATAAAAGATTTTTTTTTAAAAAATTCAATTAATCCTTATAGGGTCGAATGGCTGCCAATAAAGAGAGAAGCTCGTCCGGTATTTACCTTTGCCTAGTCTGGCAAAAAATAGGTTAGCAATTGTGATTCTAGTTGAACTCAACTACATCAAACTTGCTTATTATTATAAGCAAAATATTGCAATATGAAGAAAATTCTCTATCGAAGTCTGGTAGAAGAAACAAATCCTTTAATAAATGTGATGTCAACCGTAATTACGTAAAACTACAAAAATAAATAGATTTTGGAATTGTTCCTATACCAGATTATTTTTTTATGAACTAGCATATTGATATAATTATATAAACAAAAGATTGAAATATGAAGACAATTCTCAGTCGGAGTCTGGTATGAAAACATGGATTACTGTTATATCTTATAACAAGAGAACCAATTAATAGAAAAATAAAAATCGCATATATATATATATATATATATATATATATATATATATATATATATATTGGTATGAAAACATGGATTACTGTTATATCTTATAACAAGAGAACCAATTAATAGAAAAATAAAAATCGCATATATATATATATATATTTCTTTTATTGGAAAAACTTTCATGATTATTTCAGAAATTTAGCTTTTTCTGGGGCTTTAATTGTCGCACTAGTTCTAAATCTAAATCTGCTTACGGAGACAGGTCTGCATGTGTATGAATGTCTATTATTTGTATTTAATATTTCAGATAAGTTTGAGTTATGTGAAATAAGACACAATTAGTATACAAGATACACAAATTTTAGAATTCGGAAGCATAACCTGTGTATGTACGAAAAGGCACCACAATACAGTGCCCTGAAACTATAATGTGCTTCAACAAAAATTAAAAGATTTAAAATCTTTGTTTAGTTATAAAAGACACATAAATTCATTGTTGTTAACTGTCGTGCCATTCCTGGTGGGCATTATTTTGACCTATTATCTTTATTTTTTAATTTATTTTAATTTATTCTTTTATCTCCATACATACACAACATAATCGTAATTATATAGATGGCAAAATTAAAATGAATTGTATATCTAGCAAAACAAAGATGAACGGTGTTTTCTTCCCTCGGTCCTCGCCGCGGGATTTGTGGTATATATATATATATATATATATATATATATATATATATATATATATATATATTGTGTCCATATTAAATGTATTTTATTATTAATATTAATTTATTAATAAATACAAAATTTCAAATTTGAACAGTTACAAAAAACAATAACTAGAAATTATCCCCATACCTGTATAAATTTTTTTGAGCATCCATAAAGTTGTGAACAAAATGTTAGAATTTCAAAAATCTTTACTGCCGGAGTGTATGTTAGAAATATTTCTTATTTCTTCGTATAGTGAGTGTGGTATGATACATTAATATTTCAAAATTGCATATTATTATTCATAAAACATTAGTAACATAAATAACTTATAAAGAGAAAAATATTTTATTACTTCCTGTTAGTAGTCGCTACACAACTGCAAAGAATTAGCAGCTACGCGCGACCGCGCGTCGTTTGCATTTTGTTTTTGTTTGCAAGTTCACAGAGGTGCAGGAATCTAATCCTGAACATATTCTAATGCTTTGGTTTTATTAAATAGGGAATAAAGTATATTAAAAATATTCGAGCTGTTCTGATGATGTGAAAAACGATGTACTTGTTTCAGGTTAATAGCTAGCTTGAAGTTATCGCAAATGAGTTATTTATATTGAGTTATAAATTGTTTTGTAGGGTATATATTACACCAAGTGGATTCTATTTGAAGAGGGTGAATACTTTTATGGCCATAAGCAGATTATACTTTTCCAATTCCAAAATGAAAACGGACATAAACGAAGTATATTATTTAGTGTGTGTCCATTCTCAGCCAAATTTCCCAAAAGTGAAATATTATAGTCTACTGCTACATTCTTAAGTGAGAGCGTAGAATATACTAAAAATAACACCAACTTTAATAATATAAAATAATTATTGTGTATATGCTTAATAAAGCATATACACGCAAGTTATACTTGTGCATTTCCTGATGTATTTTTCCTATTTCATTATGTTTTTCATTATTTATAAATACAGACTAATTAATAAATTAGTCTGTATTTATAAATGATGATAAACCTATCAGGAAACGCACAAGATGTAACTTGTCTTGATAAATCATTGTCCAATGTGCATACAATATAATACCCCGGGCTTATTCTGCCTCATTTTACCGGTAGTTGTGGATATTATTTTCAATTGCGGTCATAAATATATTTATATTATCTAAACAATAAGCAATACGGGAACATTACATAATAACCGCCTATGGAGATTATCTTGAAATATCTACACATTATTATGCATGCCGATAGTAAATCAATTTACCCCATCGAGACACTACAATGGAATGCGTGAAAATGCGCCCGGCACATATGCGAGTTATGTCACCGCAATGCATTTTATTTTCAGGTCATTGAGTAAATGGCGCCAAAAATAAAGTAGTAGGTGGCTGTAGTAGAAGAGGAAGTCGGAAAAATGTGCATAGCATGCATATCGCTGTTCTTGTTCTACATTAGCGCGCGTAATGCACTTTCAAATTACTCTTTGTAGATATATACATATATTGGTGGTAGGATTGTTATTTTTTCGTCTTTTTATCCTTTTATTAATAATTACGGTGAACGTTTCGTGGTCTGGGTTAAGTATATAAGAGATTAGTTTGGGCCTTTAAGTCAGTACAACACGGTAGTGCAGTGACAATACATCCACAACATGTTCACTAAGGTGTGTATTCGATAACTCTCAAGCAGGTCTTATCATATTTCTATTAATTGATTGTAACAATTAAAATAATTTAACTTAAAATAGAAGTATATGAATAATAATAATAAAAATATATTTTTTTACGATTATAATACTTAAAATATACTCAAGCAGACGGACGAGCCCTTCACCGAGGAAGCTATAGTCCATTTGCTTGTAGGAAACATGATTTTTTAACAATCTGTATTACTTTTGTATATATTATTATATTTTAGTGTTATTAAATATATAAAAAAGAACGATAAATTAAAATTATCTATATGATTATACAAATAGATTATACAAATATTAAATAAAAACAGATATAGAATATTATCTTAATAAGTAAACTTGTAGTAGACTATTAAGAGGGATGGTGCAGCGGATAAAATTTGGTATAATATAATTATTATACTATTGGAAATACTACTGCTGATTATCGTTTTGAACTAAAATCTAAAAATGATTGCCGGATTCGTTAATAATTAAACATGTTTAAATATAATTTTATTATTAATTAATTCAATATTTAAACTGATATCGTCTATATAATTATTTATTTTATTTATTAATTATTATTTTATGCCAGTAAACCTACCTTAAGGCAGAGTTATTTTATATCTGATGAATATGAGCATGAGAATAATATAATACTGAACCTCAAATGATATTCTGTGTAACCAAGTACTATTAATAACCTTTAATTACTATTTGTTTTAGATTTTGGCTCTTTCCGCCCTTGTGGCATACACCCAAGCTGGCTTAATCGGGGGCCACGCATCCTCTTACTCTAACACACACCTAGGCCTCGGCCATGCTCAAGCCTACACCGTAGCTGCAGCCCCAGTGGTGCATGCCGTACACGCAGCCCCCATTGTCCACGCCGCCCCCGTTGTAGCCGTCCATGCCGTCCATGCAGCCCACGCCGTTCACGCCGCCCCAAGCCACTCGATCGACTATCACGTAAGTGCAATTTCCGCTTCCAAATCGCATTCGGGGAACACACTATTTAACACGTTATTGCATTCGATGCAATAGTCTATCTTGAAGTTAAACAGAGCAGAAATAATTGGCGCGGCGTGAATAAGACCGACTTTTATTCCGCTCGATATGTAATCAATTACAATTTGTGCGGATAAAATCGAAATAGACGAGAGTTATATAATACAATCTTGTGGGCCGTGTAATGGAACAATAATGTATCATTACAGCTGGCGTGCAGATTTTATGTCCTACACCGAAACGAATACACGTCGTAAAAACAATGTAAACCTTAGTGTTTTATTATTATTTTATGTAACCTACTATTTCAACACTACTTATACACCTGCTTTATAGCTTAAGTGATGTGGATTTTTCTAATGATGTTAAACGAGACTACTAGTGCCTACGGATATATTTTAGATACATATCGTTACTTACTAAGCTGATGTATTTCTAGACTGTTGGTATTTATTTATTTATAAACCCGTTTCTGGTTACAGGTACCAGAAAGGGGTTAATAAATAAATAAATACCAACAGTCTAGAAATATATCACAAATACTTGTGACCAAGTCCAAATTCACTAATAGGAAATAACTATTAATAAATAAAATGTGTAAATACTCTGTCAATTCTCGTGTTAAAACAGTATCAGGATATTAGGGGTTTTTTGGAATGTAAATTTTGCATTTCTCGCATTATTCCCGCTTCAGTTATATTTACTCGATTTTGTATCAGAATTAATTGATATATAATTCACAAAAAATGGCTGAATTTATCCGTAACTTATATACAAAAATAAAAAACTTCTATCTTTTATAGGGCTATCAGCCGTGAGGCTTTTCCGTCGGTCAAGGGAGAAGCTCAGAGGAGTTTAATCACCCGGTATTTACCTTAACTTCACAGAAAACCTCTGAAAAACTGTGAAAGGTGATTCGCGAAAATTCTCTCCCCACTGGGGATCGAACTCAGACTCCCCAATGCTCAGTAGGAGGCGGACGACGCCTCCTAACCACTCGGCCACTGAGCTGGGTATACAAAAATATATTACGACTTTCTCAATATATTTCTGATTACAGAATTGTGTACTTAAATATGAGGTAAACATATCCAGGCACATTAAAATCACTCATGTTATTCTAGAACTAGCCAAATGAGGGTAGATACGATAAAGTGAAATTACGGCAGTTCTTTAAATCTGTGGTGCAATTCAAACTTTGTCTATAATAGTGAGCGAGTAACTACGGCCGTTTAATCCCCTAGGACAAAGAGGCTATGGCTTATTGGAGAGGCCAGGGGTACGATTTTTGATCGATTGCTATTATCATGCACTGTAAAGCATATAAGATTCATAGCGATTGACTGATATCATTAAATCAAAAATGAATTCCAAAATAGCGATTACATTAGCAGACGGAAACTAAACAATCGACAACATTCGAAATATTAGAGAACGTCTTCTATCGTTAATATCAAGCATTATAAGTGTACACCCTTCAAAGCCGTGTATAAATAGAATTAATTAGAAAAATAATAATAACACATAAGATAACAAACATCGAAATAATGGCTATATTCAAAGCGATAGCTCAAAAATCGCACAGCCTAGTCGCTGATCTTAATTTTATTTTGTAAGCTGATGCATTTAGAGAACGCTTCTATTTCTTCTTATTAATTATTAAACCATTCCGGTTACGTTTAATTTCTCGTACTTTTACTTGACTAAGTTAATGATTTTACATTTCTTTTTTTTGCTGGTGCAAGGCAATATTTATTTCTAGACAGTTTATTGTTCTATAAGCCAACTAATTTTATGATGAAATAAATAATGAGTAGTAGTAGTAGTAGTTACTGTATCTGTTATAATTTTAATAGTCAAAGTTACTGATTTTACTTTTTTTTGCTGGTGCAAGGAAATCTTTATTTCAAGACAGTTCATTGTTATATAAGCCAATATTTCATGTTAATTTTATGATGAAATAAATAATTAGTAGTAGTAGTTACTGTATCTGATACAATTATATAACTGGTTATCTAGCATAAAGAATTATTATTATTATTATAATTACGAATATTTTGTATATTTTAGGCTCATCCCAAATACGAGTTCAAATATGGAGTCGCTGATGGCCACACTGGTGATAGCAAGAGCCAAAGCGAAGTTCGTGATGGAGATGTAGTCAAGGGAGAATACTCCGTTGTTGAACCCGACGGCACCATTCGTACCGTCCATTACACCGCTGATGACCACAACGGATTCAACGCGGTTGTCACCAGATCAGGACACGCTGCCCATCCCGCATACGTCGCCCCCGTTGCCATCCATGGTGGTCATGGTCATTACCACTAAACGATCTCCGACTGTGAAAACTTTCCTGTATATACCTCATCATGTTCAACAACCACATTTATCTTCATATGCACTATATATGTATATCCTTCTATAAAAAAGTATTCTTATGTGCGAATGCCATATTTATTTTTATAAAATAAAAAATGTACTTTACCTAAATTTGTTTTGGTTTACATAATCAGCCTTGTTTTAAAAGTTTTGTTTCCTATCAGTCCATCTATTCTAGCTTTATGAAGTGTATTTATAATAACACACAAAAATATATAACATATTTCTCATTTATTGTGAAATACGACACAGGACTATAATTATCAATCTCTTCGATGATGTTTTCGATCAAACGAACAACGTTTACAGCAAGGTACTCGTACTGGAAACATGCAGTTGTAAAATTGCAATAAAACGAAAGTTTTGTCGATCAGAAGCATTGTATAGACATTTTTTTTTTAAATTTATTAACAATTTTTACATTATTTATATATATATATATATATATATATATATATATATATATATATATATATATTGAGTATAAGTGGTGACAAGATGCAACCCTGCCTCACACCCCTTTCTATTGCCATGTTGTCAGTTAGTTTATCTCCTACTCTGATATTTGCTGTCTGCTGCCAATATAGATTTGCAATAATTCGAAGGTTTTTATCATCAAGGCCAGTAAATTTTAGTACTTCCATCATTTTTCCATGTTGCACCTTGTCAAAAGCCTTATCAAAATCAATGAAACATAAGAAGACATCACGATTCACATCTCTACATCTTTGAACCAGGACTTGCATACTGAATATGGTTTCTCTAGTTCCTAGACCATTTCGAAAACCGAACTGTGTTACCCCTGCATGCTCTTCTACTTTTCTATAAATTCTCTGGTTCTTTGGTGCCTTGATATATTGGAATGAGTTGTTTTTTGATTTTATTTAGGGAGTTAGTTTTATTCTTTGTTAGATAAATTTCACTATCTCCTCTTGTATTGTAGTCATGAACTTTGTTGTTTATTTTTAATAACAAAATTGAGTTGAGGAACATTTATTGAACCATTTCAATACTGCCAATAATTTGTAACGTTATCGAAAAGATACTTTTTGAAAACCATTACAGTTGCTTGAATACCATAATCTTTTATCGCCGCAGCAATTTGGTTTAAGACGTGGAAAGTGAAAATGTTTGCAGTTATTAAACACAAGGAGTTTACGAATGATACAGTTTTGGACATATCGAAGGCATTTGACTGTTTATGTTACCCAAGTATTTTGTGAAAGTTATACATGTATAAGGTGCATTCAACAGTTGTTGGATAATAGTATCATCATTGTATTAGCAAAACTAGAAATCATAAATATGGTAGTTACAGAAATTACAATCCCAACTATAAAAAAATGTCTATATAATAACAATAGACTATTTTTTTAGTTGGGATTGTAATTTCTGTAACTACCATATTTATGATTTCTAGTATTGCTATATACAATCAAAAAATGAGATGAAACAAATCCAGTATGATACAAAAGAATGATTCATCATCATAAATGGCAACAACAAGATCGATAAGATGGGTGTGTAAAACATTTGTCCTGGATTCTGCTAGATTTACAAACCTTTAATCGTTTCATGCAGAAGCAACCATAGGCAGCGATTCTCAAGGAGGGATCGCGAAAAATATTTGGGGGTTCGCGAAAAATATTTAGCGGGTCGCAGAAAATATTGATTACAGATCCTGCGGGATGTGTTTCTACACTTGCCCGTCCATCGCATACCTTTAAGGGTCCTTTGACTTTTTTAAGTGGAAAGGTTCAAAATGTTTGATCTAAAACAATTTAGCATGGGTACACTCGGCACACTCTGCACATATAGTGATTACAATTATGATAATGAATCATTATTTTGTATCTTACTGGATTCGTTTCATCCCATTTTTTGATTGTATATAGCAATGCTAGAAATAATAAATATGGTAGTTACAGAAATTACAATTCGAACTATAAAAAGTCTACCAGTAGACTTTTTTTATAGTTGGATTTTAATTTCTATAATAACCATATTTATGATTTCCAGTGTTACTATTAGTGTTAATATTTTTGTATTATGATATTGTTGGCAATATTGTCGAAGCTAGGTTCTTTATGGTCTTTTAATTGCATTATTATATATAATTATATATTTTTCGACACAACCGTTAAATAAATATTAAAATAGGCAATGTCGAGTAGGTTATAGTATCGAGGAAGCGTTACAGATTAAAATTATTCGATTTCAAAAATACTTGTAATTTTAAATTTTGGGATTCCATTTCATAATTAATTTCAACCTACTGTAAATCAAGCTGAATAATTTGACCATTATTGAAATGCTAAAATTGGTCGCCATGAAATAAATATGAAATATTGTTCTGCAATTCCAACAAAAGTATTTTTTAGAAAGGTTTCAATTTTATATTATTCCGTACAAATATTTTCCTCGATATCGGTAATACAAATTCAAATATCTATATAAATATCTTTATAAATAAATATATAAACAAACTGTACAAATTTTAGTTTATAAAGGAAATATATAAGTAGACAACCCATAAGAAGTTTCTAAAATCAAATGGATACATTTTACTAAATGATTTACCTCGAAATTGAAAAAATAAATGTATTGTAAATCAAATCTATCTATATTCATGTTTTTATTAATAAAAACGGCGTAATTAATTAATTCACCTTATACTTCTTAATACGTAATCACAAATGTGTTCTGGATGTGAAATAATAGTTAACGATCACCAAATAGTATGAACTTGATCTATATATGACACTACTTTCAATTTTTTCGAAGTCCATCGCAATCGAAGCGTAGTAGTGGGCATGTAACAGTATTTAGTATATAAAGAATTCGTCAAAATTAGTTAGTTGTATTAGTATCAACACACATAGCAATATGTTCGCTAAAGTAAGTAGCAATTATTCAATACACACATCAATTAAATTATATTCGTACTAATATGTCATTTTAAAATTAATAATTTCAATTTGGATATTTGTTTTTTATTGAAAATCAATTATAAGTGTGATTATGAAATTAACTTGATATTTTCACAAGGAACTACTTGAATTGTATCTCCGACAATTTGATTGTGTCGATTTTTCAAAACTATATATTCGATTAAGGTAAAGTGTGTATTTAATTTGAATTATTATAAAATAGAATTATTTAAATTAAAAAGGAAGGACACAGCAGATTGGTATAAAAATTGAACTGAAATCTAAAAGAATATATTTGTAGATTTCAAATATTTAATGTTTATTAATAATAATCTTTATTAATAATAATCTTTTAATTTTTAAATTTAATTATTATTATTATTAATAATGTTTAAAGCGTCTACATTGTGATAATTCATTTTTAAGGATAAAAAAATCGTGTTTATCTTGTTTTTTTATCACAGTGATAAAAATAAAGTAAAAAACGATTTATTTATCCTTTAAAATTATCACAAATAATCCAATATTTGCAATAATAAATGTTTTATTCCTTAAAATAAAAACGATATTTCTTAAAACAAATTTTCCATACCAATTATTATCATACATATGATAAATTAATGTGTAATGGCGACATCAGATTTTATTGATATTTTTAACATCGTTGATATTTTTATTCATTATTTTACTTTATCATGCAGACTATGAATAAAGTAACATTTGAAATAAACTTGTAAACTGTATTGTTACTTCATTTAATTCTATAAGGCACCTTCAATAATACGGTCAATAATAATGTCATTCCTAGTACCATCAGTAAATGCTTCTTTCCTCCTCCAATATTTATCAAGTAATAAATTATCCAGATGAATATCAGTATTCTTGTTAGTTCATCATTACAACCTTACACGATCAGTAATTTTTTCAATATTTTAGAATAATAAAACATTAGATACACCGTACTGTCATTCTAAAACAGTATTATTGACCGTGTAAGGTGCCTTTATGAAATATATCCACATGATTATTAATATCATCTACTTTCTCTTCAGATCGTAGCCCTCTCCGCCTTAGTGGCATACGCATCCGCTGGTGTATTCGAGCTTGGTCATGATGTCCACCATGCCAGTTCATACTCATCAGTAAACCACCACCCCGCCCCAGTTGCTGCTTACCATGCCGCCCCAGTAGCTGCCTACCATGCTGCCCCAGTTGCTGCCTACCATGCCGCCCCAGTTGTCCACCATGCCCCAGTATACCACGCCGCCCCAGTAGTCCACGCTGCCCCAGTCTACAAGGCCGCTCACCACGAAGTATACGCTGATGCCCACCCACACTACTCCTTCAACTACGGAGTTCATGACGGACACACCGGTGATGTTAAGGACCAACATGAAGAACGTGATGGTGATGTAGTAAAGGGAGTATACTCCGTTGTACAACCCGATGGTGTCACCCGTACCGTACACTACAGCGCTGACCACCACAACGGTTTCAACGCTGATGTATCATACTCTGGACACGCTAAAGTAGCTAAAGTAGTAGCCCCAGTCTACCAACACGCTCCAGTCTACCATCATTAAACGTTGATATTTATTATTTATGTTGACTTATGCTTATACTTATTTTATTTTGTAAATAAAAATATACTTTACAGTTCATACTGTTTGTATAAATTATCTACTATACTAACGCAAACCAGCTAGATATATAAGCAGTGATAATATGAGCTATCTAAATGCTAAATGCTCTTAATAATTTTATTCAAATAATCCTTTTTTTCTCAAAATTTTGCAATGGTTTGGTCAAACATAGATGTTTATACTGTAGCAAATATAGTTATGGTAGCAGACATGATGAGCAATATTTGCTGAGTAGATATGGCACACCAAGAGGAAGAGAACATTTGGTTATGTTGTAAATACTTATAAAGTTTTTTATAGCTAGTTTTGAACCATACTTCAGAAGAAAAAAACGAAGATATATTTCACTGCATTGAGAACAAAGCATACCGAAACTTAAAAATATGTTGTAATTCCCTTATTATGCGTTGTAATCAGAGCGGAAATTAACGACGGAGGATAGGAACTAAATAGAAATGTGGAAAATATAGAGGCATGAGAAGAGAAACAATGGCATGATAACGAGGCTGCAGGAAACAGAGAAGATGGAGCAGGAACCTCTCTGCAATAAGAATATGGTGTGGGCGAAGATAGTAGATGCCTTTAAAATAGGGAAGAAGGCAAAATAATGAAACACATTCATTTGAAACATGACCAAGTATGTTTCGAATGAAGGTGCATTTTTTAAATAAATTTTCCTTGGTTCTATGAACAGTGCCCTACGTACTTCACCATGTATACTATTACAGTTAATTAAAATTTAAATTTAAACATTAAATGTTTGATAATTAATTGATTTTAAGATAAAAAATATAATTAAAACTACAAAACCAGGTTCTTACCACATAACAACAATTCCAATTTAATAACTAAATTCAACTGCAAATCTCGATGTATACATTACACACTGCTGCAATTACTAATGTTGAAACCATAACCGTTTAGTCTGCCATATTTACAGTTTGCGACAGATCTATATTTATCTCCACAACTATCAATTTTCCGCCTAATTATTATCGAGTTCAAATCCACAGCTTTTCATAAATTAAAATTCTCGCTAATTACTTTTCTATATAAAGCCTCAGGATTTAGAAAGGGAATAGTTGCAGCAAGTAATATAATACTTGATATAATTTAAAATGCCAGTGATGTAAAATGAGTGTGCAAATCAAATTAATCGGTGAAATTAAGTTTATAAGATAAATCGTGTGTAATTGTACACCGCTATGGTTGTGTCGTAGCAGTTTGAGTTATAAATTAACATACTGGTGCTATTTATAACTAATATGTGTGTTAATAATAGACTTAAGGAAATTGTTACAATTTTTAATACATGTGGTAATTTTAAGTTAAATTATTTGATTAAAATTACTTCATTTATTTGAGTCATTATTATATCGTATTGTTATTATTACTTCCAGTTACAATGAATACGATTATATAGTAGTATTTTCAAACAAAGAAGTAGTTATTAGAAAATAACAGTGAGGACCTAGTAACAGAAATCGCATAAAAAATACCTTAGAATAAAATCGAATGCACAACACTCAATAATAACCAAATCTCTTCAATCTCTGCTTATTTCTGTTTGTAAAGCGTAATTTTATATATATTTTTTAGTTTGATAGGAACTATGTGGAATAATGTAAAATGTTACATTTAGAGAAAAAAAAGCAAATATTATAATATGTTTCTTCAACAGTAGTGGCAATAGTAGTGCGGTGGATGTCCAATCTAGAAGGAAACTCTTGAAATAGCTACTAAATGTTGTACTAAATTTAAAATATTGGTTTTAATTAGTATAAAAAAATAACTTAAACAATATTATAAAATAAAATTTGTTTAATTTATTTTATTGTATATATTATTAAATTATATAAACATAACAGGGTTAAAAACATATACATACTATATTGTCACTATTTGTTTCACTATCTCTACTACAAGAAGGTCCAGATGTTGTTGGACAATCCAATAAATATAGCACCTCATTTGAAAATCCATTTCTTCTTCTTGATTTTGGCACATCTATAATTGAAATACTCCTCTTTGGTGTGTAGCAAGATTCCATTTTTGACTTTAAACTGCATGTTAATTGAATTGGCTCAATTACTCGTATTGATGACTCGGAGAATCATTCGATTCCATATATGTATCTATATGTTTTTTTTTTCAAACCGATAAACAATTCTGAAACTCGCTGCCCATTTTCGAAACAATTTTTATTTTTAATTCCTTAACTGTGTTCGTGAATAAAGCCGCGAACAGACTTGCCCCGAGAGCGCTTGTTAAGTTTAACTACTACGTGAACCCTAAATGGTATCACTTTACCAGACCGGTATACGGGCCTACCGGGCGGTCAAGCTATCGCGAGTGATTATGCTCCCGGTGAATCAGTTTATACCACAGGAAGTTAACCAGAACATTGGCAACGTTTTTCCACCGAGTCAGATGACAGAAAACGAGGCTATTTTAAATTCAGCTGCAACAAGCGCTGTATGAAATACAATCGCTGAGGGGTCAATTGATGACATTGCAGCAACAAAACCGGACAGATGAAACAGTAGAGGTAAAAATAGCATCACATATCAATACAGAAAGGAACACAAAATATAATCCGGAAAATTCGGAAGATGAGGAATTGTTGGTAGCGGTGGAAACAACATGGCTACATCAAAAAAAAGAAAAAAGAAAAGAGAAGCCATCGAATCGCCAGAAATAAATAACAGCTCTACTAAATACCAGCCTAAAACCACCCCCAGTCATCATAAGTAATTTCAAAAATTACACGGAGATTAAACATAAACCTCAGTCAAAAATTTTAGTTTTAATGCAACCATGCTCTATAATAATCAAATAAAAATTAACGTTAATACGTCAACTGAGTATAGAGATCTCACTAAGTACTTGAATGATATTAAACAATAATGGCACAGTTACGAAAATAAACAGGACAGGCCGATTAGAGTTGTGGTAAAAGGACTGCATCCCTCTTGCGACACAAATGAAATAACCAAGGAATTAGAGGACAAATCCTTCAAAATTATCAAGGTAGAAAATAAATTATAGTAAACAAAACATGGCTACGGAAAACTACCTATGTTTATCTTAACTTTTGAAAATACAGAAGACAAAGAAAATATATGAATTAAAATATATGTGCCATTTGAACGTAAAAATAGAAGCCATAAAAATAAACAAACTAATACCTCAATGTAAAAAGTGCCAACGTTATGTGTGACCATAAAGTTTTTGCCAACGAAATCCATCATGTGTCAAATGTGCTGGCAATCACATAACAGCTGAATGTACAAAACCAAACAATACTCCAGTTAAATTCTTTAACTGCCGGGAAGCACACCCTGCAAACTACAGAGGATATATAATTGCAAAGAAGCTACAAAAGAGAAGGGAAACTGTTAACACAGATAAGAGGCAGAATCTTGAATCAACATATTTTATGTCTAATAAAACAAGAACTGAAAGCTCAGGAGATACAGAACGGATCTATAGGCGCCACTGCGTCCGCAACAAATACAGAACCAACACTAATGCGAAGAATGCAAAATATGATGACTATGCTAACTAATGTCGCAGATAGACTTAACAGACTAGAAGCCAGAAACACTGGCGCTATTCCTAAAGTACATTAATAATGAAAGATACCGAATTACGAATTGCTACCAGGATTATCAATGGCATCCTCAACAAGAAAGATGAACTAGATGAACTAGAGGTGTTCCTAAATCTACAACACATTGATGTATGCCTTATCTCTGAAACTCTTAGATGATGACAGCACTACCACCTTTAGCTCGATTTTCCGGGTGGATGGAGTGAAAAATTTTATACCCTCTTATTTTTACATAAGACTGGTTTGTTAGGTAACAAACCAGTCTTATGTAAAAATAAGATAATTATAATGTTTATCACACCATCCACCCCGAAAATCGAGCTAAAGGTGGTAGTGCTGTCATCATCAAAGAATCCATAAACCACAATGAACAATGTCATCTACAGCGTGAAGATATCCAGCTCACCGTCGTGTCTGTGAAGTCTACCAAACAGAACATAATAGTTGGTGCAGTCTACTGCCCTCCTAAGCATAATCTCAAGGTTGGGGAATTCAAAACACTCCTGCAACATCCCGGTGAAAGATTTATCATAGGCGGTGACTACAATGCTACACATGTAGACTGCGGATCAAGGCTGACAACAACAAAAGGTAGTGAATTAAGAAAAGCTATTCGTGCGTCAGGATGCAACTTCCATTCGACAGGAAAGCCCACCTACTGGCCAACCGACCCAAATAAAATCCCTGATATGCTTGATTTCTTCATCTCAAGAAAATTTCAAATTTCATAGAAACTGAAGAAATTTTCGACCTAGACTCCGATCACTCAGCTGTCATCTGAACTTTGAGTGAAAGAATCATCAAGAATCAAGTTCGTCTAATGTTTGTCAATAAAACCACTGATAGGGTGAGTTTCAAACTTGAACTTCATGATCGAATTAGTTTAAATGTTGCATTAAGGTCAAAGAAAAAAATAAGATGAAAAAATCACAAAGTTACTACAAACAGTAGCTTATAATAACACTAAGAAAATGTCCCGAATCACTAAAGGGATACACTACTCAGTCAAAATCAGAGAACTTGTCACAGAGAAAATAGCGGCTCGACGAAGATGGCAACATACTAGAAACCCAGCCGACAAGATGATTCTAAACAACAAAACACAAAATCTGAAAAGAAAAATTAAAAAAATCAAAGAGGAATCTATTAGTACTTATCTACAAAGCGTCGATTCTAATGAAAAACCCGATTATTCACTATGGAAGGCGACCAAGAAAATCAAACGACCTATAATATCAATTCCACCAATTAGAAAAGATCGAAAACCGTGGGCTAGGAGTAACAAATAAAAGACTGATATGTTTGCAGAGTACCCTAGCTAACATCTTTACTCCAAATTAAGTGGAGGAAGAGTTCGTTCTTGAAACAACATATAACCCAATATCAGAAGAAATCACCCACGTTACACCAAAAGAAATAGCTGAAGAAATAAGAACAAATCTGAACCCAAAAAAAGCACCTGGCTTTGATATTATAACCGGTGAATACCTAAAACAATTACCAAGGAAAGGATTAGTCATGCTGGCCTACCTCTTTAATGCAGCCTTCCGCCTAAAACATGTACCTGATAGTTGGAAAGTGGCAGAGGTAATTATGTTACCAAAACCAGGAAAGTCGCCAAACGATGTCAAATCATACAGGCCCGTTTCAATTATTCAATTATATCGAAATTATTTGAAAAACTTCTTCTCAAAAGAATGAAAAAGATAATAGAAGATAGTATCTTGATTCCTGATTTTCAGTTCGGATTTCGACACAACCACTCAACAATAGACCAAGTACACCGCATCACCGACGCTATAGAAAGCGCACTTGAAGGAAAGCAAGTATGTTCAACAATCTTCCTAGATGTGTCTCAGGCATTTGATAAGGACTGGCATGATGCCCTAATACATAAATGAAATAAAATGCTTCCAAAACAATTTGTCGAGATCTTAACATCGTATATTACAAATAGATTATTCAGAATAAAACAAGAAGATGAATATATATTCTGATATAATAAATAAAATCTGGTGTGCCTCAGGGAAGTGTACTGGGACCTATACTGTACTTACTATACACAAGTGACATACCAATCATGAATAATGTTAAAATTGCCACCTTTGCAGACGATACTGCCCTAATAGTTGTGGCAGATAATGACGAACAATCCACATCCAAACTACAAAATGCTTGTGATAAGATAGCTAACTGGACAAAAAATGAAAAATAAAGCCAAACGAACAAAAATCAATCCATGTTAATTTTAGTAATAGAAAACTAGTGGATCCTCACTCTTTCTATCAATGGTACTATAGTCCCCTATGAAAATAACGCAAAATATCTTGGTATAACAATGGATGCGAAATTACGATGGAAAGAGCATGTAAAGAAAAAAAGACTGAGCTAAACTTAAAATACAGACAGTATTATTGGCTGCTGGGCAGAAATCCTCGGCTGTCAATATATAATAAAATTCTAATTTACAACCAAATCTTCAAACCAGTTTGGCTGTATGGATTTAGCACAGCCAAATATCTGGCTGTGCTAAAGACAGTATTATAAACTGCATACAAATATTCTAAAATAAAGTTCTACCTACTACGGTAAATGCACCGTGGTATATACGCAACTCGGATATTCACAGGGACCTCGATATTCCTTATGTCAAAGCAGAGATTAAGAGAATCGCTGTCAAACATGAAAATAGGCTGCACCATCATGTCAATGCGGAAATGACCCACCTGCTTGACAACCAACATCATCCTAGAAGACTGAAGAGAATGAAACCTTTCGATTTAGGAAAGTGATTGTGACAAAAACAGAGTAGGATAGTGTAGGAGCATATTTATTTTAAATTAGACATAAGCTATAATACTTAATAATCACTGGATCAACCTAAGCACCTTCATGTTAGCATTTAAGATTAGAGTAAAATTGATGGTTGGTCTGTTAGACCAGTTTTAATAAAAAAAAATTCCTTAACAATTTTCAAATTCAGCTTTTTACTATGTAGGAAGGAGTGGATGTTGTGAATTTGGTTCAAATTCTTGAGGGTTGCTGGGACATAGTTTTGGAATAAAATAAGACATACTGCACTGTCCATATCCAGCACTACAAAGGCCATTTTAGGGGTTGCGTAAACATACGTATTTCATGATAAACACTTCAGATGGGTACAAAAGTACAATTGTGAATAAATTTAAAATTAAATGTTGCATAGAATATTTTACAAAGGGTTTATATTGAAGTAATATAATAAATTAGAAATTATTTTTGGAGGCATATACCCATTATAGTATTTAATGTCACAAATTAGCTAAATAGAACTAAATATGAAATGGGTAATCTTATGTTGCGTTGAGCGGTGGAAATAATCCTTATTTTGTACTTTTTTATAATGTTTTATTTCTTATTTCTTACTTTATGTCAATTTAAACCATCCTTAAGTGTATGTACTTCAAAATAATAGGATCGGGTTAGCTTAAAATGGCTAGATTTTAACAGAAAATATTTGCAAAAGGAATAAATAAAAAAGCAAAGTAAACTCGTTTTAATTATTGTTTAAAAATGTTAATTTTATTAAAAGCGGAATACTCCACCTTGATATTTCCTTTGTTCCAAATTAATGTGTAGTTCACAGGAAGGCCATAGCCCATTAGACACAAATAATCATTTTTAGGTGCAATTAACTGTCAGCAAAAGTATATGGTTAATTAGCCTGAGGCCCATACATTTCACAAACAAATATAATATATAGCTCTTTACATCTATGCATTTTAATACATTACCATAACTTTTTGTCTGTTTACCTGTCTATTAAGGCATTAAACGAACCGTGAAGACTAAACCAGTACACACAATAGCAAATATTGGCCAATTGAACATTGCAGAAATTGACTGACATGCACTGTTGGTGTTTAATTATTTCACACAAAAAAGCCTTAAACAAACTTGACATTGAATTAATATTGCAAGATTGAAACAAAAAGTTTGGACACAGGTCAAGCTGTACGTGGTGGTGTTTTGTATAAAAGAGTGTTAATTGTGTTCTTCATTAGTACACCACCACACGTCTTATTATAACAACATGTTATCTAAGGTAATATAAAGTTTTATTAAATTAGTCTCAATTTATTTGCATTTAATTTTACAAATTTTATTTTATCTGTCCGTTGCATTCTGTAACATACCGGTACAAAAGTTTCTTGATACCCATAAGAAAGTATTTTCCGTTTATATCAGTTATAGTATATATATATATATATATATATATATATATATATATATATATATATATATATAATATTTATTAATTAAAATATTAAATATAATCAATTATTTATTATATATAATTATTATATATTTACATATCAGATATTTTTTCTATAATTTCATTGATACTTTTAAGGATTCTATATACTACTTACACAAACGTTGCCACATCGTATAAAGTTAGAATTGCATGTACAATTTAAAGAAAATCAAGTGGAGGATTTACTGGATTAAGAATTAGAAAATTTGCAACATTTAAACCGGGTTTTTCAAAACTTTTTTATGTTTATAATTATAAAGGTCGTTTTAGACAATTTCTTGACTCAAAAGTTAGTCAAGATGCGAGACAATCTAAATTATATCATACAGCAAATTATTTGAAATATTGAATCGGATGGTAGATCGAATGGAAAAATATAACGCGTTTTATTTGTCAAGGACAAATTGCATGGAAGGAGGATATATGAATTCATTTCTTGAACAACTTTTGAGCTAAGAAATTGTTTTGTCTAAAACGACCTTAATGATTTGTTTCATTCGTTTTAACGCCCGGTTTCTCCAACGAATCTTAACTAGTTCTAATAATAAGACGGTCTTAAAGCGTTGCACCAAACAAAAATCGGATCTTAAAACGATAAGACGGTCTTACATTGTAAGACTAAATATCGTTTTAGACAAGACAATTTCTTATATTAAAAGTTGTTCAAGAAATGAATTCATATATCCTCCTCTCATACAATTTGTTCTTAACAAATAGAATGCGTTATATTTTTCCATTCGATCTAGCATCCAATTCAATATTTCAAATAATTTGCTGTATGATACGAGACAATTTAGATTGTCTCGCATCTTGAATAACTTTTGAGTCAAGAAATTGTCTTGTCTAAAACGACTTTAAGATCTACATATGTTGGTGCAACAGAATAAAAATTTTAGACGTGGTTATATATAAGACGAGCTTTAAGATTCGTGTGACAAACCGGGCGTAAGTTTCTCGTAAACACGAAGCAAGCAAACGTTATTTCATCAATTCATTGCAGTATATGTATTTCAATTTTGTCCGCCCGCTATAATTAATAATTCATGTAATTTACTCTACCAGTTATTCTTTGAATTAAACTTCAATGTTCTCCATAAGATACCCTAGAAGTTACTCTATAACAGGGGTGGCTAAAGCGTAGACCGCGCGACTATTCCTAGTCCTCCGCCTGTCTGATATGTACACATATTTCAAAATGTTTTATTAATAAACTAATTAGTTTGTGAGAAGAAATCATTATTTTTCCCTATTAAAATAACGTGATATTGAATATGTGTTAGTATTAACTATATTAATTATAAATTTAAACACATTTTTGGCATTACTATTTGTCTTATGATGACTTAATATATACGATATTGGTAGACCGCCGCCAATAATTTATAAAACAGGTCGCTCTAAGAGATCAAAAGTTTGGCCAGCCCTGCTCTATAAGGTACTCTATGATTGACTCGATAAAGTACTCTATAATTTACTCGATCAGGTACCCTATAATTTACTCGATAAGTTACTCAATAAATTACTCTATAAGTTACACCATCAGTTACTCCATAAGTTACTCTCTAAGTGATATTTATGAATCAAGCTGTATAATTAGCTGGAGGTTAGTAGAGGGACAAATATTTAGACCATACAATGCCCCTTTTGTCAGTTATATAACTGTATATCATTTTAGGTAATCTTTATATCAGCAGTTGTTGCTGTGTGCAATGCTGGAATCTACAACTTTCATGAAAGAACTTATGATTACCAAGAACCGGCACGATATGAATCTGCAGTAGATTACGACCAACATTACAATCAACATTATGACTATAACGTAAGTAGGAAAAACCTCCAATTAATATTATTTTAGAACATGTAATAAATATTTCTATTCGATTCGAATTTTATATGTATTATTTGTTATATATATATATATATATATATATATATATATATATATATATATATATATATATATATATGGTATTATTTATTAGATTGTATAAAATATTTCTGGATCTATTATTACTATATCATCATTTTTTGTTCAGGCATATCCAAAATATAGTTTTAATTATGGAGTAGAAGATCACCATACTGGTGATATAAAATCGCAACATGAGGAACGTGATGGGGATGTTGTTAGAGGAGAATACTCCTTGGTTGAACCTGATGGTACTATCCGTACGGTTAAATATACAGCGGATGATCATAATGGATTTAACGCAGTTGTTGTTAAATCAGGACATGCTGTACATCCAGTACCTGTTGCCGCTGTTGCTCCAGTAGCTCCAGTTTATGTTGAAGCCAATAAATACTACAATTATTAAGCAACGATCTATATAATGCAAGATTCTGTGATTCTAAAATAGGTTATACCTAGTGTTCTAAATCTCTTATTAGATTAAATAAATATATTCTGATTATAATTAGTTTCATTATTATGTCTTTAATATTTAGTAAGAATTTAATGCTGATATATATATATATATATATATATATATATATAAAGCGAAGACAATGTTTTGAAGTTTGAAGCATGTCATTTATGTTTTCTGTGCAAGTGGGGGTGGCAGGTTCCTGGAGACACTGGTGTCTTTGTAGTTTTTAACTAATAATTTATGTCATTGACTAATCATCATCGTCTGTCAACGCCATGGTGCTTGCGTGACGGACCTACCGATGGGTCTGTCGGTCAACTTATGCTCATTTCGATATGTGCTTAAACAGACAAGCCGTGTAAATACATATATAGTTACTACTACCACTCTATCCCAGGTATTGCAGTAGCAAATTCCACATGGGAATTAGATCTCTTGGGAGTGTATTATTTTATTAACATGAGGTTTAAAAATAGCAGTCATTCTTGTTTATCATACTGACCCTGACATTGGCATTAAACTTCCAAGTCATCTAAACACAATATAAAATGGGGAAGCCGGCTGCAGAATGTCCATTAGTAATTCCATATCTCTATAGGTGTTGCCAGTTTTATTGTCAATTATAATAGGCACGGCAAAAATTGACTGGCAGAGCCATCCGTAGGTCCGTGACTCAAACGCCATGACCTTTACAGACGTTGAACATCTACGTGATGATAAAAAAATGCTTATTATTAGGAAATATAATCTTTAGTCTAAATAACCATAACATAACCGAGTGGCATAGAGTGGGAAATCAATAAAAGATTGGACGGTCTTGAGCTAGCAGACGACCTAGTGTTCTGAACACACAAGCTAAGAGACATGTAGGCCGAATCAGAAGCACTGAAAGAGAAAGCCTCTAAAGTAGGTATAAAAATCAATGGAAATAAAACAAAGGATATGTGCATCAAGAAAATATGCGTAGCTACTTCTACGAGGAAATCCATTAACTAACAAACGATGATCAGGGAACTAGCTATTGGAAGAAACGACATCCATATATTAGCAGATGCAAATGGAAACATAACAACCAATAAACAGAAGATCATAGACATAGTTGAAAATTCTACAGAGAACTATATAAAGTAACAGATAACCACCATGAATACCCGAGTCTTAAATCAAAGATCATCAGATCCTGACATCATAATAGAGAAAAATAAAATGTCACTGAGGGAAATGAAAAATAGCAAGGCCCCGGGTGGAGATGAAATAGTGATTGAAGCCATAAAAGAGGGCGGAGAAAAACTTATTCAAGCACTACACATTCTGTTCAACAAGTGCCTCAGCGAGGAGAACATCCCGTCAAAATCAAAATGGAACAATGCATCGATTATCATCATGCACAAAAAGGAAAACCCAACAGACCTCGCAAACTACCGGTATATCAGCCTCCTTTCGCACATTTATAAGCTGTTTATGAAGATCATAACTAGGCGACTAACATCTAAGTTAGACGAGAGAAGAAATCTAGATATGTAGATTGCTAAGAGGTGGGTTCACACTTATATATGTTCTAAGTTAGACTTTTATCAACCCAAGGAGCAAGCAGGTTTTAGAGCAGGCTTTGGCACAAACGACCACCTACAGGTAGTCAAGTCACTGGTTGAAAAATGTGTCGAGTACAATAAACCTCTAGTCCTCATATTCGTCGACTACGAAAAGGCGTTCGACTCCATCAACCAACGAAAACTAATTGAAGCACTATCTGAATGCCGTATAAACCACAGATACTCCGCACTAATCAATAACATACAAAAATGCAACTGCATGCGTGACTGCACGAAGACACCAACAATTCGGCATAGAGAGAGAGGTACGGAAGGGAGACAACATCTCGCCCAAACTATTTACTACACTGCTTGAACAAATGTTTAAGAAGATGGATTTCGAACATCTGAGGGTCAACATCGACGGAGAGAAACTAAGCCATCTGCGTTTCGCCGACGATATTGTGCTTATAGCAGACTGTGTTGAAGAAGCTAGAAGAATGCTCGAGAAATTAAGCTTTGCCTCACACCAAGTTGGCCTAAAGATCAACTACGCTAAAACACAAATTATTACCAACCAGGTATTGAGTGAAACTATTTCAGTGGATACTGTAAAAATGGAGCAGACTGCCTCATAATAATATCTTGGACACGAGATTCGAATTGGTAGAGATAACCAACCAAATGAACTCTACAGGCGAGTAGGACTAACCTGGGCCGCTTTTGGCAAGCTGCGACACGTACTTAAAGCTGATATGGAAATGTGCCTAAAAAGAAAGGTGTACGACCAATTCGTATTACCTGTCCTAACGTACGGAGCTGAAACGCTTACACTAACAATCAAATTTATAAACAAAATCAAGGTAACACAGCGAGCTATGGAGAGGTTCATGTTAGGAATAAAACTACGAGACAAAATTACAAACACTATAATACGGCAGAGAACTGGAGCCGCAGATGCTGTAGAGAGGATTGCCTGCCTGAAGTGGAATTGGACAGGCCACGAATGACGGATGACAGGTAGACAAAACGAATTGTCGAATGGAGGCCTAGATAAGAGGCCTATAGAAGCAGAGGCTGACCTACGAGATGGAGCGACGATTTAAAACGTATCAAATCCAACTGGATACAAGCAGCGCAACAACGGGAAACATGGAAGAAACTAAGGGAGGCCTATATCCAGCAGTGGACCCTATAGGCTGCTTGATGATGATGATGATGATAATGATGGAGGGGGGAGTCAAAACGTGGAGCACCGAGTTCGCAAAGCGAAAGCGACTTTTGGCCAACTAAATATCATCTAGACCAGCACATCATACAGAACCAATACAAAACTTCATGGACGTGATGCTGGCATAGCAATTCCAGCAGAATTCATGTCTCATTCATAGTGGAAAAGACAAAAATAAAATGCAAGCAGAGATACAGATGGATATAAACAAAATCACACAATGGTGCTACAACAACTTCCTGACCAAAACGTACTACATGATGATTTCAAGGAAAGTAAACTCACAACCAGAGATACAAATATATATAAATAAACAAAAACTAAAAGCGGAAAACAACATAACACCTAGGAAGATACATCCAAAACAATCTAAAATGGAATCGGCACATAGAAGAGATGGAAAAAAATAACACCAAAAAATTGGCTGCGCTATATAGACTAAAACACATATTACCAACAGAACATAAAAAAATGGTTTACAATGCACTGTATGCAGCAAGAAACCATTACCTAATATG
This sequence comes from Lordithon lunulatus, assembly GCA_963942505.1. NCBI lineage: Eukaryota > Metazoa > Arthropoda > Insecta > Coleoptera > Staphylinidae > Lordithon > Lordithon lunulatus. Next base: position 14,563,456 of record OZ012667.1, on the reverse strand, counting down.
CGTATGGGGAAATACAACGAAAAGAAACATAAAAAGACTTCAAATGCAACAAAATAAAGCCTTAAAAATAATACTTAACAAACCAAAACGCTACAGTACACTACAAATACACAAAGAAGCAAATGAACTAACCATAGAAAATAAAATTAAACAAAGAAATATCTTACTAGTCATGCAAATCAAAAATAAATTAATGAAAACTAGCATTCATCTAAATCAAAGAAGAGACTTACATCACCACTATACAAGAAGAAAAAGTGATATAGCAACAGGAAATAGCCGGACATCAGCTCTACAGAATGGAATAAATATTGGAATCAAATACTTACAATAATTTACCTAAAGACATAAAAAAAACAATATCACCTTAAAAACATTTAAACAAAAATTAAAAGACCTCTTAATCCAGAAGCAAGAAATACAAGAAAACTAAACAAAATACAACACCACCATCAACAATAACACCAATAACAACAACAAAAACAAGAACAACAAAAATAAGAACAACAAGAACTCCTTCACACCAGGCCGTCCAGGTCAGTAGATTGGTGATAGCACTGAGAGGGAGCATAATTTTCCGAAATTACTATGTTACTATGTTATTTATATTAAACATATGTATGTATAAATTATTATTATATATATATATATATATATATATATATATATAAAAAAAATACATGCATTGGATTTGTACTAGAATGAAATAAAAAGCATTGAAAAAAAAAACGATGCTAATTAGTTACGCAAAAATCAATTTTATTACTCTTGCCCTTTTTGAGAAAATGATGCTTTGCTAGCTTGATATCAATCGGGTACCGTTTGATAAAATATGATAATTCAAGTGTCATAATGTGTTGCTATTTTGTTGCTCACATATTGTGTTGACAAATTTCTGTTGGAAATAAAAATAATAAATGATTCATGCTAAGCTGGCAGATCAATCAGAAATTTCATTAAATTATAAAATTTGCATATGATAATTTGTTGCTAATTAATTGCTACAAAATGTACGTAAATGTATTAAATTGTATATATTTTAATAAAGTTATATTTTATCTATATTATTGCAAACGAAAATATATGGCAATGCAGCAGTACTAAAGCCGCACTAGTTCATCGTTCGGGAGCTGTTCTGGGCTGGCTTAAAACAGCCCATAACAGCTATATATTCCAAACAAATCATCACCGATTAAGCGCAATTTCATGTGAATGGGTTCATCAACAAACAAACAAAAAATCTCAGATCTATGCGAATAAACCATAAACAATTTGTGAGCTCACGCCGAGATCGAACGCGTCATCGGTTATATAGAGCCACATCTTTGTCAATCGAAAATGTCATGAAAAGAGCAAGGGTTTATGTTCAGAGCTACGGGGGCCATTTGCCAGATATGTTATTCTAGAAATAATCGGAATATGTGTACTTAACAATGGAATAGAAATAATACCATTCGCTCAAAAATGTTGAGTTATATGTTTAAATTAAACCGTGCAAAACATATATAAGTGTGAACCCTCCTCTTAGCAATCTACATATCTAGATTTCGATCTTATTAGATCTCATCAGTGTAACTCAGCTAGTGAGGATGAATTCACATAATATCTCGTGCACACTTGCAGGGACATCCTTTAGAATGGTTATAAAAAAAACATACAATATTTTATTTTATTCCAAATATGGCTGATATGCTTCCACATGATGAGATTAGAGCTAATAATTGCAGGTATATTTGATTATATAAAACTGTAGTGATGTTTGTAATATATTTTCATGTGCATTTTGTATAATAATTGCTCATACAGTATGCAGCTGAGTTTAGAGAAATATACAAACAGTACCAATAATTCATATTTGTCGAATTATTAGTACTGTTTAATTTCTTTTGCAATGAGCTTTCCCAACAAAATGTATGCACGTAGCCCTGTATTAAATAATAAATACTAATATCCCAACCAATAACAAAATGTATGTACGTTTACCTGTATTAAATAATAAATAGTAATATCCCAACCAACAACAAAATGTATACACGTTTACCTGTATTAAATAATAAATACTAATATCCCTACAAATTTTAATGAAACAGGGATACTCCAAAATCAAAATTTATTAAAATCATTCACTTTTCATTCGTTGTCGATATATGCACAATAAAACATTAACTCCTACTTCCGCTATTCCCCCGTGAGAAAATAATCATTGCACAGACGAGTATGGATTCGAACTTATTTTAAAGTAGAGATCAAACATTAATAATAATTCACAAATTATTCAATTTGATATTCGGAACAAAATACTAGCAGTGCGGCAGAAGAATAGAACATCGATTTATAAAATTAAAATAAATTGTAACAAATACAGTAAATATTACTACTACTTTGCAGCTAATTTAATTTATAAATTAAGTTACTGTAGCTCCATATCGCAGTGGTCATTTTATTTTTCATAATTGGATGTTTGAAAATTAAAGCAGTCAAGAAAATATATCAAGTAATAATTGATATCAAATATACAAATGTATATGCAATGTATATAAAAACGTATATATCAAATAGTAATTAATACAAATATCACTTACCTAATATTCCTCTGGGTATTATTAAACACTTCCAATGCTTTACAAACCAACTAACTTATTAAAATCGTTCACTGATTCGATTTCGATGCACGCACAATATAAGACAAATTCGTACTGTCGCTGTCCCCCGCGGTCCCCGAGTTGCCCGGCGTGCACCGAGTGATTCAGTTTTTTGATACATAAAAACGCCAAACCGGGCGGATAACAAAACAAGTTCGAGCAATTCGTCGAAGGTCAGGCAGATGAAACCGCAATAACATTTATTTTTATATGCACGAAATGCGAGTAATTCTAATATTAATAAAATACATATCTTGTTGTTTAATCCGTTAAATATTTATATTAAATATTTAACATTCCACATATAATAAATTAGATATATGATTTAAAAAGATCATTTTTTAAGATTGCATAGTTGCAAATTGTTCAATAAAATAAATCGATCGAATTTTTAGAAAATCAAAAACTACATATTTTATGTTGATTGTACGAAGATTATTGAATGTAATTTAGATTAGATTATAAGCATTGTCCCGTGTAGTATGCGATATGATTAGTTGTTGCAGAAATAAATGATATTAATACAATGCAAACTAACTATTAGAGTTTTTCCTCTATATTCCTACAGACTTCCAAATCAGAAATGGATTGATAGTGATTTCTACATAGTCGACTACATTGGTTTTAGTTTTGTAGGTACAACACATTTGTAGAATTCACATAATTGAACAAAATAAAAATAAGAACAAAAGACATAAATATAATATTTTATTAGTTTTTAATACATTTACTTTAATCTAAGTCATAATCACAGAGAAGCGTTTACTATTTACCATTTCTATTTATAGTTAAATATGTTAGTAATGGTTGTAGTCCACTGGAGCAATATATACAGCGGGAGCAGGAATTGGATGCACCGCATGACCTGATTTCAGCACAACCGCATTAAATCCATTATGATCATCAGCTGTATATTTCACAGTACGAATAGTACCATCTGCTTCAACCAAGGAATATTCTCCTTTTACTACATCACCATCTCGCTCTTCATGCTGCGATTTAATGTCGCCAGTATGATGGTCTTCCACTCCGTATTTATAAGCATATTTTGGATAAGCCTAGAATTTATAAATATTACTATAATTAGATTAATTAATTAACTAATCTATTTGTCGAATTAATTTTTTTTATATGTACCTGAGAGCCGATTTAATGATAAAGTTAAGAAATGTATTTTAAATTTACGTTTATTATATTTAACTTTATATAGAAAAGAAACAACTAAACTGGTGGGGACATTTAATCAGGATGGACAAAAAGAATCAAACAAAACAGGTATGGGAAGCAAGAACTGGAAATAAAAGAAGAAAAGGTAGACCAAGAAAAGAGTGAGACAACATAATAGAGGAAATAATAATCAAGAAAGGAAAGACAGTCAAGCAAGCAAGAGAACTGGCGAAGAACAGAAAGGAGTGGAAAGAATTTACAAATGTATAAACAACAGTAATTGAAAATTATAATGTTAATAATGTAAATGTAATAGCCTACACCGAAAGGTAGAAGGCAATAGATAATATATAATATATCTAACTTTAAATATAAATATTAGATTAAGTACCTACCTGGTAGTGGTGATCATGCTCTATAGGGTAGATTTCTTGCAGTGGTGCTACGTAAGCTTGCTCAGCTTCATATATGCTGCAGGTTGCTAACGCAGCCATAGCAGACAAAATAATAATCTAAAATAATAATTAAACCATATTTAATTATAATATAATATAATATATATATATATATATATATATATATATATATATATATATATATATATATATATATACATACAAACTATATTACCTTTGATAACATGATGATGATTGAATAAATACTTCTTTAACACTATCATTATACTAAAACCATCATCCTTTTATATACCAACATTCCTACTTTCCTACAAATTTCAAAAGGTGTTAAATATTGCATTACAATGTCAAGTTCGATTGTTTTGTTATACATTTTACAATTTTTTTTGCAAGAAGTGTAATCGTGGTTAACAAGCCAAGACCGTATTCAATAACCTCCAATTCATTGCGGTCTTCATGGTTCAAAAACTGATTTATTACTTTCTATAAACAATGAAATTGTGACCAAATTTATTCAATATTAAAGGTTGCTAGTTGTAAAAATATGTTATATGATTTGTAATTAGTAAAATTACGTTATTATTTAATAATTCATTTGAAATACTTTTTATTGTTAGTTAAAAATATAGCCTCGACACCAAACATGGGTAGAAGAGGATAAAGACAAAGAAAGATATCGAATTTCGAAAACTATATTGATTTCATTCCTTTGAATATGCCCGAATTAACTGCGGATAGCAAACATGTCTTAGTTTTAACCTTTTGAAAAGCTAACCCATATAAAAAGATTTCCTTAGTCCTTATAAAATATATAAAAATATTAAGTTTTTTTTGTGCCGTCATTGCAAGAGTCGTATATATACTCATCATATAAATCATGCTCTTTAAAATTTACTATAAAACAAACTTGGAAGCACAAAAAAATTAAATATTTTAACGAAACAGTAAGGAAAACAGAAGACGGGTGAAGATCAATTAAACTATGCCCATTCATCATACAAAGTCATATGTGAACTATGCACTTCCATAGGTCAATAATAGTTGCATAATAGTCCCATTACATCACAGCTGTATAAGGAAAGTAATGTTGTCGTAAAAAATTCGAATTGCTAATTTTCTTTTCTTTGCGTTTCATGTCTAATATTTACCAAATATATATTATATTTCGATACAATAATAAAAAAAGGACCTTTATTTGGCATAACCCCTCAATAAATGCTCATCAACATCAGAGCAACAACAAAAATACATAAAAATAAAAGTAACAATCGCAGTAATAATATATATTCTGTAAAATCTCTGTGTATGTGTGAGTAAAATTGCGGGAAAACGGCTGTATTTATTTATTAGAGTTTTATTTTTATCGATTAAAAAATATTCTTCTCTTTTTAGGATTACATCCAGGTTTTCTTCAATATTTACAGCCACAGTTGAGACGTCAAACTCGAACTGTCATACAGGCGTATTGGTGGTCGTCCTGATTAGGGATTCCAATTATCCTACATTAATGAGTATCCTGATATCGAATACAGAAAATTCTCTAGAGCCACAACTGGAAGCGACAATTTTTTCAATTACTCATGTTGAAGAGCAACGTTATTACTACATTGCTGAAAAATATTTCATGATTTTAACAAATACAAGGACTAGAATAGATAATTTAAATATATTATTTAATGCACTTCTTACAATAAAACCAACATCTACTGCAACAGAGTGCTATTTTTTCAATTGCAGGCCTGACAAGGACACGCTTTGACTGCAATTATTCCTACGAAAATACGCATTTTTAAAACTGAAATAAATTTAAATTATATATTCTTTTTATTATATATATATATATATATATATATATATATATATATATATATATATATATATATATATATGTATATATATATATATATATATATATATATATATATATATATTAATAATTCATAACATATAAGAAAAGTATATAAATAATCATATTCTCACGTGTTGTCCGGTGAATTGTCCTGCTTCACCAGATCTAACTACTACTACTCTACTCTAATACTCTAATGCCAGATTTCTCATCTCAAAGACAAATTTTACAAAGAAAAACCACTTTGTACAATTTGTCTTTGAGATGAGAAATCTGGCAATAAGGTAGAGTAGTATAGTAGTAGTTAGATCTGGTGAACTAACGGGCCAATTCACCGGACCAGCTCTACCGATCCAGCGACCATAGAAAATAAAGAAAAGAAGGCACTTCTCAATTGTGTCATTTTAATTGCTGTTTAATAAATGTATTGAAGCCGAAGGCCATCATTTTGAACACTTACTTTAATGGAATGTAGTACAAATAAATAAATTTAAAAAAAAACAAAAAAAATTGAATACTGTCCATTACATCTATCATGAATCAAAATTATTTTTCATAGAAATCCTTCGTACATTTAACCATAGAATCCGAATCCACAATCAAAATGGGGTTTCCCATTTACGATTTTAAAGTTTCCCCCTCCCCACTCTTGGGGCTGGGGTGGGGAACATATTTTAAAACTAATGTAATTCCCACTGAGAATAATAAAATTTTTATTAGTTATATTTTTTTGGTAGAGTGCATATTTTTTCGAGATATTTGAAGTTCTCAGGTTAAAAATCATTGTTCTTTTATAAAAATCTATACATTTTTATACATTTTCTTTCCGCAGCTTTTATTATATTGGATTTTAGTTATTTCCATGCGTTTCTACTTTTTTAGCAGCATATTGTTGAGTCATCAGATAGAGGTTCCACATTAAATTTTTCGATGTCTTCCGTAGGTTCTCTCTTTTTCGCTAAAAGTGGTAGCCTTGTACTGACGAAATTCACAGTCCAACCAGTACTTTTCCATGGTTGTTCCTGTTCCTTATAATAGAAAGTGTCAATTTCTTCTATGGGGTTGGTAAAGTCGCTATGAGGATTATGTGTAGACTTTATACTTTGGAGTTTGACTGTTATTTTCAGGATTATTTCATTGATGTGTTTTATCTCACTGATGTTATTTTCGAGCTCAGGGAAGTCACGTTCTCATCTTAGTGCTTTAGGTTTCCTAATTCGGTAATCAACTCTGTGATTAAAAATATAATACATAAGTAATATATGGGTTTCAAGTATTAATATATTAATATATTTTAGGAGTTTGAATAGAATAGTCTGTTTTCAATTTAATTTCCTATCAAGAGTTATTCCTAACATGGCATACACAGGTACGTGTGTGTGTGTGTTTGTGTGTGTGTGAAGCGATATGAAGATGTGTTATCTGAAAGTAACATGTTTGAATCTAACCATTCTGATGCATTCAAGTTCTTCTCTATTTACTTCTTTGCTTTTTTTTCGGTTGTGTTTATGTTGATACTATTGTTGCTGTCTGCTCACGGATTAACGTAAATAAGAAAGAGTGTCGTGTCGATGAATCTGCCTTATCGTATACCATGGTAGATATTTCATGATCAGAAGTTTCATTGACAGATGTAATAAGTTGATATCTTAGCTTATTGTCTCTTTTTCTAATTGTCCTGCAAGCCACTTCCGATGTGCACAATTCTACCTCGTCCCTTATAACCGGCGTACGACCGCAAAACGTCGAGCGATATAGCACGCCACGGGGCGACTAGTAATGTAAGCACCTTTACTAAAACAAAATTGCCCAAAGCTTTGATAAAGAATTTGATCAAATTGGTTAATATATGATTTTATTTTATTAGTTATAAATAATTTATGGTACAGAATCACAGAGTTTCAAGCTTGATAATATTAATAATGGTGGTAGTCGACAGGTGCAACATATACAGGTGCCACAGGAACAGGATGCACAGCATGGCCTGACTTTATAACGACCGCATTGAAACCATTAATATCATCAGCAGTATATTTAACGATACGAATAGTACCATCAGGTTCAACAAGGGAATATTGGCCCTTTACAACATCACCATCTCGCTCTTCATGGTGTGATTTGCTGTCACCGGTATGAGGATCTTCCACTCCATATTTATACGCATATTTTGGGTAAGCCTACAAAATAACATTGGTTACTGGTTTCACATAAACTTAAATTCTTCTGTTGGTTAAACCTTTATTATCTATAATAAGGACATTCAAATTAATACCTGTGACAAGGAAAATAAATAATATAATAATAATAGGATAGGATAGCTGCCAACAATGCATGTGACTGCAAATAGTTGATGAGTATCAACCAAAGCTTTTTAATGTGTCGCTAGTGATGCAACATACTTAGTTGAAAACACCAATAATCCTTATTTATTGTAATTACACAAAACTACTAACTTTAAATGAAAATTGAATAAGAACTAAAAGACCGTGTTGTCCATTAACTAAATTATGAAAACAAAGTGGGGTGGAAGTGTGGTTCAAGAGCAGTCAAACTATATCCCTTCACAATTGTAAGTGTCTTGAACTCTTCACTACTCTTCAGTAATTTTTAATAAATGTTTGTAATTAAAACCGGATTGCATATTATCCCCACTACTGTTCAAATTGTACTTAGTTAAAATCTTCAAACGATGGAAAAAGATAATAACAGCATTGATTGAAAATACACGGAGAATCCATAAACCCAATTATGTTTGAGGCTGACTCGAGTATTATCTATGATTGTATAGAACAGAGCTGGCCAAACTTTTGATCACCTTGGGCGACCTGATTTTTGAACTATAGGGGCAGTCTACGAAGATCGTATAGTAATCGCTGTGTTGGACGGGCAACAGAGATGTGTACATATCAGGCAGGCGGGCGTCCAGGAATTGACCGCGGTCGACGCTTTGGCCACTTCTGGTATAGAAAGTGCAGGCACTACCGAACAACCCTTGAATTCCACATTCCAAATTGTATTAAGATTGGACTTGTATAATTAGAGATAAAAAATACATTACGAAACCGCTGAAAATCAATGTGTTTAGTTCCCCCTTAATGCCAAAAAATGGGCTTGAGCATACATTAGGCATATCTTGGGCAGCATTGTTACTATTAAATAGATACCGAATACTACAACTAATTATGAAGGGTAAAATAGATAGAAGAAGAGGTATAGGAAGAAAACAAGCTTCTTGGTTGAAGAACATACGAGACTGTACAGGAATACAAAGCGCTGAAAAACTGTTCCGCCTTTCAGAAGACCAAAAAATCGTTTACTGCAGTTATCGTCAACGTCGGGGAGACCTGATACGACACATAGAAGAAAAAGATGTAATTAAAAATCATCACCCGTCCAAACAGGGAAATTTGACCTATGCTCATATTTATAAACGACAGTTAAATAAAAATAAAAAAAACAGTTGTCAAAATTTAACTGTTCATTTTGAATTTAACGAAGGTTTTTTTTAACAGGTGTTCATGAATACGCTAGAACTACAAATAACTACTTACATAATAATCTTGATGATCACCATGATCCAGAGAGTTGACATGAGCTAGTGGTGCAATATATCCTTGTGCACCCCCATATAAATCATAAATGCCAGCGTTTACAAACGCTGCGAATGCAACAATAACCAAAATCTGGAATTTAGATAATTAGATTATTAGCAAAAAATAATATTTATAAAATATTTAGTTTTATAAGAGATTATTATTATTTACCTTTGATAGCATGGTTTGATGTGTTTGATGCGTATAATCCACAATGTGTTCTTATACTGTACTTTTTAATTGCAATAATCGCGCTTTTATACAGAATACACTGCAAGGCAACTGCTGAAGTATGACAATTGTGTTGAAAGATTTTGAAATGAAACTAATGTGGTTCAAGATCAAGTATATTTGTTTTTGTAATTTTGCATTATTAATATGTTCTAAGTTTCCTTTAGTTACACCATATTAATAACGTGCTTAAAAGAAAATATAAAATGGCGGCATTGTTGGATAAACAGTGACTGACATATTTTCATAAGGGAGCGCTAGAGAAACAGGTTGGAAAGATGATGCTTCCTGCACTTTCAACGGCGGATGTTTGATAAAATAGGCGTACAATATATAACTTTTATTTTTTTATAAATCTTTTCAACGTTGGTGTATACTACAGTGCGTTCATAAATATCCGTTTATTTGTTGGTGTTTAAATTTAGCGCATTTTTCATGCTAATAGGAATAATTGCTCAGAGCTGGGTGTCGTATTTGGGCCCTTTAATTGAGTCAATTGTTCCTGATAATTTGAATAAGTATATTATCATTCGCCTTCATGGTCACGTAACCCTGATCGAAAATACGTATAGTATTATATTGATCTGCAACCGATTTAAAATTTCAACATTTAACTACTCATGAGCGTTATTCGAACCAAATTATAATCCATCGATGATCTGAGAAATATTGTATGATTAGCGGGAAACTCGTTAACAGCAATCATATAACAACCAAGTAAGTATGTTTCATGGGAGTAGAAGCTAATACGAAACTCATCCAGACCACAAATGAACTAAGGAGTTCATTTTACAAGGGTAAAACGCGGAGTAATGGACAGATTCTCGTTAAGATATCGAGAGCTAGATAAAGAAGGCGATAAAAGAGGGTCTCATAATACAGAGATTATACAAGAAGACAGCATACTACCAGTCACCCTAATAACGAAAAGTGCACAACAACTACGAATAAGGCAGCGTGCGATGTTAGGCATCAGCTGAAGGGATAGACAATGAAATGATGATATCAGGGTAAGAACCAAAGTCAGTGACGTTGTGAAACAAACTGCGAAAAGTAAGTGGCGTTGGACAGGATATATCACGCGAAATGATGTGAGATGGACAAAAATCATTATGCAAGGGATACCGGGAAGAACGAAGAAAAGTACATGAGGATCCCAGTTAATAAATCGAGACGATATACACAAAACAAACAAATATGAAGGCAAATGGAAGAAGCATATATCCAGAAGTGGATCAATACAGACTGATGAAGATGAAGATGTTGACGTACATCTTCATCTTCATCAGCAAATGTATATAAAACATCGCGACAGTGGTATATCCTTACAGAAAATGAACAGCGCACAAAAGTCATAAATTCAACTTTATATTTAAGCTATTATAATATTATTATATATTAAAAATAGATTCAGGTAATTACAAACATTTGTTAAAGATATGGAGACAAATAATTGTAATTTGGCGTTGGAATCATTGTAGGTGACCTTAAAATCGTAATATAAAGTTCAATTTTTAAAAAGATAAACATACTTTAAATATTTAATTAAATATATGGAAGCCTGCTATTATAATAATTCATTAAGCCATAGATTGCATATAGAATGAATACAAATACTAATTATGTTATAAATCTATTACATCGATCGTGTATTTCAATGCCGTACTGAATTTTCTGCTTGAAGCAGCACATAATATTTACGCACTTCTTGCAATATAAGAAACCATTTCCTGCGAAATGTGAAAATGAATGTGTTAATAGCGTAAATAATTATTTTCAAGCACAGATGGTCCAATTCGTCCGTCACCTTTTGGATTTAATTTTTAATGTCATAAAACACTCAATACAAGTTAGGCGAGTCCATAAGAGCCATTAACAAGAGTTTTACGGTGCTAAAGTAAATGACCATACACAAATAAACTAAAACAAACATAATGTGAGTGTGGTAAAACTAAACATCCATTTATAATCTTGCATACCTCTTACGAAATGGCTAAAGTTGGCTCGCCTTCTACTTCACTCCTTCTTTCTGATATGTAGCAATAGTAATCAGTTATGGCAGACATAAACAGCCTGAACAAAATCATAACAAAAGGGCATATATATTTCTTCACAGATGTTTTATTAACGTAGCAAATGGAATAGTTACAGACTTTAATAATAAGGCATTAATGGTTCCACTTTGATTGATTTTATTGAAATTGTGCAATATTCTCTATTTTCTTGACACTATTTCAAGAATAATACAGCTATTTTATCGGAAGAAGTATGTAAAATCTAAATGCAATCATTTGTTTTGCCGACGTTGTACATTTTGAAGTTACACACGCTCCGTATTCATAAAGTTCCATGAATCTATCTATAGCTAGTAGTATCACAAGACTGAAAATAAAAGATACCCACATCCACGAGTGGATTACTGAGGAAGAATATAAAATTATTATTTTTTTTTAAATTTTTTAATTGTATCTTTCGAACGTTGAATGCTAATTTTCAATATCGCGCAGTAAGGATATCAAGGCGACAAAACGAAAATACTGGGAGGAGCTCCTTGATGCCATAGAGAAGGATGACTGGGGACAATGTTATAAAATAGACCTACGACGCCTTAAGGGGAGGCCTCCAATACCTCTGCTGAGCGAGGACGAGAGTAATAGTAATAGTATCTTCCAGGAGCTCTCCGAAGTGCTACTAAGACGACAGTTAGTCAACCAGAGCAGGCCACAACCAGCCTTAACCAGCCTGGACCTTATTTACCATAGAGGAGCTTGAGATTGCGGCGGCCAGAAGATTGGCCGGCAGTAGGCCCCTGGCCCCCACAGGGTACCTCCGGATGTAGCCAAACCGGTTGCTAAACTATACCATGAGGTAGGCTTGGGGACTATAAATGATTTCAGGAGTTTTCATCTCACGCTGGAAGCCGGTTAAGTTAGTCTTAATCCCCGAGCCAACAAAACCTCTGTACAGCCCATCGACGTACAGGCCTCTATGTATGCTCGACTCGATGGGTAAAGTCCAGCTACACCTGATCTTACTATACTATACATTCCCTGTGGGTGGTCATCGATACAGCGAGAGAAGCCGGGGCCCCTTGAAAGGTGCGGGCCCTGAGAGTCCCAGAGGACGTGATGCGGCTAGTGACCATCTATCTTGAAAATCGTCGACTCATTGTCGAGAACGCATGTGTTTTACACACCTAGATATCCCCCATCTAGGTGTGTAAAACTGAGGCGGGGCGTTCTGCAGGGGTCGACCTAGTCTGTGGAAGGTCTTGTACGACGATTTTATCTCTCCCGGGAAAAGATTCAGCCTCGTAGGATATACTGACGAGGTGGCCCTAGTTGGGACAGACACAAGCAAGGAGCAATTGTGAATACGGGTTAACGACAGTTTGAAAGGGCAAGGCGATGGCTGTCGATCAACTTCTAATTCGCCTAAGAAAAGACAGGAGCGGTACTGTTTATCAGGAGCGAAGATCCATGTCACTATCGGCAGAATGGAGATAATTCCCAAGCGGTAGATTAAGTACCTGGGAATAGTGGGGATGGGCGAGGGAAATACTCTCCGCAAGAATGTGGAGCCCTACGTAAGTTCATCCAAATGCGCTTGTTGCCATTATGCCAAATACTAGGGGACCAGCGTAACTGAGAGCATTATGTTATACGGAGTCCCGGTCTGGAGCCACCGTTTAGCCTTTCAGATCTATTAGCTCGAGTGCAACGGAAGAGTGTCCTCAGGGTGGCGAGAGGTATCGAACGGTCTCAAGGGAATGAGCACGTCTACTAATTAGAAGACACATTTATTTTATTTGCTCATATTACCATTTGTGATATACTAACTGTGACACGGCCACCCCTTAGGGTGCCAGATATCTTTTAGTTATTTATTCATTTATTTATCTAAATTCATATCTAGTTTCCTGTGCAGGGCCATAATTCTCTGAATAATAAGCATCCCTTACCAGGACTGCCGACGGCAACAAGGCACGATCAATTTTTCACCATCACAGGTTTTCCAACTCAGGTCCACGTTTGTCGTTGGTTGCCGAGTCTCTCTGATGAGATGCACTAGGCCAGGGGTGGCGATACTTCTCGCGTGCCAGCTACATTTTTATACGTGCCCCCTCTGGCAAGCGTGCCATAGGTTCGCCAACCCTGCACTATGCCAACAAACTAGGGTCTATAATTATTTATTCTGTCCTTTTCTTTCATCCTTTCTTTGTCTTAAATGGTGCAGACTCCCTTAGTCTCAAGGATTAAATTAGCAATCGGTTCCGGACTGGGGGGTAAGAGCAAGGAGTAGATGAGTCCCACAATACCCGGCGAGAAGCGACGGGTGTATGTAAACGCTCTCCCTTCCCTCTTCTTTTGGGATGAACAGCCCGGTTTGTGACAATATAATCTATAATAGATTATTATTGTCTGATGTTTGACCAGGTTATTTTGTATTTCATTCGATACTTAAAGAATGTGTTATTGATTCGAAGTGATTTGTTGCGCAGAAATATTTTAACACGTCCCCATTTTCGTTGTCTTCTTCAGCTATGTTATTCCGGGCAGTATGTTGTTTCCAATCCATGCATTGATGTCTCCTAGTATGAAAATCTTAAGTTGCTAACCTGATCCTCCAACCCTCCTTCTTTTTCCGGGTATGGGACCGGCAGCGGATTTGTTAAGCTACTCGATCTACCCAACACCTTCGCAGGCGAAATAACTTCTACTAAACAAGGCACACACTTCATGCAAGGCCTCTTTGGTGCAGAAAGAGAACATACTGAAATGTGGAATGGAATGAGTTTGTTTATGGCGGTCTGATGGTAGATTGCTCATCATAAGGACATGAGGTGAGAAAATACGAAATTTGCTCTGTGTTCCAAGGCGCCATACTGGGCTAACGGCTGGACGTATGGTATGGGGTGGCATTTCCCATGTGACGTTAGTCACCTCTAGTCTTCATTAATGGCAGTTTTAATTTTCGTCGTTACATTGACCTCATTCTGTAACGCTTGTAATACCATATCTTTATCACGCCCCTGGAAACATTCTTCAGCATAAAGCTCGGTCACATACTGAAATAATACCGCAAGAATTCCTTCAAATGAGTAATACAATCGTTTCCGGCCTGCTTTCCCGATTTATCCCCCCTACACACGTGTTGGGATATAATAATAATAATATTGGCTTTTATTTCCCTTTGACATACATAATTCTATATATATATATATATATATATATATATATATATATATATGAAGTAAGCCAAGAACACACATGGCCTAATATACAGCATGCCTTGACGTGTGGCGAAGTGTACAGGCATGTGAGGAGATGCTACTCATTATTAATTTTGCGGTAGTTCTTGCTTTTCAATTTACTTTTTTAATCATATTTATTAAATTGGTAATAAATGCTGAACATTTGGATTTTATATGTACCCCAATTGGTCAGATCACACCGGTTTCAGAACTACGTACGTTTTGAAACCGGTGTGATCTGACCAATTGAGGCACATATAAAATCCTGGGTGCGTTTTTTTTTTTAACGGGCAAGGTATTAATTGAAATATAAAGTATAAATAAAGATAAATAAATAATTTTAATATATTTAAATCATGTCAGTGTATACAACATAAACAGTTTCAACTAAATTACGAAATGTCAATATTGGGTTACTTAATATAAAATGAAATCTAAGAATCTATCATTAAAGTCACCTTAGACTTATACTATATACAACATATGAAGTTAAAACATAAATATAAACAAATTTTGTTATGTGTTGAGTATTTTATTTGAATCATACGTGCATGTTATGAATACTAATTCCACAGGATTATTTACCAAAAATATAATATCCTTAAATAAATATCACGACTTCATTTTATTTATAATCACCATTATGGAAATTATTTGCACCATATTTCGGGTAAGTCTGCAAACAAATAAATGCATTAGAGTATATATTTAGATTTTAAATAATAATAAAAAGTATAATTTTACTTACAAAATGTACTAAATGCTCATGTTCATAATCATCTATGTCATGCGAAACTACATGACTATGCGGATACACATATCTATGTGCACTAACAACAACAATTAGCAATGCAATTGCAATAATAATCTGTAAATGAATTATATTTAATTAAATAATATAATATGTTATATTTCGATTCTATTTTAATTGCTACAAACCTTTAGAATCATATTCACTGCACTGCAATTCGTTGAGTTATGAGGTCTTATTTCGCAGTACCGGAATATATACACTTTATACTTGAAATCCAAATATGTTGTTACGTAAAATGTCATTAAATTTAATGAACACACTTTCTTGTGGCATTTTTTTTAGCAGGTACATGTTTTAATGTAATATTATTTATATATTTAAAAGATATTCTAATTGTAAAAGACAATTTAAAATATTTAAACATTATTTGTAGAGTTCATACGCCGGCGTTGAACACTATCGGTTTCTAAAATGTATGTTTAGATTTCGGTGTATAAAAAAAACTTCTATCTTTATAGTGCTATCCGCCGTGAGGCTTTTTCGCCGGTCAAATGAGAAGCACAGGAGGGTTTAATCACGTGGTATTGCCTTAACTTAACAGAAAAACTGTGAAAGATGATTCGCCAAAATTCGCCCCGATGGGGTTCCCCAATTGATGAATACGAGACGGAAAACGTCTCTAACCACTCAACTACACCCAGTTTAGTGCCCGAGTGGTTAGAGTCGTCTTCAGTCTCGGGTGTATATGATTTTCTCAAAAACGATTAATTCTACATGTTCCAAGTTATTGAAATCTGATATAAATATGGGCATTGTTTTAAAAATAAAAACAATAGAAAATATTTATTGTGCATTATTATTTCATGTAAATAAAATATCAGTGTACGTACAAATAGGTTTACATGACACTATAAGAGTTGTATTTCAAGCTAGTACCTACTCTATGCAACTACATTTTTATAACTGATCCCATTAAATTTCACTTACGACACCAATTGAAGCTATCTATGCCCACACACATACACATATCCCTTACATAACAGATTAATTAAAAACGGTAACGTGACAGATAAATTTCAACCCTGTTATATAAACTTTATTTAAATATACTCGTACAGACCACTTCAACTGGCTATGTGCTTGAACTTGCTCCAAATTATGATATATGCATTATGTTACGTCCGCAGTCCACATTTTTTTGTTGTTGTTCTTGATGAGCATTGTATATTGGAGGGTTTTTGTATTTTGTATTATTTGAGTTGTTATATCAAATAAAGGTCTGTTTTTTTTTATGTAATTTACCCCATTTCCCCCACCGCTGATGTAAACCGTGAAATTCAAAAATATGAATTAATACGATGTTTTAGTTTAAAAATTAAACTAGAAGTAATGTTTGCTGAAAATGTTCCCCTTTGGAACCCTATTACTAATGACTACACTAAGTAATATGATGCATAAATACGAAATAAAACTACAATCAGTGCCGGCGCTTGGCCAGCTGACGCTCGGTTGTAACTTTAGAATAGCGTCTTATAAGAAATATATAATCGATGCAAATAGAATTAATGTAAGCTCTAGGATCAATAGCAATAATAATTTAAGAAATTATAACTGTAATAATATTACCAAAATAAAGGAGTCAAACGAAGGCCTGGCATCTGCTGGCTATTACAATAATTAAAAGGTAATTAGTTCTATCCAATTATAAATAAGTCATTTATTTATATAAGTACTATGTTATTCACATTCTCTTGCGCGAATAAAGCTGCATACAATAATACTGCACAACATTCATTTTCTTTATCAGTATTACTGCATCTAGTAAACAATATGTATGCAATAATTGCTAAATATAATATTGAATAAATGTTGTGGAGAAAAGAATCATATTACACCTGCACATAATAGATATATTAACTAATCACATACGATAATAAACATTTAAAATTCAATTACTATTCAAGCCATTGTAATGTGAAATATAATTAAATATTTAAAAGGTCTTTGCCTTTCCAAGTCATCATTAAGATCAAACCACATGTAGACCTACTAAATAGATATTTGTTAACACATCCTTATTAGTAATGTTATGAATTAAGGACCAATAAACTTACATAACGATTACATTATGTTACGAAACGTGTGAAATGCATTCATAAATGAATTTAGTCTTAGAAAATTTGTAACATTCTTTTACTAATCGGAATGCGAAATGTTTAATGAGCCTGACAAGTTCATTATGTCTGCATGACTTAAATATTATTAAAAGGAATAAGATTTTTATGATTAATTGTTATTGCTTTATACCTTCTATCATCTGTCTTCATAGAATGCTTAAACGTATACCTATTATAAATTAATTAGAAAATTAAACAAGCCTGTTTAAATATTTAAAAGGTATAACAATGTGAACAAGTATAAAAGAACAATAATTGCTTAACACATGTAGTATAAAATTGAATACGATCATTCTCTAAAGTGCGAAGACCGGCAATTTAACATATAATAAAATTATGTAACACCTCATATAAAGGTCGGTATATGCTGAAATAATAATAAGATATTAGACCGCAGAAATAAGGATTATTTTGCACTGTTTATGGTGACAAAATAAAATAGGCACTTACTATTTAAGGTCGGTTTATGCAACGTAAAATAAAATCACAATACATGAAGTGTAAATAATATAATTTCAGAAAGACTGAAAGACCACGGTCGATGGCCTCTTGTACATGTATGTATATCTTATATGTATGTATATTACAATAAATATATCTTCTTCTCTATAATTTCAGAGTGTAATCTATAAAAAATAACTTTTTGTGAATCATTATTTATGGAATTTAATTTAATTTCTATAATAATTTGTTGGAAACGTCATGTGGTGTCCACACCAGATATTTTAGATTATTGGTTGGGAAAAATAAAAATTATTCTCAGTAAACTTGGAACACCTAGAAGACTAACGACCGGTCTTTATTATATTATTCTCTATTTATTTGAATTATTATATGTTGTATTTTATAGATATATAGATACATTATTACACAAAACGTGTTAATACCAATTGGCAAAGATGCCCACAAATTCCAAGGTGTTCATATATTATAATATTATATATAGGAAATAAATAAATTATTGCCCAAAATAATTAATTTAATTTAAAATATTACATTTTAATTTTAAATGTAATTCTTTTACTATAAAGTAAATAAATAAAATTACTTTAAATAAATAAATGAAATATGTGAATATAAGTAGCAAGTTGTAAATGTTAAAGCTAAATATGTATATACCCTATATAACATATATATATATATATATATATATATATATATATATATATATGTGTGTGTGTGTGTGTGTGTGTGTGTGTGTGTGTGTGTGTATATGTATATATATATATATATATATATATATATATATATGCTAAATTATTAATACTATATGACTATGTAAATAAACAAAAGTGAATGAATAAGGTCTAGATTATTTAGTTATTTGGTAATTTATTATTGTTTAAATGCCAATTAAACAACTAACTATTACAAATATAGAGTTAACCACGTATGATTTAACACAGCACATTCACTGGGCGTTGCATGTAAAATTGAATTGATACCGTTGTTGCCTGTTATACAACTATGGTGGACACATTATTACAAATGTGCTTTTGCTATGAAATAATAGATACCTTTTACTGTCACCAAATAATATGAACTTGATCTAGATATGGCATACTTTCAATTTTTTCGGAGACCATCATTAACGAACAGTGGTGGGCTTAACTAGCTAAATTCAGTATATAAAGAAACAAAATTGAAAAAGTATTCAGTGTATACCAGTACATCAAATAAAACATGTTCTCTAAAGTAAGTACAGTATAATTACTAAAATACTATTTATTATCATTTTATCTACTTAATCGAATGTTTATTCATCGTATTATTAGTGTAGGCCTCTCAGAATTATTTCTTATAGTGTAAGTTAAGGAGCTGCATCTCGCTAGCTAGTTTTTTTGCGTTAAAAGACTCCATTTTATTAATTATAATTTCAATCTACATCCTTTTAGTGATAAATAATTATTTATTTCTATACTTCTTTCCCATGTTTTTAACCAACAATATACTTCATCCGAATCGAATGTTTAGTTTTGAAAAAAACAATTTTGTCAGCCACATTTAGTTAACAAGAATTTTCGATGCGCTGTAAAAATATTAGCAAAATAGTCATACAGAATTATACACCGAAAAGCTAATAAACTGATTGTGTATATATTCTCTGCTGATAAAATCGCACCCTTTTTGCAATTAACAAAGAATTATTTTCAAAATAAGGTTAAACTAATTTTATTATTTTATCCATTTTAGATCCTCGCCCTCTCCGCCATCGTGGCTTATGCATCAGCTGGAGTATTCGAGCTCGGTCATGATGTCCATCATGCCAGCTCTTACTCATCTGTAAGCCACCATGCTGCTCCAGTTGCTGCTTACCACGCTGCTCCAGTTGCCACCTACCACCACGCCGCCCCAGTAGTCCACCATGCCGCCCCAATTGTCCACCATGCCCCAGTATACCACGCTGCCCCAGTAGTCCACGCCGCCCCAGTCTACAAGGCCGCCCACCACGAAGTATACGCTGATGCCCACCCACAATACTCCTTCAACTACGGAGTACATGACGGACACACCGGTGATGTTAAGGACCAACACGAACAACGCGACGGAGATGTAGTCAAGGGAGAATACTCCGTTGTCCAACCCGATGGTATCACCCGCACCGTGCACTACAGCGCTGATGACCACAACGGTTTCAACGCTGATGTATCTTACTCCGGACACGCTGCCCACCCCCAACAGATCCACAAGGCCGTAGTAGCTAAGGTTGTAGCTGCCCCAGTCTACCACGCCCCAGTGTACCATCATTAAATCTGATATGTTTTAAATTATTTATAATTTATGTTGACTTGTGCTAATTCTAATATGTAAATAAAAATACAAAATCAATACTATAGTTTTTAATAATAGCTCCATATACTTTGCTATTTTTATTCAAACAAAATTGAAGACGTAAAATTTATTAATTTCAACTTTTTATTCAATGAATGAAGATAATAATTCGCATCAGACTTAAACAAAACATAGACAGAAGGAGAGTATTAAATTTGTAGTAGGTATGTTATTAACTTAGGTTGTAATCGGACCCAAGGTAATAACATACCTACTACAAATCAAATGGGACATTCAACATAATATAATAACTATGGATTTATCAGTGTTATCATAATAGTTTTGTTTCATTACACCACAACGTCTAAAGACAGCTACTTTAGATGTTGTAGCATGGCCAGATTGGTGGATTGTTTCTAGATCTTTTCCTGAAATAGCTGCCATTATTTATGTTTTTTTCAGTTTTGTGGGTTCATATGTCGGTGTTTTCCATAGTTACTTATCCTAACCAGCTCCATGTATGTTCTGCGCTTCGTTCAATCGCATCATTTACTTTGCTTCGAAATCTGATCTCCTGGTTTGTTATTCTGTCTCTTAAGCTATTATCGACTAGTACACGTTCGTACATGA
Organism: Lordithon lunulatus; assembly: GCA_963942505.1. Classification (NCBI taxonomy): domain Eukaryota; kingdom Metazoa; phylum Arthropoda; class Insecta; order Coleoptera; family Staphylinidae; genus Lordithon; species Lordithon lunulatus. The sequence goes on along the minus strand of OZ012667.1, from coordinate 14,541,971 downwards.
TCGTTAGCAGGTTTGTTTGTGATCATTGCTGTCCATGCCATCGTTTCGAGGCTACACGTCGTTACGGGCAATATGCACATATCGTATACTTTTCATTTTAGGCAGGGGTCACGGGTACCGAACGCAGTCGAGTTTTGTCTTATTCTACAAGTTTATTTCTGCTACCAGTTTTGTTGTCCAGTTTTATTTGATGTCCTAGGTATATGTACTCGGTCACCTGTTCAATTTCATGTCCGTCTATTTTACGTGGTTGGGCTTCAACTTCTAAGGTCGTGATCTTGAGTTTTCCCAAGTTCAATTTCAGAGAATTGATAGTTATGCTGTACTTAGCTCTCTTCTGGCAATTACTTCGGAATTTTCTTCAATGCATTTATTTAATAGTAATATTAAAATTTGATAGAATATTTCGTTAAAACTGCATCTTTTTTTTTTAAATAGAAAAATGTCAGATAGAAAAAATTGATGGATTTTGACAAAAGCAAGTAGGCACTTTGCCGGGTCTACTGTATGCTACTTGTAAGATTTTGCCCTAAAATATAAATCACAGAATTCTCATTAATTATATCATGTATTTTATTATATACAAATATAATATATGAGGCCTAAGTGTCTGTAGCTATGCTACCCTCTAGCCAACTATCCAGAACTATCCAGATATGCAAATAAAGTTATATTTCTATCAGAAATATCTAGCAATTTACCAGCATAGATGTTTCTATAATATACATTCGATCCAAGTAGAGGATACATTTTCACGGATTATTTTTGTTCCCGGGTATCGGTAATTTGAAATTTATTATTTTTAATTTTTTTATTAAATTAAATTAAGATAATAATAATAGTGTAAGATCTGAATCGTAAGATGTGAAGCCAACATCTTTGTATAGAGTGGAAGTGTGGGTATTGCGAGAGAGGGATTATATATTATAATAGAAAGGAAGCAAGTCTGGTTCCTGAGGAGTCTACTAGGACTCGAAAGATCGCCGCATATGACGGTGCTCCTGCAGGAAACGAATTGGATGAGCATGTGGTGAAAGATGTTTGGGCGGGTTGTGGAGGAAAGACTACAGGAGTAGGAACACCAACACCAACCTATATTGTGCACGAAGAAACAAAGAAAGATAAAATAAGATTAAAGCAGGAAGGCAAGCAAATAAATTACACAAAATACAATACTAATGTTAACGAAACATTTTCACAAGGCTAGAAGAATGCGAATACGACGGGTGGTAAAACGTAACGCCTTTATAATACAGTCAGAAGTTACTATAGAAGAAATAGAAATATAAATAAAAGCGAAGAAGATATGTTAAGTAGTATAAGAGGGATACAAAGTGACCGACAAGGACAATCACAAGAGAACAACATCTAGGTATCAAGATACAATCCATTATATAAAATCATCCGGACTTAATGCCTGCCCAACTTCCTATCCCAACCGATAAAGGCCTACTCACCAACGAAAATGGCAAGAGTCAGCTGCGGAAATGAAGAATAAATTTACAAATATTAGTCAGAACAAGCCGTTTGTATACGCAGTATGTGCAGGGCGGAGAAAGAGACGCTGGACCACATATTAAAGAGATGTGAGCATGTTAGGGAATAGATGAAGATATCACAACAAATTCATAGATAAGGGTATAATGAATAAAATTACATTAGAATATAATATATTAATTAATAAAGATAATTATTACAAGTCTATACTTGTAATAATTATATAGCTCCTATGAGCGCATTATAAATCGTAAAACTTACCTAATAAACCTATATCTTTATCTCACATGCAACTATCGATAGTCGAAATTCTGTCGATTGTTATAAACTATCCAATCAACCGAAAGAAAATCTCGAGACTGGATTGAGTAAGTCCAAAGTCCAATACATTACTAATTATTAATTCATTATTATTTATTTACTCGAATCGAATGTAAAAAAACTACAGTGTCATTTATGTTTTACATACATTTTGTTTTCATTATAATAAAATACTCTAAAAACGAAATTCCTGCACGCCGATGTAATGCAGTGGTTATCGCCCCCGTTTAACAAACGGGGATAGCCTGCACACCTATGAAATGCAGTAGTTTGCACCCCCGGATCAATTCCCGGCATGTGTAGTTGGGATATCATTAACGACACTTTAGAATACTCCGTGTCGATTTTCTGAAGTAGTAACTCCTAATACTTACATCTACATACACTAATACACGGTAGAAGGACCCTCGAGGGTCGATACCCGGTTAAAAATTTTAACATATAGTAACCACTACTACTACAAAATTCCGTTGGTAGTCATGAACTTTCGACAATAAATTTTCAGAGATAATCTGAACATGATTGATTAGTTGTATTTGCTAAAGGACAATACTAAAGACTAATATAGAACACTAAACCTGCAACTTTGATAACTAATTCTTCTTGTGGTGCCGTGTCCTATCGGAGCTTTTCTAGGAGCTTCTAATCTTTGACGCTGCAGCTCTAAATAGTCCGACCGATGTTTGTCCGTACCATTCTCCAAGGTTCTTTAACCATGTCGTTCTGCGACGCCCAATGTTTCTTCTTCCTTGTATTTTTCCTTGCATGATCAGTTGGAGAATAAAGTATCTCTCTCCCCGGGTGATGTGTCCCAAGAACTCTAGCTTTCGTGTTTTGATCGTAAGGATCAGCTTTTCTTTATGCAGTCTTCGCATGACTTTTTTGTTGTTTACTAGGTCCGTCCAGGATATTTTGAGCATGCAGCGATAGATCCGAGTTTTTTATGTTATTTTTCTTTAATGTCCATGCTTCCATCCCATACAGTAGTGTTGAAAAAATGTAACAGCGAATTATTCGGACTCTCGAGGTTGGGAGTTGTTTTTCTGTTTCAATGTATCCTTACTGCCGTCCCACAAAGCTTCTTTTATGGTGCCTTATCTATATCCACATTGGTGCCTATAACTTGATGTTCGTCTTCACGCTTTGTATTATTTCTTCATCTCGAAGCATAGTGGTTTTTAATTTCTGATTTCGACATTTTATTTGGACTTTTTTCAGTTTGATTTGTTGGGTGGCGATAAGGGGATTGTGATCCGACCCAACATCCGGGTATGTTTTGACTGAGCGAATGGCGTTCCTATATCTTTTGTTAATTAGAATATAGTCTCTCTGGTTTTGTACTATATTCCTGGGGATATCCATGTGGATTTCTAGTGTAGTGGTTTCCCGTTGCCTTCTACATTCTATGCCGTTGACTATATTCTCTAGTTCATCCGCCTTCGGGATTTTTTTTTGCCGTTTCCATCCTTTTCTGTATACACATTACTTGTTTTAATATAATTTTCCTTAATTTTGGAAATGTATTTGAAGATTTTTTCAGATGATTCAAATATTCAAAACTAGACAGTTTTTAGTTTTAAATATTTGAATCATCTGAAAAAATCTTCAAATACATTTCCAAAATTAAGGAAAATTATATTAAAACAAGTAATGTGTATACAGAAAAGGATGGAAACGACCAATTAGAAAAAGGAATCGCGATAGAGAACTTTATTATATATGTATTATCATGGTGATAATTGCTTAATTTTAGAGTTTAGTCTATGATTTCGGATCGTATATGTAGTATTAATTATACTTCAAAGTTGAATAACACCGTTCATTGACCATAAGCTCTGCGACGGTTATATAACCAATAACGATAAAGAATGCGCGCCGACTACGAAATAATTATTTTACAACCGCCCAATAATATGAACTTGAACTAGATGTGAAAACACTTTCAATTTCTGTGCAAGTTCATCATATTCGATCGAGAGTAGGCACGAAATAAATTTAGTATATAAAGTAACGTGTTTGTAAAAATATTCAGTGTATTTGTAAACTGCATAATACAATCAATATGTTCGCTAAAGTAAGTATATAATATATACATACAAGTTCAATTATTAAAATCCTTCTAAAATTAAGTGAATTTACCTTAGGGGGATTAAAACGAAGCATTAATAATAATGCTTCGTTTTAATCCCCGTAATAATTATAATAATTCATAAAAATTAATAATATTAAATAATTTTATAATAAAAATAATCCAAATGATGGAAATTTCACATTGATATGACTGAGGCCATAATTCACTGTAATACAAATAGGTTTTGACTCTAGAATACATAATTGTATAATTGTACAATTTTCTTACTAATGAGTTTTGTTCATACTAAATTTCAATTTCTATATTATTCTTCTTAAATTACTAGGTAATATGCGTGTAATTCAACGCGGTTATATTTAATTTCAATACAAACAAAACCTTTTTTAAAGATTACAATTAATGCTAATTTAAATAGTCATAGTTACAATCATATTTATTTCTTCATGCAAATATACTTCCTCAAATGTAATACTACATGTTTAAAGAGGTAAAATATAAAATTTATAAAATCCCCAAAGCTCCGAAATATTGATGAATATCAATATGCCAAATCTTGATATCCTTTAATAGAATATTTCGGTCTGAAATTTAGATATCGACGCTCTTCTTCTGGTTGCATTTAAACTCATCATCCAAATCAAAACCAGATTAATTCCTAAAATAATTAATAAAAAGGCATCATCTATGAGAGTTCGAATCCACGACTCCCATACTTGCAATGACAGGACTAAAACCAAAATAACTGCTGGGTTGGCTTTGAATATATATATATATATATATATATATATATATATATATATATATATATCTATATGTATATATATATATATATATATATATATATATATATATATTGCAGTTGCACGCTCTATATTTTGTATGTTGATTTCAAAGTCTTGGGGTAATTGAATTAATATCTCAAAATCAGTAGTTGTAAGAATTGAAATCTAAAACCAACATTTAATTTAAGTCAATTTACAAGTAAGGAATTATCCATTCCATTTGGTAAAATTTCATGTACCTTACAATGTTTTTTTAAGTTAAAAATATATAGCAAGCACACTAATTTACTACCGAGCGATATGTATTTGTCTTTGATCTAAATGCAACTGTAACCTAATTGAAGATCCCTACTAATTATTTGTATAAACTAAACGTTTTCACACAACAAATGCATGTGCTTCATTTTCGGGAAAATGTGAAAAATTGTTTACGTATATAGGTCTGGACTTGGCTTTATAATCACATCGCTTATATAGTTGAAACTGAAAATACGTTAAACACAGAATGAACACTAATAGCAATTTATAATTTAAGGTAGTAGCCATCTCCGCCTTAGTGGCTTGTGTATCTGCTGGTGTATTCGAGCTTGGACATGATGCTCATCATGCCAGTTCTTACTCATCCGTCAGCCACCACGCTGCCCCAGTAGCTGCATACCACGCCGCCCCAGTAGCTGCTTACCACGCCGCCCCAGTTGCTGCCTACCACGCCGCCCCAGTTGTCCACCATGCTCCAGTATACCACGCTGCCCCAGTAGTCCACGCCGCCCCAATCTACAAATCCGCTCACCACGAAGTATACGCTGATGCCCACCCACAATACTCTTTCAAATATGGAGTACATGACGCACACACCGGTGATGTTAAGGACCAACACGAAGAACGTGACGGTGATGTAGTAAAGGGAGAATACTCCGTTGTCCAACCCGATGGTATCACCCGTACCGTGCACTACAGCGCTGACCACCACAACGGTTTCAACGCTGATGTATCTTACTCCGGACACGCTGCCCATCCCCAACAGATCCACAAGGCTGTAGTAGCTGCTCCAGTCTACCACCACGCTCCAGTGTACCATCATTAAGTCAGTTCCTATATAAAATTGTTAAATATGTTGCTTCTTAAATGTTTATCTTGTAAATAAAAATATATATCCATACCATATACGTTTTTGGATATTGCTACTAGAGAGTGTGCAAATTCTTGATAATCGGTTTAATTTGATCTTCACAGTACTAAATTATCAGATATTGATTAGTTAGTTGTGAATGTTTCAAGAGCATTGTAATCGAATGGCCGCAATATGACTATGCAAACGAATAGAATAAGATAGGATAAAGACATAGATACCAAAAAAATTACTTATTTGACATATATAAGTGTGAATCCACCTCTTAGAAATCTTCATATCTAGATTTCGATCTTATTAGATCAGTGTAGCTCAGCTAGAGGATGAATTCACACAATATCTCGAGTGATTATATACAATTAGGATTATAATTACTTATTTCTTACAGTCGTATGGTGGTTAACACAACCACAATACAATTTTAATTTTTAATCACAATATGCTATCCCCCCATTGGAGCAAATCATAAAAAGTCTTCTTTTCTTTTACATCATTGTATGTCGGTGCAAATAGTTAAAAAAAACATTATAGAGATTATAAAATGTTGCTTTAAATCTGGCAACTATGACTCTCTCTCTCTTATATTGCACTCTTGTATTTTTACTAATCATACACACTACTCCGATTTCGTGTATATTTCCTGCGACTGGTTTACCCACATAAACTCCATCTTTCCTGTTGCATTCCATCTTGTTACTTATTGTACACTTATTCCTAGTACCATAATTTTGTAGTTTTCCATCTTAAGCAATGTGATTGGACTTTGCTTTTTCTAACAGAGTGCGTACATTCCAGCATTCTTTATATTTATTTACTCTTAAATAGATGTCACCTTTCATCATTTTTAAACATGTATTTGATTCCTCGTTTGTATCCATAGTCCTTGCCATTCGTCTGCTGTGTTGCTTGCCTTGATTCCTTGTTAGTTATGAGGATAATTCGCTTTCTCTCTTGTCCTACACGAACATTTGCCAATCTGACAGTCCATTTTTACTATCTTCTACTTGCTTTCTGCCCTTTCACAATTTTACTTATTTATTTTTGAATGGATAGCAGAAAATGAAGCTAATCTGCAGCACAACCCGAGTGTATAGAATAGGCATCTAGAAAAGTATAATATGAAAATGAATTATAACAAAACAAAAGTGATGATAATAGGAAACTGAAAAGATCAAATAAATATAAACATAGAACAACACAAAATAAAGCAAGTAAAATAATTCAAATACCTAGGAGTAGCACTGACAGAAGACAGAAAAATGGAAGTTGAACTTAGTAACATAATAAACAACACAGTTAAAACATAACATGCATTGAGAAATATAAAATAAAAATACTGATTAACAAAAAGAAAACAGCAGAAGGACAAAAATAAATATATACAAAAGCATATATAGACCTAAACTGACATACGGGAGCGAGACGTGGACACTAACGAAGAGGGACAAAAGTAGAATACAGGCAATGGAAATGAAATATCTCAGAGGAGTAAAACAAGTTACGAGAAGAGACAGAATAAGAATTGATGACATCAGAGAAGAATTGGGAATTGGAGCTATAGAAAAGTATATAGAAAAGAAACAACCAAACTGGTGGGGACATTTAATTAGAATAGACAAAACGAATGAAACAAAACAGGTATGGGAAGCAAGAACTGGAAATAAAAGAAGAAGAGATAGACCAAGAAAAGAGTGGGTCAACAGAATAGAGGAAATAATAATCAAGAAAGGAAAGACAGTTAAACAAGCAAGAGAAATGGCCAAGAACAGAAAAGAGTTTAATGTTAAGCAATGTAAATGTAATAGCCTACACCGAAAGGTAAAAGGCAAATTCATAATATATATATATATATATATATATATATATATATATATATATATATATATTTGAATGGTTCTTGCATCTATAGTCAAATAAAAAAATAATAATAATAAAAATTATAGTTGAATCATAGTTTATGTATATTTTTCCGTCTTTTCGCTTATTTTTATTCTTTATTATTTTTACCTTTTCTGACCGTTCTAATTCCGCAAGTATTGCTTTATTTTATTTTGATATGATATATCCCTTGTGTGTATCGATTTCTTATGTATTATTTTGTTAACCAATATATCTGTTGCAATATAATCTATATCTCTTATATTTATGTTACTACTAATTTTATCTTTTTCTAGTTTGTTAATTTTTTTGTTGTAGTTTTTCTATTCTGTTCTCTACTGTTTCATTTCTTTCTTCATTTTCCCTTCCCTTCTCTCTTTCTTCCAGTATTTGTAATCTCTTTTTTATACTCCCTTTCTGTTTGTCGCTGTTGTTTGGCTTCTTTTATTTGCTCTAATGATTTCAATGTCTCTTTTACATTTGTGTAGAAATCTTCCACTTCTGTTTCTAATTATATATATATATATATATATATATATATATATATATATATATATATATATATATTTGCATTATAGCACGCTTGACTTGACTAATTGTCTGCGGTTTTATTTTTTAACATATGTATAATCACACAAAAATGTAAATGTAATGGCTAAAAAAGTTCCCCAACAGCTGCTCTAAAATGATATTTCATGGTTTGAAAAAGTAATAAAATAAGTAAATTTTAGGATCGTTTTTAGTAGATATATAGATATATATATATATATATATATATATATATATATATATATATATATATATATATATTTTCTTAGAATTGCACCCTACTTTCCGAAATTAATATCTTCAAGAAATATATGCTAAAAGTATAACAGTTTACTATGCATACTTTTTGAATAATATGAAAATCCCGGGACTGTAAATTCGTACCTGTATTACGCTGTATACTTCTACGTTTGGGTGCTAATTTAATAAATTCTAATACTAAACATTGAATTCCAGAATATCCCTATAATATTAAAACGACAACAATATTCTGAAGCCGATCGACCTGTCAGTTATGACTCTTGTACTGAAAGTGCATAAGCGGGGATCGCCAGTTCGAGGGTGGTATTTTTTATGTTTTTTATTTAATATTATTTGGAGTATTAAGTATTTTGAATTAATAGCAATTTAGTAAGTAAGAATTTGGTTTTTATATATCAAAAAGTTAATTTAATCATTATCTGTCAGCATAGCAATTCTCTCCATATATAGTATCTTGAATCAATTGCTATAGCAATTGATTCACGATACTCCATCCAATGACGAGAATTTTACCTAGTCACCTAATAAAAACGACTAATTTTAATTATATCATTTATATACAGGTTAGTACCTGTATTAACGAACACAGATATTTATTTGTATTCCGAATAATTTATACATTGTAATGCTATACATATTAAATAAGGCGACAGAAATAAGAATGCACTCGGCTACGAAATAGTACTTCCTTTTACCAACAAAATTTACGAACTTGATCTACATACACTTTCAATTTTTTGTATATTAAACAATCGAGGCGTGGAGGGCGTTGACTATATAAAGCTACGCTTGATAAAAATAGTCAATATTAGTAAAACAACATTACTAGCAACATGTTCTCCAAAGTAATAAATTAATAGTAGTTAAAGTAGTGCAATATTTAATAATATATTTAATTACAGATTCTCGCCATCTCCGCCTTAGTGGCTTGCGCATCAGCTGGTGTATTCGAACTTGGACATGATGCTCATCATGCCAGTTCTTACTCGTCCGTCAGCCACCACGCCGCCCCAGTTGCTGCTTACCATGCCGCCCCTGTTGCCACATACCACGCCGCTCCAGTGGTACACCATGCTGCCCCAGTTGTCCACCACGCTGCCGTATACGCTCATGCCGCCCCAGTAGCCCATCACGAAGTATATGCTGATTCCCACCCACACTACTCCTTCAAATATGGAGTACATGACGCACACACTGGTGATGTTAAGGACCAACACGAAGACCGCGACGGTGATGTTGTAAAGGGAGAATACTCCGTTGTTCAACCCGATGGTATCACCCGTACCGTGCACTACAGCGCTGATCACCACAACGGTTTCAACGCTGATGTGTCTTACTCTGGACACGCTGCCCATCCCCAACAAATCCACAAGGCTGTAGTAGCTGCTCCGGTTTACCACCACGCTCCAGTGTACCATCATTAAGTCACTTCCTATGTACAATTGTTAAAGATGTTGATTCTTAAATTTTTATCTTGTAAATAAAATTATATATCTATACCATACACGTTTTTGGAAATTACTACTAGAGAGTGTGGAACGTAAATTTTTTACTTCTTGATAATTCTTGGTTCAATTTGATCTTATTCACAGTAATAAATTATCATTTATTGATTTGTTAGTTGTGAATGATTCAAGAGCATTCTAGTCGAATGACTATGCAAACGAATGGAATACGGTAGATAAAGATATACATAGATACAAAAAAATTACTTATTACTTACAGCGTTGTATGGCGGTTAGTACAATCACAATACAATTTATTATAATTTTAAATCACAATATGCTATCCTCCTCTTGGAGCAAATCATAAAAGCCTTCTTTTCTTCTACATCTTTGTATTTCGGTGCAAATAATTAAAAAACATAGATTGTATAATTGAATAAGAACTTTCTTTATAGTTTTACTAATCATAAACACTAATCTTATTTCATGTATATTTCCTGCGACTGGTTTACCCACATAAATGTTGTGTTGTTGTATTTCCATTCCATCTTCTTTCACTCATACCTAGTATATTAATTTTGTATTTTTCCATTGCGTAGCATTCTGTATATTTATTTACACGTAAATATATGTCACCCTTTATTGCTTCATTTGATTCCTGGTTTGTATCCATAGTTCTTGTTATTCGTCTGCTGTATTACTTGCCTTGAGGCCTTATTGGTTTTGGGATAATTCGCTTTTCTCGGATAATTCGCTTTTCTCTCTTGTTTTATATGAACATTTGCCAATCAACACTTATTTTCCATTTTCACTGTTTTATCACTTGCTTTATGTTCTTTCGCAATTTTACTTACTGCTTTTTGAATGGAGCTTACATCTATAGTTATATCATAGTTTATGTATATTTTTCCGTCTTTTAGTTTATATTTAGAAAAATTACACAGATTATATATCAGATTATTTTTATAAAGAACAAACCATTATGGCCTTATAATTGTGTCAACGTAGATAAAGAATCGGCGAGAGACGAAACATCAAAAAATATATATGTATTAGAAGGGTGCCCAACAAATTTACCAGAAGCGTTGAAAATATATAAAGGGACCAAACTATTGAAAAAAAAATAATACATAGCTTAGATTTAGATTTAGATTTAAATGAGTTGCTGGACCAAAAAATATATATATTATTTCGGGGGTTCTGAGAAATATGTTTTTTGTATCTATCTATCATATTCTATTCGTTTGCCTATTCATAATATTGTCATTAATTCGGCTACAACACTCTTGAAACGTTGCTAATATAATAAATTCATATATCTTAATTTGGTACTGTAGAGATAAAAATTGAACCAAGAATGATCTAGAAGATAAACCAAAATTCACGCCTGCACATACTGCAGTAGTAATATCCAAAAACTTATTAGGTATAGATATATATATTTTTATTTAGAAGATAAACATTTAAGAATCAACATCTTTAACAATTGTACATAGGAACTGACTTAATGATGGTACGCTGGGGCGTGGTGGTAGACTGGAGCAGCTACTACAGCCTTGTGGATTTGTTGGGGATGGGCAGCGTGTCCAGAGTAAGATACATCAGCGTTGAAGCCGTTGTGGTGGTCAGCGCTGTAGTGCACGGTACGGGTGATACCATCGGGTTGAACAACGGAGTATTCTCCCTTTACTACATCACCGTCGCGTTCTTCGTGTTGGTCCTTAACATCACCAGTGTGTGCGTCATGTACTCCATATTTGAAAGAGTAGTGTGGGTGGGAATCAGCATATACTTCGTGATGGGCTACTGGGGCGGCATGAGCGTATACGGCAGCGTGGTGGACAACTGGGGCAGCATGGTGCACTACTGGGGCAGCGTGGTATGCAGCAACAGGGGCGGCATGGTAAGCAGCAACTGGGGCGGCATGGTGGCTGACGGATGAGTAAGAACTGGCATGATGAGCATCATGTCCAAGTTCGAATACACCAGCTGATGCGCAAGCCACTAAGGCGGAGATGGCGAGAATCTGTAATTAAATATATTATTAAATATTGCACTACTTTAATTACTATTAGTTTATTACTTTGGAGAACATGTTGCTAGTAATGTTGTTTTACTAATATTGAACATTTTTATCAAACGTAGCTTTATATAGTCAACGCGCTCCACGCCTGGATTGTTTAATATACAAAAAATTGAAAGTGTATCTAGATCAAGTTCGTAAATTTTGTTGGTAAAAGGAAGTACTATTTCGCAGCCGAGTGCATTCTTGTTTCTGTCGCCTTATTTAATATGTATAGCATTATAATGTATAATTTATTCGGAATACAAATAAATATCTCTATTCGTTATTAAAAGTACTAACCTGTTTGCATAATATAAATGATATAACTAAAATTAGGCGTTTTTATTAGGTGACTAGGTGAAATTCTCATCATTCGATGGCGTACTGTGAATCAATTTTTATAGGGAGAATTGTTATGCTGACAGATAATGATTAAATTAAATTTTAATTTATAAAAACTAAACTCTTACTTACTAAATTGCTATTAATTCAAAGCACTTAATACTCCAATTAAATATTAAATAAAAAGAACATACAAAATGCCATCCTCGAGCTAGCGACCCCCGCTTATGAACTGTCAGCACAAATGTCATAACTGACAGGGCGATCGGCTTCAAAACATTGTCTTCGTTTTAATATTATTGGGATATTCTGGAATTTAATGCTTAGTATTGTAATTTAATAAATTAGCACCCAACCGTAGAAGTATACAGGTACGAATTTATAGTCCCGGGATTTTCATATTATTCAAAAAGTATGCATAGTATAATATTATCCTTTTTGCATTGTTTCTTGAAGATATTAATTTCGGAAAATGGTTTGCAATTATAAGAAAATATAAATATGTACTAAAATCAATTCTAAAAAGGCGGAAAGGCCACTTGCCAATAGCCTAATAAAGATTGTTTTCTCTCGCTCAATTCTAAAATGTACTAATTTTATTACTTTTTCAAACCATGAAATATCTTTATAAAGCAGCGGTTGGGGAAATTTTAGCCATTACATGTAGATTTTTGTGTGATAATGCATATGCTAAAAAATAACACAACAGTTTTTTTTTTAACTTTCAATGTCAAATGTGCTAAAATGCACAAAGTTGCAGGAAAATAAGAAATATTAGACAAACAAAGTAATTTTATTGATATAAATCGCCTTTCTCCAGATTTTTGAAAATTGATGTTGTTTCATTTTTGCCATAATAACATCAAAATTGGGGCTTTTTGATGTAAGAGCACTTTAAATACAATCTTGGGCGTTCAATCGATTTCTTTTCTTCTCTTTTATGTTCACTAAAGTGAAAATCCTTGTTCACAAAGGTAGGTTGTTGCAAATGGCAGCAACTTCTATACTGTTTCCTCATGTGCAATTTGGAAAGCTTTTGCAGTTTTTTACTTTCAAAAAGACGACAGATCTGATCTGTTTTCCTTATTACCCCCAATAATTTAATTTTTACCCCATTTGGGATAATTTATCCCGGTTCCCCGACAACTGCTTTACAGTCTAGGACAGGTATAGCGAACTTATGGCGTGAGTGTCTTAAGTGGCAGGCAAGATAAAATTGTTTGCATGTTGTACATTTTTGCGATTTAAAAAAAAAGATATTCTCCTGCCTTGAACGTTCAAGCAAATAAAAACAAAAATATCCAATCAACATTTATAAATGAAACATACTGGCAGTCATTCAAATATCATCCCTGCTAGTTATGTTGCCTCCAATGTAATTACCAAACACGGAAATCATTTAGTGATGGAGCATTTTTGAAAGAAGCATAGTTAAATTTTTTGAGGATTTTAAATATAAAGACGAGATTATCCAAAGAATAAAAATCTACCTCTGGGCAAAAATAGTATTATAGATAGAATATCTGAATATGGGTACTAATATAACTCTATAAGGCACCTTACACGATCAATATTACTGTCAATATTTTAGAATAATGACAGTATTAATGTACGATAATATGTTTAAAATGTTCCTTATTCTAGAATGTTGCCAGTATTACCCAACGTGTAAGGTATAGTAATGATGGAATGAAGAGAATACTGATCTTTATCCGGATAATTGATTACTTGATAAATATAAAAGGAGGATTGAAGCAAATATTGACAGTACTAGGATTGACAGTTATTATTGACCGTGTAAGGTGCCTTAATAGCAAAACTTGGATATACATTGTTCTAAATTAGTTCTCTCTCTCTCTCTCTCTCTCTCTCTCTCTTGGTGTCATAAAATTAGCATATTACGATTCAATGAATTTTATATACTAAATTATTAATAAAATATATTTTATTGATACACAATACTGATCTAGTTATGAATATAACATATATATTATTAATAATTTAGAATATAAATATAAAACCGGAACATGCTCCTTTTATGATTTCATTGAACTCATCATTTCAATTTTTATTATATATTATTATTAGTCTCTATTCATTAAACTTATTGCCTTACATAATAATAATAAGCCGATACATAAATAAGAATGAATTTGGCTGCGAAATAATGCTTCCTTTTACTAACACCAAAGTTTGACGAACTTGAGCCACATAAATGCAATACTTTCAATTTTTTGTCTACCGAATAATATAGGCGTGGTTAGCGTTGTGTATATAAAGTATATAAAGCTACGCATTATAAATATAATTATTATTAGTAAAACAACATTACTAAAACCATGTTCTCTAAAGTAAATATCTTATTATTTTTTTATAATATGTTTTTATTAAAAATATTATTGAGTTATAAGTGTAAGAAGTTATAACCGCACAGCTTTTATTAAAATCTATCGAGTGTGTATGGGTTCATATCCAAATATATAAATGTATATATATATATATATATATTGTGACTTCCCGAAGAATACAATTGTTTTATTTAATAATATATTTGATTACAGATTCTCGCCATCTCTGCCTTAGTGGCTTGTGCATCTGCTGGTGTATTCGAGCTTGGACATGATGCTCATCATGCCAGTTCTTATTCATCCGTCAGCCACCACGCCGCCCCAGTTGCTGCTTACCACGCCGCTCCTGTTGCCGCATACCATACTGCCCCAGTAGCCCACCATGTTGCCCCAGTTGTTCACCACGCTGCCGTATACGCTCATGCTGCCCCAGTAGCTCATCACGAAGTATATGCTGATGCCCACCCACACTACTCCTTCAAATATGGAGTACATGACGCACACACTGGTGATGTTAAGGACCAACACGAAGAACGTGATGGTGATGTAGTAAAGGGAGAATACTCCGTTGTCCAACCCGATGGTATTACCCGTACCGTGCACTACAGCGCTGACCACCACAACGGTTTCAACGCTGATGTATCTTACTCTGGACACGCTGCCCATCCCCAACAAGTACACAAGGCTGTAGTGGCTGCTCCAGTCTACCACCACGCTCCAGTGTACCATCATTAAGTCAGTTCCTATGTACAATTGTTAAATATGTTGATTCTTAAATGTTTATCTTGTAAATAAAAATATATATCTATACCTCATAGTATTTGGTTATTTCTACTATAGTATGTGCAGCGTGAATTTTGTTTTATCTAGCCCCAGTCTACCATCACGCTCCAGTCTACCACCATTAAATTTGTTTAACTCTATTGTTACCTATTGATATTTATCTGTAAGAAAACTTAAAAAAACATAAGAACTTAAAAAAAATAACTCAATTTTGACTGTTTAGGATTAGAGCACATGGAGTGTTGATAATTCTAGTCCATTGGGTAGTGAGGACTATTATTTTATTTATAAAAACAAGCATTAAATAATGGCGAACATACAAGAACCCTAAATGTTTAGCATTCTGGTAGTAATCTGCATGTCATCATTTATTTATAATCATTTCTCTTTAACTAGTATTTGCCAGTGACGAGTTTTTCAAATTGTTTTTTTATTCTCTGTTTCCACCTTGAACCTATCTTTGACTAAAATTATACAATTAACCCCCTAGGATGAAAGTTGAACGCCATCAATTAGCAATTTACACCCATAGGTAACAAACAACCGTTAACATGCTCATGCCATCAGGATCACCAGGTAGTGCCCTCTATGGAATAAGATTTCAATAGAGTGCTTGAGATATCAGCACAAGGCCAATCTTATAAAATATATATAGATTATATGTATTTATATATATTTATATATATATATATATATATATATATATATATATATATATATCTTTGACTTGTTCTGCTGTAGTAGTTATTTCTACTTCAAAATTCTCTTTATATTCGGCTCTGTCTAACTCGTGTTTATTTGTTAGTATTCCTCATTTTACACAATTTTTTTGTTAACTTTGAATTTGGCATTCTATTCATGTGCTCAACCATCTTAGTATATTTTCATCCATTCTCTTTTCTACTGCATTAACTCCTAATCTTATTTTAGCAATATATTTATTAGTCTTACACCTGTTATTTTTTTCAGTTCTTCATATTTCTCGCCTGAATTCTTCTTAGATGTTCAATATTCAACTCCCATATATCACATCCGTTAGTGTTGAGACAATTAGTATATATTACGTTGGTTTTTCTTGAAAATTCTGTTTAATTTTTTGTTTGCCTTTTAAATGCAAAATATAATATTGCTGTGCGCTTTAATTGTCTCTCCGAGTTCCATCAAATTCCATCTTCTGCTATGAATGTTCCCAAATATTTGAAATGTTCCACATGTTCAAATTTTTCGTTGATTACTCTAGTGGTTATTATCTGGACCCTTCTGAATATTGTTATGTATTAGTTTTATCTTGGTTAGTTCTCAGCCCATATTTTTTAGTTCCTCATTCTCACACATCTATAGGTTATGCATAAAGTCCCCCTTTTTCTTTCTCATTAACACTCAATCGTCAGAAAAGTCTAGACGGTTCATTACTACTTTTACTTTAAGTATTGCCATGTTGTTTTTCCCTCTCGTATTACATTCTTCTATTATCGTATCCATCATAATTATGAAAATATTACTCAACGTGCCTCCCTACCTTACTCCCGAGTTCATTGTGAACTTCTGAGAAAGGCTGTTATTAGTTCTTACGTAATGTCTGGTTTGCATATATAGAATTATTATTTGTTATGCCTATATTTATTTTGTTTAAAATCTTCCATAAGTTATATATGCACTTCTAATAGTCAAATTTGCCTGATAAATATTCCCGTAGCACACCTAAAAATTTGACTACTCCTCAATATATCAAAGTGTAGAAATTAGATATAGGGAGCTGAGCATATTACTAGATGTCCTAGTGAAATGAACGATCGAAAATCTACTGCTATGTAGTTTCTATAATTTTTGCATGAGCAATCGCTTGAGGGAGTAGTGTAGTACAATGGTTAAATATCAGACTGCTGCACTGAAGATCCACGTTAAACTGTAGGACCACCTGTAGTATCTTTAACCAGCATAGGCAGAGAAGAGACCAAGGAAGGAAGAAAGAGGTCCATATAGATAGAATAGAATCGTGCCGTGCCGTTAATTTCAATCGGTGAAGGAATTCAGCAATGTTTAAGAAAATTAGGAGCAAAAATCGATGAACTCTGAAACTAAAAACTGAAACTTAAACTGAAAAACAGTCCAAATTACAAAATAAGTATTTTAAAAGAATAATTTTTATTTTGGCCACTGATGTAATTTTAAATCACAAATCACTATTAGCTATAAAGCCAATCCACTGACAGAACAAAGATGCATGGTTACACAAACTTACTAGACGCCGATTTTGTTTGGCCACTTTATAAAACTCTATATAGAATCTAGTACCATAGCGACACTCAGTTACTTTTTTGGAATGTTGCGATGGGCGATTTTGAAGATAAATGACATACATATTACACATTTCTTAATCACCTTTAATATTAAAACCTTCCGCTCTATAAAATTGGCAAATAAAATATTAAACACTAGCAAATCTCAACTAAATCAAGCAGTGGATTTGTACATAAAATCCGAACCACTCTTACATCAGTGTTGAACATAAATTACAAAATAGTTAATTTTTTTAAACTAGCCAAATTGAATGGTTCGCAACCTAATGAACTAGAAAATCCTTAAGTATATTTCAATTCATATTTGGTATGATACTTTTAGTGGGAGGATACTACTTATATAAAATGTGTCACGTGTAAAATGCAAATTCTGCTAATTGTCAATGACAGTACTAACCGAATATTACATTTAATTAACAAAGGCCCTCTCTGCTATATTAATATTCCGGTGTGTATGTCTCGTCGCGACTCGCAGGCAAAGTGATCTCTTACCGCTAACGCCACCCCAATAGTTATTCGGTAATACGAGAATTAGTGAGCTAAGTATAAAGCACATATTATTCCCAATTCAAAATCATACACTAAACCCCGTAGTCGTGACAATATGAAATAACATTTCGGCAATACCAATAATAACATTGCAAGTATAGTAGGCCGTATTCATGTATAACGGCTTCATAAGCACATACATTACCAATACCATATAGAATTGATTCCTAAAGATATAATTTATAATTAACTTAAGATTGTAGATTTAAGGTGGGATTATATTTAAAAAAAAATAGAATTTCCGGTTAGAGGAATATTTAACATTATATTGTTAATTGTGATGAAATAACTTATAAAAACTAAACAATAAGTGTATATTATTATTTAGTTAGCGCAAACAGTCAAAATAATCCATATTTGAATTTCGGTCAGCATAAACCCACATTACTCTTAAATGGAATATGAATTGTTTATTAAAAACTAATATTTATAAAGCAAATTTTTGAATTGACTAATTAAAATATCGCGTATAATATTATATAATACGTAAATATGATACAAAACTATAAATGCGTCCGAAGTGTGAAATATTACTTTCTTTTACTAACACCAAACTTACGAACTTGAACTACATAAAAGAATGTAACGCATTACATTTTATAATCAATCGCTAAAAACGGGTGTGGGTACCACTTAGTATATAAAGCAATCGTTTTACAATTTACGGTATTAGTAACATCACTCTACTAGCAACATGTTCTCCAAAGTAAGACAGTTTACATTTCTTATATCAGTACAATATTTTTATTTCGTTTTTATAATTACAGATCCTCGCCATCTTCGCCTTAGTGGCCTGCGCATCTGCTGGTTTATTAGAGTATGGTCATGATGCTCATCATGCCAGTTCTTACTCATCCGTAAGCCACCATGCCGCCCCTGTAGCTGCTTACCACGCTGCCCCAGTAGCCGCTTACCACGCCGCTCCAGTTGTCCACCATGCCCCAGTATACGCTCATGCCGCCCCAGTTGTCCACGCCGCCCCCGTGTACAAGGCTGCCCACCACGAAGTATACGCCGATGCCCACCCACAATACTCTTTCAACTATGGAGTACATGACGGACACAGCGGTGATGTTAAGGACCAACACGAAGAACGCGATGGTGATGTGGTTAAGGGAGTGTACTCCGTTGTACAACCCGATGGTGTTACCCGTACCGTGCACTACAGTGCTGACCACCACAACGGTTTCAACGCTGATGTATCCTACTCTGGCCAACCTAAAGCCGTAGTAGCTAAAGTTGTTGCCCCAGTATACCAACACGCTCCAGTCTACCACCATTAAGTGAATACGTTTGTCTATTTGTATATAATGTTAATTTCTTCTTCTTGTTAATCGTTAAATATAACCATTATATTTCCAATTTTGTATTTTGCTACGTACAATTATTTGTGAAGTTTCCAGAGACTATTCTATATATATATATATATATATATATATATATATATATATATATATATATATATATATAAATATATTAATACATAAAACTACAGTCAAGGGCCATTCACAATAAGCGCATTAGTGGTAAGGTAGCAGTATGCTATATTTTGCATGTCTATAAAAATCCAAACGTTAAGAATTGGGCAGTAATGGTGTGGTATAATTAAGGTACCCATGTTTTGTCACAGTTTACCGTGCTACTGCAATCGCCTGAATTTTATTCATGTGTAAAATTTGCACTAAGCAAATCATGAGACGCGCAGCTCTAAGGGTATCAAGTACGTGTAGAACTGCGGGAAAGGAGGCAGTGCTGGGGTACGATTTTTGACCGATCGCTATTTCCATGCGCTATAATGCGTGCATATTTCATAGCGCGGAACTAATAAAATGAACACAAAAATTAATGTCAAAACATAACTACTGTCGAGCTTTCAGTTCTTTCAAAGATAGGCCGAACTTTTCGCGAAGCTTGAGGTCTCAAATCGGTACCATTTGCAATAATAGCGTACGCCTCTCGATCGCTATATTCATAGCGATTGCTCAAAAATGCACCCCCTGGTAGTCGTCAGTGTTGTCCCTCTAAAACTCCAGACCATGGAGTGTAAAGACTATACAGGGGGATATGAGAACCGACAACCAGAAGCAGAACATAGACAGAAGAAAGCTACAAGTCGAAGGTTCTGCCAGGAGTAATGAAAGTAGTTTGGATCCGGAGGTTGATACCATATTTTGATGCCTGAACGTGCAGGAAGCAAGGAGAAATCAACTATTATTTATTGTTACAAAGTAATTAATTTAGCAATTATAAATAGGATTTAGGGAATATAGAATATATTAAATGTATTAATCTGTCGTCATAGGTGAATGATCGCGCGTCGCGAAATTGATTACACTTTTCGTGACTAGAACAGCGAGATATTAAGCCAGCATTTGTCTAGTGGACTCTCGAGCTGGCCTAATTATGTTTGTACGACACCTAGTAACAACTCGAGCTAGAAAACAAATACACACTCTGGAAGGGCAGGTATTTCGTAATCGGGTCGTCTCCATGCATAGAATCGCGAGCGCGACGTCACGAATCGCATCAACGACAGATTAATATAGTTTATAAGCTACTGTTAGAATTAGATCGATATAGATATATGTTATCAATTCGGTGTACAAGTTATTCACTATCAGTCGGTGTACAAGTTATTCACTAGCGTAAGAAGCAATAAAGGCGGCATCGCACAGAGTACTGTGTGATGCCACCCTATACCATTGATACAAAACTATGAATGCGTCCGAACTGTGAAATTTGTTGACATCTGTCGGTCCCGCAAGACATATCACGACAATATCCTCACGGGGTATGGGTGTTTTCGCGCATACCTGCATCGCATGTGTCAGACAGTAACAGATAGATACGGTTATTGCGAGAACCAGAGAAATAATGCTAACACACCGTGTTTGCCTGCGAACGATGGGAGATTCAACGCATGGCTCTAAACCTGGTAATAGAAACCCACGTGGTGCCTATGATGCTCGAAGACGAGCCCACATGGAAGGTCATAGCGGAATTCATCAAGGGAATTATAAGTTGAAGGAGACCCGCCCAGATCTGAAGTAATAGGAGAGCAGTCCCGGACCTGGGTGCGGGTGGAGGTGGGTTGTCGCTGTTAGGTCGGCCCAAAAGGGTTGGAAACCAACACTACCCGTGATAAAAACTGCTAGCACGGCCTCGCGATTGGCTTTTGAAAAGTCTTAATCTCAGGCCAAATAAAAAACGATATGTTATTCAGTATTTATAAAAAATGTTTTGTTTCCTTTGTAGTCTATTCTTGATCATCAGCGGTGTCTCTTCAGAGATTGTTAGGGTAGCAATTTTGAATAGAAATAGTGAGTGATAAACTGATTTCCACATCTCCATTTTAATATAGGGTTGCGCTCTGTACGTGGCTCCTATAATAGCTGCATGTCCTTTTGCCTGGATATGTGTGTCCCATTGTAAATTATCGGTTATTGTTAACCCTAAATATTTGTCTCCAATTTTCGTTTTTTTGCTTTTTCTTGATCGTTATTGTCATTCATAATTGTTGTTTTCTTCTCATTTTGCGTTAGAAGTTTTATTGTATACTTTTAAATTTTTTTATATAGATTTTTAAACAATATTTGTTGTAAAGTTTTGAATATTTTAGTGAAACTTCAAATTTGTGCTACGTGGATATCCTGCTAATTATCAAAACCAGTAATTACCCATAATTTCTAGAAAATAGAATATACTATTTCGGCAATACTGATAATGCAAATCGCATAGAATTTCCAATATATATTGTTAGCACGTGTTTTGTATTGTGCTTAGTGGTTTAGAAGCATAGACGTTTTATCATATAGAACTGGTTTCCAAAACATAATTTATTATTATCTTAAGATTATTTATTTATGGTGGGTTTATATTGAAAGAAATTTATGGAAAGATATTTATCATTATTTGGCTTATTGTGACACAATAAGTAATAGAACCCAGCTCAGTGGCCGAGTGCTTAGTGTCGTCCGTCTCGTACTGAGCATTGGGGAGTTCGATCCCCAGCGGAGCGAATTTTCGCGAATCACGTTTCACAGTTTTACAGGGGTTTTCTGCGAAGTTAAGGTAAACACCGGGTGATTAAACTCCTCTGAGCTTCTCCCATGACCGGCGGAAAAGCCTCACGGCTGATAGCCCTATAATAATAATAATTATAATAATGACATTTGTTTCCCTTTAAATACATAATTCTTGTATCCTATAACGATAGAATTTTTTTATTAAGTAATAGAATTACTTAATTTTATTAAGTAATAATAATGACACTTTACAGAGCTCAGGAACTATTTTCTGAAGTAGCAAGTCCTAACACTCAGATACACATACACTATTACACAGCAGAAGGGCCCCCAAAGGTGAATAGCCAATAACTACTACTAGTATTAGGTAACTATTATTTTGTAAGCAAAAACGGTAAAAAATAAATTCATATTTGTGTTGATTTGTTATGATTTATTTATTATTATAGGTCAATCATTATATAATATTACAGACACGATATTTAGATTAGTTCATTCAAAAATGTGCTTTATCAATATTAATTTTTAATAAATAATTCATATTCCATTTAAGAGTAAATTTAGGTTTATACCTTTATTCTTAAATAAAATATGAATTATTTATGTAAGATTAATATTGATACCGAATTAACTAATTTAAACATCGCCTCTATATATTATATAATATGTAAATTAATACAAAACTATGAATGCGCCCGAACTGTGAAATAATACTTTCTTTTGCTAACACCAAACTTATGAACTTGAACTACATAAAAGAATGTAACGCATTACATTTTATAATCAATCGCTAAAAACGGGTGTGGGTACCACTTAGTATATAAAGCAATCGTTTTACAATATACGATATTAGTAACATCACTCTACTAGCAACATGTTCTCCAAAGTAAGACACTATACATTTCTAATATCAGTACAATATTTTTATTTCGTTTTTATAATTACAGATCCTCGCCATCTCCGCCTTAGTGGCCTGCGCATCTGCTGGTTTATTAGAGTATGGTCATGATGCTCATCATGCCAGTTCTTACTCATCCGTAAACCACCATGCCGCCCCTGTAGCTGCTTATCACGCTGCCCCAGTAGCCGCTTACCACGCCGCTCCAGTTGTCCACCATGCCCCAGTATACGCTCATTCCGCCCCAGTTGTTCACGCCGCCCCCGTATACAAGGCTGCCCACCACGAAGTATACGCTGATGCCCACCCACAATACTCTTTCAACTATGGAGTACATGACGGACACAGCGGTGATGTTAAGGACCAACATGAAGAACGTGATGGTGATGTAGTTAAGGGAGTGTACTCCGTTGTACAACCCGATGGTGTTACACGTACCGTGCACTACAGCGCTGACCACCACAACGGTTTCAACGCTGATGTATCCTACTCTGGCCAACCTAAAGCCGTAGTAGCTAAAGTTGTTGCCCCAGTGTACCAACACGCTCCAGTCTACCACCATTAAGTGATACCTTTGTCTATTTGTAAATAATGTAAATTTCTTCTTGTTGTTAATCGTTAAATATAACAATTATATTTCCAACTTTGTATTATGTTACGTAAAATTCTTTGTACCTGAGGAAGTTTCCAGTGACTATTATTATTATATATATATATATATATATATATATATATATATATACCCCACCGTGAAGGACTTGTACGAAAAAAGATTAACCCAAAAGATCAGAGAACAACCAATTCTGGACGAGGACGACGTGGAAACCAATTGGAAAAAAGTAAAATCACACATCGAGAAAGCCGCCAATGAAACACTAGGCAGAAGGAGTATAAACAAAAACCCAAAGAAACACAACACACCATGGTTCACGCCAGAAGTAAAACAAATGGCAAGAGAAAAACAAGAAACCTACCTGAGGTACCTAAATAACAGAACGCTGGAAAAGTGGCTACGTTACAGGGATACAAGGAACAGAGTACAAGCAGAAATACGAGGAATACAGACCGAATACTGCGAAACCTGCGGACGTGGGACATGATCTCTACGGCAGCCAAAAGAAGATATGGGGAATGATCCGTAGAAGAAAACGCGAAGTCAACGAATACGTAACAACAAAAACTATTCCGGAAGAGGTATGGATAAACCACTTTAAACAAATGTTCGAAGATGATAAGATACATCAGGAAGCGCCACCAACAGCAGAAACAACTACCCGTATCAACCAGAAACTGGTAGACAAATACATCAAGGAGCTAAAAAACAGGAAAGCTCCAGGTATCGACGAACTGAATAAAGAACTGATAAAATATGGAGGTAAACCACTAAGCGAACCACTGACTAGCCTTTACCAGAAGATCCTAAATGAAACAACCATACCAACTGACTGGAAGAAAAGCGTCACTGTCCCCATCTTCAAAAAAACGACAAAAAGCTACCAGCAAATCATTTGCAACATCATCTCAGAATGCATACCCATGTGAGAAGAATAACTGGCCTTCCGAAAGAGTCGGTCCACAACAGACGCCTTAATCGTCATCCGACAAATAGTAGATAAATCAATAGAATACGAGAAACTGGCGTATATGTGCTTCATAGATTTAACCAAAGCGTTCAACCGAGTGAGGCTAAATGACATTACAACTATATTGAGAAAGGGCAATACCTTGGAAGATATAGTTAGAACCGTTGAAAATATGAACACCAACGACTAGACTACTTGTTAAAACCAGCTTGTCCAAGGAATTGCCGATCTCAACAGGAATAAGACAGGGTGATTCACTAAGCCCGACACTCTTTAACCTAATTATGGACAAAATAATAGTACACATAAAAAACGCTGGGCATGGATTCAGAACTACTAAAGGAGAAATATCAATATGTCTTTTTGTCATTGCCTGGATATGTTTGTCCCATTGTAAATGACCGGTTATTGTATATAGACATATTTGTCTCCGATTTTCGTTTCTTTGTTCGTTACTGTCATAATTATTGATTTCTTCTCATTTTCTGTTAGAAACTTTAATGTATATCACTCTAATAAATTTTTAACCAATATTTGTTGTAAAGTTTTGAATATTTTAAAAATGAAAATTTGTGCAAAGAGGATATTCTGCTAATTATCAAAACCAGTAATTACCCATAATTTCTAGAAAATAGTACTATACTATTTCGGCATTACTGATAATGCAAATAGCATAGAATTTACAATATATTGTTAGCACATGTTTTGTATTATGCTTAGTGGCATAGAAGCATACACATTTTATCATATAGAACTGGTTTCTAAAGCATAATTTATTATTACCTTAACATTATGGATTTATGGTGGGTTTATATTCAAAGAATTTTTTGGAAAAATATTTATCATTATTTGGTTTCTTGTGACAAAATAAGTAATAGAACCCAGCTCAATGGCCGAGTGGTTAGATGCGTCGTCCATCTCGTACTGAGCATTGTAGAGCCTGAGTTCGATCTCCAGTAGGAAGCGAATTTACGCGAATAACCTTTCTCAGTATTACAGAGTGTTTCTGTGAAGTTAAGGTAAACACCGGGTGATTAAACTCCTCTGAGCTTCTCCCTTGACCGGCAGAAAAGCCTCACGGCGGATAACCCTATAAAGATAGATTTTTTTAATTAAGTAATAAAGTATTAATGATACTTTAGAAAGCTCAGGGACGATTTTATAATGTAGCAAGTCCTAACACTAACATACACATACCCTAATACACGGCAGAAGGACTCCTAATAATCGATAGCCAATAACTACTACTAGTATTAGATAAATCTTATATTGTAAGCAAAAACGGTTAAAAAAAATTCATATTTGTGTTGGTTTCTTATGTTTTATTTATTATTATAGGTCAATCATTATATAATTTTACATACGCGATATTTAGATTAGTTCATTCAAAAATGTGCTTTATCAATATTAATTTTTAATAAATAATTCATATTCCATTTAAGAGTAAATGTAGGTTTATACCTTTATTCTTAAATAGAATATGAATTATTTATGTAAAATTAATATTGATACCGCAAATTTTAGAATTAACTAATTTAAACATCGCCTCTATATATTATATAATATGTAAATTAATACAAAACTATGAATGCGTCCGAAGTGTGAAATAATACTTTCTTTTGCTAACACCAAACTTATGAACTTGAACTACATAAAAGAATGTAATGCATTACATTTTATAATCAATCGCTAAAAACGGGTGTGGGTACCACTTAGTATATAAAGCGATCGTTTTACAATATACGGTATTAGTAACATCACTCTACTAGCAACATGTTCTCCAAAGTAAGACAGTATAAATTTCTAATATCACTACAATATTTTTATTTCGTTTTTATAATTACAGATCCTCGCAATCTCCGCCTTAGTGGCCTGCACATCTGCTGGTTTATTAGAGTATGGTCATGATGCTCATCATGCCAGTTCTTACTCATCCGTAAGCCACCATGCCGCCCCTGTAGCTGCTTACCACGCTGCCCCAGTAGCCGCTTACCACGCCGCTCCAGTTGTCCACCATGCCCCAGTATACGCTCATGCCGCCCCAGTTGTACATGCCGCCCCCGTATACAAGGCTGCCCACCACGAAGTATACGCTGATGCCCACCCACAATACTCTTTCAACTATGGAGTACATGACGGACACAGCGGTGATGTTAAGGACCAACACGAAGAACGCGATGGTGATGTAGTTAAGGGAGTGTACTCCGTTGTACAACCCGATGGTGTTACCCGTACCGTGCACTACAGCGCTGACCACCACAATGGTTTCAACGCTGATGTATCTTACTCAGGACAACCTAAAGCCGTAGTAGCTAAGGTTGTAGCACCGGTCTACCAACACGCTCCAGTCTACCACCATTAAGTGGATACCTTTATCTATTTGTAAATAATGTTAAATCTTCTTCTTGTTTCTTTGTAAATATACAACTATATTTCCAATTGTGTAGTATGCTACCTACATTTCTTTTTACTTTACTTTTTAAGTTTTCAGAAAATATTTAATACATAAAACTACAATTAAGAGCCATTCACAATAAGAGCGGTAGGGGTATGCTATGTTTTGCATGTATATA
Source organism: Lordithon lunulatus (assembly GCA_963942505.1). NCBI lineage: Eukaryota > Metazoa > Arthropoda > Insecta > Coleoptera > Staphylinidae > Lordithon > Lordithon lunulatus. Next base: position 14,514,551 of record OZ012667.1, on the reverse strand, counting down.
TAAATCCAGACGTTCAGAATTACGCAGTAATGATGCGATATAATTATGATATAGGTAATTACCCATGTTTTGTTACAGTTTTGCCGCGCTGCTATAATCGTCTGTATTTTTATACATGTAAAATTTCGCTTACAGCTACGTTATCATTTCCACGCTTATTGTGAATTGCCCGTTATAATATGTCTACTTCAGCTTCTTTATTTTGTGTCACACAAATTCGATGCTTATATTATATATATATATATATATATATATATATATATATATATATATATATATAAATATATATGTTTCTGTGTGTTATACAGCAGCAAATTGTGTTTGGCCATCTACCATCTATCATTTGTAGATATTATTTCATTTTGTTATTATTATTCATTTGTACATATATACGTTACGTTTCTGTGTAAAGGACCATTCACAATAAGCATGGTAGGGGTATCGTAGCGGTAAGCGAAATGGCACACTTGTATAAAAATGCGGGTGTTTACAGCAGCGCAGTAAAACTATGACAGGACATGGGTAATTATTTCTACCATATCGCATAGCATTACTGCCAAATTAAAACATCTGATTTAGTATAGCCATGCAAAACATTGCTTACCGCTACCTTACAACTACCGCACTTATTGTATAGCCCATAAGACCGCCTTGAATATGCCTCAACATTCAGATGCAAACAAGGAAATCGGGTAGAGGAACCGATAAACACTATTTTTTTTTATAGTGTTCAATCTGAACTTGTTGCATTAGTAAAATAAAAATATATACTCATAAACGATGTAATAAAACCTCAATGTTTGTGATTCATTCATATAAAGCAGGGGTGGCCAAAGCGGCGACCGGAAAACTATTCCGAATCGCCCGCCTGTCCTGATATGTTCACATATTACATATTGTTTTATTAATATTTTATTAATAATGATAATAATAACTAATTAGTCTGTAATAAGAAATAATTATTTTTTCTTAATAAAATAACTTAATAGAGATTAGTATTACCTATGTTTATTTAAAATTGAAGCTTATTGGCTTTAAACTACTACTTTTCTTATGATCACTATTATGTGATCATAAGAAAAGTAGTAGTTTACTATGTTGGTAGACCGCCACCTATAATTTAATAAACAGGTCGCCCCAAGATATCAAAAGTTTGGTCACCTCTGATATAAAGTGTGCTTTTTTAGAATGTATTGAGCAACAGCCAATTTTACAGCTGAGAGCTAATCTGCACTCAATTTGGTTAGCCATTTCACCAAGAAGACTTACATCAGAACATCGCTTGCCAATTGTGCAAATTTATTTCGAAAAAGTGGTACAGTTCGCGAAACTTAACGTGCGCTACGTCCATTTTACGGTTGACGTAAGCGTCGATCCGAACAATTAATTCGAATAATTATGGATCGTTTTCGCACCACGTATTCTCTAATTAATAATGCGCATCCACCAAAGAAGCTGGAGAGTAGTATTGAAGACTCGAATGAATCGAATCGCCATCGTGCACGACCATTAGAACTATGACGATAGACACAGTTCCAATTCCGTTTCATGGAAGATTTTGGGGAAAGATCTTGTGTTTATGAGCTTTCAAGATTCATTTCTGAGGAGGTATATGAAGTCATTTAGTTACGCCGATAAACTAGATAGGAAGGACGATTTGAAAACCAAATTATTACTGATATACGGCCCAGCTGTTCGTAAAAATGGTCGACCAATGGACTTCCAGCTGGAGCTTACTTTGAGCCAGCAGCGGCGTCCATATACCCGAAATTATCTTTAAACATTATTTTATTTATATTTACTGCGTCGAATGTATAGGATATATCTCTAGAACAGAGATGCATTTTCTTATCCTCTTCAATATTTGCCCATAAGTTGCCTCAAGATGAATAACACATCCACTGTGCCTCTTCCTTATCTGAACCTGATTTGCTCTTCATTCAGAGCTTATATTTTTCTTCACATACTAACTATTTGTATTTGCATTAAAGCACACTTCTGTTAATTTCCACTTTGTCGAATTATTCGTGTAGCTGAATTGTTAGAGTGGAGTTTCGGTAGAGTTTGATAATTAGGTTTGTATATATGTGGTCAATTCTAGCATGCTTTACTACCTGCTGTTGTGTCTATACTTCCACCATTTCAGGCCTCTTTGAAACCGTTGAATGCTAGCCATAAGAGTTAACAAAAATTACACTTTACTTGCATCGAATGTATATTTGTGAAGAAAAAGAAAGACCTAGACAATATATTTAATTTTTAGACTCGATACATAAACAACTTCAAACTTGTTTATGTATGGAGTCTAAATTAGTCATCATCAGCCATTTTTCTAAGGAATTACATTCCTACAACTACCATTCGTAGGTTGCATGTTATATGCAACCTACAGCTTATTTCAGATTATCCGAGCCCTGATGAAGTAGCTGTTATAGCTACGACATATTGGCAAAAAAGGAAATAAAGTTTACTTGAACTAAATAGCGTTTTATTGCTGTACCACCCTAATAAGCTAGGACCATCGGTTTCTATTTTGAATTATAATTATACAACAAAATCAATATTTAATAAAAAATAAAGATATTGAAAAATCGCCTCTAATAAATTATATTATATAAATAACGTGGCACAAACTTGCAAATTCATCGTACTGTGAAATAATACTTCCTTTTACTAACACCAAAACTCATGAACTTGAACTAGATAAAGGAGCGAACACTTTCAATTTTTAAGTCTATCATATAAAACGGGCGTGGATTCCATTCCAGTATATAAGGCTACTCGTCTCGAAATAAATAGTATTAGTAACATCACTTTGCTAACAACATGTTCTCTAAAGTAAGCAAATATATAAATTAATCTGGTGTACATTATTTAGTTTATTAATTAAATTATTCTATATTTTACACATTATTTATTACTCAGATATTATTATTTATTTATTTCTTTATACAATTACAATTCCTCAAATATAATGCTAATATCTTTAAAGCCCATATGACATTATCTAGTTTCCTATATCGTTTTATATATAAGAATTTATTTATTAAACTGTATAACTATTTCTAAATGAAAAATTAACATTGTGTATTACGGTGTTGTTATTGTTATAAGTCAATTTATTATTATTCCGCCTGTATATCATTTTCTACATGTAGTTTGTGTCGATATAAGAAACTAGATAATGTCATACGGGCTTAAAGAGGTAAAATATAAAATTATTATACAATTTATAATTACAGATCCTTGCTATCTCCGCCTTAGTGGCTTGTGCATCAGCTGGTGTATTCGAGCTTGGACATGAAGCCCACCATGCCAGTTCTTACTCATCCATAAGCCACCATGCCGCCCCAGTGGCTGCTTACCACGCTGCCCCTGTTGCTGCTTACCACGCTGCTCCAGTTGCCGCCTACCACGCCGCCCCAGTTGTCCACCATGCGCCAGTATACGCTCATGCCGCCCCAGTAGTCCACGCCGCCCCCGTATACAAGGCTGCCCACCATGAAGTATACGCTGATGCCCACCCACAATACTCATTCAACTACGGAGTACATGACGGACACAGCGGTGATGTTAAGGACCAACATGAAGAACGTGATGGTGATGTAGTTAAGGGAGTGTACTCCGTTGTACAACCCGATGGTGTCACCCGTACCGTGCACTACAGCGCTGACCACCACAACGGTTTCAACGCTGATGTATCTTACTCTGGACAACCGAAAGCCGTAGTAGCTAAAGTTGTTGCCCCAGTATACCAACACGCTCCAGTCTACCATCATTAAGTTAGCACCTGTGTCTATATGTAAATAATGTTAAATATTCTTCTTGTTTTTATGTAAATATAACATTTATATTTGCAATTTTGTGTTACAATTTTTCATAAACACTAACATATTATCCCTATATCCAAAGATATTTCGAAATATTGTACTAGTTCATGATCTTAATCACGTCGCCTTCAAACTAAAAATTAAATTCCTTATACTCAACAACATATGGAGTAAAACAGGTTAGATGGAAAAAAACATGCTACATATTACATTTTATATTATTATACATTTCTTTTTTTTCATTATATAAGATGGAACTACTTCCAGGATTCTTAAAGTGAGGAAATAGGGACGAAAATCCACCACAGGGAAACATCTGTATAATGAAAAAAAAAAAACATATAATAATAATATAAAATGATTACTTCACACTACTACTTGGTTTCTGAAGAATCTGTTAGGGCTCGAAAGGTCGACACCGAGGGCAGTGCTGTTGCAGGAGACAGGTCGTATGAGTATGTGGTGGGAGTCGTGTGTGAGGGTTGTGAAGTTTGAGGAAAGATTGCAGGATTTGGGCGAGGAAAGACTAGTACGGGAAGTATGGATAAGGTGTAAGAGTAGAACAGAAAGCAGATGGAGGAAGGATAGAAAAAGGTTGTATGAAAGAGTGGGTATGTCTGAGGTGTGGGTATAGGAGAAGCTGAGAGAAAGGGGTAACCTAGGAACTGAGATAAGGGAGAGACTGAGGGATATTGAGTGGCAAGAAAGGCAAGTGAGAATAGCTGAAAGCTCATACAACCCTGGCTACGTGGAATGGCAAGTGCAGGGGAAATTTCCGAGCTACTTAGCCAGGGGAGAGTGGAGCAGATAGGAGAAAGTATGCATGGCAAGAGCGAGGTGTGGGTCAGAAGAGCGAGGAAGAAAAGTTTGGATGGGGCTGGGGTACACCGCGTATGCGCTGTGTAGGAAGGGGAGTGACACGTGGTGGCACCTTAGCAAAGAATGTGAGGGAGTGGAAGCAGCGTGGATGGGAGAGTGCAAAAAGCTGAACGAATGGTTAGGAGAGGATGGGAAAGGCGTGAAAATCTGCAGGAGGCTGACGTGGGAAAGGAAATTGGCGAGTGCAGAGGGGGTTTAGTTTATTTTAGTGGGTAGAAAATGTTAATTTGTATTCCTTTTTTAGTTCTTTCTGTGAAAGTATTGTTTTTTTTTTTGCGGCTGGAATTTGTAAAGGGAAGGGTTGGGCTGATATGCCAAATAAAGGTCTTTTTTTTATTACTTCACAAAAAATATAATAATTTTCCGTCTCGTACAGAGCATTGGGGAGCCTGAGTTCGATCCCGAGCGGGGAACGACTTTTCGCGAGTTACCTTTCACAGTTTTTCAGAGGTTTTCTGTGAAGTTAAAGTAAATACCGGGTGACTAAACTCCTCTGAGCTTCTTTCTTGGCCGGCGGAAAAGCCTCACGGCTTATAGCCCTATAAAGATTGTTTTTATAATAACTTTATAGGTAGATATTGTCAATCTAAGTGCTATGCCATTTGGTTCGTTAGAAACAAAAAAAATATGGAAAATCTGAATAATTATTACTGATTATTTGTATTGTAACACTACATGAAAATATTACTAAAGTGCAATCTTCTTAATGCGCCATCTCGTTGCAAAAGTTGGCGACCCATGTGACTACAGTCTTCGACACTGCCGATTGTCTATTGAAGTGCACCCCAGTCATTTTCTCATATCGTTCAGCCATGAATTTTGACATCTTCAGACGGATCTGTTTCGTTGTATTTTTGCTTCGATGATAAGTTTTATAATTTCGTATAGTTATCCTCACGTGCCCCAAGTACCGGATCTTTCTATCGTTAACTGTGAGCAGTCTCCTTTCTCATGCGGTGAAGGACTTCGATCTTAGTGATCCTTGGTACCCATGATAATCGCAGTATATGTCGGTATAATTTGAATGCTTCAGTCCTTTTCTCGATGGACTGGTCTATAGTCCTGCTTTTACACCTGTATAGTAGTACTAGGAACACAACATCACAAAATTCTAGTTCTTACTCATAAGTTTAGCTCGGGCCTGATAAAGTGTAATTTCATATAAGTACCTTGGTACCATAGTAAGTCAACAGTGTAATAAAAGAAGTGAAATCACGAATAGAACAAGTCAGGAAAACCTTCGTAGACATGGCTTATTCATATCTACTAAGGTTTTCCTGACTTGTTCGATTCGTGATTTCATTTCATTCTTAATATCACATTGTTGGCATTATTTTTATTGTTGTACCAAGGTACTTATATGAAATTACTTGTTGGACGATGTTTCGTTTATTCTTATAGATGATATTCCTTTCGCAATTTGGAAAATAATATTCATTTGGTTAGTTGGAAATGTTGGATTTCCTGAAAATAATTTAAATAAAATTTAGAATGAAATATTACATAGATAGATAGATAGATAGATAAATTTATTAAGTAACATTATCATTACATGTAGTAGTTCCTATATATATAATTATACATCATATTTGTATATTATAACAATATACTTGATTACTTAATATTAATTATCATAGTTGTGTTGACCCGAGATCTTTCTGCCCATAAAGATATAGGAGTGCATTTGATTATAAATCTATCAAATGTTTGAACACACGCTTCATAATTATTTTTATTTTTGATATAATACAAAAAATATTCAAATACCAGATGATCACAATCAAAACTCTCTATAATTCTCAAGAAATGGACGCCACAAAATAACTACTGAGGTATCCGTATAAAACGTATAGCATCATAGTATTATTTCAGAAAATGTCACTAACTATTGATTTCCATTTTTTGTTAGTATTTATTGAATTTCAAATTGTATATAAAATATTCGCAACTAAGTACAATATGCAACCGAGAACTACGTTTAAGATCGTCTTAATTCTCGAAAAAACAATTATTATATACCGTGTATAATTTTAAAATTAACTTTAGTTGGTACGCAAAAGACTTTATTATATAATCTCTAAATAGAACGTGGAACATATATTCAGAACCAATCATGAAGTGCACATTTCATCTCGCGATATTAAGCCACAGAATATATTAAAATATGAACTCAATAATAAAGACAACCCATATATTATTTCATCATGTATCGTTTAAACGCAATAAATTACATCAGTGTTACAATAAAGACTCGTAAAGATTTCGTAAATGCCTGTGTGCGGCCGGTGAGTCGCATGTTGTTCAGTACTAATGTAGGTGGACGTTTTAAATTTAATCGATCACATTAATTCAAACCGATCAGTGGCCTAGTCTAGAGACAATATTATTTACATAAAAATTATTTCTTTGAAATTATGTAACGCTATTACTCTACATATTTAAAATATCAAATATCTTTATAAAAAAAGTCGGGTTTTTCTATTATTTATTTTGAAATAAGACATAGAACAAACTAGTAAATTATATTTTTGAAACTTCTATCTTTATAACTATCAGCCCTAGGGCTTTTCTATAAAGTTAAGGGAGAAACTCAGAGGAGCGTAATCGTCCGGTATTTAACTTAACTTCACAGAAAACCTCTGAAATACTGAGAAAGGTGATTTTTTTATTTCAGCACAAACTGACCTTCATAAATAAAAATAGCCTAGACGTTGGAGTCTCATAATTAATTACTTATTTGTTTATTGAATTAAAGAATCTTAGGTGCTAGGATTTACGAGAAATTTAAATATCGATTTATTTATACTGACGGTCCATTAAATGTCGCTACATATTAACGCCCAGTTTCTCCAACGAATCTTAACTAGTTAAGACTGCGTTGCACCATACAAAAATCGGATCTTAAAACGATAAGACGGTCTTACATTGTAAGACTAAGTAAGATCTACATATGTTTGGTGCAACAGAATAAAAATTTCAGACGTGGTTATATATAAGACGGTCTTAAAGCATTGCACCAAACAAAAATCGGATCTTAAAACTAGGACTAAGTAAGATCTACATATGTTTGGTGCAACAGAATAAAAATTGCAGAGGTGGTTATATATAAGACGAGTTTATATAAGACGAGCTTTAAGATTCGTTGGAGAAACCGGGCGTTAGATGTTTTTCCTTACTCTTCTATCAAATACTATGATAGTGATAGTAATAGTAATTTAATATATGTTATTAAATATAATTATTGAATTTGTGAATATATTTAAATGTTATTATATGAAATATAACGCATTAAAACTAAACGAATGGCTTATTTGTGCCCGGTTTCTCCAACGAATCTTAACTAGTTTAAGACCGTCTTAATAATAAGATAGTATTAAAGCACCAAACAAAAATCGGATCTTAAAACGATAAGACGGCCTTACATTGTAAGACTAAGTAAGATCTACATATGTTTGGTGCAACCGAATAAAAATTTAACACGTGGTTATATATAAGACGAGTTTATATAAGACGAGCTTATATAAGATGAGCTTATATAAGACGAGCTTATATAAGACGAGCTTTAAGATTCGTTGGAGAAACCGGGCGTTAGACATTTGCACAGCTAGATTGTGCGTTCCGACTACTATGAGACGTATATAAATTAGCATCCAATCATATATAAGTTTGGTTATATTTACCAATTTGGATATAGGTGCGAACAAAAAGACATCACGACATATATAGATTGATGTAATATTATTAAGCTGTTAAATACAATATAAAAAGCTATTCAGCAATTATCGTTCCTACTATTGAGCAATAATTTAAAAATGCAATACTTATCGTTCCTACTATTGAGCAATAATTTAAAAATGCAATACAAAAGAACGAATTTGTATAAGCGAACAAATTAATACTTCCTTTTATCGACACCGAATTTATTGAACTTGAACTACATAGGTGAATGTAACACTTTCGATTTTTTACATGCGTATAATACGTTGGGCGTGGATTGCATTGAGTATATAAAGATACGCGTTTGTAAAACAGACAATATTAGTAACAGCACATTACTAGCAATATGTTCTCCAAAGTAAATTGATTGCAATTGTACAAATAAGGACATTTTTAATTAATTATATTAATAATTATAGATTCTCGCCATCTCCGCCTTAGTGGCTTGCGCATCCGCTGGTGTATTCGAGCTTGGTCATGATGCCCACCATGTCAGCTCATACTCCTCCGTAAGCCACCATGCCGCCCCCGTTGCTGCTTACCATGCGGCCCCAGTTGCTGCATACCACGCTGCCCCAGTAGCCGCCTACCACGCCGCCCCAGTTGTCCACCATGCCCCAGTAAACGCTCATGCCGCCCCTGTTGTACACGCCGCCCCCGTCTACAAAGCTGTCCACCAGGAAGTATACGCCGATGCCCACCCACAATACTCTTTCAACTACGGAGTACATGACGGACACACTGGTGATGTTAAGGACCAACATGAAGAACGCGATGGTGATGTAGTAAAGGGAGCATACTCCGTTGTACAACCCGATGGTGTCACCCGTACCGTGCAATACAGCGCTGACCACCACAACGGTTTCAACGCCGAGGTATCCTACTCCGGACAGCCCAAAGCTGTAGTAGCTAAAGTTGTTGCCCCAGTTTACCAACACGCTCCAGTCTACCACCATTAAATTAAAATGCCAATGTACTTGTAAATAATTATTATTTCTTATTATTTGTTAATATAATATTTATATTTTCAATTCTATGCATTTTGTATTTATACCCATTTAAAAATGTATGTAATTAGTAATAGTAATGGAACCAGTTGGAACGAATTTAGCTATTTCCACAGCTAAATTTAGGTAGGTTGATAGCCTTCTTCCTATTAGGTGGTTGATCAAATTTAACAATATCGAGATAGATATTTCTATTGTAAGGTAGTATACTAATAAGGTTTCAACACGTACAGTCTGTAGTTATCATGGATAAACCATTGCGTTTCTTTATAAATAACATGCATAACCCAGCTCTGTGGCATAGTGGTTAGAGGCACCGTCCATTTCGTGGCGAGCACTTGGGACGTAATATATGGGTGAAATTTCGGGAATCGCCTTTTACTTTTTAGGTTTTCTCTGTAAGTAAATTGGGGTGATTCATTTGAGCTTCTCCCTTCACTAGCGGAAAAGCCCTCAGGGTTATAGCTATACAGACCGAGGTGCTTTTGTAACATACATAAACGTAAAATAGTTTTATGATATTTATGAACCGCACTAAAGCCATAGTTGACCGATATATTTTCGTCAAACACCCCCACACCGCCACTAGTCTACAAAGAGAAAAAATGGCGGATATTATTTATGTACGAAATTTATTTAGAGGCTGTTCTGATACGCAGATCTTAATATCTATGGAATGTGAAAAAACGGCTAACCCACAGAAATATAAACAAAATTAAAGCATACTTAATTTTTCCTATTTAAAGTGGTTTGTATTATTATTATTATTATAAGATTCTAGTTCACAAGCAGCGTTTCGGATCATCCTTTACTTATCCATATAAGATAATAGTGACAACTTTTTACGTTTACATAATTAATTATATATAAATTTAATTTTAAATAATAAAAAACTCAGAGCCCTTAACTTTACAGGCTTATGAAATGTGTTTGGCGAAAATTTGCTCCCAATGGAGAACTATCGCTGCGCAATTGGCAGTACAAGACGTACTGCTCCTTTACCTACTACTTCACAGAGTTGAGCATTAATTAAATATAGTGTGAACAAATTTCATCTATTATATACAATAAATAACATTAATCAATCGGATTAATAGAACAAGACCTATGGAAAGGAGAAGAATGTTAAACTTAGCGTACCAGAATAGGCACCACGGTTATGGTAACGAATCCCGTACTTTGGTTAGGAGGGTGTCGAGCTGAGATGACGTGAAATTTGTATGTACAATAAATAACATAAACCGAATTAATAGAATAAAACCTATGGAAGAAAAAAATAATGGAATTATACGAAAAAAAAACAACAATCATTTGATGTGTAAAACACCTGGGGTTCGTTGCCACCACCTCAGAATTGAGGAAACTCGTAAAAGTTTAAAAATGTTTATTGTACAATGGTAACAACTATTTAAAGTGAGGGCTAACTCTTGTAGCATAGCTATGTTGGCTGGTTGTGTTGTATTCGGAGAGTTCGTATGGATGAATGTTGTAAAATGAATGATTGAGAGCTGCGAGTACGGTGTCCTATACCTATTACCTATTACTTGAAGGGCGATAATAGGTTAGGGTTAAAGAGTTAATGAGGTTGTTAATGTAAATACCCGTTCGATCGCGAATGGGTATGTAAATGCGTCACCTCCTTCATTGGTGCATCATTCGTAGATTTGTGTTACTTAACGATGTCAACCGATCGTCCATAGGAATAATCGGACGCCAATTAAGTTTGTACACAACTAAGTTTATGCGAATATTCATTAACGAATTTAATTGTCATAACAATACAGGTGTTTGTCTATCTTTAAATATTTCTATAATTAAAGATTAAGTAACAGAACAGGCACCTTGGTTGTGGTAACGAAACTAGCAATTTACAGACATCGTCATAGTCACGATGAGGTCAACTAATATTTGTTATAATGTCGCAGCTGTTACGAGGGATTGTATTAATTTAGTTTTAAATGCCGCTTAATTTAATTATAATAATAAAAGCAAGTTAAAATAAAACAAGTTTATCCAATCTAGGAATTTCGCCACTTAAAACTTACATTAAATAATTAACCTTATAGCTTCTATATCTACAGGGTGATCTACTAGCTTTATGACAAACTCTGACAGGTGCAAGCGCATGTGATTCTAAAAAAAAATAGTTCAAATTCGATTTAGTTAGTGAGTTATAGTACTTTTTATAAAATATGTTACAGATATATTAGCGAGAGTCGATCTTTATTAAGGCCATCCGCCAGAAGCTATTCTACCAGTTCATATTATTCTTTAATGTTTCAAAAATAAATTCTACTAGTTAGTTTTAATAGAAAAATATCGAGTTACAAGTGTATATAATAATATTTCTATTATTATTATATACCCGTGTAACTCGTTATTTCTCTTTTAAAACTATAAAGTAAAATTAAAAATGAATTAGTAAATTCTATATAATAATAATAATAGTAATAGCTTTCTTATACGTTACAACTTGAGCTAGAAAGGCAAAAAAGTATAATGTATCGTTATACGTTTTGGAGGTGATTTCTTGGAAATGCCACCGCATCCATAAAACAATAATAATAATAATAATAATAATAATAATAGCTTTATTATCCGTTACAACTTGCGTTAAAAAGGCAAAAAGTCGATATAAGTTTTGAAGGTGATGCCGCTGCATCCATAAGACAATTAAGGAGCAATTTAATTTGCAATTAATCATGTTCAGGTAATAAAATAATACAATACGAAATACGAAGCTTCTCCAAGAAACGATACTTTAATTCTTTTTGTCGACACTAAATTTAATGAACTTGAACTACATAGGCGAATGTAAAACTTTCAATTTTTTTACTCACCTATTATTTCATATAATGGGCGTGGACGGCATCGACTATATAAAGATACGCGTTCTGGAAATAGACAATATTAGTAACAATACATTACTAGCAACATGTTCGCAAAAGTAAGTTATCCACAATTACTTTAACAAGTACATTATTTAATTCTTCGATTTTAATACTTATAGATTCTCGCCATCACCGCCTTAGTGGCATACGCATCCGCTGGAGTGATCGAGCTTGGTCATGATGTCCACCATGCCAGCTCATACTCCTCCGTAAGCCACCACGCCGCCCCCGTTGCTGCGTACCACGCTGCTCCAGTAGCTGCATACCATGCCGCTCCAGTAGCTGCCTACCATGCCGCTCCAGTTGTCCACCACGCCGCCCCAGTTGTCCACCATGCCCCAGTATACGCTCATGCCGCCCCAGTAGTCCACGCCGCCCCAGTCTACAAGGCCGCTCACCACGAAGTATACGCTGATTCCCACCCACAATACGCTTTCAACTACGGAGTACATGACGGACACTCCGGTGATGTCAAGGACCAACACGAAGAACGTGATGGTGATGTAGTAAAGGGAGAATACTCCGTTGTGCAACCCGATGGTGTCACCCGTACCGTTCACTACAGCGCTGATGACCACAACGGTTTCAACGCTGATGTATCCTACTCTGGACACGCTAAAGCTGTAGTAGCTAAAGTAGTTGCCCCAGTCTACCAACACGCTCCAGTCTACCACCATTAAATTGAAACCTCTATGTATTTGTAAATAATTGTTGTTTTGTGAATATAACATTTATATTTCCAATCTTGCTCAGTTTATAACTGTATATATTATTTTAATTTTTAAAAATTAAATCTTTGCTACAAACCCGGAAAAGGAGTATATGAAAATTTATGCACATTGGAATCCACAGGTAAAAAAACAGGTAGCAGAGGAAAAAAAAATGAGGGAAAAATATGAGACGAGATAGCTGCATGGGAAGGAGCAAAGCATCGGCCACATAGGAATATTAGGCAAGAAGAGAAGGTCAAAATAACTTGAAACTATTAATATGGAGGAGTGGGGAAACCATTACTAGTACCTACTAAAGGAAAACATAGAGGAATTCGACACCAACGACGTGTACGTGAAAACACTCGCATACGGAGTAATAAATGAAATAAACGAGATCTAAATAAAATAAATAAAGAAATCCCTGAATCAATCGAAAAAGGAGAAGGCTGCAGGACCAGAAAACATCCCAATTAACTAGTGAAGTACGGACTTCAAATATTTCTCGAGCTGATAAAAATGAATCTTTAATAAAATCCTACTAGAAAGAGACAACATTGAGGATGATTTCTTCTTCTTCTTCAGCCTTTTTCATCCATTCCTGGACATAGGCCTCTCCGTACGTCTTCCACATCTCCCGATCCTGTGCCTTGTGGAACCAGTCACTACCAACGGCTGCCTTTATATCGTCTAGCCACCTTCTCAGTGGACAGGGTGATTGGAGCATGGCATATATAAGCTCAATATACAACCAAGGGGACAAAAGACTATGAAAGAATTATAAAGGTATTAGCCTTACTAGCGCATTAGGAGGTTGTACGATTGGATACTAAAAACATATTGAAAACAGCATTGAAGAAATAGAACAAAATAAGCGGTTTTCAATATATTTGTTTTATAACAAGTCTTTTCACGCACCTACTATGTATCGACCTTGAGGAAGCCTTCGATGCAGTACCCGATAATAGCTTAAGAATATATAGAACTTATAGAAGATAGAACTTAATATTAATAGTGTAAAACGACGAGCTACCAGAAACACATATTAAGAGGCTAAAAGTTCAGTCAGAAAAGGAAACACATTTTCGCAGATGTTTTGCATAATAAAACAGCCCAGGCAGGGTTGCAGTCTATCGTCAACATTATTTAAGATCTATATATAGGAAGTATTAAGTAACTGCATAAGGAAAATCAAAGAAATGGGAATAAAAATGGATAAAAGAATATTGCTGGAATAGCTTGCTATTTGCGATAATAATAAGCGAGGAAGGGGATAATGCATACATAATTAATAATTGCATTACATAATTTCTTTAATTAATGAAAGAGAATGCGAAATAGGGGCTCAACACGAATATGACAAAAGAAGAATATAAAAAAATTGGAGGGCAGGGAAAAGAGGAAGACCTAGAATTGAAGTTAAAAGATATCAATAAAGGAAACGAATATAGATAATTTGGAACCATCATCTCTAAAGTGGGAACATCAAAAAAAGATATAGCAAACCGAGTGTGCCAAGGAAAGAAAGCTATACGTATACTAAATCCAGTATTGTGGTCCAAAGAAATGAAACTGAAAACGAAGTTGAGAATTTACAAAACTATCATAGAACCAATAACGACATATGGCGCCGAATGCTGGCAATGACATAGAAAGAAAGCAAGGATATAGAAACAGTAGAAATGGGTTTTCTAAGAAGAGCATACAGAAAATTCAAAATTGATTCAGTATATAATAAAGTCTTAAGAAGGAAGACGAAAAGAACAACCACGGATGACATAAAGACCCGAAAACTGAAATGGTACGGCCACGTACGAAGGAAGAGACGAGGAAGATGTCAAAAGAGGGCATTAGAATACAGGCTAGCAAGCAGACGCCATTGGATGGACGCTATTACGACAATAAGAAGCCAAAGAGGGAGAAGAGAGAGAGGTGGAAACGGAAATGTGAGATGCGGAAAAATTTATAGGATGATTAATATTGATGAAAAAGAAGCTAGCTATCAGGACACCAAGTGGACACGATACTATGCTACAAACTGCCAATAACAAGTTTCAAGAGTCTAAATTAATTTTCATGTATTATTATACATAATGATTTTCATTACGCATATAAAAGAAACGTCTTACATATTAAGATTTGGATTGGATCTACTCTGAAACTATCTTTAGGAAAAATAAAAGAACTTCAAACCTTAACAGACTGTGAGACGTGTTTATTGCCTCTGTGAAAATGTTACGTACATTTGTTATACTTTCAATATAATTATATATATATATATATATATATATATATATATATATATATATATATATATATAAAATTATGGTCGTTATTTAAGGTGTGTCAGTATTTGGATAACATAGTGTGTATTTAAGTCTGTCCTTTTCAAAATGTTGATTCATCATTTATCTTTTTGAAAATTTTACTTACAACATAAAACATTATTTCATTTCAGAAATATTGTGAAATTTGTGAGTACGTACTTCCTCATACTCCGAAATGTTTGTGCATGCGAAATCCTTCTATATTAGTTCAAAATTTATAATAGAAAAAGAAAATAATAGATTTTTATTACAAATGTTTATTAAAGGATGTTATACTAACATCGATATTTAGCTTTGCCAGCATCAATGTAAGAAACATCGATTTTTCGTTGTTTTTCACAGCCCTAGTGTCGGGTAGAGGTGATACAGTTACATGTTCCAATTTCTTTGACGGGTTCTGTGAATTTACTCATTCTGTGTTTTCAACAAGGCGCCATCCAGAATTTTATTATATTCCAATGTATGATATATAAATTCTAGTTTATTTAACAAATTAATAACGACTAGCAAATGTATACTAATAGTAATAATTGTATATTATAATAACAACAATTGTTGTTATATGTTGTAATTATTTTAATAAATAAAAACAATAAAATTAGACTTATTCTCAATTACAATAATTTTGTGTTTTCAGCAAGGCGCCTTCCAGAATTTTATTATATTCGAATGTATGATCTATAAATTCTAGTTTATTTAACAATACGCCTTCCAGAATTTTATTATATTCCAATGTTTGACCTATAAATTCTAGTTTATTTAACAAATCAATAACGAGTAGCAAGTGTATACCAATAGTAACAATTGTATATTATAATAACACCAATTGTTGTTATATGTTATAATTATTTTAATAAATAAAAACAATAAAATTAGCCGTATTCTCAATTACAATATGTAATCACAAACATGCGCTGAAACTATAGGATAAAACATATAAATAAGGCATCAACAAATACTTTGGGGATGATTACTTGGAATCGCCACTACATCCACAAGATAGTTAAGAGCAATATAATATACGTAGCGTCTTTCAGAAACGATAATATAATTCTTATTGTCGACACCAAATTTAATGAACTTGAACTACATAGGTGAATGTAACACTTTCAATTTTTTCCTCACCTATTATTCCATATGTTGGGCGTAGACGGCATCGACTATATAAAGATACGCGACTTAGCAATAGACAACATTAGTAACAACACTTTACTATCAACATGTTCTCCAAAGTAAGTTACCCACAATTATTTAAACAAGAACATTATTTAATTGTTCTATTTTAATACTTATAGATTCTCGCCATCACCGCCTTAGTGGCATACGCATCCGCTGGTGTGATCGAGCTTGGTCATGATGTTCACCATGCCAGCTCATACTCCTCCGTAAGCCACCACGCCGCCCCTGTTGCTGCGTACCACGCTGCTCCAGTAGCTGCATACCACGCCGCTCCAGTAGCTGCCTACCATGCCGCTCCAGTTGTCCACCACGCCGCCCCAGTTGTCCACCATGCCCCAGTATACGCTCATGCCGCCCCAGTAGTCCACGCCGCCCCAGTCTACAAGGCCGCTCACCACGAAGTATACGCTGATTCCCACCCACAATACGCTTTCAACTACGGAGTACATGACGGACACTCCGGTGATGTCAAGGACCAACACGAAGAACGTGATGGTGATGTAGTAAAGGGAGAATACTCCGTTGTGCAACCCGATGGTGTCACCCGTACCGTGCACTACAGCGCTGATGACCACAACGGTTTCAACGCTGATGTAACTTACTCTGGACACGCCAAAGCTGTAGTAGCTAAAGTAGTTGCCCCAGTCTACCAACACGCTCCAGTCTACCACCATTAAATTAAAATCACTATTTATATGTAAATAATTGTTGTTTTGTGAATATAACATTTATATTTCCAATCTTGTTCAGTTTATACCACCATATATTATTCTAATTTATACAGGGTCTAATCATTGAAGGTTAATAGTTAATATATACTACTAGATATTGAGTAAGGGGGAGACCGGCTCCAAGGTCACAAAAGATGAATTGAAGAAAGCAGGGGTATGAATGAAGAACGGAAAATTATCTGGACAGAATAATTACCTCGAGAATTCATAAATTTATTTGCGACATATATCAGAATTTTTTGAACACCCACAATAAGTATTCTCTGTGATCTACGACGCAGGAGATATACCCCTAGACTGGCTTACGTCAGCATTCGTTCTATACCCAAGAAACCATCAGCAAAATCATGCATCTGCATTCATGTTTTTATTTATGTTTATTAAAACAAAATAAAACTTATTCTATTTTATTGATTAATATTGATGACAACTAATAAAAAAATGCATCAAACAGACAGAAAAACTATAGGACATCAAGCTAGAAATAACAAAAAAAATCAGCTGTGGTGGCCCGAAGAAATAGGAAAATGGTACAAACAAAAAAGAAAGTTTACCAAACATGGCTACAAATACAGAAAACGGACAATACAAACATTTATGCATACTGGAATCGACAGGTAATAAAGCAAAATAAAATGTGGGGAAAATGCGAAGAAGTAGATGTATGCATGGGCATAAGCCATCGGAAACTTGGAAAATGATTAAGAACATTAGGTAGAAGGAAAAGGGCAAAATAACTTATAACTATTAACAAAAAAAGAGTGGGAACCTTTACTAGAGTCTACTAATGGAAAACAGAGAAATTCGACAATAACGACGTGTGTGTATGTAGAGACACACACATACGGAGAAATAAATGAAATGAATGAGATACAAATAAAAGAAATAAAGAAAGCTATGAAAGAATCGAAAAATACGAAGGCTGCAGGACCAGGAAACATCCCATTTGAAATAGTGAAGTACGGGCCCGGTATATTTCTCGGGCTGATAAAAACAATGTCTAATAAATACCTACTAGCAGGAAACAATTTTCCAGAAGATTGGAATATGGCATATATAAGCTAAATATACAAAAAAGTGGATAAAAGACGGTATAGGTAGCTTACTAGCGCATTGAGAAGGTTGTACCGTAGGATACTAAAAAAACGTATTCGATGCAACATGCACATATACATATATGTTTTGCAACAAGTAATATAAAAACGGAAAACCAGAAATCTTCCTACGCACCTACTATGTATCGATCTTCAGAAAGCCTTCGATACAGTACCCTGGAATCGATTTTTCAAAACAGTGACGATGATAGGACTCCATAGTGTAGAACGGTGTGCTATCAAAAACATATATAAAGAGACAAGAAGGTCAGTTAAGATAGGAAACATATATTCGCTACCTTTCCGCACAACAAAAGGGCTAAGGCCTGGTTGCTATCTATCGTCAACATTGTTTAAGATCTATATACAGGAAGTATTAAGTAACTGAAAAAATGGGAGAATATTGTTTGGTGAGTTTGATATTTGCGTATGACCTAGTGATATTAGCGAGCGACGAATGGGAGAACGAGTACATGCTAAGGAAATTAATGAAAAAGTATACTAAATGGGGTATACATGACTATGACTAGAACAGTAGATTTTCAAATAGGGGCGGGGGGAGAAAGACCTGAAATTGAAGTTAAGAGAGATCAAAAAAGGAAGCGAATATAGACATATTAAAACCATCATCTCGAAAGAAGGAACATCGAAAAATACATAGCAACCCGAGTATGACAAGAAAAGAAAGGTATACGTATGCTAAATCCAGTACTGCGGTCCAAAGAAATGAAACTGAACGCACACGTTGATAGTCTACAAAATCATCATACACCCGAAAACAACTTATGGCGCCGAATGCTGGCAAATGTTAAAGAAAGAAAGAAAGGATATAAAAATACAAGAAATGGTCTTTCTAAAAAGAGCATGTAGAATATAAAATAAAATATATGATAAATTTTGGTGGACTGTATGGTTTAATCCTCGGTCCCATAATTTTTATAATATATATCTTGAAAATTGCATGGCAAAGTCACTCATGTATGAAGATTATAAATTCACCAAGGTAAATTCCATACATAAGTATCCTATAAGACAAACTGGCCCACTGTACTTGCCACGCTGCCGACTGAAACTATATAGAAATTCACCTACAAAGCTGGTGCTCCTTATATTTAACAAGCTATATGATTATTGCCATATACATACATTAATATTTATTGAAAGAGAAGCTACCAGTCAGGAGACAAAGTGTACAAGTTATTATCCTACAATCTATCGATAACAAGTTTTGGAGTTAAATTTGTTATGTATTATTATACATAATTATCGATGACCTCTTGTATATATGTTTATATCTTATATGTATATATGTTACAATAAATATATTTTCTTCTCCATAAAAAAATGTTTTTTTTTACGAATTATACAAAAGAATCGTTTTTTAACTGGGTAATTTTTGTTATGATCTACCCCGAAACTATCTTTAGGAAAATTCAGAGCACTTCTAGCCAAATATTCATTTAAGGAGTAGAACGAATTCTGTAATGAAAATGTATTAATATATATATTTGAAGATCGGGTAAGATGTTAACTTTAGTGCCAGTCTTAATTTGTTATACAATTTGATGCCCATATTTACAATAGATCTTGCTTGCAATGCAGTAGTATGCCTCTCGACTGCCAGGACATACTCATTCCATGTACTATATTGGTGGAAGTTCGATAGCTTTTTAAACTCTTGTATGTTCTTCTTAGTGTATCATAACATATTGTATATGTATATACACGGAAAAGTCAGCATTTGCTTGTTTGCACAAGTCACTCTATAGGATATAGTTGACTGTATATTAAAAATGAGTCTTTTGCAATATGAAAATTCTCACCGTCTCTGATATAATAACAACAACATTTCTCGTTATGTGTTGTATGTATTTTAATAAATAAAAATTGTATATACCAATAATATTAGCCTTATTCTCCATTACAATAATTACAAACTTGCGTTTCACATAACTAAAATACTAAATAAGGCTAAAACGTCGAAACAAGGCATCAACAAATATTTGGGGGATGATTAATTCTAATCGCCGCTGCATCCATAAGAAAATTAGGAACATTATAATATACGTAGCGCCTCTCAGAAACGATAATATAATTCTTATTGTCGACACCAAATTTAATGAACTTGAACTACATAGGTGAATGTAACACTTTCAATTTTTTACTCACCTATTATTCCATATGTTGGGCGTAGACGGCATCGACTATATAAAGATACGCGTCTTAGAAATAGACAACATTAGTAACAACACTTTACTAGCAACATGTTCTCCAAAGTAAGTTACCCACAATTATTTAAACTAGTACATTATTTTAATTGTTCTATTTAATACGTATAGATTCTCGCCATCACCGCCTTAGTGGCATACGCATCCGCTGGTGTGATCGAGCTAGGTCATGATGTCCACCATGCCAGCTCATACTCCTCCGTAAGCCACCACGCCGCCCCTGTTGCTGCGTACCACGCTGCTCCAGTAGCTGCATACCACGCCGCTCCAGTAGCTGCCTACCATGCCGCTCCAGTTGTCCACCACGCCGCCCCAGTTGTCCACCATGCCCCAGTATACGCTCATGCCGCCCCAGTTGTCCACGCCGCCCCAGTCTACAAGGCCGCTCACCACGAAGTATACGCTGATTCCCACCCACAATACGCTTTCAACTACGGAGTACATGACGGACACTCCGGTGATGTTAAGGACCAACACGAAGAACGTGATGGTGATGTAGTAAAGGGAGAATACTCCGTTGTGCAACCCGATGGTGTCACCCGCACCGTGCACTACAGCGCTGATGACCACAACGGTTTCAACGCTGATGTAACTTACTCTGGACACGCCAAAGCTGTGGTAGCTAAAGTAGTTGCCCCAGTCTACCAACACGCTCCAGTCTACCATCATTAAATTATAACGCTATGTATTTGTAAATAATTGTTGTTTTGTAAATATAACATTTATATTTCCAGTCTTGCTCTGTTTATACCTCCATATATTATTTTAATTTATATAGGGTCTAATAATTGGATTAGCTAATGGATATTGAAGTTATATAATATTTTAAATGATTTAAATGAAGCATCTTTATTAAGTTAAAAGTTAAGTTAAAACTTAAGGGATACAAAAGAATATAACATGATGAATATATCACGTTTTATTCTTTTTTATCCCATTAGTTTTAACTTAACTTTAAACTTAAACCTCCAATTATTAGACTTGAAACCTATATTAGGCTGTCTTATTAGACATTCTAACTTATGGTTATATAAGCACTCGAGATATTGAGTGCATTCATCCCCACTAGCTGAGCTTAACTGACGAGATTTAAAAAGAACAAAATCTAGATATGTAGATTGCTGAGAGGTGGATTTACACTTATATATTAGATGCGATATGTTCTAGTCGAGAAATATGTCTCGAGTACATCTGTATTACAAAGCAGAAATACTAATAATATATTAGTTGTAATTACTAAATAAGCTCGAGAATTATGGAATAAGGAGAACGCAATTGAAATTATTTCAAACGTGCCTGCACAACAGAAAGCAACAAACAAAAAACGGCAACACCCTGAGCGATATAGAATTTCCCGAATATGGTCTACCTCAAGGAGGAGTGCTAGCACCAATTTTATATCTACTGTATATCAATGATATTACAAATCTACAACTTATAGGTAATTTGTATCTGAAGGCAGACGATACATGCATAGTGTATAGAGGTAAAACGTTTAACGAATTAGAACAGAAAATCAACAGCGACACAAAAAAACTGATGCATTGGTTCAAAATAAATACACTAACAATAAATGAAGCAAAAACAAAAATAATGACTATATCAAACAAAAATAAACCAAAAATAAATGTGAGCTTGAAAATAACATAGAAACAATATTGAAGATCAATTATATGGGTCTAAAAACTACATATTACCTAAAATGGGATCTACATATTAACAAATTAAAGTAAAATGTAGCAGCTACTATTGGAGCGATATATACAGCACAATATTTTCTCCCAGAAAATATGAAAAAGTCAATATATTATTCACTTTTCATCTCCAAACTCAGCTACATATGCAATATATAGGGCAATACAACCACAACAAATATAAATAAAATGCAAAGACAGCAAAACAAGTGCCTCAAATTGATTTACAATATGTCAATACTTACACCTACAAATATCATTTTCAAAAATACGAAGGAGAAAAAATAAAAGAAATCATATTACCAACCAAATTTACACATATCCACAAGATGAAAACAGGAATGATTAAGAGCAATATTACCTTAAATTACAACAAAAATATACACAACCACAACACCAGGAGAATGAGTCACATACGCACAATTAAAACAAGAACAAATATACTAAAAAGAAAGTCTACTGATGGATGACTTAGCACAATATAATAAACTGCCAAAATATGTGACTACATCATAAATAGAAGAGGAGAATAGCCGAATATTACTTTTAAAAAAATGACATATACATACGTTAACTTAATTAATTAACAGGCGGCCAGGACCCACTCCGGAGCAACCGCAGGGAAATTATTATTTTCAGTTCTTGTTTTACTAAATAGTATTTATGTATTTTTTATGTATATATATATATATATATATATATATATATATATACATATATATATATATATATATATATATATATATATATATATACATAAAAATATATATTAAATATTTAATCAAATTAAAAATAAAATAAAATTGTAAATTAAGAATTAGCATATTATCAATATCAATATTTTGTTCATTATATGGATTCCGTGGATGAAAATCCAACCATTATAGGTATGAATTTTTCTTCATCTTTGTCTTGTAGATGATGCGATTTGTTATTTATTTATTTGATTAATGTGGATGTTCTTGCGAAACGGATGTCTATCCACCTTTTGAGGGTCTTCCTGGCGGCTTGCCCTTCCCCACCGGATGATGGAGTATGCTTTCTTTAGTATGGTTCACAGAGTAGTCTTCAATGCTTGTATAGGTTTGCCCTAATACTAATATTATTTACAACTGATTCTATCCCATAATTGGATTCATTCCCAATTGCTGTTATGGCTACAATAGTTGGCTGAATGGTATCACGGCAATAAATATTTAGGCCGTAGAGTGAAAATTCTATACCAAAGAAGTAAGCTCTATGAAAACCCACAATTTTTAATTCTTGCCCTGAAATTGTGCCAATCCCAATAGGCCTAGCAATTTGTTTCAAAACAAAATTATATAAAAAAAACCTTAATTAGGCATAATCATCCTCCACCACGTGTCACTTGTCTACACAGCACTCACACGGTGTACCCGTGCCCCATTCACACCTTCCTTGTTCTTTCTTCCGTACCGCATCTCCCCTGCAAAAAGTGTATGAAACACAAGAATACGAGGAAAGAAGTACACTACACAAAACGTGAGAAGACAACATACATGAAATACTAACGAGGAATGGCATTGTATGGCAGGATGCAAGGAAAATGGCGAGCAATAGCAAGGACTGGAAGGAAAATACAATAGATTTAAAATACGCTTAAATAATCTCGACACCCGAAAGAGTATAAAGAGATTTTAAAAGATTATATATATATATATATATATATATATATATATATATATATATGTATATATTCAGAGAGAGAGAGAGAGACGTACTGGTCAGTTGTTATAATATGCACTTAAAATTTGTATTTATTTTATAACTATTAACTACTGCGGCTTAAGTATACACTGGAAGTGAACATGAATTTCTATTGGATAATAAATGGTTACTATAATTTATAGTTTGTTTTAATAATTAATAATTAATTTACATAATTTTTATGCAACTTGATGAAGAAAAGTCTTTAATAATTATCCCTATATATTTCAAACGAATTCACTATTAATTATAATTGCGACGGTTATATAACACCAATATAGTAACAATCGACTAAAATTCAAGAATGTGACTAGACTATATGAAATAATACCGGCTTTTAACCATCAAACAATATGAACTTGATCTAGATATATTAATACTTTCAATTTTTTACAAGTCCATCATTATCGATTGGGCGCGGGCCTGTTTCATATATAAAGCGGCTTGAAAGAATCCAAATCAGTATTAGAAACAACACAATACTAGCAGTATGTTCTCTAAAGTAAGTAAAATATTTACGAATATTTGTTACTAACTAATGTAGTTCGTATTAATATTTAATTAAATCCATAACTCAAAGAATTCGGTTAATTACAATAAATGAAATTGCGCTGGTCGAATATTCTAATAGTAATTTACATTATTAGTGCATGAAATTTCCCGAATAAGCGAATGAGTGCTGTATTAAGAACGAATTCGGGAAACGGCCTTATCGCAAAAATAATGTATGTTCTTTTTTGTACGAATAAATACTTAATATTTATTTAAAGTTATTTAAAGTTGTTGTGACAAATATGTTATGTCATACTACCAATTACATATAATTCAGTCTATATTTTCTTCAAAATTGTATTTATTCAGTACCATATCGTTAATTCTCAATGCTATATATATATATATATATATATATATATATATATATATATATATATATATATATTCATAACACAGTAGGTCCAACAATAAATAATTTGAATTCTAACTTTACTAACCTTAGTTACCTACAAAGCTTTGGGTAGATGTTACAATCCGGCACATAATTGTAATTTATGTGAAACTGAAATCCCTGAAGGTTTCATTATATGCCGTTTTCGTTTATCGTTGGGAAACTGTTCCGGGCTGAAAGAACAGCTCGGATCAGCTTCCGAGCGATAAACGAAAGCTTCTAATAAACGTAAGCATACTTTTGTACCGAATATTTTAGGGCGATTGTCTGATTCTATTTAATAATGTTCTTACATTGTTAAACAATATTACACAATATCTGATTCATGAAGTCATGTACAACATTCTATAAACCATAATAAATTCTTAATTTTTTTAATTTTTTTTTTAAATATTATCTACTGCAGTCATGAAAAAAATTATATAAACCATATTAATTTCGTTGTTGTATTATAGATTCTTGCCATCTCCGCCTTAGTGGCTTGCGCTTCCGCTGGAGTATTCGAGCTTGGACATGATGCCCACCATGCCAGCTCATACTCCTCCGTAAGCAACCATGCCGCCCCAGTTGCTGCCTACCACGCTGCTCCAGTAACTGCATACCATGCTGCCCCAGTAGCTGCATACCATGCCGCCCCAGTTGTCCACCATGCTGCCCCAGTTGTCCACCATGCCCCAGTATACGCTCATGCCGCCCCAGTCCTCAAGGCTGTGCACCATGAAGTATACGCTGATACCCACCCACAATACTCCTTCAACTACGGAGTACATGACGGACACTCCGGTGATGTCAAGGACCAACACGAACAACGTGACGGTGATGTAGTAAAGGGAGAATACTCCGTTGTCCAACCCGATGGTGTCACCCGTACTGTGCACTACAGCGCTGATGACCACAACGGTTTCAACGCTGATGTATCTTACTCTGGACAACCCAAAGCCGTAGTTGCCAAAGTTGTTGCCCCAGTATACCAACACGCTCCAGTCTACCACCATTAAATTAATATAACGTATTTATTAGCATTGTTCATTCGCCAAATTTGTTATTTGATAATATAACATTTATATTAGCAATTACGTTTATTTTACTATCTCACCCATGATTCCTATTACACTAAACTTTTGGTAAAATCATATGGTAAGAATAATGTTTTTTATTCAACAGATTAAGATACTCTGCATAGACAGAGATGACATTTAACAAACATATGTACCAGAAGCTCTTTCTTCTTGTTTTTACCCTGTCCGCACTAGACGTTGGCGATCATTTTGACCCATCTTATTTTATTGCTGGCAGTTTAGAACCAGATAAATAATGAATTATAAAAAATGCATATAGAAGATATACCATTCCATGGTCACTTCCTGTCGTAAAACTATTTAGTACAGTGACGTCATTAATAAGTTTTTTATCGGTTAGAATAAAATCACTTTCATGTTTCGTGTTTCCATTTGTACTCGCCCAAATCCATCTGCGCTGTTCTTTTTTGTAGAAAAAACTATTCATTAGATATATGTTTTTGCATTTTTAAGAAGTTTATTAGTCTTTCTCCCTGCTCATCCCGGTCCCCTATTCCATGGTTTCGTATAATACTGAGCATTGAAGAGCTATAGAACTCTCTCCAATACTCATATAACAACACCTCGGGGCGAATTTTCTCAGTTTTTTAGAGGTTTTTTTTTAAATAAAATTATGGTGATTAAACTCTTCTGAATTTCTCCGGGCGGAAAATTTTCACGGCTGATAGCTCTATATAGAGTTTTTTCTTCTTTAATAAATGATATATATATATATATATATATATATATATATATATAAATATATATATATAAATATATATATATATATTACATATGACATTTTGTTGATAAAATTCTGCTAAATTCTTGCTTTGAGGATTGCTATATTGAGATTTTTTTTCTAATTCCTGTTTTGGACCAAGAAATAAATTAAATATAAATTAAATAAAAAAATATTTACTGCTTATTGGCCATTGAAATTTAATATTAATATATTTCAAAACGAAGTATAATTACTCTACAACAACAATTTTTCAAGCAACCTTCTTGAGTCTCTACTTCTTGTTTAATCTTTTCTACCTATTAGTAACCAAATATTTAGTAGAATAGATAATTTTTACTTGATGAATATTGAGGGATTTTATCCTAGAGATGTTGGAAAGAGAACAGGAATACATTGATAATTATTAAAACCAGTTGATATTACCACTATAGAACTTTCTTATACAACATAATGTTCATAAGTAAACAAATAATAAGTTGAGGAATAATTTAGTTAAAAAAAACTGTATTGAACTCTTTAAAACCCAAAAATCTATTAAAATCGCTACATGGAACAATGGCTCAAGAAAGTAATGGACAGAATGCCAAGCAAGAAATGAATAAACTCATGGTAGATAAAATCATCAGCGAAATGCGATGACCGAGTTTATGATAAAGGATTATAGAGTCTGCCTCTCTAGAAATAATAATGACCAACACAAACATGGAGTGGGTATAGTAATTTTTATAGGAACTTGAATCATATGGAGTTCATATAAAATTCATATAAAGCCAATACTAATTTTCATTATAACAATAGCTCAATTTATATATATTACATAATTAAAGTTCTTCGTCCACCAAACTGAACTAAGTATTGGGCTCATGTAGAGCTTTAAATTATGCACAAATACCTACATTACTTACTGCAAATAGTTAAGAATGCATGTGTATTATTATGTGTCTGTTATGTTCATGTATGATATACTGACACTAAATGTATGCTAAGTATTTAATAAATACATCTCTATATCTATCTATTATGACAGTCACAATAATTCTAAATAAAGATATAATAAATAGCTACTTTATTAGCAAAAGGTAGCATATAACTAT
This sequence comes from Lordithon lunulatus, assembly GCA_963942505.1. NCBI lineage: Eukaryota > Metazoa > Arthropoda > Insecta > Coleoptera > Staphylinidae > Lordithon > Lordithon lunulatus. The sequence continues at coordinate 14,486,693 of OZ012667.1, read as the reverse complement.
ATAATTCATAGTTACATAGGAACCTTGTTTTATACATACGTTAAACATAAATAATAACTATTTTAAATCAAATTAACATTAATTTTCTGTATAGTTTATTCATTGAGACACCAAACAAACCCCAGTATAGAGAGAGAAAACAGTTTTCCCCTTATCAAACTAGATACAAGTAATGTAGACATTAAACATGCCCAAATTTGTTGTATCCAAATATCGTAGCATTCATGAGGATTTTATTTATTTATTTTCTGCAAAGTGTGTGGCAGAGGAATACAGTTGTTCCTGACTGCGTTCATGGTTTTATAATGTATCTTAATATTTTACTATTGTGAATATCATTTCATTCTTCTAATAGTTATATATTAATAACTATTAATAAATTCGTATTAAAATTAAATATAGCACTAATTAGCACACTTAAAGTTATACAATCAAAAGCAATCGACTCAAACCTCTTGGCAAAAGAATGCAAAATAATTCAGGCTCATTCCGCGGCTAAATTTAATGAACTTGATCTACTTGTTACCTTTCATTTAAACAATTTGAAATATTAATACAGAATTCTCCCTACTCCATTTATGATAATAGTATAAAAGTTAATAATCAAAGTAAAATTATTCAGTGTATTATCAACTGTACATTGTTAGCAACATGTTCTCAAAAGTAAGTACAATATTAATTACCTTCTCAGGGTTATTAATATTAACAATAATGTAATGTACGTATAAAAAACCATTAGATGGCATAACCCCTCAAAAAATACAAAAATCCCCCAATACACAAAAAATAAGTTTGTATATGTATAAAGATGATCGTAGTATCTTTACACCTATATAAATTTAGACTTAAAAAATTTGCAATTATTTTTTTGTCTACTATTTGTTATTATTCTATATACGTACATTATGAGCATATGTACGTATATATAATAATAACAAATAGTAGACAATAAAATAATTGCTAATTTTTTAAGTCTAAATATATATATATATATATATATATATATATATATATATATATATATATATATATATATGTCTAAAGATACTACAATCATCTTTATACATATATAAACTGATTATACCGAAATATTTGAATGTGTCCCCTCCAACTTATAAAGTATAAATATTTTAAAAGTAAAATATTAATAAAAAATCTTACTAAGTAATGTAACTATCTCTCTAGAGAGAAACTTATATTATAAGATTGTTGGAATGTTATACCTTATACCATTCGTATAACATTCCAACAATATTATAGTTTAAGTTACTATCTAGAGAGAAAGTTGCTTTACTTAGTATTTTTTTAATTTTAAATTTCACCACCCGGTAATCCTGATAGCTTGAGTTTGTTGAAGGTTATTACCATATGGGTGTGTATTTTTAATTCATGTGGTAACTGCTAGATGGCATTAAACTTTCGCTATCGAGAGAAAGTTGCATTAATTTGTATATAAAAAACTTGGAATTTTCTGAATTCATCTTCAATAGCTCTGATAAGAACAAAATATATAATATAGATATGTAGATTGCTAAGAGGTGAATTTGTGCTTATATACTTATAACATTATATTACATTCAAAACCTTAGTTTGTATACTAACAAGAGGTTCTCATCATTCTCTCTCATCATTTCACCGAAGTTGTCCTGTTCTTTCCTTGCTTACCAGACCGATGTGAACTTAGCCCCTATAATCCCAGCCTCTATCCCGCGCGGCGCCGTGGGTCCGCGCGCACGGCAGATTGTTTGCGGGTCTGTACTGATCAATTGGGGTGACCAATAAAATCCAAATTTTGAGGAATTCTTTACTAATGTCTTGTCGATCATAATATATATATCTAAATTTTTTGAAATAATTTTTATAGGCGTTGTTGTATAATATATATTGTTACGTAAATAATTATTTTTAAAATTCCACCGTCATACAATTGATTTGAAAAAATTACACAATATTTACAACAAAATGACAATTAGAAAATAGAAAGTCCCAACCCGAGGAGGTACTTCCTTCTATTTTTTTTTTTTTTTAACTTTTCCGCTCCAATCTCGCTTTAATAGCTGGGCCGATAAAAAAATTATGCAACATATTTTATAAATTTTTTTCACTGATCCTAGTGCAGAACATATCAGTACACCAGATACCCAAAGGATTTTGGAAAATTTTGATTATTTCTTGTTCGGAGACAAAGTGTAACACATTTCATTATTATTATTATTTACAATCCCACCGTCATACAATTGATTTGAAAAAATTACACAATATTTATAACAAAATAACAATTAGAAAATGGAAAGTCCCAACCCGAGGAGGTACTTCCTTCTATTTTTTTTTTATTTTTAACTTTTTCGCTCCTATCTTGACATGCCGATTTTAGAGGCTGGGTCAATAAAAAAATAATGCAACATGTTTTATTTAATTTTTTTTTGGATCTTGGTTCAGAACATATCAATGCACCAGATGGTCGAAGGAAATTGGAAAATTTTGATTCTAAGTATTTTTTTTTCGGCGACACAGTTGAGTATGTTTCATTATTATTATTTTTAAAATTCCACCGTCATACAATTGATTTGAAAAAATTACACAATATTTATAACAAAATAACAATTAGAAAATGGAAAGTCCCAACCCGAGGAGGTACTTCCTTCTATTTTTTTTTTTATTTTTAACTTTTTCGCTCCTATCTTGACATGCCGATTTTAGAGGCTGGGTCAATAAAAAAATAATGCAACATGTTTTGTTTAATTTTTTTTTGGATCTTGGTTCAGAACATATCAATGCACCAGATGGTCGAAGGAAATTGGAAAATTTTGATTCTAAGTATTTTTTTTTCGGCGACACAGTTGAGTATGTTTCATTATTATTATTTTTAAAATTCCACCGTCATACAATTGATTTGAAAAAATTACACAATATTTATAACAAAATAACAATTAGAAAATGGAAAGTCCCAACCCGAGGAGGTACTTCCTTCTATTTTTTTTTTATTTTTAACTTTTTCGCTCCTATCTTGACATGCCGATTTTAGAGGCTGGGTCAATAAAAAAATATTGCAACATGTTTTGTTTAATTTTTTTTTGGATCTTGGTTCAGAACATATCAATGCACCAGATGGTCGAAGGAAATTGGAAAATTTTGATTCTAAGTATTTTTTTTTCGGCGACAAAGTTGAGTATGTTTCATTATTATTATTTTTAAAATTCCACCGTCATACAATTGATTTGAAAAAATTACACAATATTTATAACAAAATAACAATTAGAAAATAGAAAGTCCCAACCCGAGGAGGTACTTCCTTCTATTTTTTTTTTATTTTTAACTTTTTCGCTCCTATCTTGACATGCCGATTTTAGAGGCTGGGTCAATAAAAAAATATTGCAACATGTTTTGTTTAATTTTTTTTTGGATCTTGGTTCAGAACATATCAATGCACCAGATGGTCGAAGGAAATTGGAAAATTTTGATTCTAAGTATTTTTTTTTCGGCGACAAAGTTGAGTATGTTTCATTATTATTATTTTTAAAATTCCACCGTCATACAATTGATTTGAAAAAATTACACAATATTTATAACAAAATAACAATTAGAAAATAGAAAGTCCCAACCCGAGGAGGTACTTCCTTCTATTTTTTTTTTATTTTTAACTTTTCCGCTCCTATCTGGACGAGGGCAAAGTCAAAATTATTTAATTTTCCATCATAGCCCACGGAGTTTTTTTTTCAAATTTTCACTATTTGTTGCTAACCCAATAGTGGTTACAAAAAGTATTTTTTAGATTGACACGGATCCAGTTTTATATATTTGTACAGGCCTTTTACGTAGTTTGATCATTTAAATGGCTGCGCGTAATTCCAATGTCCGATTGGAATTATTATTACTTATTAATAAACTCCCTACTTTAAGGATTACAATTCATTCAAAATACTTATTTTACCAATAGTATTATGAGTTACAATGTGTAAAAAGGCTACTCCCTTGACGGTGATTCGAACCTTCGACTCTGTGTTTTATAATGACAGCAGAATTGCAGGAAAAGTACTCAACATCTATTTCACTATATAGGAAAATATTAATCCATTTTATTGGTAAGGCATTCTTCGAGGTAATTAATTGAGGCACATTTCATTCCAATATAATTTGTAGTGCACAATTATCCTATATAATCATAACATTCGCATCCGGAATATCTCTATTGCATAAAAAACTGTATATAAAATCGTAGTCAATGTTTTTAGTCCGACCAATCGTTTGTTAAATTCTTCTGCTGTCATTATAAAACACAGAGTCGAAGGTTCGAATCACCGTCGAGGGTGTAGCCTTTTTACACATTGTAACTCATAATACTATTGGTAAAATAAGTATTTTTAATGAATTATTATCCTTAAAGTAGGGAGTTGATTAATAAGTAATAATAATCCCAATCGGAAATGGGAATTACTAATTGATCCTTTTTATTGGTAAGGCATTCTTCGAGGTTATTATTTGAGGCACATTTCATTCCAATATAATTTGTAGTGCACAATTATCCTATATTATCATAACATACGCATCCAGAATATGTCTATTGCATAAAAAACTGTATATAAAATCGTAGTCAATGTTTTTAGTCCGACCTATCGTTTGTTAAATTCTTCTGCTGTCATTATAAAACACAGAGTCGAAGGTTCGAATCACCGTCAAGGGAGTAGCCTTTTTACACATTGTAACTCATAATACTATTGGTAAAATAAGTATTTTGAATCAATTGTAATCCTTAAAGTAGGGAGTTTATTAATAAGTAATAAAAATTCCAATCGGACATTGAAATTACGCGCAGCCATTTAAATGATCAAACTACGTAAAAGGCCTGTAAAAATATATAAAACTGGATCCGTGTCAATCTAAAAAATACTTTTTGTAACCACTATTGGGTTAGCAACAAATAGTAAAAATTTGAAAAAAAAACTCCGTGGGCTATGATGGAAAATTAAATAATTTTGACTTTGCCCTCGTCCAGATAGGAGCCGAAAAGTTAAAAATAAAAATAAAATAGAAGGAACAACGTGCTCGGGTTGGGACCTTCCGTTTTCTAATTGTCATTTTGTTATAAATATTGTGTAATTTTTGCAAATCAATTGTATGACGGTGGAATTTTAAAAATAATAATAATGAAACATACTCGACTTTGTAGGCGAAAAAAAAATACTTAGAATCAAAATTTTCCAATTTCCTTCGACCATCTGGTGCATTGATATGTTCTGAACCAAGATCCAAAAAAAAATTAAACAAAACATGTTGCAATATTTTTTTATTGACCCAGCCTCTAAAATCGGCATGTCAAGATAGGAGCGAAAAAGTTAAAAATAAAAAAAAAATAGAAGGAAGTACCTCCTCGGGTTGGGACTTTCCATTTTCTAATTGTTATTTTGTTATAAATATTGTGTAATTTTTTCAAATCAATTGTATGACGGTGGAATTTTAAAAATAATAATAATGAAACATACTCAACTGTGTCGCCGAAAAAAAAATACTTAGAATCAAAATTTTCCAATTTCCTCCGACCATCTGGTGCATTGATATGTTCTGAACCAAGATGCAAAAAAAAATTAAACAATACATGTTGCATTATTTTTTTATTGACCCAGCCTCTAAAATCGGCATGTCAAGATAGGAGCGAAAAAGTTAAAAATAAAAAAAAAATAGAAGGAAGTACCTCCTCGGGTTGGGACTTTCCATTTTCTAATTGTTATTTTGTTATAAATATTGTGTAATTTTTTCAAATCAATTGTATGACGGTGGGATTGTAAATAATAATAATAATGAAATGTGTTAGACTTTGTCTCCGAACAAGAAATAATCAAAATTTTCCAAAATCCTTTGGGTATCTGGTGTACTGATATGTTCTGCACTAGGATCAGTGAAAAAATTTTATAAAATATGTTGCATAATTTTTTTATCGGCCCAGCTATTAAAGCGAGATTGGAGCGGAAAAGTTAAAAATAAAAAAAAAATAGAAGGAAGTACCTCCTCGGGTTGGGACTTTCTATTTTCTAATTGTCATTTTGTTGTAAATATTGTGTAATTTTTTCAAATCAATTGTATGACGGTGGAATTTTAAAAATAATTATTTACGTAACAATATATATTATACAACAACGCCTATAAAAATTATTTCAAAAAATTTAGATATATATATTATGATCGACAAGACATTAGTAAAGAATTCCTCAAAATTTGGATTTTATTGGTCACCCCAATTGATCAGTACAGACCCGCAAACAATCTGCCGTGCGCGCGGACCCACGGCGCCGCGCGGGATAGAGGCTGGGATTATAGGGGCTAAGTTCACATCGGTGCTTACCAGGACTTCTTTGTGTGATAACGTTTCACTTCTGAATCACTCGATTACATTATACCTCGCGGCGAGAATTCATGGAAGAGATATTATCTTATCTTTTTTTTATGTAAATATAGAATGAGTAATTTTAATTTTAATTTTTTTATAATTAAGATTATGTTATATGTATTGACAAAATAAAATAATAAATACCCTCAAACAATAAAACAATACGATTGTTAGATGCTAAAGAGAAAAAACTTAAAGTTAGGTCTGGGGGAACAGTGTTAATTGTGAAAATATATGTTTCATAATTTCAAGTTTATAAATTCTATGATAATATAGATTTTTCAATGATACCCAACTCGATAATTTAATAATTGGTAATTCCTTACTAATATTCAGAAAATAATTCTGTTTAGAATTTGAGTTTATAAATGGGGGAGCCCGAGTGGGGTGAGAATTATCGCGAATCAGTTTTCACAGTTTTTCAGAGGTTTCCTGTGAAGTTAAGGTAAATACCGGGTGATTAAACTCCCTGAGCTTCTCCCTTGACCGGTGGAAAAGCCTAACGGCTGATAGCCTTATAAAAGATAGAAGTTTTTTTTTAAATAATACATTTGATTTTGAAATACAGGCATGAATTAATTTAATTACAAACGAATAATATTTTAGATCCTTGCCATCACCGCCTTAGTGGCTTCCGTATCAGCTGGAGTATTCGAACTTGGACATGAAGCCCACCATGCCAGTTCATACTCATCTGTAAGCCATCATGCCGCCCCTGTAGCCGCATACCATGCTGCCCCAGTAGCTGCTTACCATGCCGCCCCAGTTGTCCACCACGCTCCAGTATACACCCATGCCACCCCAGTTGTCCACGCCGCCCCTGTCCTCAAGGCCGTACACCACGAAGAATACGCTGATTCCCACCCACACTACTCCTACAACTATGGAGTTCATGATGCTCACACTGGTGACGTAAAGGACCAACACGAAGACCGTGATGGTGATGTAGTAAAGGGAGAATACTCCGTCGTGCAACCCGATGGTATCACCCGTACCGTTCACTACAGCGCTGATGACCACAACGGTTTCAACGCTGATGTTTCATACTCTGGTCAAGCCAAAGCTGTAGTTGCTAAAGTTGTTGCCCCAGTATACCAACACGCCCCAGTATACCATCATTAAAAACATTTAACAATTGTTACCTATTTCTACTATTTATGTAAATAAAATCTATAATATTAAACTATTTCATATTTTTTTTATTGGTCATATGAGTATGATAGTGAATAGTTGTGATTGTTGTAGTCTTTAGAATTCTGAACGTATTATTGATTAAATAAATTGTTGCTGTCGAAAAAACGTACTTCTTGCCTACAGATAAACTAAAGTAGCTTATACTCAAGCAGTTTCGTAATGCGTCTTAAAAAAACTGGTAACACAACTTTCCTAGGTGTCGACAAAAGCGACCGTATTTCACGACATTTATTTATATTTAAATAAATCTGGTAATTCAGAGATTATCGATATATACTTCAAACTATAGGGAAAATGTCATGAGTCTGGTGAGTTATTCAATTACATGTACTTAAATCGTATCTTGTAATGTGTAAATAACGTCAAAAACGGTCGTTTTATCGACACCGCTTCCTAGGAAACCAGGACTTTACTGATAGATGCTGGACGCTTTTCGCAATTAGTGAACACGATTTTATCCTAATAACAAAAATATTAAAAGCAAACATTCGTGAATGAGTCAAATGCTTCTCTTCGACTTTTATTACAATACTTTATACTTAGAATAACTAAAGTATTATATAGGGTCATTCTTGGTAGACGTGACAGGGATAATGAGATGACAGTGTGAGACGGGGAGTGAAAAGAAATGCCAAACAAGTGGATATTATGGTTTTAGTACGGAACTAACGATGGTATAAAGAGTGGATGAAAAGTTAGTAAATATAATGTTGATATGGAGCTGATGATTGGGGGCCGGCACTGGGTACTCGTTTAGGGAAGTGATGGGTCAGCGGCGAAGCAATTGGAGGATTATTCTGGTGGAGCGCAGGCACTCAGAGAGGTGCTGGCCGCTAAAATGAAGAGAGAAGAAAGGTTTATATGATTACTTATAAACTTATAGGATTAATTTTGATATGTTTTGTTTTTGATCTGTACTTAGTAGTAGGGGAGAGTAACAACTTATATTTGTAAATTTAAATGCGGATTATATATAAGGTGTGAATATAATTGTGAAAAATTACAATAGGGATATCTTATATATACAAGACGAGCTTTCGTGATTTTAAGTTTAAGTCTTAATTATAGCTTCGGTCTGATAATGAAAGATATCAGAGGATTTTTCAATTAGATTTTCATACCCCACAAGGGTTTTTGTTTTTGGTATAGCGGGCTTACAGCAATATAGTCACACCGATATAAAAACTATGTAATTCTATGAAATACAAACAATTATTAATAAACCAGTATAATATAAAAACAAAACTGTTTTCAAGTTCGTAGCATCCTGAAACAAAATTAGCATCTTAATATGTGTATTGCCTATATGGATAAAGCGGAAAAGAAAATTTCAAATTTTAACACCAATCCTCATTATTAGATTCCCTGTCAGAAACTGTCAGTATGTCGTCGCCTGTGACAAATGTTTCCTCCATGCAAAACTACTGTATTTCCAAACCAAATTTTCCATGTGGCTACTATTTCATGTAATTTAGTCTTGATTAGTTGTTGGTGGAAATCGGCCAGAAGAAAGTCTATGTTTACGTCTACAATATTCCGATTTTGAAATCAAAAATAATAATACGTTTACGAAATTTTTCACATAATTCTTATTTATTATTTTGTGTCATCATCATCAACCAGCCACTTGATTCCACTGCTGGATATAAGCCTCCTCTAAACTTGACCAACGTTTTCTAATTTGCGAAATTTGTACCAAATTTGTTGCCTCCTGCGTTGGCTCATCTGTCCATCTAGTTGGGGGTCTGCTTCTTTCTTTTTTCCATACAGTGTCTCTATTCTAAAATATTTTGTTCCAGCGACCATTTGTATCGGGCAAGGTGTCCTGCCCACTTCCACTTGAGAGTAGTACTCCTGTTCTCTGTAGTCCTTTCTGATGTGATCTCGAAGTGAGATACCAAACATTGCGCGCTCCATAGATCTCTGTGCTACCATTAGTTTTTGTGCAGTAGCCATTGTCAAAAATATGGTATCTACCTCGAATCTTATTACTGGTAGCACACATTATTGGTATATTTTCCGCTTTAGGCACATTGATAAATCAATATTTTTGAGTTTATAAAATTCAGCCCAGCCGAGACCTTTTCGACGATAGATTTCACAAGTCAGGTTATCACGATCAATTCCAATTGTTTGTGACCAAAGTATTTATATATGCCTCTACATATTCTTGGTCATGTTCATCATTAATCCCCCCTTGTGGGATGCATATTGAAGATCGCATAGCATGGATTTGGTGTCTTTGATTTTCATCGGCGAATCTTAGATGGTTTAGATGTCCGCCATCTACTCGTATTCCTTTATTATACTTGTAACACATCTTAAATGCGTATTTTAAGACAGCTGTAAATAGTCTGGGGAAGATTGTATCACCTTGTCTCACGCCTCTTCCGATGTTAAATTTATTAGTGTTTGCATACAATTTCAAACTTGCTGTCTGGCGTTGGAATAGATGTGCTTGAATTAGTTTTGTGTATCGAAAGTCAATTCGGCATTGTATCAAAGCTGTTATTATTGCAGGAAATTCAACTGTGTAGTCTTTTATCAGTTGTAGTGAAGTTTCCTTCCAGCTTAACAGATTCTATGACCATATCATCCTCTCCTAAAGACTTATTGATGTTCATGAAGGAGAGAATGTTTCTGATCTCGACTATTGAAATTTCTGGCATTACTTCAGATATTTGATTTAAGACACTCTTCTCAGCTGTGTCTATGTGACATATATTATAATACATCACTCATCGCAGAACAATAATCCCTTTAAGAATATGCAATAAAAGAATAGGGTTGACATTTAAAAAAGTGCCAACTTTGAAATTGTTGAATGAGCAATGATGCCATTGTTTTTCACTTTGAAATATCTTTATCGGAAATTTTTTTATGTGACCTATATCATAATCTGATCGCAGACAAATAATCCCATTCAGAAACGGCAATAAAAAATGGGGTTGTCAATTAAAAAAATTGTCCATGACTTCATTGCTCATTCAAAAATTATCGAAAAAAATTGACATTAAAAATAGGCGATTTAAAATTAAAAATCGACGTATCCGAGAAATTTTTGTAAACATTATAAATAAAGGTTTTATCGAATGTATTCGCTACTTAATTTCCACCCTGTATGTGACTATTTAAGTACGGTTTCATGATATACAATCAGTTGATCAGCTTACTCTAAATAATACAAGTTTGATATTATACTAAATAATAATTTGTTGAATTCATCTGCAACGAGATCGCGCAAAATGGAAAGAAAATATGTGTGATGTTTTGATTTAAGTGGATTTGTATTCGCTCATAGGTTACTACTAAGCAGTATTTTTCAATTACGTAAATTTCAATAGCGACCGCTTGCAAGAATAGCTAATTAGTAACACGCAAAATGATTAAATAATAATTAAGTGTAGTTAATTCTAATCTTTATAATTAATTCGATTTTTTTCTGTTATTTGGTAACGCAAAGTGTTAATTATTTAATAATTGTTAACATATGTAAAACGCAATCACTACGAATTAAGATTGAGATGGTTATATAACACCAGTATAAAAAACAATCGCACTAAATGCAAGAAAGTGTCTAGACTTCGAAATAATACTTGCTTTAGCCACCATGAAATAATATGAACTTGATCTAGATACTTTCAATTTTGTACAGGTCCATCACTATCGATTGGGTGCGGACGACTGGCAGCATATCATATATAAAGCAGCATTTTCATATACAAATCAGTATTAGAAACAACACAATACTAGCAATATGTTCTCTAAAGTAAGTTACACTGGTGTATTATTTAACTAATATTATATATATATATATATATATATATATATATATATATATATATATATATATATATAAAATTACCTATATATAATCTGATTATAGAAATAATAAAATAAATTATCTTAGCCATATTAATGCATTACGTTTTTATAGATTCTTACCATCTCAGCCTTAGTGGCTTGCGCTTCAGCTGGAGTATTCGAGCTTGGACATGATGCTCACCATGCCAGCTCATACTCCTCCGTAAGCCACCATGCTGCCCCAGTTGCTGCATACCACGCTGCTCCAGTAGCTGCCTACCATGCTGCCCCAGTTGTCCACCATGCCGCCCCAGTTGTCCACCATGCCCCAGTATACGCTCATGCCGCTCCAGTAGTACACGCCGCTCCAGTCTACAAAGCTGTCCACCAGGAAGTATACGCTGATGCCCACCCACAATACTCCTTCAACTACGGAGTACATGACGGACATTCAGGTGATGTTAAGGATCAACACGAACAACGTGATGGTGATGTAGTAAAGGGAGAATACTCCGTTGTGCAACCCGATGGTGTCACCCGTACCGTGCACTACAGCGCTGATGACCACAACGGTTTCAACGCTGATGTTTCATACTCTGGACAAGCCAAAGCCGTAGTTGCCAAAGTTGTTGCCCCAGTATACCAACACGCTCCAGTCTACCACCATTAAATTGAACCAATGTATTTATTAATAATTATAAAATCCCTTATTTTTAAATATAATATTTATATTTGATATGAATTTTACTATCATACATATATTTATGTTAGTTCCCTACCCTACGCTTATTAAGGGTAGGGTAAACCCCGAATGCGTGCAACTCTTTATTGGGTGCTAAGAATACGGAGACTGTTGATATAGATGTCAACCGCCCTCCTATTCTTAGCACCCAATAAAGAGTTGCACGCATCCGGGGTTTATCCTACCCTTAATAAGCGTAGAGAAGGGTAAGCGAAAAAAATATAAAATCGTCCACGCACCCCTCAATTGCTGCTAGCATGATATTTACCTTAATTGGTAGATACAATGTTCTTAGTTTGCGTAATAAATAAAGGATCTTCAGCTCCATTTCGAGACCAAAACTTATATATAGCTCTCTTGTCGGGGCTGGAGGCCTAAACAATCCGGGTGAGCCTGCAGCGATTGCAGAATATCACCTTCAGAAGGTTCCCGAATGCCCCGTGGTATGTCATGAACACCCAAATTAGAGATGAGCTAGGAGTATGTTGATGCTTGACTATCTGAAATATATTGCAACAAGCGTCCACGAAAATTGGAGGAGCATCCAATATACTCAATGAAGTCATGTTCCATCTATGATGAAAATTATAATTGGAAATATGCTAGGCCCACGTTGTTCTTTCGAAAGGATCGCCATGTATTGGGCGAAATAATTAAAGTGAAGCCCACCCCCTCGGGCTTACCATTCTCACGTCATTGTCATCTAATATATCACATGCTATGCATTCCTCCGAATTGTTAGTCCGTAAGAATTTGATACTGTCTTCCTTTACTTGTAAATGCAGTCATCTTATGCAAAATTCTTAAACACTTCCTTGTTTACGCCAAACCAACAAAAATAAACTAAAGGACCGTCGGTTCTCCCACAACCAGACGTAAAGGACCGATTCAACTTACTCCACTATCGCTTTTAAACCTATTTGTTCATAGCTAAATGGATTCTCCCTTACAAGACTTTGTCACCCTGTCTGTTTCTTGGTCAATGTAGAGGTACCGCGTGATATGCTGGGTTGCGATTTAAATATTGCTTTGGGGGCTCTCTCCTTCGTCATTCTGTTCATATGACCTGCCCATTATAGTCTTCTTGCTTTCACGTATTTAACTATGTCTTTTCCATTTGCTAATACTTGTACCTCTTGGTTTATTCGTATTCTATTCCTATCTTCTTCTCTCTTAGTGACAATAAACAAACTCTACAGAAAAACTGTGTTTACATCCGAATACTGTTTTATTGTTATGGCATTCATCTTCCAAAATAAAGACAACAAATGAATGCCTTGATCGGCATGTGGGTCATTGATATTTTTTTAGTTACCAGGGGTGCGATTTTTGGGCGATCGCTATTGTCGTGCGCTATAAACTCAACATATTTCATAGCGATAGATTAATAGCATTAGTTCAAAAATTAATGACAAAATATAACAATTGGCTAGCCTTTAGTTTCTGTCAGAGATAGCGATCATCTTTCACGAGATGAAGGGCCAAACATCGACACCATTCACAATAATGGTGAGTCTCGCGATCGTAATAATCATAGCGATCGTTCAAAAATCACCCCCCCCCCCCTCCGGAATTGCTACACACCACTGCATCTCACAGTTAGTACTGTTCCATCCAAACTACAGTTACGATGAACTGTAGAATATCTTTTAAAGGACCGGTGCTCAAAGCAGCTAAATCTAGGCGTAGGTTGCCTCTCGCGACTAGTCTTTCGAAGGTGACTATAACATATTCACATGTTAAATGAACCATTGCCTTCTCCTGTGGGTTATGTAATATACAAAGTAATGCTTTTGCGTATATTATAATTTTGAGCTATTAATGTGTTCCTCGAATGTCATGCGCGGAAATGAACATGTGCAGTTTAATAGAAAGTTCTTCTTCCCATGAGGCGTTGCTAGTCCCCCATCGGATCTCCCCGAATGTCGGATAGGAGAAAGCTCATTAGATATAACGGACACTGAGGAGAAATAATATACCCAGAGCAGATCAACTAGTAGGACCCTTGATATGGCCTCTCAATCATAATTTGATGATGGGTAATTTGGGACATCCTCATCAAAACGGCATAGGAAGTAGCGTCTGTCGAGCGACTACAAACAGCGGCTGAAAAACCAATCCGCTCGGCATTTTAAAGCCAAACTCCTACCACAATTAACATGGAAATATAGAAATTCAAAGCAGAAATATCCCAGGTAAGTAGAGCTACATATCCAGAATCTCTCTCTGATTTATCAGGCAGCCTCATAGATAAAACTTCCACATAACCAGATTTAAAAACAAAACGGGAAACAATCGCGAAGCTCTTAATTTTAACAAACAACATTCTCACAATGAGTCTTAAAGAGCACAAAATCTAGAGAACTAACAAAACATCATGTGGGACATACTAGAAATCGGCGAGAGCAAACTAATAGGCGAGGACAACATGATTCTGCAATCTGGATATATGGTTTTCAGAGAAACTCAGAATCTAATCATTATACCAGAGGAGTGGCGATCCTGGTAAAAAGCAAGAGAAAACTTCTCGCTACAAAAAGCAAAGCCATCTCAGACCGTGTTATTTACATATGTTATGTTCTAACTGAACAAGAGAAACAGCATGCAGATCATACAGTCATACGCACACACATTCACATTGGCATCGAACATTTTACGAAGATCTAGCTACAGCTAAAACCCAAGAAAACACGAAATTTAAGGCTATAATCGGTCACTTCAATGCTATGATGGGTCGGAAAACAAAGAACATTATATATATACATAACTTTGGACTGGTTACGCAAAGTAATAGAGGCGAAGTAATACTTGAGTTCTTGAACAAAGTACATATGAACTGCATGAATACGTATATAAGTGTGAACCCACCTCTTAGCAATCTACATATCTAGATTTCGATCTTATTAGATCTCGTCAGTGTAGCTCAGCTAGTGAGGATGAATTCATTCAATATCTCGAGTGGTTATATACAAAAACAGTACAACTTATCCTCGTAGAGTTATACGTTTTTCATGAAATGGCAACATAATAAATGGACGTGGAGAAGTCAACAAAGATTCTCTGATTTTCTCCCTTTACCAGCCGAGATGCAGTCGAGCTATATTATCATGACCTAACCAAAAATCCTCATATATCGTAGAACATTGAGCGGAAATACAATCATTTACAATGATTATAAAAGGCACTTCTCCCTACCTGTTCCCCGATAGCTACATCTGTAACTACTTTTCGACGTAAACTACCGTAATAAAATAATTATATTACTTAAATATATATTGATAAATGCTATTTGTGCCAAGTTTCAACCATATTTAACATAACTATATATATATATATATATATATATATATATATATATAAATTTAACTGTCCTAACAATGCTGTAATTATGTATTACAATTAAAAATAACAGCGCATTAAAATGAAATATTTGGCCAATTAACACACCTAAAGTTATACAATCATACCCAATCGACATAATTAAAGAATGTGCACTACCTGCGAAATAATTCAGGCTTTTACCGTCGCTAAATTTTATGAACTTGATCCAGTTGTTACAGTACTTTCATTTTTTATTCAAAATCTGCAAAGTTCTCCCTACTCTGCTTATAATAACATTGCAGAGTATAAAAGTTAATCATTAACATCAAATAGTTCAGTGTATTAGTAACTGTACATTATTAGCAACATGTTCTCAAAAGTAAGTATAGTCATTATCTTAAGATTTTCAATTAAAATAATTGTGTAATATTTACAAATTTATAAAATTTTACATGTTACATCATTTACTATTAATACAATGAAACTAAAATGAACTAAAACAACAACTGTATATATGTACCAATATATAAACTAAATATCTAGAGTTAAAGGTTAATATTTTAATTCTGCAGGTTATTATTACTATGTAATTCAGATTTAAAGAATATTTTAGTGCACCCACCCACAATATATTGGGTGGCCGGTGGTCGACTAGAAATAGTTACGCGGTCAACTGGTCGGAGTTTACCAATAAAACAATATGTTATTTTATTTTCTTACAATTCCTAGTCGACCACTCGCCCATTGACCGGTGGTCGACTAGGAATAGTTATGCGGTCGACGCTTTGACCTCCCCTGTAGCAAAAATGTATATCTATATTAGAGAAGCATTCATTCATAGAATTGTATCTGAATTTTACAGATCCTTGCTATCACCGCCTTAGTGGCTTCCGTATCAGCTGGAGTATTTGAACTTGGACATGAAGCCCATCATGCCAGTTCATACTCATCTGTAAGCCACCACGCCGCTCCTGTAGCAGCATACCATGCTGCCCCAGTAGCTGCATACCATGCCGCCCCAGTTGTCCACCACGCTCCAGTATACTCTCATGCCGCTCCAGTTGTCCACGCTGCCCCTCTCCTCAAGGCCGTACACCACGAAGAATATGCTGATTCCCACCCACACTACTCTTACAACTATGGAGTTCATGATGCTCATACTGGTGATGTTAAGGACCAACATGAAGACCGCGATGGTGATGTAGTAAAAGGAGAATACTCCGTTGTTCAACCCGATGGTATCACTCGTACTGTACACTACAGTGCTGATGACCACAATGGTTTCAATGCTGATGTATCTTACTCCGGACAAGCCAAGGCTGTAGTAGCTAAAGTAGTTGCCCCTGTCTACCAACACGCTCCAGTATACCATCATTAATCTGTTACCTATTTCTACTATTTATGTAAATAAAAATCTAAATCTAAATCGCAATGATATTTATTTTAAATCATCCAACATCAGTTCCTCCAAAGAGCAAACTCTGGATTTACCGGACCAAGTACCTGACCATACTAATTGTTATTAGTAATAGAATATCACGATATGTGATTCATCAAATTAATACATCGCCCTGTATATACTTCATTCACTGCGACACATATTATATCACTCAAATCATTTTATTAGCAATTATACATCGGAATATAATGAACATTTTATATGTAACGGATAGATGGTGCAAATAAGAAAGCAATTTGTCATTTAACGTAAGCAACCCTTGAACAAACCTAATCAAAGATCGGTAAATGCACGGTTAAAATACCACACTTATTGTCTATCTAGTAGGGAATACAAAACCAACAATTGAACATATATGGCTGTCGTAGAGTGTTAAAAATAATCTACTCATTAGCAATATAATTAACAACGACGTTCAATGCATGATGTATCCCTTGATTATGAATGGTGTCTTTTATGACAATATAAGAGATTACAGGGGAATATAAATATATCTACATACACGAATAGATTATATATCTTTAAATGTGGACTTAGGGCCAATATTTATATTCCTTAACAATCTCTAATTTTACCATTTATAGTATTAATACTATTTAATTATTTCTAATGAAAAAATGTTGAAATATGATTAAATATATATATATATATATATAATAATAATAATAATAATATATATATATATATATATATATATATATATATATATATAATTATACTTATAATATGAATACTATATCAATGCTTAAAGAATAGAGCAACGAATCATATTTACCATTCATATTTATATTATCTCTTAAAATATTTAGTATCAATATGGGGTACCTGTATTTATATCTAATGTTACCTTGTTAAATTGTAGCTAACTAACTAACTCTCTTAAAAAAAGCTTTTTGATGGATGACATAAAGTTATATAACGGACTACCAGAAGATATAAGAGCAATAGCAAAAAATATGAGGAACTTCCGACGGAAGGTAGGGGTTTTTATTGAAGGAAGAATAGGATGAAATAGTATCAATAAGTCAAGACATCTAGATCTCCGAAACCAGGTCCCCAGGAAGCAGATGCTACCACAGCTACCTGCAAGGAGAATTTTATGTATAATAATAAATTTAAATAAAGTCGATCGCGACACATTTTTAAGATTCAAAGTCGATCTTATGTACACAAGAGTGTACATACCTCTGTTATAGAGGGTGTAATTAAGAACTAGAAACTGCAGAAAAGTTAAAATGTTTCTGCCTGGTACATTAAATGTTAGGTAGTATTAGAAGCGGCTATGACACACTTTGTTGTGGTGCGAGGGGGACGGGAGTGGCATATGACGGACGGCTATAGTCCTGCTGTACGTGAGGACACAGCAGAAATTAGGGTGGCGTCGTATTTTTAAGATATTTCGGGGCTCATCACAACCTACTTGCGCGTCTTTTATAGAATTGCTTTTATCTTTGATCTATCGAACTCTCTGGGTCAAACGTTCAGCCACTCTGGGACATTCGTACCCGACGCTATTGGATATTGAAAGCTACGGGTCACTTCTTTTCTTTTTACAAACAAAAAATATATAAACAAAAAAATAAAAATACTACGCTCGGATCTGGCCTGAACGGTGCCTCATTCACCGCCGAGGCACATCTCCAACAGGTGCCGTCGCGGGCATGTCGATTTCGGTGACATGAGGGCTGGTAAAAAATGTACAGTTTTATCAGGATGGGGACCTCACAGTCAAGGCTTGGTATTTGACGTTAAGCGAGACGCTAAGCGGTGCCACCGAGGGAGCTCTGTTCCTGGTACATCTCAGCAGAAGAGAGCCAGGACAACTGAGCCTCATTAGGGATGTCATTGTAAACCGTCATAGAGAAGGAAAACACGACAAAACTTAACGAATCATATCTATGATGAGTGATCCCGATTAGAAATTGGCGCACGGGGTCGGATCCCCAGTGACGGAAGCGGCGGTGTCTGAGGCAGGCACCCCACGGTCGTCATTCAGTTACTACATTGGCTCTCTGGTGAAAAACCGGGTTGAGAGTCAAAAATAACTTACCGGCCAAGGAGAGACAGTACAGAAAGCTCTCGATGAGGAGCTGGACGCTTTTCGGAAAATATGGACAATACCTAGGTGCGGTTTCACGACCCCGGCAAATCGTGAGAGCAACAGGAAAGGGCAGGAGGTGGAGGACGCGAATATAGAATAGGAAGATGACCAGATGGGTTCTTTACTGGAGAACATAATATTATGCAGTGAGGCACCGGAACAGGCTAGTTAAGGCAGGACTGGCGGAACTAGGCAAAGGGAAGGAAGCCAAGACGGAGAGGGGTGGTAAATGGCCGTCGCAGCTAGGGAGCCCATTGGGGCAATAATCGAAGGAACTTGGTAGCTGGTGGTCAATTTGACGAAGAAATGCACCCGGACGAGGTGTATCCGCTATCCAGCACGGAGAGGGCTATGTGGCGGTGCTTAAACGTATATTCATTGTGCACGTGTTCCCCAATAGCGGCACCGCTGTCTTGGCAGTATCGAGACAGTATAGGAAGAAATAGGGAGACAGGAATTGTTAGTGCAGGCGACTTTAGCGCCAAATCCGCGAAATGGGGCTGTCCGAACTAGAACGATAACCTAATTACTAGCAACTTTGTTTTAGAATGAATGAGATTTTTGAAATATCTATATATATATATATATATATATATATATATATATATATATATATCTAATTCATTCGGAAAATCATGTAGTGCCCATAGGAGATATTTTTAATTTTATAATCCGTTTAATCGGGGAAATTCTACCATCCAGAAACCAAAATAAGTTAGTTTGAATGGCCTGCTTGTTATATTTTATAATTGATTTTATAATTATTTTTATTGTTATATAAAACATATATAACAATGAAAATAATTATAAAATTAACCAATTGTGGTTAAAAATATAACCTATATAGTGTTAGAAATTCTGGTGATAAAATGTATCACATATACCTAAATAATATTTAATTTTAATTAATTTCATAGTTATACAACTATACTCACTACTGCGAATGTATAATATGAACTTGAACTAGTTGTATGAATTCGATACACACAATACTTTCAATATTTTATATTTCGGGTGTGGGCAACAACTTTGAGTATATAAAGAAATCCTGCCACACAATTGGCAGTGTGTTACTTGATACATATTACCAGAAACATGTTCTCTAAAGTAAGTACTATTTAATAAAATTAAATTGTAATATTAACAAACGGAATAATTACAACCTCATAATTATTATTACAATTAGTAACAAATTAATGAAATACAAGAGCTCAAAATTTAATATACAAAACATACGCTGATTTTTTTGCTACAACAATTATTTTATAATTACTACAAATACATATTATTTAAATGCAAGGAGTATAGCTTAGGCCCGTATAAAAATATCTAGTTTCTTATATCGTTTTCGATGCAGACTCAAACTACATAGTGTCATACACACATGTAGAAAATGATATAGCGACGGAATAATAATAAATTCACTTAACAATAACAACAGCGTAATACAGAATGTTAATTTTCCATTTAGAAATAGTTATACAGTTTAATATATCAGTTCTTATATATAAAACAATATAGGAAACTAGATAATGTCATACGGGCTTTACACTAATAATTTACACACCTCAAATTTACTCCATATACAATGGTTAACGAATTATATCGTTATCCTATTTAATAATAAATTTATTTTACAAAATAAATACAATATATCACAATAATTAAATCAATATACTTCCTAATGTGCAAAAGTTAAAAGATTTGACTGCACAAATACATCAATTAAATATTAATAGGTGACATTTCCGTTATTCGACCGCGTATATTGAATCATTTATCTCACCAACACTTCTGAGCCCGTGTGACTATTTGTATACTTTTTGTCTCAAAATTTTATCAAAAGTAATATTCATGTTCTGGTTCTTCTATCTATGCAGCTGCAACTTCTAAGCTAACAATATACGTAACTATCCTACTATCGCGATGTTTTTGTTCCTAGTTGACGAACAAAACTGCAATAGTAATAAAAATATTTGTCACATTCACTGATCGGTCGGCTTCAATACATTGTCTTCCTATTTATATTGCAGGGCTAAAGGTCGTTTTAGACAAGACAATTTCTTGACTCAAAAGTTAGCTAAGATGCGAAACAATCTAAATTATCTCGTATCATACAGCAAATTATTTGAAATATTGAATTGGATGGTAGATTGAATGGAAAAATATAACGCGTTCTATTTGTCAAGCACAAATATCAATTCATTTCTTGAACAACTTTTGAGCTAAGAAATTGTTTTGTCTAAAACGACCTTAAGATATGAAACTATTATTAAACTACTTTTAATTAGGTTCTTGCCATCTCCGCCCTCGTGGCTTGTGTGTCTGCTGGAGTCTTCGAGCTTGGACATGATGCCCACCATGCCAGTTCATACTCCTCCGTAAGCCACCATGCTGCCCCAGTAGCTGCTTACCACGCTGCTCCAGTAGCTGCCTACCATGCTGCTCCAGTTGTCCACCATGCCGCCCCAGTTGTACACCATGCCCCAGTATACGCTCATGCCGCCCCAGTAGTCCACGCCGCCCCCGTCTACAAGGCTGTACACCAAGAAGTATACGCTGATGCCCACCCACAATACTCCTTCAACTACGGAGTACATGACGGACACACCGGTGATGTTAAGGACCAACATGAAGAACGCGATGGTGATGTTGTAAAGGGAGCATACTCCGTTGTACAACCCGATGGTGTCACCCGTACCGTGCACTACAGCGCTGACCACCACAACGGTTTCAACGCTGAGGTATCTTACTCCGGACAACCCAAAGCTGTAGTAGCTAAGGTTGTTGCCCCAGTTTACCAACACGCCCCAGTATACCATCATTAAATTTAGTTAATTATGTATTTATTATGTTGACGTTTGATTTGTAAATAAAATTCTATCAATTATATCAGTATTGGCTTTTGGACTATATCTAAAACAAGGCAAGTGATTATAGCACTGAAGGTTTAGCTGTAATCACTCTAACACAAAACTCTGACAATAAATATTTAGTAGAACTATGATAGAAAAACCTTATAAATATTGAATACAGTTTATAGATTCACAATCGGTTTATATGCAATTTATAATCTTTGGTATTAGAACGTATATCTATTAGGTTGGTTATCACTAATTCAAACAACTACTGACCGGATGGAGATGTGTCCATTGCAAAAATCTCGCTTAAGATGGAATAAATGTATGTCATTCTAGAAAAATAATAGTTTGTTATCATAGTTCGTAGAGTGGTATCAACAGCATACAGCTTTTACAAAAGCGATGTTCCCGACGGATTTTTGCTTTGTAGCTGCCAAAAAAGTGGCATGTTACTTCATACAAAAAGTACAAATCCTTATGACTACTTCAACCAGATATAGCATATAGATACATTCATTTTATGTGTTGCATTCTTGAATTGCAATGTATTACGATTTATTATTATTATTACGATTATCTGACATAGAGAGTCAGGTGGCGAAATATATGTGAGTTTAGTTGCCGAAGAGGAAAAACGTGTTACCCAGTACTATTAATTTTCATATTCGTCTGCTGTGGGGTTGATGGTATTAAACACCAACGTATTACAAATTATTGATGAAGAAATACTATAATAAGTGTCCTGGTTACTAATTGTGGAAGCTCTAAAGCAATCCGCAACGCTACGTATATTCTTCTTCTTGTACTGCATATATCTATGAATGGATGTCTGCAATCTGTTGCATCTCATGTATGGATCAGACTCCCTGTATCGCGTACTGCTTGATGTTACGCAGCGATGATAGTTTTTTCCTTCCCAGTCCTTTCCTTCCTTCAATTTTGCCCTCGATTATTAATTGGATAAATTGGTTAATTTGATTGCACATCACGTGACCCAGGTAAACTGTCTTTTGTCTTTTTTATTGTAGTCATTCGAGCTGGTCCTGTATTTATCCGTCATAGACCTCCTTGGTCTGTTCTCCTTGCTTTTCTTATCTCGTCTTTGTGGATGGATGCGCCTCTTATGTTATTATCATACGTGGTGTTGATCTTTTGTCTTTCATCTAAGAAGAGGTTCTTAATGCATTTTCCAATACATATTTCTTGTGTTTAATGTCAAACACTAGTTGATTAGTCTGGTTGGTTAGCCTGGATTGATGACTAAAAATCAATATGCAAAATTCTCGCGTTTGTGCTTGAGAATCAGCAAAGGCCAAACATATATAATATATATATATATATATATATATATATATATATATATATATATATATATATATATATGTTTTATAAGATTGGCCTTGTGCTGATTCTCAAGCACAAACGCGAGAATTTTGCATATAATATATATATATATATATATATATTCTTTATCATTATGTTGCTGTTTTTATAGCTAATTCTTCGTTCTTCCATTAGGGTAAGTATTTCATTTGTCATCCATATTTGTTTTTGGTCTTGTGTCTTATGTCCTATTTAGTTTTGTATGCAGTATTATGATGTCTTTCACTTTTTCCCATGTGTGAGTTATATTGTTCTTTATGTTGTTGTTAATATCTTTCACTAATACCACCAAGAGGAGACATATTTTCTAGTTGTTCCTATCCCTTTTTATTTTTATTGAGATGATTGCCAGAACAGTACAAGGTGACGTTTGGAATTCTACAGTTTCCTAAGTTAGGCCACTAAGTTTCAAGTATGCCCAGTATATATAATTTGTGTCTGTTCATTGGGAGGCTTGCTAACTTGCTTGCTACGTATGAGCTCCGTATATTCCATGTGCCTATCTTAGTTTCATTTCTTAAAGTTATTCTTAAGACTTCTTTCCATGGCTTTGTTCAGGTCCGATCCCCCCGGAGATTCGAGCGCGGGACTATTTACTCCAGAACATTTTGGGCGGAACTTTGCCATCTTGTGTTTTTCTTGGCTAATTGATTGGACGGGTTTCCCTGATGCGGATTGATGCGCCTGTTATGTTATTATCATACGTAGTGTTGATCTTTTGTCTTTCGTCTAAGAAGAGGTTTCTGCCTTCCTGAATGAGATTTATGTCCGTATCTACTACCAACTTAAAACTCTATACATATACATTTTGTACAGCAATAGTAATATTAATTTATTTAAATGTAATAATGAATTAATAGGACTGCTGCTGTTACAGAATACAAACTGAACTGGAATCACCTACAAACGCTTCTTCTAAACGAGTCTTTAACATTATTTATTTCTGAAAATAATGATTTATAGGTAGATAAATTGTTTCGATTAGGTATCTAAATTCCTTAAATAATGCCGTGCCCAAATTAGTTTGTGGTGTGCCATTAATGTCACACGTGCCATTGATTCGCCACCCCTGGTATATATATATATATATATATATATATATATATATATATATATATATATATATATATATATATTTCAAATTTTAGTGAATAAATTAAATATGGATCAACGATATTTTGGTATAATTCAGCAGCAGGAGTAGAAACGTTTATAATCTTCCCAATTTTATGTTCCCAAAACATCCTTCAGTTTCCAGAAAATTTAATTAATCGCATAAAAGTAATTTAAATTTTATGCAAATTACATAGTAATATTTGATTTTTAAATACATGAATATACAAATAAGATATAATTGATTTAAGAAATAGATTAAAATTAATTTACAATCGATTAATTTGTTAATTAATTCAACAGTGTGTTATAGTTAGATAATCAGTATCGACACAAAACGCAAGAATTAGTTGCGATCGTGTTTCGTTATGAACTTGAACTAGATAGTAGCCTTCCAATACACAATACTTTCAGAATTTTAACTCTATCGGGAGTGGGCACCTTCAAAAATTTAGTATATAAACCAATTTGTGCGCAAAATAAGCAGTGTGTTCGTTAAAGCATATTAACAATCATGTTCGCTAAAGTAAGTAGTAACAATTAGTAGCCGACCTGTATAAACATTAATATACCACGTCTAATGATTTTATTGAGCCTGAATAATATTAATAATATATTGAATAATAATTAAAATTTTATAATTTGTGAGTTTTTCAATGTAACAATCAACAGTATAGTATTTTTTTTATCAAAAAATAAATATATCAGCTCGAAGACTTTTCCCCTGTAAAAGGGAAGCGCGCACAATCTTGTAATCAAACGGTATTTACCTTTATAAAAAAAAACCTCTGAAAACTGTGAAATTTAGCCCATAATGGGGTTTGAACTCCTCAGTACGAGGCGGACGGTGTCTCCGACCACTAGGCCGGGAAGTTTTTATTATTTTCCAACAAATAAGATTAGTGCCCGGTACCATTTGTCGTTGGGATACAATTAACGACTCTTTAGACAACTTAGAGAAAATGTTCTTATGTAGCAAGTAGTAACATTGACATACACATACAGTAACACAGGGTAGAAGGACCCGATGGTTCATAGCCAGTTACATAATTATAACAAATACTACTAATATTAGTCACAATCTTAATTTAATTTTGACAAATAATACCTTCATAAATTTTATAAAGGATCTAGAGTTGAAACGTATTCAATGTATTTATATAATCATTCTTCATGTTTTTTAATATAAATTTATATAATTACATTATTTATTCCACTAATTGTTTTTACAAATGTATAATTTTTCTTAGGTATTTGCCATCTCCGCCTTAGTGGCTTGTGTATCCGCTGGAGTCTTCGAGCTCGGTCATGATGCTCATCATGCCAGTTCTTACTCATCCGTAAGCCACCATGCCGCCCCAGTAGCTGCTTACCACGCCGCCCCCGTAACTGCTTACCATGCCGCTCCAGTTGCTGCCTACCACGCCGCACCAGTAGTCCACCATGCCGCCCCAGTTGTCCACCACGCACCTGTATACGCTCATTCCGCCCCAATTGTGCACGCCGCCCCCGTCTACAAATCTGCCCACCACGAAGTATACGCTGATGCCCACCCACATTACTCCTTCAACTACGGAGTACATGACGGACACAGCGGTGATGTTAAGGACCAACACGAAGAACGTGACGGTGATGTTGTAAAGGGAGAATACTCCGTTGTTCAACCCGATGGTATCACCCGCACCGTGCACTACACCGCTGATGACCACCATGGTTTCAACGCTGATGTGTCTTACTCTGGACACGCTGCCCATCCCCAACAGCTCCACAAAGCCGTCGTTGCCAAAGTTGTAGCCCCAGTCTACCAACACGCTCCAGTCTACCACCATTAAGTTATTATGTAAATGATTATTCCAAAATACCTGTAAATAAATATTTAAAAACATTATTGTTCTATTTATTATTCAATGTAAGAGAAAGATTCATGAGGGATGAATTCGCGTATTCAGGATTATATGTTGGAAATCCCGACAAATAATATTTATAATACTCATAGTCGATCTATATTTGGTAATTTTCTAGGGCGGGCTATTATGAATGCACTGGCATGTATTGTAATAACCTAGACAGAAATGATTATTAAAATTTGATATGGTAATCACTGTCAACCTTTTAAAACTAATTTTATGATAGAACATTGGTTCAAGATATATTATTACAACATATTTTTGTGTCAAAAATTCTTACAGTTAGACTATTATGTGATTTAAAAAAATTTCTGACTGATTTTCATGCTTAACTACGGGTACTGTAGTATTATAAGTAGTTGATATTTTCATAGGGCCTACCAGAAAATTATTCAATCAATCTAATAGTTCTAAGATTTTTACCCCAAAGGCAGTATAAGTTTAAAAAAGTCGTACTAAGGCATATTTCTATATTGCCGGCTATTTCTAACATGAGAAAATACTATTTATAACTCCGGTCATAGGCTAATGGTATAATATTTGAACCTTAAAGCAAAATAACTGTTCGATATCTACGTTTGAGAAATAACATGTTTTAATGATACTTCCTATTATTCTTTTTTATTAAGTTGCGAGTTATTTCTGGCAATCTGATAAGGTTCAAAAATTATATCATTCAAATGCTGGCCTTCATGGCCGATAAACTTTTGGGAACGTTCTTGAACATTTTCCATTACTCTGAGACTAGCATATCGGAAGAAATGAAGAAATTCCTTAAATGGAAGTTATTTTTGTCACACACGCTGTACATTCCTCTTCATAATATAGTCTAGATGTAGACCAAGACATTTAGTTCCAATAGCTTTCAACTAATAGTTCACGACTAAAAGTTTACAGTTTTAGATGTGTTTAGTTTGAGTCGATTTCAACTGAATCGATACAACTACAAAACTAGTATGGTAATCAAAGAAGCAATTACCAATTAAATAGCTGTTATGAACAATATATATATATATATATATATATATATATATATATATATATATATACTATACAGGATGTTGTTTATGTATATATAAACAACATCCTATATAGATGATACAGTTCTCATAAAAGAGAACATACAGGATCTCAATAGAATAATAACTAGAGTTAAATTCGACAGTAAGGATTACATATGGACTTGGAAAAATCATGATTTTTCCCAAAAGTAACAATGAACAACTTGTAGTACAAAATAAGCTCATAAATGCCCTAGATTAACTGGCAAAGTGATGGCACAGGCGAAATAATATGCAGGATATAAATAGCTCGCAGTACATTCTGAAAAATAAGATTCTGCAGACAATTCAGCAATATATGTGATTTACAGCCATTCACAAAGAATGTAGATGCCCTTCAACAACGGATTATAGAAGCATGGGGTACTAGGCTAGCATAGATTCGCTCAATTCAAGTATGCCTAATCGGCTAGCTGAATGTGTAAGAAAAAGAGGGGTTCGAGTCATGGTTAGTGTTCAGAATATTTGTATCTATTTGTATTGTTCTGAAATTTTCATCGATTTTAGAGAAATATAACGAGAAAATAAAAAAGCCTAGTACAATATAACAAAGTACTACAACTAATACTTTACAAAACGAAATATACACCCACCATTAAACTAAAAAAGGCTAATACTAATACATCAAATATGCCACTAACAAATAAAAACATCTATTACAATAAAACCCAGAAAAGAAATGCATAACTACTAAACAAGACAGAGAAATGACCCAAACATACATTACGCTGCATAAACAAACGGAGCATTACATTAACAGACTAATGGAACTAAAAGAAGAATTCAATGTCTTCCTCACACCGATCCAGTTCCAAATGGAAACTATACAATAAAAAGAAATCCTAGCTTAAAGAACTATTTGTGAATACTAGTACTCTAATATGGATAGTTGTGCATATTTGGCATTGAGGATAGTTACTTAGGCAACATAGTGGGCTCTTTATTTCAGACCACTCATTCATCAGACCAATCAATCATGTGTATAAGCTGCAGGACTCTGGCGGGTGAGAAGAAGCTAATGCTGGCCATACTAGGCCGACATTATCCTAGTACTAGCTTCCTAGCACTTACTAGAGTTGGGCAGTGACATATTACATATTCTGACGTGTATAGGACTTCATTGTACCCTCGTCTGCCAGACCAGACCATCATGTGTTCTAGATAGACTGAGGAGGGCTATGGCTACAATACTTGATTTCTTGCAGCCTAGTACATTTTACCTTGTAGAGAACATATGTCCTATGCTATATTAGTTTTTCCAGAGTACCTGCATACATTATTTAATCCTCTTGGTATTTTAGAGGATACAAACATCCTTTCTTAGGTAGCTCATCAACAATTCCGTTCACCTTGATGCCACTACATCATTTAATTAATTTAATTCATCAGAGTTATAGTTCGTTGTGTTTAGGTAACCAAACACAATGGACTATAACTCTGATGAATTAAATATGTAGTGGGGTTGTGGTGACATGCATATAGCATATAATCTCAAATAGAACCTTTCCTTCGGATATTCATTGCAAGATTTAAATTAAAACTATTGATTTAAATTGCTATAACATTTATTTCTAGATCGAGTACACAATTGAATTACAAAATGATCTAATGGTAATAGCCGGATGGTTTATGGTACACAGGTTCTACAATTTCCGCATGAACAGCATGACCACTCTTGGTGACAACGGCGTTGAAACCATTGTGCTTATCAGCGGTGTAGTGGACAGTGCGGATGGTGCCATCAGGTTCAACAAGAGAATATTCGCCCTTGACTACATCGCCATCCCGCTCCTCGTGATGAGACTTGTGGTCGCCAGTATGATGGTCTTCTACTCCATATTTAAATTCATACTTAGGGTGTGCCTTTAATTAATAAGAGATAATATATTAATATCTTAACAATGTATTATTTGATAAAATTGTACAGGTGAGGGAGAATTCACCATAGCCAGTGGTACTGGTAATGTAGCGGCGAGAAATATTTACAGGACAACGCGGTATACTTGTGGAAATAGTAGTAAATAGTAGCGAGACGGTAAGGGCGTGGCAAGAGATTTCCCAGCGGTTGTACCGACTTTTTGTTTTCGCAAATATCAAATGATGCAATTCATTGTGAACGGACATGGCCCTTTAGACTACGTTCACACGAAGACGTTAGTATGCAATACCGGTATGCTATACACAAAATTTAGATGGTATGCATATGATGCTCCCATTGTCTACAATGTAAAACTAGCATCTACTGTACACGGTATTATATATTAACGTGTTGTGTCTTACATTACGCTAACCCTACTCATCCGTTGCACTACCACAGCGTTGGGGAAATGACTGAAGGGGTCGAGGACGGCGCGGCGGAAATCTAGAGGTATGAAAGAGAGGATGAGGATTAGATCGGGTGAAGGCAGCTTGTTGGAACGGGAAAAGCGCTGGGGGAAACGTGGAGAAAAAAAAATGGAGGAGTGGATAGTCACAAAGAACATAGTGGGATTACTGGAAAAGTGGGCGACATAAGATGATTGGGGACAAGTGAGAAACTATGCTTACAGGGTGAGACTGGGCGAGAAATAAGCGAAGATGGGGATACCCTAATTAGGAATTGGGAGGGAGGTGAGGAAGACACTGGGAGGATGGAACAGAGAGTTATTAAGGGAAGCTACGGCCTCTCAATGCAAGGGCATATCACTTTGTTTGTATATACACAGAATATTGATTTTACAACTGTAGTTTCGACAACTCAGCTTCCCATTGTCAAGCTTTAAGTTTAATGTTTAATTTTGACAAGTTGAGTCATAAATATTCTTTGTTATACAAACAAGTGATTGTGAGATATATTTATATACAATATATAATGAAGTAAAAGCATAAATAAAGGGAGATTTCACAATAGGCCCATTTTGAGGCCTAAGTGTCTGTAGCTATGCTACCCTCCAGCCAACTATTCAGAACTATCCAAAAAGCATAAATAATCTTGAAGGTGCAGAAGCATTTTTATTTATGACTATTGTGTCTCTTCATCAACTTCATTTATGACAACTATATTCTTATAGCACGTACAATTGCACGAAAACCCGTAAAGCCGGCCATACACGTTCCGGTATACCGGAGAGGTTTACCTGCGCAAAGACCTGTACAGGTAAACCGGAGCGTGTGTGTGGACAAATTCGGTAAACCTGCACAGGTTTAGTGACCTGTACAGGCAACCGGAGATGAATCAGCCAGCTATACACGTTCCGATAAACCTGTCGGTTTTCCTCTCCGGTATATTTCCTCATTGCCTTGCACACACACACAGTAGGGTAAACAGTACTGAGCTATTTATTTGTCGTTTTGTAACAAAAATATAGTATATAGTAGTTTCGGGAATAATGTCGAGATTATTACAAGATAAACCGGAAAACTACAGGAATTAAAACAAAACATTGAAACTTGGAAAATTTCATGATAGAAAGTCGTGTTTGGCCTCATTTTGTAGGTCTTTTAATTCCAAAGAAAAGTCCGAAAAAATATTGTAATAAAAAGTGTACTGTTTTGGCGGTAAAGCCGAAGAAGCACATGCCTGCGGGTAGAAAGTATCGAATTTTGATTCTTCACCGGCGCCTGTACAGGTCACTACGCCTGTGCTGGTTTACCAAAACTAGTCCACACACACGCTCCGGTTTACCTGTGCAGGCGAACCTCTCCGGTATAGCGCAACGTGTATAGCCGGCTCCAGGAACTGTGCAGGCAAACCGGAGAGGAAAACCGACAGGTTTACCTCTCCGGTATACCAGAACGTGTATGGCCGGCTTTATGGCCCCCGTTCGCACCATAAGTAATGTAAAATGTCTATAATTTCATTTAAATTATTACCTGTTGGTGAAAATCTTCAACAACGTTTCATAAAAATATATCAATAATTAATTGGAAATACTGACAAAACAAAGTTAAACTGGGTGCCAGCCAGACGGTTTCAGGCAATTTTGTAGACTGTAAGCAAACTTGTGAAATATGAAATTGGTGATTGCGCGTGGGTTATGAGTGTAATTCTCTCTTCGCGTATATACCTTCGGTAATGTATATTACTTACATAGTAATCTACATGATGATCATCGTGTTCATCGTGAGGGTACAGAGGTACAAACCCAGCATAGGCGACTGCAACAAGTGCGCTGATGACGGCAATCTATAATTAGTCAAATTTATTAGTTTTATACATTTTAATTATTGTTCGTTTGTTGTTGTACCTTGGCAAACATGTTGATGCGTGATGGCACTTCGTTGTGTACTGGTTTTACAAAACTATACTTTGCTTTATATAGCAATGGAAAGGAAATTAATTATGATAATAATAGGTATATTTTTAAATATTAGTACATGCCAGAGTGATTTTGATGGTGAATTATATTATAACTTCATTAAAAATTCACTTGTTATAATTACTGAAGCATAGAAAATGTTTGTCATTCCTAATGTAAACCTGATATAAACATTTGGGCATTACATTTTAGTAATCCATTTTATTGCAACTTTATTCAGGAGATTGTCAAATGTAATAGTGAAAATCAACATGAAATACATAATTAAAGTAAAGGATAAATAAAACGATTTTTTACTTTATTTTTTTATCACACTTTTTACTTTGCAAAGTGTAACTGAAGTGTGATAAAAAAACAAAATTAAAAATCGTTTAATTTATCCTTTACTTTAATTATGTTTTTCATGTTGATTTTCACTATTACATTTGACAAATGAAAAATGAATTATCACAAAGTAGACGCCTTAACAATCCAATAATTAGAGTAGTTTTTATGACCCAGAGGAGTTTAACCACCTTAACTTTACAGAAAACGTTGATTGTAGTATTTGTAGGGGGAAACAGTAACCACTAGAATGAAGTTGCTAACCGAGAAAATATTAAGGTCTCTAATATTCAGATGGGAAAATAAAATTTAGTTAAAGACCCAAGTGAATACCGTATGGATGTTAAATTATAATGATCGGTAGACAAGTTAATCTACTTTGTTGTCATTTTAAGAAATCCCTTTGTTACTGATCTGGTATAGTTTAACCAGAACAGTAACAGTGGAATTAAGTTTATTAAGCAGATGAAACAGAAACTTTTAATGTAACAATCCTGCTCATGACAGATAAAGCGAGATTGGCAGTTACTTATACTATCTTACATATTTCATTCATTTCAAGACGAGTAATTGATAATTATGATCCAACAAAAACTACATTTTACTAACGCAGCATAAACAAACACCCATTTTTCGGTATATTTTCCCAAATGGGAATTTGTTTATGTAAAATCAGTAACAGAACATAAAATTCTTCCAATTAAACAATTTTTTTTAATATTTCATTATACTTTATTATAATACAATAAATTGAATGAACATTTCGATTATTAATATTTTCTTGTTAGCACATTATAATATAGCACTTTAAATATAGGTATAATTGTTTGTTAAGTCGAATAATTACGGTTTCTATTACATTACAATAGCTATTAATTACTTTATTATCATATCATAACACCGAAATATTAAAAAATTATGAGCATAACGATGTGCTAATAAATATTCAATTTAATTAGGTACGTGCACCTATAAAAAGCGAAACATATGCCTAGATAATCAGTATACACTCGGGCTTCTTTGGAGATTCATCATGTTTGCCAAGGTAAATCAATTATTGATATATCATAATTAGTCCAATTCGATTCGATATTAGATAATATCATAAATAATCTATTAGTATATTTTGATTGTGTACTTTACGATTGTGTTTAACTTTTATCTTTATAGACAGAAAGGATTTTCCGCCGTATCAGAAAGTATTTTTTCACTTTTAAACCTTCTGTTCTACTACTATCATTTGTTTTTATTATCATATCTACAGTAAATGCGGCTACTGTATAGATTCACTACAAAGTAATTATTCTAGGAGTGTAGAAGATCAGTTGAAGATAATTCTTTTTATCTTTAATAAATTGTCATAACTACAGTTTATACGCGATCAGAGACTGCATAAATAAATTCACATCATAATTACTACGTATATTCAAAGTGAAGATGATAAATTGAAGATTATTATTATTAATTTGAAGATTTTATAAATTTTATATTTTAACTCTTTAAACATGTTAATTTGTATCAAGACATAAATAAATAATAATAATAATAATAATAAATTGTCATACCAAATGCCTTTACTATATAATATACGTGAATACTCAATAAATATTGTAATTACTATGTGACTGCCTATATTCAAATTAAAGAAGATAAGTTGAAAGCCATTTCTTTGTATCTTTACTAAATCGTCATGTTCTATATATCAGAGTTTGATTTCAGTAATACAAACTAATGCATAAATTCACCAAGTTATAATAATTGTGTGATTCAAATTGAAGAAAATAATTTGAACATAAAAATAAATGGAAGCATACTTTATACAAAAAGACACTGTAAGGCTAATAGCTGAGTGATTATAATTTCTTTTAAAATTTATAGATTGCCATCATCAGCGCTCTTGTAGCCATCGCTTTTGCCGACTTCGTCCCTATTTACGAACACAATCATCATGACGATCATTATGATCAGCACGATCACCATGACCACCATGTAGATTATTATGTAAGTACTATTTTACAAGTATGGTGAGTAACAGAAGATATGTATTTGAAAACATTATTAGATATTATAGGTGGGTTTATACTGAAATAAAATAATAATTAATAAATAAGAATTATTTAGAAAATAGTCACAAATAATAATACATACCACCAACTGCGAAATGTAAAACTTGGTTGTTTTGATTTTATTATAATAAAGTAGGGTGCCGATCTCGGACAACGGGGATGAACTCGTGGTATATACCTATACATATATAAGTCTATGGGTACATATCTGCCGTATTATAGCCATGCAGATTTTACAGGTTTTTTCCGCCTACCACTCATTGTGCCTAATTTGTGTTTATTGCACCTCGGCAATAAATGACTTAAATACAAAATATTTAGAAGATTCTGGCACCCATTAAGCGTAAATACAGCTAGCAACAAAATAAACATATCAAATCATTTGACATCAAAACAAGCATGCAATGACCTTGCAAATGTTATTTATTAATTAGAGTTCGTCCAACATCATTTTATTTATTAATTATTTTTTATTTTGTGTCCATAAACACCTATTATTTATTTTTTTATTTCAGCATATACCCACCTTTACTGTGAACTGTGACGATCAATGCACATATTTATGTTCGACCACTAAACGTAACATAGTTATAGAGAGTCTGCACTCTTAAGGCAATTCATAATAAGCGCGGTAGTGGTAACGTAGGGGTAAGCAATGTTTTTCATGTCTGTGCAAATCCAAATATTTAGAATTGGACAGTAATGATCCGAGATAATTAAAGTAGAGGTAATTACCCATGTTCTGTCATAGTTTTATCGCCCTACTGTAAATGTCTGCATTTTTATGCAATGTCTAAAGTTCGCTTACCGCTACGCTACTACTACCACGGTTATTGTGAATGTTCCTTAGGGCTGGTTTGTATAAAAGCGTGTAAACTGTAGCCCGTGATTATACGTATACTTATAGATATTACATAAATTGTTCTTAACTTTGTAAAACACATTTCATAGCACACGACCCCACGTCGCTTTATATGTCAAAGCCATCAAAATACGGATTAAATGTTGACTCGAAGTTATGAAAGTAATCTATTTTTATACAGCCCAGCCTTAGACTACTTTTACACGAATAAGCTAGAATCGGTTACCGGTAAACTGGATATTGATTTTCCATAGGATGCAAAAGTATCTACGTGTGAATGCCCCCATTTCCTACAATGCAAACGCACTATTCAGCTTACTAACAACCTCATGTGCAAAAAGTCTTAGGCTTTATATTAGATTATGTTAGATATATAATATATACATACATGCATTATAAGCAGCGATGACCATATAGCTGAAGACGATGATGTTTCCTATCCAACTCTAGAATAATTTCTTACTTTAAATTGAATTTAAACACTACTTGTATGTGTTTGAATCCAATTTAATCTGATGTAGAAAGTAATTTATACTCAATTCCTCACTATATGTTAACAGAGTCATCCAAAATACCAGTTCAAATATGGAGTTGAAGATCACCACACTGGCGACCACAAGTCTCATCACGAGGAGCGGGATGGGGATGTAGTCAAGGGCGAATATTCTCTTGTCGAACCCGATGGTACTACTCGCACTGTTCATTACACCGCCGATAAACACAACGGATTCAACGCCGTGGTCACTAAATCTGGACACGCTGTTCATCCAGCGGTTGTTGCTCCTGTATACTACCACGAGCCAGCTGTTTATCATCACTAATCCGTAAAAATAAAAATGTTTATAGATCCATTATGTTCTTGATTTACAGAGATAATAAATTTGCACATGATTTAATTATATTTTTTAATTATGTTTACCTATAACAGAAAACATAGTTTACAAATAAGTATTATAGTTATATAATTATTAAACTTACACGTTAAGTGCAATCTATATTATATCACGGTATAAATTCTGTAGGTACATAAGGAAAAATCCCATAATAAAAGTGCATAAATTCACCAAGTTGTAATAATTGTGTGATTCAAATTGATGAAAATAATTTGTTAATCAAACAATTATTACAACGTGGTGCTGGAGGATTCATACTAAGGACTAGAGAGATGTGATTTTACGGAATAAGATTTAGCACTTCGAAGTGCAGAGTCGCTGGAACCAGTAACCATTTCTAATTTGAAGCTATGTGTTTGGAAATAATAATTTATAGATTTTATATTTAATAATTTTTTAAAATTGCCACTAATATGAGGAACAGAAATTTCTAAGGACCCTTGAAGTAATTCAAAGCATTAAATTATTGTATGTACATAGTTAATAACACGTGCTTCCAAGCAGTTTGAAAAGTCTTCAAGCACTTTATTATATTATTCACCACTGAATGTCTAGTGGGACTAAGACAGAAAAAATAATGTTGGATAGTTTGCTAAGTTAAAAACTGATTCCCTATGAGGAAAGTTAAACGCCATCTGGCAACACCACATCAATTAGCAATGCACACCTATATGTTAATAACCGTTAACATGCAAAAGGCCATCACCAAGTAGTGCCCTCTATAGAATAATATTCCAACAGAGTGCTTGAGATATCAACACAGGGCCAATTTTTTAAAACACTATCTGAGGTACACTGATGAGATCTAATAAGATCGAAACCTATATATGTAGATTGCTAAGAGGTGAATTCACTCTTATACATATTTGCTAAGCTATTTTGCGACGGCTACGGCTTAGTTCGCCTCCGGCAGATGGCTATACATGGCTCAGTGGCTAACGCATACACATAAGTAATTTTCCATTAAGCTATGGCCGATCCCTACGATCCATTGAATAAAGGGTGTAATGTGTGTGTACATAGCAGAAGCCTCACGCGCTCCTATCAGCCTGTACCATCCCCCCAAGACTTTTGTGTGGCACATGACTTTCAACATGGATCCCCCTTACCCCCTTATCGTTAGCTAGGTAGAGATTTCATGAGATTGCTTAGATTATACCGCCTATACTCGGGCGCCAGAGATAAGTGTTAACGGAGCACACCCCAGGAAGATGAGGTTGGCGGTGGGTGCGAGAGGCTATGAGATTACGCGTCAGCACCCGCTTGCACCCCAAAACATAAAAGTGGAACTGTACTGTTAAATGCAAAGATGGGATGGATGTATTTAAGAATGTAAAGTGACATATACGGTAACTATATAGAAAACTGATAATTGTTTATTGAAGATAACTTCTATATTGAAAGGTTTATCAGCTTGAGGGCTTTTCCGTCGGTAAAGGGAGAAGTCCAGAGGATACTAAGTACATAGTATTTATCTTTACTGTAAAGAAAACCTTAATTGCATTATTTGTATGGAAACAGTAATCACTACAATGAAGTTCCTAATCGAGAAAATATGATTATAACGGCTATTAAGATAGGAAAAGAAAATTTGAAGATTAAGATGAAGCGTATTGCATGAAGACCATATGTACGATAAATTAGTAGTAGCGAAGT
Source organism: Lordithon lunulatus (assembly GCA_963942505.1). Taxonomy (NCBI): domain Eukaryota; kingdom Metazoa; phylum Arthropoda; class Insecta; order Coleoptera; family Staphylinidae; genus Lordithon; species Lordithon lunulatus. Next base: position 14,449,266 of record OZ012667.1, on the reverse strand, counting down.
TAAACCACTTTTTGGTGATTTTAAGAAGCTTCTCTGTTACTAATCTGGTTTAAATTATATATTCAGTAGCTGAAACAAAAACATTTAGAATTTGACCCTATTCGAGAGAGTTAGTGAGAGATAAAAAACTATTCATTTACGTGTTTTTTTTCGTGCTTCCATGTATTGGGATCATGTCTACTAGATTTGTGCACACAAAATTCACCTTTTTCTAAAAAAAAATTACTCGTGGGCATTTCAAAAACGTGTATTTTGCGATTGATCTCATAAACGATAAGAGGTGCGAGCTTCTAGTTTTTGGCATTCGATTCAGACCGCCATTGTTGTTGCAAAGTGTTAATACTACCCCTTTGTTAACTGTTTCAGCTATAAGTTCGACTTTTAGATTTGAACGGTCTGTTGAAGTTTCTTTTGTTAGCGTCTATTCAAATGCACAAACTGTTGCTCTATTGTTTGGTTATCCAGCAATTTTGAAAAGGAATATTATCATCAAAAAACGATGAATTTTCGTCACATTTTTCTTTTATATGCAATTTAATTTCAATCTAATTTCTTCACTTTCATATAGCTGATATTTTAAGAAACAGAACCGGATTTTCTCATTTACTCTGGGAGATATATCGTTTTATTGGTTAAGTTTCGTGATGTATGAAATGTGCTGAATTTGACCCTGTTTATAAAGGCACCTTACACGGTCAATAATACTGTCAATATTTTAGAATAATAATAGTATTACTGTACGATAATAACATGTTCAAAATTTTCGTTATTTTAAAATATTGACAGTATTAGTGATCGTGTAAGACTATACCTTAATGATATAATGAAGACAATACTGATGTTTATCCGGATAATTGATTACTTGATAAATATTGAAGAAGGATTCAAGCAAATACTGACAGTGCTAGGATTGACAGTATTATTGACCGTGTAAGGTGCCTTATAGGAAAACTATTCGATTTCGATTTTTTTTTCTTGTTGTTTTGGTATTATATCTACTAGATTTGAACATAAAACGGGGGTCCAATATAATTTCATTGTACTTTATTATTAAATAATTTATGTAATTAATATAATCAATTAAATGAATATTTTGATCATTAATATAACCTTGTTAATTGCACATTATAATTTAGTACTTAAATTAGAAGTATAATTTTTTGTTAATTTATATAATTACAGTTACTATTACATTAAAATAGATATTAATTACTTCATTATCATATCATAACACCGAAATATTTCAAAAATTTATGAGCATAACGATGTGTTAATAAATATTCAATTTAATTAAGTACGTGCACCTATAAAAAGCGAAACGTGTGTGTAGTTCATCAGTATACACTCGGGCTTCTTTGGAGATTCAACATGTTTGCCAAGGTAAATCAATTATTAATATCACTTTATGTTTAGTGCAATTCGAAATAAGCTAATAGCAAAAACCGTCTATATATTAACATGAAACCATTATGTGGTTTTGTACTACTAGTAGCTGTATGAAATATATTTTGTGTTAGTGTACTCCACGATTGGGAAATTAATTTTTCAATAGCATGGATTTTTTCCACCTTTGAAGTATTCTATCAATAATTTATCTCATTAAAAACTTCAAAGCTGAAAAAATCCATGCTATTACAAAATTAATTTCCCAATCGTTGAGTACACTAACACAAAATATATTTCATACAGCTACTAATACATACATTCACTACATTGTAATTATTATGTGACTGCATATATTCAAACTGAAGGAGATAAATTGGAGATCATCTTATAAATTGCAATATCGATAGTTTATATTCGATAATACGGCTACTGTATATATTCACCACATCGTAACTATTCTGCAATTAACAATATTCAAAAAGACGAAAAAATGGAAACGCAATTTATACAAGCAGGACGTTGAAATGGACATAGTTTCATGATTATTGTCATGTTCTTTTTTAATTTACAGATTGCCATCATCAGCGCTCTTGTAGCCATCGCTGTTGCCGATTTCACCCCTATTTACGAACACACTCATCATGACGATCATTATGATCATCATGATCACCATGATCACCATGTAGATTACTATGTAAGTACTATTACAACCTCCGTATTCACCGACGTTCCATAAATCTAACAATAGCTATTGAACCTATAAGTATTCGTTGTTATAGCAACAATAAATATGTACATTATCAAGGAAATGTAGTTACTTTAGATTCTCTCTATTGCAAACACTGAATAATTAAACAAAAGGTGTCATCAAAGCTCCAATCGCTAGCGCTATTCTAGCTATTTGACATTTGTTTTGGTATATTCTGTCACTATGACGTTGTCAATTTATCTATTCAATAGCTTTTGGGACCTATAATGTATATGGGATGTTGGATGGGATGAATACGGGCATAAGTGTGGTCATTACTAACAGGTGTGTATTTTATAATTATATAATTATAATTTATTAGATGTTCTATGGTACTGTGAACTGTGAACTGACGATCAATGAAAAGATTTAGTATAATATTAGAAACCGCTAGTACTCAACCGCAGTTTCAACAACTATTAGAGTACATTTCATATATTAGAAATACATACGTCCATTATAAGTACTAATAAACATATAACAAGCTAAACGATACATATATCACGCTGGAGTATTCTCTCAACTTTAAATTTAGTTTTGTACACAAGTAACTTGTAATACATTTTCATTACATCACGTAATATGTTGACAGAGTCATCCAAAATACCAGTTAAAATACGGAGTTGAAGATCATCACACTGGCGACCACAAGTCTCATCACGAGGAGCGGGATGGAGATGTAGTCAAGGGCGAATATTCCCTTGTCGAAGCCGATGGTACTACTCGCACTGTTCGTTACACCGCCGATAAACACAATGGATTCAACGCCGTTGTCACTAAATCTGGACACGCTGTTCATCCAGAAATTGTTGCTCCTGTATATTACCACGAGCCTGCCATTTACCATCACTGATTTGTAAAGATCCAGTACTTATAGGCCTATTTTGTTCATGATTTGCAGTGTTAATAAATATCTACAGCATATAATTTGATTGTTACTTATGCCGACCTAGAGCGGAAGGACCTCTTTGCAAAACTAATTATTACTATTAAACTTGCAAAATAACTGCAAAGTATTACATCAATTGATGAATAGGAAAGGTTTATGTTTTTGTAGAAGAAATACATATGCACATTTCCTAGCTACCCGTGAGGATACTCTTTATCTTATCTATAAGATAAAAAATAAGGTATTATCAGGATTTTACAAATAGTTGCAAAAGATTTTGCTAAAAACAGCACCACAGTACCCGAATGAAAGTACTTGAATCATAATTGTAATCCGAAGTTTTATTTCAACCATAATACAAGCATATGTACAGTATAATCATTAATGGCCGACCGAAGAGTTCGGATTATACTGCAGGTATAACATATATAATCAGCTTCGTAATCCACAGACGCCCCAGCAATAAACACTTGTATCCGTTAAGAAATTTTCATGGGAGTGGTTTCCTAATACTATAACTGAATAAGATATTACTATTAAGATCAAATAACAAGAATAATACGCTCAGACGTCATCTCATACGGACGACAAATTAAACATAAGCTACGACGACATAATATCTTTATCTCAATTTCAACGCCAAAATTCTTAAAATAAACAATTCCGAGACATGCCTGGAGAACTACGGATTAGAGGGAAGAGCGCTTGAAATATTCAACAGTTTTTTCTGCAAAAAATACAAACAAATAAATAGAAGATGGACATGAGAAAGCCCAGATGAAAAAAACTTAAATAATATTGACAATATAATCTATAATAACAAACAGGTAGTCACAAACGTAACAGAAACACAATTCAACTGTACCTCAGGATATAAGAGCATACAATACTCAGAACAATCAACCTTGCATGGGCAGCGTATGGAAAGCTCCATTATATCATAAAAGCAAAATACCGATGCCCCTGAACCGGCAAGGATATGATCAATGCACGTACCAAGGCACATTCAAAAAAGGATTGCTTGTCTTTATTCTACAGGATATATGCAGGCCTATTTTCCCCAGGTCTTTCCTTCGAATTATCTTCTTCTGATGATGCCCTATCCGGTCCGGACATTGGCGATTAACATGACGATTTTAATTTTGTTTGCTGCAGTTCGGAAGAGTTGGGTTGAGTTGGAGTCCGAACCACTCTCGCAGGTTTTCATCCAAGAGCCTTTTTTCACCTCCAGCTTTCCTTGGAGTATTTGTTTTAGTAGTTTAAATTTGTTGTTTCTCATTATATGTCTCAGGCATTGATGTTTGCGTGTTTTCAGGGTACGAGTGACTTCCAAGTCTTTGTCCATTCTTCTGACCACCTCCGCGTTACTGATATGTTCTGTCCAAGGAATCTTCTGCACGCGTCTGTATAGCCACATTTCAAAGGTATCTATTTTCTTTATTAATACCACGTTAACGCCTCTGCACCTTATAACACCCCGTACTGTTATATGGTGCAGAGGCGGTAGCATCTAAACATTCTGACTTTTAGTTTCAAGCTCAGATCTTTTGCAGTGAAGAGCGTTTTCATTTGGATGAATGTGGCCCTGGCTTTTTTGACGCGGCATCTGACTTCCGCACCGTAGTCCCAAGTGTCCTGAGTGATACAATTTTACTTTCTCAATTATTCTGTAGTTGAGTTTTTACGGGCTCCGGTTTTGAGTTGTTTTCCTTGATACTACCATGTATTTAGTTTAGATGTTCAAGTTTAGGCCGTACCTTTCCGAGTGTTGATATATTCTTTCAACTAGGTTTTGCAGAATGACGATGTTGTTGGCGATGATGGCATTGTCATCCTTATGTTGTTTATGTGTTCTCCATTGATTTTTATGCCGTTTTCTCCATATATACCTTCCTGAACTATCTTTTCGGAGTACAGATTGAACATTGTTGGCGACGTAATACATCTCTGCCGAACTCCCCGGCATATTTCGATCTCCTTTGATGTTTCGCCATCGAGTTCGAGTTGTTCCTAGAGTAGGATTTCGATTATTCTTATATCTTTATCGTCCATTTCGGTTGTTTTTAAGATCTCAATAAGTTTGTCGTGACGAACTTTGTCGAACGCCTTGGAGAAGTCGATGAAACAGATGTGGACGTCATGACTCATGTCTGTGCATCTCTGGATGAGCACTTGTAGAGTAAATATTGCTTCTCTGGTTCCGAGCGCTTCACGGAAGCCGACTTAAGTTTCCGACACTTCGCACTCGCACTTGGTGTATATGCGCGCGTGAATTACGTTAAGAAATATCTTTGTTATGTTGTTGATTAAGCTGATCATGCGGTAGTCGTCGCATTTCTTGGATAATGCTTTCTTCGGGATTGGCATGAAGGTGGACACTAGCAATGTTTGTGGTATATTTCCAGAGTCGTATATATTATTAAATTATTATTAAATAATTGTCTGACTGAAATGACACTTTACTTGAATCAATTTTTCAAATATGTACATTCAATTCACGAAAATGTGTTGAAAATTAAAATGAATAGTTAACATGTAATTTTTAAGTAATTTTACCAATGTTCGATGTTAGATAATGCTTACTAACTTTTAATTACTCGTCCTGTAATATACAAGTATTATTTATTAGAACTATTGATGTAAGGCCTAGTTACTTTACAGGTGGGATAAAGTAAAGTAGTGTTAAGTTAGAAAAAGTTTAATTTATTACAGAAGATTACATTTTATGAATAGTAAATATATTAAAGTATATTGATTTTTAAAGGTAATTTATTTACACAGATCCAATTGTTTTTTAAATTTTATATTATTAATAATGATGATGATATTCTGGCTCCAAAACCTGTTGATGAATAGGATGACCGGTTTTGGTGACTACAGCGTTGAATCCATTATGTTTATCAGCGGTGTAATGGACAGTACGAATAGTACCATCGGCTTCAAGAAGGGAGTATTCGCCTTTAACTACATCCCCATCACGCTCTTCATGATGAGACTTGTGGTCACCAGTATGGTCGTCATCCACACCATATTTGAATTGATATTTTGGATGAGCCTAAAATTGATTTAATAAATCAACTGCTTCTATCGACATGAATGTGCTTATAAAGTACATTAGTGTATAGAAAGTTTACAACAGAATTAAATATACAAACGTTGTAGTTCCAACTTCACATCTAGATTTAGATCATTGTGATTGTTAAATATTGTAGGCATAAAATTGATATATGATACACTTTTCAACACATCTAAATTGGGTATCCAGGAATGCGGATGTACGCATCTTTTTATGTGCACCCCCTAATCGATGTTTATATCACCAGTGTGTTGCTGGATATTAATTAATACAGACGTGTATTTAAGGACAGTTCAATTTATCTTATTGTAATAAAATTACGTCCCAGCATCCCTCGAGATTTAAATTCAAATTTCACCTTTTAAATGACTTCGTGTTTTACATAATAATCACCTCTATACTTCTGTTATAGCTTGAATTTTTAAATTCTATTGAACCTATAGTAAAAATTAGGCAATAAAATTGCATATTAATTAATGTTAATAAAAGCAATTCATTGTTTGCTTTAAAACTGACTTTGATGTCCAAAATTCATAATTATGAAAACGTTCTTATTAGTTGGTTTGAAAATTGATATAATAATTGTTATAATTTAGAAACTAAAATACTATATAAAGTCCCTTTTTAGACCGGCTATGAAATAATTGGTAATTACTAATTATTTCATAGGCTACCTATCTTTTTTTATGTTACATACTTTAATCAAATTATAGTTCATATAAATAAAATAAAACCAAGAAACAAGAAATAAAAATTAAGCTACTTACATAGTAATCTACATGGTGATCTTCATAGTGTTCATCTTGTGCCACATGTGGAATGTATCCAGCATATGCGATTGCAACAAGTGCGCTGATAACGGCAATCTAAAATATAAATGCAAAATATTAAATATTAAATATTAAATTAAATAGAAATAACGACTAAAATACCTTTGCAAACATGATGTTTCTTTATCGAACAGTTAGGTGTATATTACCCGATACAAACGCTTCCTTTTTATATATAACGCTCAAAATAATTAAATTACTTTTACCCAATTACAATGAAATGTTAATTGAAAGTTTTTATATACATACAATGCCACTTGCATAATTTTGGCCCACATAGTTTCGTTAGTGTAACAGAAATCAGTCAGAAGGAACTGATAAATATTCAAAAAGAAATTAGAATTATAATTAGAAGAATTATAAGTATTATAAGTGAAGAATATTAAATTAAATTAGAATCAGCCTATAATTCATTGTCGAGAACTAGTTAGGGAGGTGTAATTCTTAAGAAACGGCAAAGAGTAGTAAAAGCTCTTTCAGAATAATTTTAGCTTAGGATTACTCTTCACACGATTTAACCGAATGAAAAAAATTTAAATACAATATATATTATTACAAATATGTACGCATATTATTAAAACTAGTATTTTTATGTATTTATTATGTCTTTTCTTGATTAACTTAATTAATTTGTTTCATACATTAAGACTAAACATGAAACAGTATACGGATTATGTTTGACAATTCAAATCAATTTTACGCCATACATAAGTGTAAATCCACCTCTTAGCAATCTACATATCTACATTTCGATCTTATTTATTGTTGATGTGGTGCCGCCAGATGGCGTTTAACTTTCCTCCTAAGGGGTTAGTTGTATCATAATTGTATGCCATTTATATCAATAGCGACGTTAGACTCGCTGATTGCTGCTTACATGTCGGAATAAAACTAGCTTCTAAAAAAGCATGTTGTTTGAAAATAAAAAAAAATGGTCCACGGTGATGAATTATATTATATTATATTAGATTTATATCAAAGCTTAAATTCTTTTTTTTTTTACTCGAACAACGAACGGCCGGTATACCACTAATCGTCTGTAGGGAGCTCAGACATTAGATAAATTATTATCAACTTTAAATTTCATAGTAACACATAATTGAATAAATATGACAATGACGAATTATGTGACTAAATCATGAAATGTTAGATTTGAATAATTTGAATCACAGATTGTCAGGAAAATTCGATTTATACAGCCAACTCTAGATAAATTAATTCAAAATATATACTAATTTAAACAACTCTCAAGCAGTACAATTAACGATTGTCGTAAAATCATTCTCTGTTACAGAATAAATTGTATTGCTTTAGGAATCAACATAATTTGTTTCTCAAAATCGATTAATTTTGTAATTTGACAATAATTAATTGAATTGTTTATTGCTTTCGACAATTCATGCGATATTGCATTTGAGAGCATACTCGAATTGAATTTATTATCCTGCAAAATAATTAACCCAATTTGAACAATTATTTCTTCATATAACAATAGTACAGTGATTATATCTCTTGAGAATGAAATTAAACAATTAACGAAACAAAAGTCCAAAATTAGTTCTTAATTGTGCCATACTGGTATGATAATGACCTAGTTAAAACCGACACAATCACATTATTTCATTAGAGTTGCATTATATACAAATATTTTAGTAACAAACTTCTTAGTGACCTAGAGGCGCCGTATTGAACATTGGGGAGGGAAGATTCAAACCCCACTGCGAGTTAATATTGTGTAAAGTTATGATAAATACCATGTGATTAAACACCTCTGAGCTTCAATCTTTACCGGAAGAGAAGCCTTTTGGCTAATTTAGATTTGATATATCAAATCTAAATTAGTCATCGTCAGCCATTTTTATAAAGAATACTTTCCTGTAACTACCATTTGTGGGTTGCATCTACACCTAGAGCTAATTTCACATACTCCGAGCTCTGATGAAGTAGCTATGTTAGCTACGAAATATTGGCAACAAGGAAGTAAAGTGTACTTCAAGTAACACAGTTTGAACGTCAAATTGACATCGATTCTCGGCATAGACAGGGTGTTGAAGAAAGTTTCAATCTGTTGCGGGGGTCAGCTCTACGCAAGACAGGCACAGACAGAGCTATAAGCCGTCAGGCAGCCTGAGGGAGAAGATAAGATGTCCCCGATACGGTTCTCTGAGTTGTGGTTAGGGATAACCATCACAAGAGAAATAAGGATACAATTATCAGTGTAAGCTGAAAAAAGGAAAAAAATATATCATTTGAGTCTTGATGAGGGAGGATCGATTTACCTTACCCTTGGTAAAAGGGTAACCGATACTTGCGTTTACTTTTCATAGACAAGTATCGGTTTAAAACCGATAGCCAGGTAAAGGTCCTCTGAGTCTGAGTTGCTGTGACAGATATTCAAGAAATAATGGCTGATGAAGAACTAGATGAGAATTATTTAGTTAATATGATCACTGAGTTGGCGCCTACTATAGAGGAGAACGTTTTGAGAATGTCGCTGTAGCAGATATTGAAGAAATAATGGCGGATGAAGAACTAGATGAGAATAATTTAGTTAATATGATCACTGAGTTGGCGCCTACTATAGAGGAGAACGTTTTGAGGATGTCGCTGTAGCAGATATTGAAGAAATAATGGCGGATGAAGAACTAGATGAGGATAATTTAGTTACTATGATCACTGAGTTGGCGCCTACTATAGGAGGAGAAGCTGTTGAGGATTTCGCTATTGCAGATATTAAAGAAATAATGGCTGATGAAGAACTAGATGAGAATCATTTAGTTAATATGATCACTGCGTTGGCGCCTACTATAGAGGAGAATGTTTTGAGGATGTCGCTGTAGCAGATATTAAAGAAATAATGTCGGATGAAGAACTAGATGAGGATGATTTAGTTACTATGATCACTGAGTTGGCGCCTACTATAGGAGGAGAACGTTTTGAGGATGTTGCTGTAGCAGATATTGAAGAAATAATGGCGGATGAAAAACTAGATGAGGATGATTTAGTTAGTATGATTACTGAGTTGGCGCCTACTATAAGAGGAGAAGCTGTTGAGGATTTCGCTGTTGCAGATATTCAAGAAATAATGGCTGATGAAGACCTAGATGAGAATCATTTAGTTAATATGATCACTGAGTTGGCGCCTACTATAGAGGAGAACGTTTTGAGAATGTCGCTGTAGCAGATATTGAAGAAATAATGGCGGATGAAGAACTAGATGAGGATGATTTAGTTACTATGATCACTGAGTTGGCGCCTACTATAGGAGGAGAACGTTTTGAGGATGTTGCTGTAGCAGATATTGAAGAAATAATGGCGGATGAAAAACTAGATGAGGATGATTTAGTTAGTATGATCACTGAGTTGGCGCCTACTATAAGAGGAGCAGCTGGTGAGGATTTCGCTGTTGCAGATATTCAAGAAATAATGGCTGATGAACTAGATGAGGATGATTTAGTTAATATGATTCATGAAACAAATAAACGAGATGAAGACAATGATCCTGATGAAAAGCTATCTAACCCCGTTGCGTTCACAGCAAGTCTCATTAGCGTAGGACTTGAATTGGGGAGAAAATTGGATCATCATTTTTTACAAAATGACGCCAATGTTAATCGAGCTCTCAGATTCTTGCGGGATATTAGTAAATGGTTAGATTTAACAAAAAAGCTACACAATTCTTAACTACGGATTTCATTAGAAAGTCTTGTTGATCTGAGAGTATCAATTCATCAACCATTGGACTAATCTCGCCTTAAGAACTATCTAATGATGAAAGTGACATCATACCAATCAGGAAGAAAACACGGCTAGTCCATGAAAGTATGTTATATAAGTTATAAGTTAAATTACTGTCAATTTAACTTATTGTTAATTTTTTTAAAGGATTTTATTATTTTTGGTCCTAATGTAAAATAATTAAATATATTCTTATTTATTTATTTATTTACATATATTTGCTATTTTTAGAATGAAGTTTTATGTTCTTCAAGACGTTGCTTTTATTTTACGTAAATAAATGACTGAACTATGCGTATTTTTTAAAATTTTTACACGGTTTTACATAGCCATATCCAAGATTTCTATGTGCACGGTTTTCGCAGGAACGAATCTCCCGTGTCGCATCGAGCGACAGGTGTATTGTTATAATAACTTTTCACAGACAGTTACCGTGGCGATTAATCTACGCTAAAATTTGTCTGCAATTATAACGATTCTGTGGTATAAACTTAACTATGTGTAATAATATTCTTACATAACCCGTCCGTCTCGAACTAACCATTGGAGAGCGTAGGTTCTAACCCCATGGCTGACGAATTTTCGCGAATCATCTTTCACAGTTTTACACAGCTTTACTGTGTAGTTAAAGTAAATACCAGCTGATTGATCTCTTCCCTTTTGCCGGTGGACATCGTTACAGCTGATATAAAGATATCTTATAAAGATTGAAGAGTAGAAGAAATTATTATAATATTATAATATTGTTTTTATAACATGGTTTTTATTTGGCGAATTGTTCTGTGACGAGTTATCCTAGACTAAAATTATGCATCGGTAAGTAAATTACTATATAGATAGTCAAGTTTATATATATATATATATATATATATATATATATATATATATAATGATTATTTAATGACTGTTATTATTGCCAAATGTGAGGCTATAAATATGTAAATGCAAATTCTCTAAAAATTTCACCCTCCGGTGGGAATCGAACCGTTGGCCGCGATAGCCAGAGACGTGGGTTCGATTCCCACCGGAGGGTGAAATTTGCATTTATTTATATATATATATATATATATATATATATATATAAACATGACTATCTATGAACAATAAACAACACTATCTTAATAACCAATAATTACTCCAACATGATTATAATAAAAATGTAATTTACTATATAGCTTCTTTAGATAATCTACCTTGTCGGCGTAATTAGTTAACAAAATATTTGCGCGCGGAACAATGCGGTTAAATAATTTTTTAAAGGTGGACTCCCAACGTGTCGCAAACTTTCGGGTTGCGATATTCGCGCATTGTGTATGAAATTTGTTGTAATAAATTATTACAATAAAGTGCGTTGCTTTAATTCTGTTTTAATTAATAATTATGGGAACATTTCGCTGGTTCTCGTGGGTATAAAAACGGGCGCAACCATTTCGAGTGCAGTACACTTCCAGAACTCAGTACAGCTCCAACATGTTCGCCAAGGTGTGTTTCTAATATAAAGTGTACACTTATAAAAAATGTGATGAATAAGTATATAGTATATCTGGTAGTTATAACTTAATTTTCTATAATAAAATTTGGTAGTCAAGGAAGTAATTAACGAAATAATACCGCCAAATCGTTTAAAGCTTTTTTATTTAATAATAATCATTTATTTCAAGACTAGTAGGTAGTATTTTAACACACTTCATAAAATTAAGAACACACTCTAGACTCTAGAGTGTGTTCTTAATTTATAAAAGTCTAGAGTCACCCTGAAACATTTAAAATTTACATTAAAATCGTCTAATAAATAGAATTTTAACCAATGTTGCAAACATTAAACTGTATATGGACTTATTAGTCCGCTGGGTTGGAATCTAACCAACCCAGCGGACTATATGTCCATGTACAGTTTAATGTTTGCAACATAGGTTAAAATTCTATTTATTATTTAATGCTAATCATTTATTTACATATATGTATTTTACCACAGTTTATAAAATATTATATATTTAGAACATACGTTCACTTGATACATTTAAAATTAGACTAATATCATATAAGTTTACTTGTCGACTCAGCCGACTTAATTACTTATAAACTCCAGATACAGTTTAATGTTGCTCAACAATATGCTACTGTACAATAAAATTGGGGAACAAGAAATTTAATATTACTTAAAATTGATGAAAAGCCGTGCGAAGTGCGGACAGCCGGAAATTGTCCAGAAATGGCCTTAAACTTTTTAAAACATTTAAAATGTAATTAATTATATTTCAAAAATAAGTGTGCGAAATAGGATACTTTGAATACTAGAACACAAATAGTTCAAGATTCATAGGCGAAAATTATTTAACTCTTTATATCAGACAATAATATCTAAATTCACACCTAGCCTCATATCATGTTTTATAGAAAAATCATTCTATAGCATACTTATTTTTGAAAAATAAGTGTGCGAAATAGGATACATTGAATACTAGAACATTAATAGTTCAAGATTCATAGGCGAAAACTATTTAACTCTTTATATCAGACTATAATATCTATATTCCCATCTAACCTCATATCATGTTTTATAGAAAAATCATTCTATAGCATAGATCAGGGGTCTGCAAACTTTTTTTGTGGTGCGAATTTTATTTGATCGCTATTATCTGCGTATATGTTTAATATAGCTGAACTAAAGTAATTAAGTAAAGAATTAATGTCACAAGTTAACTACTGGCGAGCTTTTAGTCAAATATAAGCAGCTGTCAAATATAAGCAGCATCTTTTACAAAGCAATTTATGGCCCAAATCGACACCATTGGCAATAATAACATCTCTCGATCGTAGAATCATAGAGATGACTCAAAAATTAAAAACAGAAGACGTATTTTGTCTACTCCTGACATATATGCTTAAATGAATTTCATTATTTTAAACTGTGATATTCTTTAGTTATTGATTTTATTGATAAAGTAATTTTATATACTATATTTTTTAACTTTATTTCATTTTTTCACTAATTTTAATTTGACTTATTGTCTTTATATTTTCTATATTTTTTGTATTTGTCTATTGGTTGAATTTCTTCTCTCTATATACCTTGCCGTTTGTAAACTCAATTAATGATAACAGCAATTTATTATTATTATTATAATTAATTAGCACAATTCTCAAATTTAAAAAATCCAAACGAATATTCTATTTAAAATCATGAAAATATTAGTCTCAATATAATATTCTATATATATATATATATATATATATATATATATATATATATATATATATATATATATATATATATATATATATATAATTTATTTTATTAATATTACTATTACTTATTATCCTGTTAGTTTTACTACGATGTACTGGAGCGCTACATTAAATAAACTGTGTCAATGAAATATGTTTAATTGAATGATTAAACTTTAATTGATATTTAATTTTGTCAATTTATAGTAATATAATTTATATTTACAGATTGCCGCTTTCTCTGCTCTAATTGCACTTACGTATGCTGGTATCATTCCGACATATCACCATGCAGCACCTGTTGCGTACGAGCATCACAATGAACAACACGTAGACTACTATGTATGTAAATATAAATAATTTCTTTGAATAGGTAAATAGATAGAAAGAATACAGTATGCGTATAAAGCTTGCCTCTAAATGGGGTCATTATGTGATTTCACATTGCGGAAATTAAGGAATAGGATTATTGGTTAATCAATTCACAACTTAATGAATAATAGAAGGATCATCTAACTGACATAAACAAAAGTAGTAGAGATGGGCAATATGCCATAGATAATATGGAACTACTGATAGTGTAAAAACTATACGGAATGTCAATAGTTGAAAACCAGTTGAAATAATCAATGAAGAATTTCGTAATGCACGTGAAAATAGTTAAAAATCTATCTAGTCAGCTTTACTGTCAAAAATACCGCGGACCCTATTCTGGTAGCGAATCAACCCTATCGTCTGTGAAATTTCGAAAATCTCTACTAATTATATTATTAGTTTAAATTAGATAAACAATAGCTTTTGGATAATTGGGAAAAAGTTTGTCGATATTTTAAAAAAAAATGCCATGATGATTTACAACCTACGAAAGGAGATTTTAAGAAGAAGAACTATTCTAATTTGTTAGAAACTATATTTATAATTTTCCTACGCACACACATATATATATATATATATATATATATATATATATATATATATATACTTCATACATTATATTATACATAACTTTACTATAGTTGTCTATTATGGAGGTGCCCCCCACCGTATAAGTGTGTACAGTATATATGTGTCGTAAGTATAATAGCAAAATAAGTGTTGTTTTAAAATACCTAGTGAAATTGAAAATTAAGCGATACAAATATTAATATCGAGTAACTATTATGTGACAAATTAAACAGTCTAATGCTAAATTTATCCGTTATATCAGTGTTTTTCAAACGTTTTGTACGTGGCCCACTTTTGCACTTTTTTTAAATTTTTATAGGCCCCCCTGAAGAACGGATATGTGTAGAAAAACATCCTGAATTATTTTCTGCGACCCCACATATATTTTTTGCGACTTACACTTTGGTAATCACTGCGTTATAACTGTTGATGGTTTTGTAGGCTCACCCCAAATACCAATTCAAATACGGAGTTGAAGATCACCACACTGGCGATCACAAATCTCACCATGAAGAGCGTGACGGCGACGTAGTCAAAGGCGAATATTCCGTTGTGGAGCCCGATGGCACCATCCGCACTGTCCATTACACCGCTGATGACCATAATGGATTCAACGCGGTCGTAACCAAGTCCGGGCATGCTGTGCATCCGGAAGTTGTTGCCCCTGTTTACAGTCATATACCCGTTGGCCACCATTATTAGTAAAATTATTCTGATGTAAATAAAAACTTATATAATAAACTCATTTTGTACTTTAATTGTCACAGACTTATATTATTGAGAAAGTGCGTGTGTCTTTGTATAGATTTGTTTTGTTTGGGTATGTTGTGTGCGTGATGTGTAATAATTTGTACTTTCTTGTATGGTCCAATAACTGCGGAAGGAAGTGATAAAATGTAACTGTTAACAGATTGTCACGTTTTGCGATAAACCTATAATTTAGTTTATGACATGGAACGTTGTATTATTGCGTGATGTGTTCTATGACTGACTACTATGCTGACATGGTTATACGCGCTGTTATTGGAAATTGGGACTTTCCTTGTAGCAGGCAATATTAACTATTGTCTGTTACAATAAAAGACTATAACTAACAAACAAAAATTCATTTTTCATAAAAAATTAACTAATTTTACTATTATACTGTGATTATTTGCAATTCATAATTAAGTTTCAAGTTTCAAAAAAATTACCCACAATATTACCCTTGGAAAAATCATATAATTAAACGACACTTTATGTATATAAATTGATACGCATATTTTTCTCTTAAGGAAGACTCTCCCAATATGCTTAAAATAAATACTAGCTAAGGACCAGAAGGTATATGGCCTGCTCTCATATAACTAATACGATACGTGCTACAACTATTCATTTCACACAAAAGTATGTGAAACTACACATACGGCAATATTTCAGTGATTATTGTCAAGGATCTTATAAGGTAAGAATGAAGAAAGAAAATCAAACTATTCAAGCATATGTGATAAAGATTCTTGCTATTTGCTGGTAGATTTAGTATATCTACATTGAAATAACTAGTCTAGGTATGAAGAAATCATACTACGTATATGTTTAAACGAGTAGGATAGTTTTTGCCAAAATACTAGTTAGGTAAGACTTGAAAATTTCGGGATACCGCCACTGATCATGAAGAAAAATTCTCTTCCCCCTATGCCCAGTATTCCGAAATGTTCAAGTCTTACTACCTATATGTTTAAAGCCAAACAAGGAGCGATACAACTTACAAGTTTCTTCTGCACATAAACCACATGTATAATAATAAAATTATACTAATAGTACTAAAAACTAAACTAAAGGTCGTTTTAGACAAGACAATTTCTTAGCTCAAAAATTGTTCAAGAAATAAATTCATATATCCTCCTCCCATACAATTTGTCCTTGACAAATAGAACGTGTTATATATTTCCATTCGATCTACCATCCAATTCAATATTTCAAATAATTTGCTGTATGATACGAGACAATTTAGATTGTCTCGGATCTTGACTAACTTTTGAATCAAGAAATTGTCTTGTCTAAAACGACCTTAAAACATGTGAGAATAATAAGAAAATATCACACAAATTTGAAAAAGGGGGCAGAGACAAAGGTATCCACTGTCTTCAATTTAGTTTTAGACAAAAAAAATGTTCATATTTCAATTCAATATTTCAAATAATTTGCTGTATGATACGAGACAATTTAGATTGTCTCGCATCTTGACTAACTTTTGAATCAAGAAATTGTCTTGTCTAAAACGACCTTAAAACATGCGAGGATAATAAGAAAATATCACACAAATTTGAAAAAGGGGACAGAGACAAAGGTATTCACTGTCTTCAATTTAGTTTAAGACAGAAAAAATTGTTCATACAGGATTATAACATATATAGAAGGAGACTGCCGAACAGAAAAACTTATTATAAATACTAGTATTTTGTACTCATTCATTGCTACAGTATGCACCTGTATCCTTGAATCTATGGCAACTCGGTTCAGGGAGACATTCACGAACTGCTCATACGAACAGGCGGTCGACGCCATACTGGACCACTGAGGGGGTGAAGGCATTTCTTGATAGTTACTATAGACCTCAGCTATGCCTTCAACTCTTCTTAAAAGGTACACACACCGGCACCGCTGCCACCGCTGCTACGCCTGCTGAGGTGATACCTTAGTTCCAGGAGGGTAGCGCACAGAGCAAATGACGGCACAGATGTCAGGCATCATATGGCGATAGGTGTCTCAGAAGGTTCAGTTTTAGGACCCCTGCTCTGGAACATCGTGTATGACGGGGTCCTGAGACTGAAAACTGAAACGTACAACTGGCTGTTAACTAAGTTGCAGGATGGATGCGGATAACGGATTGTAGATCGCCGCTCATAATACAAAGGGTGCACTATTGTCCACCAAAAGGGCTGATGTGGACAGACGTAGGACCATCCTGCTCCTAGATCAAACGCACAATCAGTTACATGGGTACCTTGCTGGAAGCCAACGTGCACCATACGGCCCACATTCTGCAGGCCTCACAGCTAGGACAGAAGTCGCAATCGCAAGGATGGTACCGTGCATGGCCCCATGGAGGTTAAGAGGATACTGCTGGCAACAGTATTCCGTGTCTTACCGTAGTTACTATACGCGGCCTAAAGCAGCGACAAGTTCACAACGCAATATGCAGAGACTGCGCTCGGTGCTAAGGACACGATACCGTGAGTGACTATCAGGACAGCAGTCAGGAAGAGAGGAGTACCACGGGACCAATGCAGGATCATCGAGAACTATCTGAAGAATAGGGCGATAACGTATAAAGACACCGCAGAGGCGTCGAGGTTTGAGTTGACAGCATTGGTCCCACAGGGATCAGTCTGGAGCCCCTGTTATGGAGCTGAAGATGTCGGAAGGCGTGGTGGCGATTGCGTTTGGCCGATGAAATGGCGCTGGCTGCCAGCGGGGGAAACTTGGAACAACAAAATCTAAGATGAAGGAGGCCGTAGACAGGATGCAAAGATGGATAGCATAAGCCGGGCTTAGCATCGCGAGGAGAAAGGCGAAGGTCGGCTTACTCTCGACCAAAGGAACTCGACGACACAAATATGGAAGAGGAACACACGATGCAGAGAAGACTGAATTATCTGGGAACTACATAATCGCATCCAGCAGGTACTAGAAGCCACAATAAAGACAGCCAGAACGACAGTAGTCCTTGTTAAGGCTGCTACCAAAGATAGGTGGCCCGGGAGTTACTGGCCACGGTATTGCGCGCTCAACTCCAGTATGCAGCACCTGCCTTTGCCGGAGCAACTACGACTCTGCGCAACGCAGACCAATGAACATAATAATTGAAATTGTAGGAATTGCTGAAGGCTGGAGAACATACAAAGCGTATAAAGATAAGATAGCAAGAGCTTTCGTACTTAAATCTGACTCAGAAATGGGGACCTGCATCCTGCAGTCCAAGATAACAAAAGCTATACACACCCTTAAACCCCGAAAGGCTTCAGGGTCAGACAAAATTATCGGCGAACTATTAAAAACCATCAGGGACTCCGGAATAGATATCATACACGAACTATCTAATCTTTGATGGTCTGTGTGAGAGGTTTGAAGTCTCTGGATACATATCTAATTTTGTCAAAAAGTTTACAGAATCCTGTAACCTGTTCGATTGGATTTGTTGTTATAAACCCTAGCAGATATTTCCAGTGTGTTTGTTATTATCACGTCGGCAACCATTTTTGATCTCTTAGTTAGATTCGACCCTTTATTGGACTTTTTTGCTGACTTCTGTGAGAAGCAGTATGTGATTGGTAATCCAAATTTGAATATAAGTTAGTTCATGTAAATTTTACAAGCAAAGTTATTGAACATTTACCAGTCTTAATAAACAACATTCAAGTACCATAATCCAATACAGCTAAGTACCTGTAGATGACAGTTAACGTCTCATAAATTTTAATTTTAATTAAAGTAGAATGTACTGTCTGATTGGTAGAAAGACAGGACTATCCATAAACATTAAACTTTTATTATATAAACAGGCACTTCGATCTGTATGGACGAATACAGTTATGGAGGGTGCACCAAATCAATAGAAAAATAATACAAACATGTCAAACTAACGTACTTAGGGCTGGTTCTACAATAGACATTTAATTGGAGTCTATTCGTGGAATAAGTTTGAGATATTGGCGTTAATATCTCAAACTTATTCCACGAATCCTTATTCGCCGGTTAAATATCAATTGTAGAACAGGCCCTTAGGGGTGTAGTTGACATACCTTGGTATATCAGGAATACTGACATCCGTTGGGACCTGGAAGTGGACGCGACACATAATTCATCTGTAGCTTCTACTCTCAGGATTAGGATTAATAAAATCTGCATTATTTGACTGTTTTAATACCAACACAGACAAATAATTTCTAACAAATTAACTGTATACAATAATTGTTTCACATAATAAACTAAAATTCATAAAGCGGAAACGATGTTTTATGTGCAATCAATTATTCGACTTAATTAATACTTTCTTGCTTATTTTCGGTAAAAGTTAAACGCAATTAAAGAATTTCATGGGTACGGGATACCAATTTCGGTACATTAAGTAATTATATAAATAATAATGCATAACTAATTACGATTATTGGATATATAAACCGCAGCCGGAATCTTTAACGTCAGTACACTTCCTCAATTCTATAGTGCACAATGTTCACCAAGGTGCGTATTTATATAATAATATAAACAATAGTTTAACACAATAACATAATGGAATTAAATCTAATTAGAAAAATGGATAAATAAAGTGATAGTTAACGACTGATTGCATATAGAACAACATATAATCGAAAAGTTTTAGTTAAGTCAAATTTTAAAATGTCATCCTAATTATATAAAACAACCTGAGCAGAGTAGTGTTCAAAAGTAAAAGAAGTTCCTTTCTTACTCGGGACTAAATCTTAAAATGTCGATTCATTTGATAAATCGTATATACGTTGACATATGAGTGCGTTTCTATACACAGCGAGACTGACAAAAGTCTTAATTGCATCCCAGGTGACTATAGATAAATAGAAATAGAAAATCAAAACCGCACATAACGCTCCAAATGTCGACCATATTTTTGTATAATGTGTTGCCATATTTATTGAGTAACATGTATCAATTCTAATATTTTAAATTATTATTTCTATAGTATTCTTGCAAAGAAAAAAATTAACGGAAATACTCTTATGTTCTGTTGACTTTTTAAAATAATGTCTTCCTTCCTTTGGTGGCAAGTTACTGAATAAATAATACATTTTTTAAAACCTCATTTTGCATGTGGAAAGTCCACGTATACTAATTGAGATTTTTTGCTTGAAACAAAAATATCGCGATATTTACGTAATTTTGTACAATATGATTATTCTAATTTGCAATATTTTATTTAAAAAATATAAATTACACTAAATGTGTGTCAATTTGTCAAAAATATACATTTTTGTCGGATAATGTCCATAATTAATAACTTTATTTTCTATTAAATTTAAATAAAAACTATTGTGGCCAGAGCACATAACTTTATCATATGTTAGCTTTTAAATTATCAAATGAATCGACATAGATTTACCTCATTAGTAAAGCAGGCTACAGTATTTCCGAGTGCATGAGAGTGCTTTGCGGAATTGTATCGGTACTGGTATAAACAATGTTACTTGTTCAATCTATCAATTTTAATTAATAAGTAATTTTTAGTTGTAATCATTACTTATATTTTGTAACCTGTTTCTGACTTGTGTAAATCTTTATGTATACAACACCAAATAAATACTTTACCAGCTTTGATTAAATTGGTAGTCCGTTTTTCTTTTTTAACTGATATAGGAAGTTAATAGTTATGCCGCTATCATACTGTCTTTCTTAGTTTATAAAAATATACCTTTATTACATCAAATAAATACTTTACTAGCCTTGATTAAATTGACTGAATATGATTTTCAAATTCATATTCCGCTTTTCTTCTTTAACTGATATAGGCAATTAATAGTTATGCCGTCATACCGTCTTTCTTAGTTTATAAAAATATACCTTTATTAGGCATACCTAACACACAATTCAAACATCACCCCTGTACATAATTCCAGCAAAAACAATAACTTTAAATATATAAATTATCACACCCATTTATATCTATCATACTTTATGGAAACAATTCGCTATTTTATCTTCATTTATTAAATTTGTATGCAAACTAAGGAAACGCAGTCAACCAGCATAATCATTTCTTTCAGATTGCCATCATCTGCGCCCTTGTGGCCGTCATCTATGCTGGTGCTATTCCCATATCTTCATACGAGGATGATTCGTATAATAATGACCATCATGACCAACACGTTGATTATTATGTAAGTTTATCTTAATTAAGTGATTAAACGGTATAATGATACTGTATCAGCACTAAAAGTAAAATCAATATTCACATTTAAGGCGCATCCAAAATATGAATTTAAATATGGAGTAGAGGACCACCATACTGGCGACCACAAGTCTCACCACGAGGAGCGGGATGGGGATGTAGTCAAGGGTGAATATTCTCTTGTCGAAGCTGATGGCACCATTCGCACCGTCCACTATACCGCCGATAAACACAGCGGTTTCAATGCCATCGTCACCAAGTCTGGACATGCCATCCATCCGGAAGTTGATGCTCATTACCACCACTAATTAATTATGTTGTGTATCTAGTCTATTAATAAATAATTTTCAATTGACCTCACAGTTTTCCTGTGTATTGTTACTACACCTATTGTTTACTAATCATACACAGTAAAGATCAAGAATAATCATTAATTATATCATTCTTGAATCGACAACGCTTTTGGTCTTTGCTATTATTTTCTGGAAAAGAAAATACTTAATTGCTTAAGGTAATGGTAGTTAATAGATATAATTATTTTTTGTCCATTACACTTTTACCCATATTTGCTAAACAAAAGGTTATAGGTTATTGAGTTTAAGTAATTATTCTTGAAATATAAACGCAGAATATTGTAAGTAACAATCTATTTACGGATGATTTTGATTGAATTTTGATTTAGAAAAAGGAAATTAACTATGCACGCCATTCACCCTCTCTGGAATAATACATTCAAGCTTTTAAAATGAGATAGTTCTGTGTTATATAGGGTGTGTATAAATTGCCGAAAAAACTTCAGGTAGCGATATCAAATTCTAAGTCGAAAATCTAAATACAAAAATATTGTACCATGCTCCCTGGGCTTTCACGGAGTGTCCACAGTTTGAATATTAAGGGCCGGTTCTACAATTGACATTTAACTGTAGAATAAGGCTATTCGTGGAATAAGTTTGTGATATTGGCGTTAAAATCTCAAACTTATTCCACGAATAGCCTTATTCTTCGGATAAATGTCAATTGTAGAACCGGCCCTAAGTCTGTTAATATGCATTTTATTACATTGTCTTTTGACATATAGAGCTGCACATTAGAATAAAGAAGACTGATAAACTGTCTACGTAGATGTTACTTTTTACATCCAAACGCGTGTTTTAATTTTCTCATATTTAAATTACTTATGAGAACGTTGTATTGATACTGTCAGAGTTTGACAAGTTTGACAACATTGAAAAATGCTTATTATAAATTTGTATCATCGTTGATTTGCTCGTTGTTATTAGTGTTAATTATTATTTATAGTGCTTCTATTTATTTTCGTTTTCTTGTTTCGTTTAGTAGTAACAGTGGATTTTACGTTCAATGAGTATGCTGATATGCACATAGTATTTAGTTTCTGCAGTGAAAATGGTGACAAGGCAGAACTTGATTTTCGTACTCGTTATCCACACAGGAGGCAGTAAGTGTTTCGTAATGATACTGCAATACAATTTTAAATAGAATTCGTGACAATGACGACCTCTTGAGACCTATTCTTTGCAGCGATGAATGCACGTTTACAAGAGACTGGTCGTGGCACACAGTGGCAGGACAGTGGGACCGATTCCCGAAAACGTGGACAAAAATAGGAAAAGCGACTCTCGTATTTTCGAACGAAAATTGTCTTAACAGGTTCAAGGATTGTCCGAGCATTCATCTGTAAAGGGGTAGATTTTTCTATCTGCTCCTTCACCCCGGTTAGTCAGTCTGAATTTGACCCTCGCATTGAGTTTTCGCATCGTACACCAGAATCGACAATTTGAGCACAGTTCAAAGTGTTAAATTATCCTGTATATATATATATATATAATATATATATATATATATATATATATATATATATATATATATTATGTTCGATTTGTATGTATGTAATTAAAAAATGGCATAAATGAACGACAAAATATTACAGATTTTATGTAATCGCGATTTTGGGTCCGTCATTTTCATTTTTTTAAATCGGGTTCATAATCAGCAACCTCGAAAACTTCTAAAGGAAGGTATAGTAATATTCGGTCCCACTGTGCGGCG
The DNA here is from genome assembly GCA_963942505.1 of Lordithon lunulatus. Classification (NCBI taxonomy): domain Eukaryota; kingdom Metazoa; phylum Arthropoda; class Insecta; order Coleoptera; family Staphylinidae; genus Lordithon; species Lordithon lunulatus. Next base: position 14,425,455 of record OZ012667.1, on the reverse strand, counting down.
ACCCTATCTTACAGCCCGTGAGATCTACGGGTCCACAAAATACTAGCCAGATTAGGGATTTAAATGATGCGGCTCTATTAGAAATCACCCCAAAAAAGCTGGAACGAATAGTACAAACTATACCACAAATGTTACAGCTATTGACTTGACGGTTGGTAGACAATGAAATTATAAAAAAATAATTAATTTTAAAATGTATTTCTTTGTAATATGATGTTCATGTCTGTTGTAAATAAAGATCTGGCTATACGTATAACTTAACTTTGTTCCAATATTCACGGAGCGTTGCGATATAATGGATATACTCGATTACCATACATATAATAAAATAATAAGATATCCATGTGAATGCAAGGTTGACAAATGTACGTGTCTTTAAAATGGTGCGTAAGAACTAAGGAAGCATGGTACAATATTTTTGTATTCAAATTTTTGACTGAATTTGATGACCAACATCGCTACCTAAAGTTCTTTCGCCACACCCGGCATATATGGTGTTTAACCCATACCTATGTGAGTGGTTCTTCAAGTCTGAAGAATTACAATGGTAGTAGGATCCACCACAAACGTTATTTGATTAATATACAACCAGTTCTTTTTTATGTTAAGAAGCACAACAAATCAGCCTCTTTAACCCTGCTTAAGAAAAGGATGCAATATTTACTAGAGAAATGCTTAGTAAATATTGTGTTAAAAGTAATCCCAAGATCCATCTTAAATAGAAAAACATATGGAACCAATTCCAAGATGTAATTGTCCTATTATACGATATAACAGATTAACAAACTATTATAAAATAAACATTACACATCCATAGTTAGGGGCATATCCAACAGCTAATGTAATACATAATTATTATACAAACATTTTATATTATTTTTTATAAAAATATTATGTGATATCGGTTACTATTTTTCGTTGGGATACAATTAACGACACTTTTGGGGACGATTTTTATAGATATTGTACTTACAGACGATTATTATTATTATTATTATTATTTTTATAGTAATTCGTAAAGAAACTTTTGCTTCAGGCCTTATTATTTATTCAAATGTGCATGAATTTATATTACAGTGTGAATATGTAATGTATTATATATAGAAGAACCCGTATTGGAATTCTTGAATACACATGATCCTGTTGGAATTATTTTGGCTACTTAAAATTAATTTCACTATTAATGTACCAGTAAATTATTTCGCTTTCAAATTTAAATTTTTGTTTCGGTTGAAGTTCTTCGAATAAATTTTAGAGAATTAAAGTGTGGGTAACGGAAAGGAGTATAAAAGCGACGTCTTCCAAATATATATCATACTTCAGCTAGAATCACTCTGCAAGATGTTTTACAAGGTAATTAATTACATTATTCAACGAAATTGTATGTAATTTAATTTTGAATCGTATTCAATGGTTAAATACCAAATATAGTCTATTATATTACACAAACCAAATAATGTGAGTTGTTTTCAAAAAATCATTCCACTTACAGATTCTCGCCGTTCTTTCAATTATATTTGTTGTGGAGGGTAGGACAGCTCCATCTCATTATTCAACTCAAAACAATGAAATTGAGGAGACTCGTGATGATTCTGGATCTTATTATGTAAGTAAACTGATACTAAATAACCACTAGATACTAACAAAGTTGTATTTAAAATATATATATATATATATATATATATATATATATATATATATATATATATATATATATATATATATACAATTTTACTTAACCAAATAAGGTCAAAGCATGTGAGTGTTTTATTTACGTCCTAGACTTCTCAAACACGCATCCTCTTTATAACTTTGAACTATTTATCCATTCTAGGATCCACCTAAATACCACTACTCATATGGTGTAGAAGACCACAAAACTGGTGATTATAAAACTCATGAAGAAGAGAGGGATGGTGATGTAGTAAAAGGTAAATATACCGTTGCTGATCCTGATGGCACCATTCGCACCGTAACATATACCGTGGATAAACATAATGGATTTCAAGCTGTTGTGACAACAAAGGTGGCTGACAGCAAAAACTTTGAGCATATTATTCCAAACTTACAAGAATCAAAGAATAACTACAACTCCTATGAACATTTCACTGCTCCTGTAAAATCTGTAAATGTAGGATATGACAACAGTTATGACAAGAAGCCGCAGCCATCATATAGGAAGCATGATAATGCATGGTATCATTCATCTCAAGTCTGATTTCCAAATTATTTGTTATTATCGTTTTAATTACTATGTATCTATTTATTATTGTTATGAAGTATTTTTAAATGTAAATGATTATTACTTAAATAAATTTGTTATTAGATATGTTTTATTATTTTTTTATAACTCTCTTATATTATCTTCAGTGCACTTATATGAAATTAAACATGGCTTTTAATGGTCTTATCTATGATTAAAATTTCATCATTATTTTTAGCAAAGTTGAAAATAATTTATCACGTGATCTATCGCACAATATCGGGTAAATTTATATTAAAAATTCCTAGATAATTTCTTATATTGCGTATTTTGTATGATACATCGTAAATATTTTATTAAAATTTTAGACCAAAGAAAAATTAAATCATCTACACATGATGATTTAAATTTATTACATACACATACTCAGTAATAATTAAGATTTCCGAGTGTGGTCTATTATAATTCCCACTCCCTGCCTGAGATAATATTTCGAAATTTGGAAATTCTTACATTTCAGTTTATCTATGTACCAGAATACCTAATATTTACAAAGAAGAATCTAAGCATAGTAGATCAGACTCTAAAGCATAGCTACAACACTCGTAACTACCATTGGCTATCATCCAAGACAGGCAACTAACACGAATTGGTTTCCATTGCAATACATGTTACAACTCATTGCCGAAGGACATTAAATTATTATCTAAGCTTAGAGTAGCTACTAAGAAGCTCTTTACCGTTAACTAAATTTTTATTATAATAATTTATTTAGTCGGCTAATAAATTTAGTCATACTGATCCCAATTAATTTTTAATTTAATGCATTATTATATTTTACTTTGAATTGTTTGTACAAAGAAAATTGTAAATCCATTGAAAACATCTGCAACAACTTTAACCATACAATGTTACTCTGAACTTAAATAACTATAATAACTTAACGTTCTTGGGTAATGCATTGTAAAATCTCTTGTAATGGATACCACTCCAAGACAAGACAAAATAAAGGGATATAGGAAATCGGTTTCAAACCTACTTAAAAACAGAATACAAATACGTAGTGTCAAATAGAAATAATACGGAAATATCCATCGAAACTAGAAGCATAGAAAATGTTTTAATTTAATTGCATCAAATTCGTGTGTACTCCAATAAAGGAGCCGATCGAGGTGCTCGCCGCATGGAAATGTGCTATGAGGGCAGGTTGGAAAGTAAGGGTTGGAGAGTTGAATGGATTCCAGGAGAGGACGAATAGTGGATAAGAAGACGATCTCAGAACAAGTTTGGCAGTCAAGAAGGAAGAGAGTGGATACAATGGATGAGAACGGTGGGGTGGGATGTTCTGAATGGATGTACAGATAGAGACTGGGAAGGGAAGAAGACATTCTATTGCCTGGGAGGCAGTTCGTTGATAGAAAGAAAACGAAGGGGGAGGGGGTTGGACCACCTGCTGGTTAATTGGAGGTGGGGAGGAAGCATGAAGCGAAGAAGGGGCGGCAGGTTTGGATGGAGTGAACCGGAAATGCAAGCAGAGAGGACAACGTATATATGGCAAGAGCGAGTTTGCGGGAAGAAGACATTCTATTGCCTAGGAGGCAGTTCGTTGATAGAAAGAAAACGTTGGGTAAGGAGGTTGGAGCACCTGCTGGTTAATTGGAGGTGAGGAGGAAGCATGAAGCGTAGAAGGGACGGCAGGTTTGGATGGACTGAACCGGAAATGCAAGCAGAGAGGACAACGTATATATGGAAAGAGCGAGTTGCGGTTAAGATGAGAGAGGATGGAAAGTGTGAATGGGGCAACGATAAACCATTTGTGTACTGTGTAGTAAGGGGAGTGACACGTGGTGGCATATAAGTAACGAATGTGAAGGTGTGAAATCAGAATGGATGGGGCATTGCAGGTGGTGAGTGAATGGTTAAGAGGGGATGCGAAACGCGTGGAAATCTACAAAATGCTGACGTAGGAGAGAAAGTCGGCGAGAGAGTGGGAATAGTGGTAGGAGGGGCATTTTTTAAGTTCTATTCTAGGTACACACGAAATACCGAGGCGGTCATGATCTAAAATAGCTTGTAACCCTTTTGTGATTTTTTGATTCACATGAAATTACTACTTGTGATAGATTATTACGCAACCCGTCAAAATAGCCCGCTACAAAATAGAACGCGACAAAATAGCCCCCGACAAAATAGGTTTTATGTTTTTAATTGATTTATAAATTACTTTCATTGAATTTTATTGATCCATTCAGCTGAGGTTAGTTGTATGGGCGGGGTACCCCCATTCATACATTAATGAATAACTCAATTATCAATAAAAGTATATGCGACTATTTTGTTGCGCGGCTATTTTGTCGCGGGACTAGTTAGTCGCGGGGTTATTTTGTCGAGGGCTCTTTTGTAGCGGGCTATTTTGTCGCGGGCTGTTTTGTCGGTGCACCAGATTATTACTACACATTAGTTGAATTAGCAGAACACACCCGTACAACTATTATTATTAATTCGAAGGAAATGTTTGCAAGATATGGTATTAACAGTGGTAACAGATGGGGGACCACACATTTCAGCACTAAATTTATCTACTGAAAATTGTGGACATTTTGTATGGTTCGTGCTTTACAAAAATACTATTTTGTATTGTTTAAAAAATATTATTTGTTTATTTGTTGTTCTAGTCTTCCTTTCTGGTAAAATATGATGATTATAGTACATACTTAATCATAATCATATATTGCTTTTGTTCAGATATCCAATACAATATTCGAAAGAAATTTCTATTAAAATTCCTATGAATAGGGAAATGAATAATCATTATACTATAGTAATATGTATGTCGGAGCGATATGTAGATGTAGAGTTATGTATTAAATAGATGTATCACATATCGTAATGTTTTATTACTAATAATAATTTGTATACCAAGTACCTGACACTTGGTCCGGTAATGCAAGGCGTGTCCTTTGGAGGATTTTATTCTATGAATAGTAAATAATAAGGTCATCCCCATACTCAACTAACATATTTTATTAACAACTGAGTAACTTAAAGCATTAATCATACAATATCTGATGATCTATGTCCAGGCCAACATACCAACGTACGGTATATCCTTCCGATACGTTCTGTCAACTAGGTCTGCACACATCCCTTTGCCAGGAGATCTTATCTCAAATAAGAATTGTTTGCAACACTAATCCGACGCGCGTAATGCACCGTTGTGGTGTCGTTATGGTTAAATTCCTGATAAAACCTTTTCTAGGCTCCGAAAATAATCAGGCGTCGACATGTATTATAAAATATAAGTATAATGTAGTTTGTCTATGTCCACATGAGTCGCGATTTATCCTAAATTTTCTCTTAAGACATACAAGTTCCTTTTCTTTTTGTAATTGATATTTTTATACTATACATTAGTGATTTTACAAACTAGCTTAAACAATCAACTATACAAAGATAAATTGAATTTCCTTTCAGAGTTGGCGTTGATATAATATGTGAAATCGCAATTCGCTCGGTTGTAGCTTCAATTATATCATTGACTTTTGGTTAATTTGATTGGATTTCAGGATTCAGTGGATAGTGTTAAACGACGCTAGTTTTTTTGTTCACAAAAGAAAATTCTGTGTCCGGTAATGAATTGGTATTTTATTTCATTTTAAACCCTATATGTTCCATATGTATTTTCTGCGAAATCCCCGTTACCGGTACCTTTAAAATTGAGCACTTAAATAATAAAATACTCCATAATTAAAACCTTTTAATTTTTACACTTTCAAAATTATATTCGCGATACGCTTGAAATATTTGTATAAATTACCGATAATTTGGAGTGGGCGAACAAAAATTCAGTATATAAGAAATTTATTTCCTAACATCCATCACAGTTTAATAACACTTAGTAAGGTTTACACAAGCAATATGTATTGTAAGGTAAGAGACGTAAATAATTAATGTAGCTAACAATATGGAGCATTTTATAGTGCGAAAGCGATTACTACTATTAGCTTTCTCAATTAGAAAAATGTTAATATAAATTTAGAATAAAGTTTTTCCAATACAAATTTTAAATTTAAAGATGCTTCGCCTTTTAACTATTTTATGAGCCTGTAGGAATGAAAGTGGAATTTAAATTGTTTTTAAAATTAGAAAATTTTGCATTTCTGTGTTTCCGGGGAGTTAACCAAGAATATAAACGAAAGACAAAAATCATAACATGATAATCACTGCTGGGGTGCGATTTCGTATATGCAACATTCTGAAAATATAGAGAACGACTCTCGATCGCTATATGTATAACAATTGCTCACAAATCGCACCCCTGGCAATTACCTGCGAAGTCAGATTATTTCATTTTGATTACCTGTGAAGTCATATCATGTGTAATCAGATGACTTGATTTTTCATATTCAGGTCATATTTTCGCACACTAAATATTACAGATACTTTTTTATAAAAAGACAAAGAAATAAGTTTTTATAGATGTCATAAATACCATATGGGTGTGCGTTGTTAATTGATGTCCTGTTGCCAGATGGCGTAAAACTCTCTCAAGAGGGAAGTGGTTTTACTTAATGTGTATATAGTGTTTGTTTTCTAAAATTGTCTCAAAATAATATATAAATTAATGCCTATCTATCACACAGTTATTAAGAAAATAAGAAACATTACTACATGCTAATTATTAATTGATACATCTTTTTATATCAGATTTTAGTGTTGGTGGCAGTAGTTTTAGCTGTCCAAGGAAGCACGATCCCATCTCATTACAATCCTGAAACTAATGAGGTTCACAATGAACAGGTCCAAGAAAATTATTATGTAAGTATATTATACTAGGCACATCAAATTAAATAATGAATTAAGTAAACGATATTCCATGAATCTGTTAACTGTCCCCTATAACAAACTAAAACTATTATGTAAGTATATTATATTAGGTACATCAACATAAAATAATGAATTAAGTAAACAATATTCCATGAATCTGTTAACTGTCTCTTATAACACATATTCCCTATATTTTCCGGTCATTGTAAATACATAATTTACTTATTGTAGGAGCCTCCAAAATATCGCTATTCATATGGAGTAGAAGACCACAAAACAGGTGATTATAAATCCCAGGAAGAAGAAAGAGACGGAGATGTAGTTAAAGGCCATTATACAGTTGCTGATCCTGATGGTACTATCCGCACAGTAACATACACCGTGGATAAACACAGTGGATTCCAAGCTGTTGTTACAACTAAAAAAGCAAATAGCGAAGAGGAAAAACATAGCGCAAGCATAGTTGGATCAGAAAATTACAAAGACTATCAAACCCCTGCTGCTGTAAATGTAAACACAAATAACATCGAAAATGGTTACAGTTATGACAAAACTCTTCGACATGTGTATAAAAATCAAAACGATGAAAAACATAGTGCTCCTATTTTCGCTTCAGAAAGTTATAAAGGTTATGAACACACAGTCGCTCCTGTAAATACGAATCACTTCGTAAATACATATAATTATGATAAAACTTCACGAAATGGGTATACAAATCAAAGACAAAATGCTCCCATTTTCGCATCAAGTGCTTATAAAGGCTATGAAAATCCAGCTGAAAAATATGAGAAACATACTGTTCCAGCAATTGGCTTAGATAGTTATAAGGGCTATGAAAACACAGGTATTTCATCAGGCACTCAATCGTATACAAATAAATATAATGGAAAACATAGTGCTCCCATTTTCGCATCAAATACCTACAAAGGCTATGCTAATACTGCCGCGCCCTCAAACACTAATCACTTCGTAAATACATATGGTTATGGTAATACTGTAAGAAATGTACATAAGAATCAAAACGGTGAACAACATAGTATTCCCACAATCAGATCAGAAAATAATTATAATGGTTATGAAAACACCATTGCACCTTTAAATACTAATTACCCGCAAAATGCGCACAAACATGATCAAACTCAACGAAATGCGTATAGCACTCAGAATAAATCTTCTTATCAATATGTATCGCATCAATAATGATTTTAATAATCAAAGAATTATGACTGATATTTAATTATGGGTTATATATTTTAATTATATGTACGATTTATTGTTTATGATTAATATTTAAATATTTGTTAATGTATTATTTAATAAACTTTTATTCCAATAATTATGTGTATTTCTTCAATAATTGCATTATGTATATTACTAATAGCTATACAAATATCAGAAATCCTTTTACTTTTAGAAATTTTGAATTATTTTTATAGATTTTTGTAAATGATACAACTAACCCCCTAGGAGAAAAGTTAAACGCCACGGCACCACATCAATTAGCAATACACACCCATATGGTAATAACCGTCAATATGCTCATGCCATCAGGATCACCAGGTAGTGCCCTCTATGGAATAATATTCCAACAGAGTGCTTGAGATATCAGCACAAGGCCAATCTTATAAAACATATATAAGTGTGAATCCACCTCTTAGCAATATATATATATATATATATATATATATATATATATATATATATCTAGATTTCGATCTTATTAGAACTCATCAGTGTAACTCAGCTAGTGAGGATGAATTCACACAATATCTCGAGTGGTTGTGCATTGTATTTATTTAAACTTGAAACAAACTCTACTCCGCAGGATGGACATTGCATTTGTGATATATAAGCAGTGCTTGTATTCTAATTAATTTTAATGCGTAGCTTTATCATCATTTCATTGTGCTATACATGATATATAGTTTACATCTAACTTTTATAGATTTTTGTTCAGTGTAAAATATTGTGACGTAAAATTTAAACCAAATTTAAATCAAAAATGTTAATAAAATTGTTATAGATTAATATATAAACACACCCAGCTCAGTGATCGAGTGGTTAGAGGAGTCGTCCGCCTCGTACTGAGCATTGGGGAGCCTGAGTTCGATCCCCAGTGGGGAGAGAATTTTCGCGAATCACCTTTCACAGTTTGTCAGAGGTTTTCTGTGAAGTTAAGGTAAATACTGGGTGATTAAACTCTTCTGAGCTTCTCCCTTGACCGGCGGAAAAGCCTCACGGCTGATAGCCCTATAAAAGATAGAAGTTTATGTTTTATATAAACACGAACAACTTTTATATAAATGATACTTGAAAAACTAGTTAAATTCTGATAATATTAATTGAAGCACAAAATCACTTCACTATACCCTAAAAATGTCTCACACTTTCTCGCACAAATTTTGTTGCCACGTTTCAGAAAAAAGGGCTCAACGTTTCCATCTAGATACACATAAAAAATAAGGGCCAGAGCACCTTTTGGGCCAGTGGGCGGCGGTGCAAAGAAACAGACAGAAGCTAACCACAGATAGAAACTAACCACTGCCCTCCGTACTGGAGTCCTCAGGACGTGCTGCCCATACAGGACGGTCTCCACTGACGCAGTGGAAGTAGTTTTTACAGCAATGCCCGTGAACCTCGAAGCAGAGGTGAGGGCTTCCTACAAACTTAAGAAAGCTTCTTCTTTCTTAAGTTTGTAGGATGTCCTCGAAGAACCAGGCCAAGGAAGAGGCGATGCGAAAATGGGAGGGGAGATGGTAAGACCGTGAGACTCCCCAAGAGGCGCGTGGATAAGACTAGCATCCAGCCGTGCGTAGACCGGAAACACGGCGAGGTCGACCATTGGACCACCCAAATACTAATCGAGTTTCCAACATATACGATAGGAAAGGCGACCAACGGAGTGTACTAGAACTGCGAAAGCGGTGCTGAGGATGGAGTGGTAGGAGCTCAAGGAAGCGTGTGAGGAGAAGCCCACGGCAGACAGACTAGTTGAGATCATGCTGAAAACACCGGAGAAATAGCACGCCGTGGCCCACTTCGCAGAGGGGCAAAGTACCAGAACAAGCTGGCCACCAACCCCCCGGCAGTAGGTACCGATGAGCACGCCAATAATTCACGAGACTGATGAGGCGGACGAGAACAAAGGACCTAATGGCCTTAGAAGTACCTTGAGGCGGATAAGCCCCATTGTGGGATGTAAGGCTGGTTTTGTCAGTAGGCGCCCCTGCAGAATGAGAGGTGAATCCGATACTACACATAGCCCATGGGTGTCTTTCACCTCATACAGAAAAAAAGGGTGAGGGCATGGGTAGTGAACGTCATTTTTCTTCAAACATTCATAATATCGCAGGGTTTTCCTGAACTACCGTTGCTGCCCGTGTAGAAACCGCGGAATGGATTAAACCGCACCCTTCTATCTCTTTACTTATCGAGATACAGTGCAAAATCAAGGCGAGTTATCGAGATTTGCATAGAAAATTAGGGTCTGGGCATATGTGGCGAACGTTAGTTTCCTTCAACCACGCATAGTCTAACGGGTTTTTCTACAACTACCATTGCTTTAGCTCGACCCGAGCTAAAGCGAAGCAAAAGACCCAACCCTCTATCTGTATAAGTTATCGAAATACAGTGCAATATAGGCGTTTTCAAAACGAGTTGTCGAGATATGATCATGGTATGGGAGGTCAACGTCATTTTGGTTAAACCATTGCATAATCTAGCGGTTCAACTACTGTTGCTCCTATAGAAACCACCAATCTGAACGCAGAACAAGTAAAATAATTAAAAACTGAACTTGTAGAGAAATTGCTAGAGCTGCATTTAAACGACGACGCTATTTCGCAGCCGTGATATCAAATTAGAAATAAGCTGCTACATATTCACTACCCTAGCATTTCCTGGCTTGGAGATTTAAGAGATTGGCTCGGCTGAACATTCAGCCAACTATTTAGAACAGTTTAAAAATATTGCTATGATAATTTCCAACCTCCGATAAAAGATGGAAACAGAAACTATTGAGTATATTATAGTAATTGTAGAATATATGTATAGTGCATAATAATTTATTAATTTAAACCTCACATCATCAAACATAAATACCTAAATCTACAATCAAGAACATAAATAGGTATCCAACAAATTAATAACGTATATGCTTATTTCCTGCTAAATAACTGAAGTAAGGTCTGAGTGGTTGAGTATACACGGGCGCCTCCTGAGTCTCTTGCTGATAATCATAATTATAAACTGGCGCTCTTCTTTGGTATACCTGCGACTCGGGTGCCCTTCTATTATATACATCCTGTTCGGGTAATCTTCTATGATGTGTCTGTGACTCGGGTGCTCTTCTGTAGTGTGATTGCGGTTCGGGCTCAGCTCTTGTTTGATAAAGAGAGGAACCTGCATACTGATGAGAATCAGCAGTATCATAGTGAGCATTAGCATCGTGTTCTCCTTTCTGTGTAGTTACTACAGCTTGGAATCCACTGTGTTTATCAACGGTGTATCTTACAGTGCGAATACTGCCATCGGGGTCTGCAACTGTGTACTCGCCTTTTACCACATCACCTTCGCGTTCTTCTTTGTGGGTTTTGTAGTCGCCTGTTTTGAAGTCTTCTACTCCGTAAGAGTATTTGTATTTTGGATGACCCTGTAAGAGGAACTAATTTAGTGTTCCTGTGGAAATACATATACAGAGTATTATATTGTTATATCAGTAGTTAATATAAAGGCAATAATCGTGGGGTTAGAGTGACATAAAATAGGAGTCAGATATTCTAGCTTCTGACACAGCAGCATACATATGCCATAGGTTAAGGTTAAAGTTATTAGCATGTTTTTCTATGAATAATTGGCATATGTATTTAATATAGATTTCCACAAACATATAAACAATATAGGTTAGAGAGACATTTTCCCTTTATTACTACTACTGTTATTATTTTAGATTTTCTAGTATTACACTTAAATATTTTGTAGTTTGTGGGATCCATAGATGGAGCTTTTTGTATCAAACATCTACAGATACGCTCTCATTTACCGCTCGGGTGCTGTTCCGGGGTATTCTAAGCCAGCTAAGACCAGCCCAGAAACTAATGATAAACGAAAGCAGCTCAGGAAAGATGTGGATACATGTGACCATACGTCATAATTATCAATTTGAGTGTCTTTTAGTTGTGCTAAGCTGGAGTTATTTGGCAATTCCATTATTAAAATAATAATTTATAATACAGCAAATTATCTAATTGTAATTAAATCTTCAATGCGAAGTCTGAATAATAATAATTAATATTGGATAATTTATTGTATTGTAAATTATTATTTTAATAACCATTGTCAAATCACATCAGCACTATAACTAATAAGACAAGGAGTTTATTAGTCACATTAGACACCAGCCCACAAAAACGTTCTTTGGCCTAAACCTGTTAGAGAGAACTGGTTGAGGCGAAAGAACTACCTCAACGTAAACTAATAAACACAATTATGAGTTTATAATTATACTAATTAAATCATGAATATATTTAATTGATTATATTTAATATTTGTAGAAAATATCGAGAGTAGTTAGAACAATAAATGATGATTAAAGATTAGAAATTAGGAATGTAAACAGTTTAGCATAACAATCGTAACAAGGATTGTAAAAATAAGGACCAATAATAAATTTATTTTTTTTCCTCTAAAAATATCTATTTGATTTATTATGGTACGAATATTAATATTCACTGGTCACATAATATTTTTATTTTTATTTTTTTGGTGAATTGGTGTTCAGAAATAACACAAAAAATTATTATATTATGATACATATAGTAATGTGCACTAGCCACATCGAATTTAGTTTTAGTTTTTTTGATTGTATTAATGCAATCTGAGAAATAAAATGTCTAACAAAATGGAATTAGATGTAGAATTTTACGTATAGTACAGATATGTGAAAATATGTCGGGTTTTTTAATTGCAAATCCTAAATTGCATAACATTTCAGTCGTAGCCAAAAATGAAAAAATATATATACATTTTATGTTTGTCTTTATACTTGTATTTTTATAGTCAACTTTCAAATTTCCTTTAAGAATAAATAAAATTAAAAATTAAAAGTTTGTATCCAGTATAGAACCAGACAATTTCTTGAATCAAAAGTTGATCATCTAAATAGTGTAGTATCAGAAAGGCACCTTACACGATCAATATTACTGTCAATATTTTAGAATAATGTCAGTATTATTGTGCAATAATATGTTTAAAATGTTCATTATTCTAAAATATAGACATTATTACTTATCGTGTGAGGTATATTAACGATGAAATGAAGAGAATACTGATGTATATCCGGATAATTGATTAGTTGATAAATATAAAAGGAGGATTGAAGCAAATACTGACAGTACTAGGATTGACAGTATTATTGACCGTGTAAGGTGCCTAAAGGTCGTTTTAGACAAGACAATTTCTTAGCTCAAAAGTTGTTCAAGAAATGAAATTCATTATGATACGAGACAATTTAGATTGTCTCGCATCTTGATTAACTTTTGCGTCAAGAAATTGTCTTGTCTAAAACGACCTTTATACAGTAAATTGTGTCAAACAATAAATTGAATGGAAAAATATAACGATTTATAATATATCATAAAACATCACATCGCAAGTGAAATGCGTATGATTGGGGATCAAATCTTCTTCCAGAAATTGTTTCGTTACATACAGATATATTAAATAAAAACGACAATTTCTTAGTCAATATATTAATTCATATCTTGCTTACTTTAGATTCAAGAAATGGTTTTATATAAAATGAGCTTATATCATTATATTTCCAAATATTACTTACATAATAATCCTCAGGAATATCATCCGTGTATTTAATATGATCTTCCAATTGTGGTACAATTTGAGACATATGATATGAAGGCGCAATTCTTGCATCGACTATCCAAATAGCAACAAGCACGAAAATTACCTGAAAAAAGATTTTGTTGTAATTTCCAAACATTCCGTATTGTTCACAACTTACTTTACAAAACATATTGTTGCTGCAGAATGCACTATAGACGAACTGATACTTAGGTATGCAGAAAATTGCTTTTATACTAAGTGCTCCTCTATCTAGACCACTCACCGGTTATTTTATGTGCTAATTAGGTATTAATATATTCGTGAATCTTCAGCCGTAGCGAAATTTATTCCCATATAAACATGCACTGTTTTTCGCATCAATTTCTAAGTATGAATAATTTTCTACAATACTATTATTCGCGAATATATTTTGAATACAAATTAAAGTTACCACTAAGATTCAAATTGACACTAGTTGAGCTGACTGAAGATAAATTAAATAGTTACTGAGAAAAGTATTTGCGGCATGATATTAGCGAGTTTAGTGAAATTTTTAATTGGACCATTATTATGTTCTAGTTAACAATATTATATGCATGCGATCATTTAATTATATCGTTTTAATTGGATTTTATGCAGATACACCTATAAAATATTCAGTGAAATATTAATGAATAATAAAGAGATTTGAAGAATTCATTATTAACGCTTTAATGCATAGCTTTATTGCGAATGAAAATTTAAATTAAAAGGTATTAAAAATAAAATAACTGAACCAATGATACAAACTCCAACTTACCTTATAAAGATGTGTTGCTATAAAAATACAATTAAATGATTTTATAAGAAGGGGAAAGTTAAATTAATCAATTTATAAGTGAAAGGTGCACATAATCAAAAGAAAATTATTAAATAATTTCACAAGAAGTAGAAAAAATATGTGTTTGATACTCTTGCCGGACCACAACCCTGTAACTTGCAAATTAAACATCTAGTGGCGGTAGAACTAATGAACATTTGAGTCAAACTGTCCAGAAACATTAAGTAAGAACCGCATGAATGTTTCATGGTCGAATAAGGGATTCTGACTCAGCTCAAAGATGTTCAAACAAGTTAAAAGAATTGGCAACTGAGGAACTTAAGTCGAATCTTCGAAAATCTCGTTCAAGGATTCGAGCTGAAAATCTATTCGAAAAACGCGTTGTGAAACTAACGGAACTGCTACTACTTCTTTTGCGGAGTGTACAAACCGTGGCCCCAGGAAAAACTGGCGAGGTGTGCACCGAGAAATAAATTTATTTCGAAATAATGAAGCATTTTGTGATAATTGCACGGATGTCTCTAAACTATACTACTGTACTTAAGCATTATCAGATTGTATTTATCAAAACTTGAAATATGAAACTGCAATCTCTTAGAGGAATTTCTGTTGAATTTTGATTACAAATCAGAGTAAATATATACTTTTGCATATTTTTACAACTATTTTTGCATATTTTTACAACTATTTCGAGACAAAAAATGAACATTTTCGTCCTAACAAAGTATCATCCTTAGACTGGAGAAATATCCAAACATATTTTCAGAAAATTGTAAAATGTTGACTAGAAAAGACCGCGCGATTAGGTCAACATTGAACCGTATTTCATCTTCCGAGATTCGCCTTAAGAAACCCTGACCGAATACAATAACGATATAAGAAAAGCTAACCAACATTTCAGAAGGTTCTCTCAAAAGAAAACAACAAGTAAGCTCTACACAGCAGGAGAAACCCATGAAGAAGAAGAAGGCTCAAAAATTAGGTTCGGATATCTATTCCATATCAGTCAATAAACTCTAAATAGCTATTTTGATAGTCAACGTCCAAAACGTATAACATACCACTAGAAGAAGAATCAATTATAAAAGAAAACATACAATTTCCATGCTAA
This sequence comes from Lordithon lunulatus, assembly GCA_963942505.1. Classification (NCBI taxonomy): domain Eukaryota; kingdom Metazoa; phylum Arthropoda; class Insecta; order Coleoptera; family Staphylinidae; genus Lordithon; species Lordithon lunulatus. The sequence goes on along the minus strand of OZ012667.1, from coordinate 14,409,654 downwards.
AATCAATTTATTATAAGTAACAATAAATACATAAAAAATACATTAAATAAAATTAACATAAATAATAAATTTCTACTTATTTAAAGACAGATTTTGCTATATGCCCATTCGTATACTTTATGGCATCTCCAGAATTTTTGTGTTTTTCGGCATCATGCACATTTGCCTTATTGCTAAAATCAAAGTGATGACTTAATGTTGGAGCTGCTTGCGCATAATTTTTGTTGTACCCCATAACATCTTCGTATCCAAACTTATAAACATTGCTATGGAAGTCTGGATCATCTTTTATTTTATGAATTTCAGAATGCTGCTTCGATAAATTGTCATTAAGCAAACTATGAGTTGGTGATTTGTACACCGTCGGTGTACGGACCGTTGGGTTAAATGCACTCTTCAAAACATTTGTAGAATCAACATTAAATTGATGCACACCAGAATTTGTAGAAACTCCCTGAGTGGTTGATATCCTCTTGTAGTCGTTTGTAAAGCTATGTGTATTATGGTTTACCTTATTGTGTTGATTTTGAGATCCAATGCTCTTATAAACATGTCCATTATTATTTAATTTGTTATCTAATGATATGATGTGGTCATTATTATACAGCTGTTTGAATTTATTATCCTGACTGTGTTCATTATTGGGATGTTTATGAGATCCTACATTATTACTTCTGTGAAAATTACCATTATCATGATTATTAACTAAAGGTAGACTGTAATGTGTATTGTTCTGATTATTATTGAATTTTTTATCTAATGATAAGATATGTCCACTCTTATATGACTGTGTGAATGTATTATCCAGCTTGTCTTCATTGTTTTGATGTTTATGAAATCCTACATTATTATTTCTATGGAAATTGACATTCTGGTGATTAATGCCTAAAGGTGGACTGTAATGTGTTTTCTGATGTGTGTAAGATCCTTCTATATTACCTCCGTAAAAGTCATTAATATTATGATTATTAACTACAGTAGGTCTATGCTGTGTATTTTGATGTTTATGAGGTCTCCTATTATTACTTTTATGAACATGCACATCCCCATGAAATTTATTATCTACATTATATTGAATATTTTCTGGTTTACGTGATCGACCATTTTGGCCCCTATGAAATTCACCATTTACAACATTTTTATTACTGGTTTTATGATTATGGCTTTTCTGTGCTGTTACATTCTTGTAAGAATTTAAATTGGTATTTCCATGATTGAATTTATTTTCAGAGCTTATATGCTGATTGAATTTTTGACTATTAGTATTTCCTTCAATTATAGCTCTAACAGCTTCTAAATATTTAATATGATTTTGACTGGTGCCATTTACTGTACGTGGCGAATGTTTGATGTTATGAGGATGTACTAATTTATTTGTTACATCACTAATTCCTGTGCTTGCACTTAATGGACTATAGGCTGGTGCGTGATTGAAATGTTCTGATCCCACATGAGTAGATGAAAATTGCTTAATTTTATTATTAAATTCAGTACTTGGAAAACCACTATATACTGGAATTTCTTTAAAAACTTGTGTATTTGACAATTGCTTATGTTTGTCTTCTGTAGATGGATTTAATACATGATTTACTGGAATTTTGTTATTAACTCGTGTGTATCGATACCCTTTTGATTTATCATTAACTTCTTGGGACGAAATCAATGCACTATATTTTGGAATGTCGTTAACGACTTGACTATTTGAAAAGTGTTTTATTTTATTATTACCATTTGAAGGTGAATTCAATGTACTATATTTTGGAAAATCTTTAATATTTTGAGTATTTGAATACGGCTTTGTTTTATCATTAACTACTGGAAGTTCAACTAGTGTACTATATGTTGGAACATTATTAATGATTTGAGTATTTGAAAAAGGCTTTATTTTATTATTAACATCGCTAGTTAAACTCAACGCACTATATGTTGGAATATCGTTAATAATTTGAGTATTTGAAAACTGTTTTGTTTTATCATTAACATCTGGAGGTGAAACAAATGCACTATATGTTGGAACATCATTAATGTTTTGATAATTTAGAAACTGATTACCTTTAATTGGAATATCGTTAATAATTTCAGTATTTGTTTTAACATTAACTTCAGGAGGTGAAACTATTGCACTATAAGTTGGAAAGTTGTGAATGTTTTGACTGTTTGAAAACTGCTTTATTTTATCATGCCCATCTGGAGGTGATATCAATGCACTATATGTTGGGAAGTCGTTAACAGTTTGAGTATTTGGAAACTGATTTGTTTTATCACTAAATTCAGGAGATGAAGCTAATGGACTATATGTTGGAACATCGTTAATATTTTGAGTATTTTGAAACTGATTAGTTTTATCATAAACATCTGGAGTTCCAGTTAAAGCACTATATACTGGAACATCGTTTACAAATTCAGATTTTGGATATTGCTTTTGTTTATCTATTTGTTGCTCATTATTCAAATTATTTGAATATGGAATAGATTTTGGTATGTCACTGAAAGTACCATGAACAGGTAATTGGTAGTAACTTGCCTCCTCAGGATTTTGTTGCGACTTTTTGAGCTTATTACTATGTTGATTGGCATTTAATAAAGTCGTACTTATCTGATGATCGATATTTTGTAATGAATTATCCTTTAGTTGATTTGAATGTTTAGCACTATTGTGATTGTTAGTAGTTGATTTAAATGTTAGATACGATGATGGTACCGAAGTCTTGGTGTGTTCATTGCCATTCTGATAGCTAGATAAATAATTGTGACCTTCATTCTTCAATAATTCTTGCGATATTGGTATAAACTGCTTCAGTGTTGTATCTTTCTGGAGCTTCAAGTCTTGGTTTCCATAACTAGTGTAATACTTAGTTGGATTATTTACACTACTCTGTGATGATAGAACTTGATTTTCCCAACTATTAATTTGAACAGCATGTGATACTGGCTGAAGTTTATCTTTGTAGTTATTGCTAGTTTCATAGCTGGATACTACTGGTACTACATCATTTATTTTATAATTACCACCATAACTAGTTTGATATTTTAATGGGTCATTTAAAGCAATCTGTGGTGTTGGTAGGAATGATTGCTGGGTTTCATAGCCATTTTGATATAGATTTTGATTTTCAATTTTTAATATTTCATGTGAAATTGGTTTTGTACTACTTTGAAGATTATTAGTACTTTGAGAACTGGATGGCACTGTCTTCGCATTGTACTGCTCGTTATTGAAATTGTGATATGATGAATCGTATAGACCTTTGTCATTAAGTACTTGGTGTGTAGATGGAAATACTAGCGATTGACTTCCATACTTATACTCATTATTAGCTGTATCAATATTACCATACGGCTTAACTGATGAATCATAAAGTCCTTTGTCATTAGGTAATTGGTGTGTAGTGGGCTGTACAATTGGTTGAATTTCATAACTATTTAGATTATTAGATAGACTAAAAGGATTAACTGTTGGAAGCAATATTGGCACCTCTGTCTTTATACCTATCAGCTGTGAAGTAGGGGGAATTGATTGTTGCGTACCATATCCATTGTCATAGGTAGATCCATGATATTGATCTTCATTCTTGAATATCTCATGTGATGTTGGCGCGATATTATCTTGATGGGTATTAGCTCTTTCATAGCTAAATGGTAATTCCTTTATTGTTGGTTCGTATTTATTTATGTTTTGATAATTCCACGAATCATGCAGATCTTTATGATTAAAAGAATCATGCGACGATGTTATTACCTGTTGGTTTTCATTACCATTTTGATTAGATAAAACATGTTCACTATTATATGTTTGATGTGATAATGGTGCAGTTGCTGTTGTTGTGTCTTGATAGTTTGTCTGTTTACTCGGACCATTAACATCATATAACAACGGTTCAATTGTCCCCGTATGGCCATTACCAGTCTGATAATTAGTTAAATCAATTGAATATCCAGATTGATATGTATTAGATGGCAACACGTTATCCTTATTTTGTTTAGTATCTTTATAACTGGATACACCATTTGGACCTTTATTATCAACACCTTTATTTGCTTGTAGTGATAATGTGTTCTGGTTTTCACTAGGACCATTATAATTAGATGTCCCAATAACTTGATTAAGTTGGTTATTAAAGCTATTAGGATCTGAAGAGTATGTATTCAAATTCGTAATGCTATTTAAAGTAGATGGTTTGAAGTCAGTATTTTTAGGTGGATGTACTAATTTAGTTTCATAGCCTTTTCCTGTATCCGTGGAAAGTTTAACTGATTGATATGATGTTGGGAGTTGAGTGTGATAGCTTACGTCGTCCGATTTATGAGTTAATTCAACTTGTTTGGGACTATCTGCGTTTATAGCTTTATAACCTTCCGCACTTTTTACTGAGTAGTCTTTTTGTGTATCTTTCGTGTTTTGACTTTTTAGATAATTATATGGTGAGTACGCTTTTTTCTGAACTGATAACTGTTGTTCTTGTTCATACATAGTAGGCACTACTTTACCCTCATTGCCGTGGTGTACTTCTGTATTATAGCCATAGCTCTCCACAGTGGGACTAACTTGCGAAATTTTCTGGTCATAATCAACATTTTGCGTTTTATATTCGCTGATTGCAGGTTGATATGAAATCCATTCCCCGCCAGTGCTAACAAACTTAGAACCGGAGAGGCTTTCATGAACTGGATAAGCTTCAGAATATTTTAAATATTCTGGAGTGAATTCTTCAATTTTCTCATTTACCCCATAACTTGTTGTTGCTTTTAAATTGTTCTCAGGAAAACTGTTGATACCATCTATCTCTTGGTTGTTTATGCCATATGAATTTTGTTGCTCGTTTAAATTATTTATAGATAAATTATCGACAGGATAAGGAATCTGTTGCTTTGTCTTTACCTACAAAAAAAGATATTGTTCAAAAATCGAAATGAATACAAGCAAACAATTGAATTGGCTAAGGATCGGTTGTATATAGCAGATAACTCTCGAGATAATTTCTAATCCATGATTCAAACGTCACTTCTGAGAACGTTGACACATAATGCGACGTTATCATATATAAATATAAGTAGGTAATTCCATAATGGATATATCCTGGTGGAATCACTCATCCTGTTCGTCGCTGACGTTACATAGGTTTTCCAGGCGCGCTCGTATAAAGGCGAGGCAAATATAACCCGTGATAATATTATTAGATGTTGTATAAATTGTTGTTGACTTTCCATTTCATAGCCTCATGTACCTCTGTTTATACATGGCAATGTCTAAGTTGTCAAAACTGACGGATTGGAAAATAACCCGAGTGTTATCTGCTTTATACAATTTAATTAATACATTTTAATTTTCCACTTTTGACAACGTTGACACATAATGCGACGTTGTCATATATAAACAGAAGTAGATGATGGTATGAAATAGAAAGTGAACAATAATGTTTGCACTATCTAACAATATAATCACGGACTATAATTAACTCGTCTTTATACCGAGCATTAGGGAAATGTATATATTAAACTTGAAATGTTATAAATAGTATTGTAGACAGATAAAAAACATAATATCTACATAGTACACATTAGTAATTATTATATTAATTTCAGAATAATAGTAATTGGTTTTAAATATGATACAACTAACCCCCTAAGAGGAAAGTTAAACGCCATCTGGCGGCACCACATCAATTAGCAATGCACACCCATATGGTAATAACCGTCAACATGCTCATGCCATCAGGATCACCGGGTATTGCCCTAATATTCCAACAGAGTGCTTGAGATATCAGCACAAGGCCAATCGTATAAATCATATATAAGTGGAAACCCACCTCTTAGCAATCTACATATCTAGATTTCGATCTTATTATATCGCATCAGTGTAGCTCAGCTAGTGAGGATGAATTCACACAATATCTCGAGTGGTTATATACAAATATGATACAAATAACCCCCTAGGAGGAAAGTTAAACGCCATCATATTTTTTTTGTTATACCCAATATAGAATCAAATATTATATACGTTACACTTACATTATTATTTCCTTGTTGCTTTTTAATTGCAAAGTTTAAAATGCGGGCACTTGTTTCAGATATATGGGATGCCGGGTCTATGTTTGTAGCATTCGAAACCAATATAGATCCAATAAACAAGCACAGCTAGAAATTATAATAATTAAAGTTAATTCAAGAATATAAATAATCACAAATAATTCTTCACACCATAAAGATGCGACAATTATGCACAGCTGAAATTATATTAAAAATGTTACATACAAAATTTGCAACAACGTTATTTTTTGATTGACTTCAGTAGCGCCATTTAAAGTGAAATGAGATACATTATATAAGAAATTCCAATATTTTATGTGAAAGACAAATTAATATTACTGATTATGATCTCTTTCCAACTAAAATACAAACATTGATATCAATGTTTTTGTTGGAAAGCGATCATAATCAGCAATATTAATTCGTCATTCATATAAAATATTACAAATTTCTTATATAATGTATTTCACTTCATTTTAAATGGCGCATTTGTATAAGTTATTGTTATTAAGAATATTGTTTATAATAAGTTGTTACATATAAGGTATTATTAAAATATGAGGGTTAGATTAGTGGACAGTTGATTAATTTATTTTAGATCAAAATAGAATAGTCTAATTATATTATTTTTACTTTGAATAATCGCTTCATTTTAAATAGCGCATTTGTATAAGTTATTATGATTAAGAATATTGTTCATAATAACTTGCTACATATAAGGTATTATTGAAATATGAGGGTTAGATTAGTAGACACATGTTTCAAATACAATAATTAATATTGATTAATTTATTTTAGATCAAAATAGAATAGTTAAATAAAAAATAGTCAAATTATATTATTTTTACTTTGAATAACTTTTATATTTGTATGCAATCAAAATGAAATTACTTACAATAAGAAACATATTTGTTGTTGTCATATCAAAAACTACTGTGTGACTGATGAAAATTAAACAGAGTATAGTATTTATATAGTTGATATGTTTATTTCATTTGGAGAAACTTAATTGTAGCGAGTTTGAATGTTGATGTTCGAAATGGCTAATTAATGTTAAAATAATGTACATAAGCAGTGAAACTTTTTGGCAATTATTAAATGCACATTAATTGGGCGAATTATTTTGGGTCATTTGTTATGGTTGTACAAGTATTATTTCTGAATGCGTGCTCTAACCGTAATTTAGATTTTTTTCATTTTAACTATGTAATCTAAATATTTAAAGTATGCAGTTGATGCTTGTATATATGTATTGCTAAATATATCCGCTACTGATAAAATACTGATATATTAAACTATAGTGGAAATCAACTACTAACCTAGTTCTTGTTAATAGTGCTACAGGAAACTGCATTTAATAAATAAATGTTTGCTTTCAATTAAAAGAAACATCTAGCATTATAGCTATGAGCCAGGTGCTTTCGCTGATAAAGGGAGAAGCTCAGAGCGATATCAACCCGATATGTACCTTAACTTTATAGAAAACCTCTGAAAACCCGTGAAAGGTGAAATTTCGGCGTCTACGGGATATGAACTCTCGTCCCCAATACCCAGTACGAGATCTACGACCATTTATATTTGACCTATATCCGCCTCTCTCTTAGAGAAGACATAGGATAAATCCACCTTTTATATATGGGTATCAAGATATACGGCCATTTATGTTTGTTTATTTACTATTATACAACAAATTATATTTTGCAAAAGTTCCAATTCGTTCCATTGGCAAATGTCTTGTCGTCGATTGGAGTGATGATGATTATCAACGATTTGACATTCGTTGATAATCATCATCACTCCAATCGGCGACAGGACAACATAGACACAAAGTACACTTACTCGCATCCGTAGTACCAAAAACTGTAATAGAAGAGAACCGTAAAAAAACATTCGAGAGTCAATAACAAACAAATAAAAACTCGATAAAACAACCAGCATGTACAAAATGACTGGAAACCTAAATCAAGGATCTACGAGGGGGGTGAACTTACTACAGGAATATGCAAACAGAAACAAAAATCGGAAAGTGAACTACTAAGACACAAGTGATATTGAAAACTATTTATCTAAAAAAGACTAGAAAACTCATAATATTTAGGGATAAGCAAGAGAAAAGGAGCACGACTAAGACGATGCAATTTAACTACAAAGAGATGCCAACAAAATCGCGAGTTCGCAAACAACTAGCGGTTCTTCTACAGAAAGCTAGAGAATACCGAGAAAACAATAAAGACCCTACTACAAAAAGGAACCACCAGCGGTTGTTCTACAGAAAGCTAGTTAATAACAAACAAATAAAAACTCGATAAAACAACCAGCATGTACAAAATGACTGGAAACCTAAATCAAGGATCTACGAGTGGGGGGGGGGGACTTACTACAGGAATATGCAAACTGAAACAAAAATCGGAAAGTGAACTACTAAGACATAAGTGATATTGAAAACTATTTATCTAAAAAAGACTAGAAAACTCAAAATATTTAGGGATAAGCAAGAGAAAAGGAGCACGACTAAGACGATGCAATTTAACTACAAAGAGATGCCAACAAAATTGCGAGTTTGCAAACAACTAGCAGTTCTTCTACATGAAGTTACGGAGAATACGGAGAAAACAATAAAGACCCCATTACAAAAAAGGAACAACCAGTGGTTGTTCTACAGAAAGCTAGAGAATACGGAAAATCACCCCATTACAAATAAGGAACATTTCCACAGGTACTGGGACCAAAATTTGGTCCACGCCAACTATTTATCTAAAAAAAACTAGAAAACTCAAAATATTTAGGGATAAGCAAGAGAAAAAGAGCACGACTAACACGATGCAATTTAACTACAAAGAGATGACAACAAAATTGCGAGTTTGCAAACAACTAGCAGTTCTTCTACAGGAAGTTACGGAGAATACGGAGAAAACAATAAAGACCCCATTACAAAAAAGGAACAACCAGTGGCTGTTCTACAGAAAGCTAGAGAATACGGAAAAAAACCCCCATTACAAATAAGGAACATTTCCACAGGTACTGGGACCAACATTTGGTCCACGCCAACATATTTTAACAAGAAAAACACCCGGCTCGAATCAGTAAAACAAGAAACGCAAAAAAGAAACCCGATGACTAAAATAGATAAAACACCAGAAGATGTGAAAAAGAAACAAACAGCATTAATGAATTGGGATGCCCAGCCTGGACAACATCCAAAATTAGTAGATCAAAACTTTCCTGTGCCTAAGTACAGTCCTAGGTAGCTGTTTCAACACAATAATGCACAACCCTCAAGACTTACCACAATATCTGACATAAGCCAACAACTTTCTCCTTTATAAGAAAGTAAGTAAAGCAGAACTAACAAATTATAGACCAATAATATGTTTACCCGAGTTATATAATGTTATGTTATGTTATGTATTATCAGTGCTATATGCAAAAATATACACCCATTGTATTTACAACAAACTGATACACAACGAACAAGGATGTCTCGAGGTAGTAAAGTCAATAAGGAACAATTGGTAAAAGACACAGTAATCGTAAAACATGCACTAAAGAAAAAGAGAAGCCTGTTAATGTGTTATATAGACTACAAAAAATGCCTTAGATTCTGTACCATATGACTGGCTGAAGAAGGTGTTGCTAGAAATATACAAACTCCATCAAAAAATAAGAAGAGTGATGGGCTAATTAATGACAAATACACATCAAGAAGAAAATCTAAGCATCGTGAACATAAACAGAGGCACAAAATGGAGATCACTAATACACACCCAGAAGAAAATCTAAAAGGCACCTTACACGGTCAATAATATTGTCAATCCTAGTACTGTCAATATTTGCTTCAATCCTCCTTTTATATTTATGAAGTAATCAATTATCCGGATAAAGATCAGTATTCTCTTCATTACATCATTACTATACCCTACACGATGAGTAATAATGGCTATATTTTAGAATAATGAATATTTTAAACATATTATTGTACAGTAATGCTCATTATTCTAAAATATTAACAGTAATATTGATTGTGTAAGGTGCCTTTAAGATCGTGAATCAACAGAGGCATCTTCCAAGGTGATTCATTGAGCTCGTTATGGTTCCTTCTCGCTGTTAATCACCCCCATGCTGTATATACGGGGCACAGCCGTGCTCAGATCGTCATATATCGACTCAACAACATCGCCTGTAGGTCCTATATGGGTATAGGTTGCACCTGACTGCATTTTAAATAAAACAACCAAAGGATAACGCCTCTCTCTCTCTCAGGGAAGACATAGGATAAAGCCACCTTTTATTTATGGATGATATGAAGATCTACGCTTAATGCAAAACTCAAATGCTCACTCCTAAAAGCTACTTACATCTTTAACAGCGACATTTGCATGGAATTCGGTTTAGACAAGTGTGCCACAGTAACTGTAATGAAAGGTGAAGTTATCAATGAAGAAATTACTGAAGAAATAGAGCCCTTACCCCTAGAACAGACATATAATTTATCTTGGTATATCACAACATAGCGGAGTAGATAACACAAACTTATAGAAAGAGTTCAAAGAAAAATAAAGATACCGTCTAACAAATCTACTCAATATAAATTTGAATGCGAGAAACCTAAAAACTGCAATTAATGCGTGGGCGTTACCAATACTCGTATAATCTTTTACAGACACAGATCTTCGGGAGATGGATACACTCACTCGAAGACTATTAACAAAATTTAGATACACCACCCAAAATGGGCAGTAGAGAGAGTCTATAGAAAAAAGCAGCGGACGGGGCCTTCGTTACATTAATTCCAGCAATACTGGATGTTAGAATTCTAGTAAGGAAAAATCGTTATGGTGGTTGATGGAAGGATGGTTTCTCGTATTGATTACTGCGTTCTGTATGGCAATTATATATCCTTCCATCTCTGGGCGTGATGGAAGGATATATAATTGCCATACAGAACGCAGTAATCAATACGAGAAACCATCCTAAATACAACATATAAGCATGGGTAGAAGATATATGAGAACAATGCCGACAACCAGCTGAAACCATAGATAATATAATAGCCGGATTTCCACGATTATCTACCTCGGCGGACCTGGGCAGCCACAACCAAGTGGCAAAGGTAATCCACGGTCGGCTTGCACAAAATCACAAACTCATCGAAAATCCTGCCCCCCTATTACAACAGGGCATGACTATTTCAGAACATGACTGCTTCAGAGCATACCTGAAACGTATGGGCATAGAGCAGTCTGAGGATTGCCCTCAGTGCAAGACCCCCGTTTATTCGGCCTGCGCTGGGCTACTACATGTGCGGAGTTGTAAGAACAGACAGGCACCAACCTCTCGCACGAAGACATGGTTGGCTTCATGATCGGAGGACAGGAGGCGTAGAATCAAGTGCACTCATATGTGACCACTGTCATGAACGAGCGGGCCTGAGTGGGGCAGACAAGTCCAGCGAAGGCAATCTGGTATGTAAAAGATTGACAGTGCCTCCTGTTATATGGATTACTTGGGTTCTATGCATGGGTCATCTGGATTGCTTCGTAGTCTGAGGCATAACTACCGGCACTAGATTTTTGAGTTTCGATCATGTGTTACCTGTGTTACCTAGAAAGCTCCGAGGGCGGATTTTATTTATTTATATATTTGTTAAGTATGTTTTACTTGTATTTCTTTTAACCCTGCATTCAATTAGAATGCTCGAAGGACTGTTTTTTAATGTTTTTATCTATTTATTTATTGTTTAAACAGGACACGATTCTTTTGAATTTTTCTTGTACGTGTTTAAAAAACAAACAAACTTTAAACCTGGAGTGTGCTAATCTAGTCTTAGGCATTTCCTGTGATACTTTTAACCGGGGTCTCCCTAAACCATGGTTCAGTCGTGATAACCTAGAGTTACACCCAAGGTATACTTATTTATTTATTTATTTATTCACCTACTTAGTTATTTATTTATCAATTAAGGATGGAACATGTGGTTATCCACTTATGTCTAATCGTTACCCACCCTCTACACAGGATGGGAGTGGTATCATAAGCCCAAGGGTCTAATCGGAAAGAAAAAGCATGCACGAATATAGCTCTATACTCCCTAGCCCGAAGGCCAATGAGAGATTAGTTCCGGGCTGGAGTCGCAGTGAAAGGGTTTAGGGTTTAGCTGGTATTCCTTGTACCAAAATACGACACGAGTCCTACATAACCCGGGTGTGCGTAAAGTAGGTAATTACTATATGTAATTTGCATTTATACAGAATAAAATAAAATAAAATAAAATTGCAGGGGCGTTCTATTTTAATAATATATATATATATATATATATATATATATATATATATATATATATATTAATAAAATATAACTCCCCGTATTACGTTAGTAAAATATGTGCATTGAGCAAATATTTAGCGTGTAAAATGATAACTAACTATTTAAATATCGCCAATAAATTTAAATATTGTTAATGAGAATAATTTCAAGTATACCGTTTCACAGGTTTTGCTGTAAACTAGAATACAACGTATGCAACATTATTCTGCAGTGTCTAATTAGTTACATATATTACGTGTCTATAAACTATATTAATTATATAATTTAAGTAATAGTAACATTGTATTTAAAAAAAAGGTATATAAACTATTATTCTCATAGGAACGAAAAGCAAACAATCTAAGTTTATATTTGCCATGTGATATTTGCAGGATCATATTGATTTCTTTCGTCATTTTATATCAGGTGTAAAACTTAATTTAGTTTAAGCCTATAGTACAAATTTGGGGCATTGTCAAACACCTAACTGTTTCTAAATTTGCCCATATGTTCAACTGATTACAATTCCCCAGATATTTAATAAATTACTAGTCGTATTACAATTATCATGATTCTGTATTTTGTTTGCGACAAATGCATGCCCACGTACAACAAAGTGTACAAATTGAGCGACTAACTTTATAGAATATAGAGGTTGTCCCTAAAGTATGAAAAAAAATCGGTAAACCTTTATCTATTATGTTTGCAAAAAATGCTAGAACATGTCGATTTTAAATTTTCAACTTTTAATGAAAGTGTAAATTTTTTCCGACTATTTTTGAATATTGATTATGTCCTCGATAATTTTTTCAAATAACAACCCCATTTTCTTATAGCGGATTCTGAAAGGAATTATTTTCTGCGATCAGCGATTTATACTATGATATAGGTCGGTCACATAAGGAAATTTCCGAAAAAAAAATCATTTCAAATGTCAGAGTGAGAAAAAAAATCGAAATAAAAAGCTAAAGTAAATTTTTCAAAAAGTAGTCAATGAATGATATTTCAAGGAATTACAACATCCATCTTACAGTACCCGACCTCGCTCCTGTGACTATATCTCGTTTCAAAACACTTGAGAGGGCGTCGCTTTTTATCGAACGACGACTTGCTAAACGTTATGCAGTCAAAATTTAGAATTACCAAAACAATTTTTCTTTCCAACGTAAACTTTTGTTTGTCTTCTAAAGGGGCCCACACACACTCAGTTTAACTGTGCAGTTTCCCTGTACAAACATTTGAGTAAAACACTGTGCAGTTATCTGAACTGAAATTGTGTGGGCTACTATAGTTTTTCCATCACTTTTGCTCTCAGTTTTTTCGTGTGTTGATCTAAGAACCGTGAAGCACCGTACATACAGCAAGGGGCTAACTCTGACATCAGTCAGTTATTCAATATGAAGTGATAGAATTCGATCATTTCAAGTTAGTCTAGTCTGAATGTATAATAAATAGTGGAGGGTCGACGCATTATTAGTGTTAATAATAATATTTGTATCGTGCTGAAATTTTCATCTTTTCTTAATCGGAATAAAATAGACGTTTTCCGAAACTATCATTCAAATAATCAGCGTTTACTGGGTGTTCATTTATTTAAGGCTGCGAGTATATTATGTTATTTGAGTTACATTTAGTTTAAAAGAAATGCATATAAAAAATTGAAGAAATAGGTACAATTCTGTTGAATTATAGGATAAGGGAGGTGAGTAAACTATCGGAGGTTATAATTGCATAGTATAGTAAATATGATACATTCAGCAGATATCAGTTTTCTATTCCTATAAAATTATTAGAATTAATTAATTATGAATAAGAACTTGTCACAATTAATTATCTCTCGTAATTTACTAGAAATAAAACTGTTTTTTTGTCGATGACCAGTCGGGAAGAATTCAATTAGGACTACTTTAATGATTCGAATTAAAGATGGCAAACTTTCGCTTATAATTAATATATTAATAAATACAGTTACCAAAAATCATGTTAAACGTAGAAATTTGGCAGTATATAAGCACTGTTCACAATTAATTTGTATCATTCAGTGAACATTCCTCGTTTGTATTAAACATAACATAATGGCAAAAGTAAGTGTTTCATTAAAGTTAAATTATAAGAAGAGCTTAGAGCACAAAAGATAAACACAATTATTAGTTAATGTCAGTTTTTCTTATAAATTAAATGCAAATAAAAAACGAAATTATTAGTGAGAGTTAAATCGTCGAGTGAATAATCATGATTCTGATCATGACCATGATTCATGATCATTGATTCTTTACTCAACTGTTAAAATAAAATAAAATTCCAGTCCAAAATAACGAAATCACGTGTTGCTCATGTCTATTATTCAACATATGTTGTATATTCCTTATATTTTGTTAAATCTAATGCGCCAATACTGGCGTGCACACATAAACCCTATACTCTGTATATTGAACACTTTAAAATGATGTTTATTTATTTCAGGTTTTATTGATAGTTAGTGCTATTTTAGCAGCATTTGCTTCTATTACAAGTACGTCTTATGGTAAATCTCTAGGTGAAACTCAGTACGAGCAAAGTGCTATAGACAATAACCCACTTACAGAAACTACTCAAGAAACTGATGATCAGCAAGACTATTACGTAAGTTTCAAAATAAATACAAATTATAAATGTCTCACCATTAATAAATATCGTTTAATACAAATGAGGGAGAGAGACATCCCTGTCTCCTGTAATGTGCCAATAATCGGTTTATGGTAAAATAATATAAGAAATTAAAATTCATTATGGTAACCAAAGAAATAATGAAATTCGTATTCAAATTTTGTTAGCAACAACGGTACAAAATAATCCACATACCACGTAAAGCGGACATTAAATTACCACTATTTTATTCAGATGTAATAGAAAAACTTCTATTCTTAAACATTTGGGCTAATGCTAAGATAGAATAATACTCAGAGGAGTGTAATCACTCAGTATTATTATACATTAACTTCACAGAAAACCTCTGAAAACTCTGAAAACTCTGAAAACTCTGAAAGATGAATCGCGATATGGTATACCCTTCCCGGCACGCGTCGCACATTTGACCCTTAATGACCTCCTTGAGTCAGAGCATTCACACTTTTGTCGCCTGGATGCTCACCTCTTCCATCAACGTGCTCAATGAGCTACGGCTGGCGATATCAAAAACTGTATATATACAGGTCATATCCATTGTAGATACAGCAATCATAAATGCGAGTGATTTCACAGATATGTACTGTTTAAATCCATAAAACTGATTATTTCATATCATCTTTTAGGAACCTCCAAAGTATGAATATTCATATGGCGTGCAAGACACAAACACAGGCGACTTTAAAACACATAAAGAAGAACGCGATGGAGAAGTAGTTAGAGGGGAGTATACAGTAGCTGAACCTGATGGCACCATACGTACTGTTAAATATACAGTAGACAAAGTGAATGGATATCAAGCAGTGATCTCCACTAGACAAGCAGAAAATGTCCATAACAATGAAGCTGCCGAAATAAAGCAGACATCGACTGCAAAACATCAATATTCCTTAGAGGCCAACCACCAACAGAAATATCTACAAAATAATCCGAATTTCATTAAAGCTAGAGCGGATTACACAGATAATAACAATGAAGAGAGTACCAAAAACAATTACCAAACTTATACCATGCAAGGAGATAATCGCATGTTTTCAAAATTCCACCAACAAAGGAAAGAACGTAAACCGTTTCTTATAAGAGTTTAAGAGAGATTTTTGAGCGGTTTTTATATATTTTAAATTTTGCACAACACTGTGATTTAATTTAAGATTTTAATGTTGTTAAACTTTAATGATACAAATTTAACAGCAACCAATTTAATGTTAATGCAGGATGTTAAGGAATATAATTATAAGGTTTACTATGTATATTCTAATAATCTGTATATTGTTTAAATGGAAAAGTTATTCTATTCTATTAATACCTTTTAATATATTTGCTAATGTATTTTAAATAATAAATAATGCAATAATAAAAAGCTTTATTAACAAGAATTATATCCTAAGAACATCAAGTGTAAAGCTCGTATGACATCTAGTTTCTTATATCGTTTTAGATGCAGATACAAACTACATAGTGTCATACAGACATGTAGAAAATTATATAGCGGCGAAATAATAATAAATTAACTTAACAACAACAAAGTAATACAATATATTAATTTTCCGTTTAGAAATAGTTAGTCAGTTTAATATATCAATTCTTATATATAAAACGATGTAGGAAACTAGATAATGTCACACATGCTTAATACATATAATTCATATATATTAGTTAACCATGATATCCTTAACCCTTCTTTGGAAGTAGCACATGCCTGACCGATTTTCATTTCCTTGGGCAGAATTCTTCGCATACACGCGTTGGCGAACTCCGCAATCTTCCCCGCTACCGCCCAGATACTGCCTTGGGATCCTTTTAGTGTTTAAGTAATTAAGTAATTTAGGGAACCCGTCGAAGCCTGTCCCAATATAGGTTGAGAAAGGGCGAGGGCAGCAGTAACAAGCTTATAAAAGAAACAGGGTTCATCTAGCCCAGATGATATCATCCTGTAAGGTCCCCACCCACGGCAACGGAGAAGCCTTGCTGGAAGATTATGGTCCACCAAAGGCTAGAGAATAGAAAACCATGAATGCAAATCCCCCAAGTCCTCCATGAATCGGGGCTTTAGGCGAAGGGCATCCGGCCCATCTGTAATATAAAAAATGCACAGTGCAATTGCCATCAATCTCTAAGTGAATATTATTTGATGGCACGTTATGGCTTCATTAAACATTTCTTTAGAATAAATGACTTGTAGATCAATAAAAATTGGCCACCCCTGGACTAGGAATTGATGGAAAATCAGCTTTAATTCCTATAAAATGAAGACTTTTACTCAGTCTTTTTATAGGGTATAAAGCCGGTCATCTAAACTAATCTCTATTATAATAAATAACAAATTTACTTATTACATTGGCCGTAAACTACAAATTTAATGTTATAATACAACTATGGTATCCTATAAATAAATAATTATTAGTTATCTTGTTAATGAGAAACGGGAGTTTTTTTAACTATCATGAGTAAACTACTTGTTTATGCGTACTTTAAGTTTTATAAGTAATGTTAGCTCTATTAGCATCAAACAAATTACGATAATTATATAGCTAGTGTAGTACACATACAAATTCTCTGGGATTTATTACTTAACACGTTTTACACACCAACTATCTCTTTAATCAATCAATTAATTATTACTTTCTTTCGTGCACCATTCATAGAAACCAACATGCGACAAATTTAACAAATTATCACCCGTTACGGAGTATTATAATTAACCTTCATGTACGGTTAATTGTAACACTAACATTTAGAGAATGCGGAGAAAACATTTTATATATAAACGGTGACATTGCTTCCTTCAGACAGTTTACCTCAGTTGGTGGTTACGTTAACGACAAAAAAATGCAAATTAAAGTATGTATAGTACAATATTTGACACCGCACAATTCTTAATAACATAATTTTTAGAATGTCATATTTGCCACTATATTATTTATAGTTACTAGTGGGAACGTAATTAATAATTCAGTTTCGGATAATGCAAGGATAGACAACTTTGATGACAAAAAGGTAAGGTTTCATATAAAGTGTTTAGAAATAGCTCCTGTAAGACTCATATGAGCCTGTAATAATGAAAGTGGCGTAATTCACATTTAAATTATTTTGAAAAGGAGAAGAACTTCTTCCGCCGCAAAAAATTGCCGACCCCTAGCCTAAGCCGACTGTCTAAGCCACTGCGTTCACGCCCTCACCGGAATTAACACTTTCGCTGTTAGTCCAATATCGCTATCGCTAGCCCAGGTGCCACCATGGTTGACATAATTTTTATGTCAACTAGTTTTATGTTTAGAATAGAAATAGAAATTTATTTATTTCAGTTGCATACAATAGTACATGATATATCATACATTGAAATATTGTCAACAAAAAAAGGTGGTGATTTTAAGTATTCCTCTAGTGAATATGGTTCACATGCGTTTGCCTTTCGTTTATCACTCTGGGCTGGTACGGGCTTATTTGTCCTTATAATTCTACCTCGGCCCTTATAACCGGCGGCGCACAACGGCAATACTGCACGCCACGGGGCTACTAGTAATGCTAAACCATGCTAAACGAAAGTACCTTATATAAATCTACCTGCGCAGTAACATTTATGTATGAATAAATTTGTATAAGTATGTAACTGTGCACGTCGCTTTACATAAATACCAAACGCAAACTTTTCTCCTCTTCAGAATAATTTAAATGTGACTTACACCACTTTCATTCTCACAGGTACGTATAATGTGAGCTCTTATGTTACTAGATATTGTAATAATATTATTAATAAATTGTCTCTAAATCGACTAGGTATATGCTTAGAAAATAAATATTAGTGCCATTGCTATTATGTAGTTGTCTAATTATGACTAAATAAAACATGACATACTGATAACTTCTTCCTAATATAGCAAACACTAATGTATTCAGTATCTTTGTTATTTTTTAACATGTACAATTTCTTGTTGGAAAAACTTTTAATCAATCGGAAAACACTTGAGTTTCATAACTAGATATAGCACATATCAAAAATAATTCCTATATCCTCTGTTATATTGGTCGTTTCTCAATAAATTAATGACAAAGATATGTTGCTGTTACTTTTTTTGTAAATGGAAACATTTTATTTAAAGTTCTCTGTTGGACTCTTTAATAGACCAAGACTGAGTATATTCACATACAAATTTAGTTTCAATCAACTTCATCATTTAAAACTAATTTAAGAAGCATATTACAGTATAAATGGGAGTGGGGAGGTATAATTCTTGGGAACCAGTGTAGGGTAGTAAACAATTATTTGTGTCTTCCTCATGATCCTTTACAAAGTGACTAGAAATTTATTAATTTGTCTTTTTAAATTATATTAAGTTCTAACTAAACATGGAATCCTTATTTCGCGAAATCTAACTTTCTTTCACCGTACTACCACCATATGGTGAAAGGATGTTAGATTTCTGATGTGAGCTTCCATCCATCAGGGGTATGCTTATTTACTGGTGGCAATACTAGCCATGTCGCATTTCTGTCATTGGACTTATGTAATCTTTCTTTCTGGGAATACTTTCGTTTACCTATAACGTCCTCTAGAATCGACCATTGTGCTCGAGGACTACTTATATTGGCAGCAAACATCTATATCTAGAGGTCGTTCATTATCCGCTACCTTTGACCCCACTAGTGGCCTACAATTTAGCCGTACCTTAACTTACAATACTAAAGATTACACTGTTTTATTTTTAGAATAATATAGCTTACGATATTCAGTATGGAATCGATAGTCATACAACTGGAGACGTAAAAAGCCTAAAAGAACAACGCAATGGTGACATAGTAAAAGGACAATATTCTGTGAACGATCCGGATGGTTACACTCGTGTTGTTAATTACACTGTAGACAAAGAAAATGGATTTCAAGCGACTGTAACAAGGTTTAAAGGCACGCATGAGTTTGTCACACGTGAAAAAGCAAAACATAGAAACCAACAATATTATAAACACACAAATTCTCAGAAATTTTTAAGGGAACAATCTCATGCAACGAGTATGCGACAGGTATTAAAACGTCATCCCAACCAACCAAATATAAACCAGTATCCCAAGAATACTTATGATCCAATGGAGATGCATAAAATGAACCAGATTTATCCTTCTATAACTAGCACATATCCTACATCTATTGTGCAGGAAGTTACCAAATCACCCGATATTACTCCAGAAAACCTATCTCTATTGGAAATTAGTACGGATAATCTTGTTAATTTGTATAAGTTGGGTGTACTACGTACTAAAAATCCTGATGAGGCGTATGTAACGGAATCTAGTTTATATCATGGTTATAGTAGAGGAGCTAATTATGAAAATAATCTACCTAATAAACATCGAAAACGACACAGTGTTTACTTGCAAAGGCACCCAAGTAGTGTTCATAGTTATAAACCTTGAATTAATTCGATTTAGTGGAATTTATATGATTTTTGTATGTCTGCGCTACCAAGAATATAATAGGGATTAGAAAAAATATAAGCATGCAGGTATAAAACAAGGAATTAATTGAAATATTTGATATTCTAATTATATGACTGATGACTAATTATTAATTTAATTTGATATGAATAATGTTATTGTTATTATGAATGTTGTCAAATTTGTAAATATTTTGTTATGTATTTATTATCATTTGTATATAATTTTAATACAAAATCTTGTTACATAATACTTTTTATTGCAGATATCCCCACTATCGAATTTACTTCCTACATACAGTATGAAAAAAAGTCTAAACCAGTGTTCTTTTGTGTTAGGTGCTAGATATTCCCCATCTAATTTTCCAAAAATCAATCTGCTTATTTCCTTATTAAGCGAGCCCCAAAATCTATACTAACCGACACCTCCAATTACAGGACCCAAATTAAAGGTATATATTCGTCTATGGAGTGAATGATCAGAAATCTCATGGCAACATGGAAGAAATTAGTGGATACATTTATATTCTTATATAACTTATACCATACCAAAACTTACTTAGAAACCAACTCTCACGCTAAAAATCATAACGTTTTCCATATCTCATTCTCCGTACATTTTTACAGGCAATCTGGAGTAAAAGTGTGTATGTAGTAGTATATATATATGTATATATATATATATATATATATATATATATATATAATACATGCAGGAGAAATTTCGTATTAGGTGATTTTAACTCAAGAGTAAGGAATTACTAAAATTAATTAATGAATTACTAAAGTACTAGGAATTACTCAAAGATTTAATGAAGACATACAAATGAAAATCAAGACCGTCTAATAGCTCTGTGTGCTGCAAAGTCGCGGAGGATCAACAATATCTTCTTCTAGTGCCGACATGAAATACAAATACACATGGCAGAATACGACAGGACAATAGTCAGTGATGGACTATATAATAATTAATAGGACAATTCACTCCAGCCAATTTGTAGACGTTCGTGTACTAAATTCGGCGAATATAGACTTTTTTGGGTGAACCATCATAGACGCCTTTTATACATATAAAACAAATCCTAATCATCAGGATAATAGTGAGGAATGGATAATAGCGTTGGATACTTTTGGATTCAATTAATGTTATTGTTACTTCTCAAACTCAGTCGATCCTATATATAAAAGTGGAGTAAAAATTTGCCGTGCAGTTTATGAATGTTCTACTTATCTTGACTCTTATTCAAACTATAGCCAGTTTAAATGTTATAGCATTAGTGGAATAATAGTTACCACTAATGTATTCTTTGAAAATATCTCTAGGGTACATTCCATACACAGAAAAATTATGATAATTGACTAGTTTTTATTCAACTATAAACATGAACATGAAACTTGAATGTTATAACTATTTACATTGTGAAAATATCATCAAATATAAAACTTAATGATGGTAGGCTACTGGAGCATGTGCTTCCTGTGCGTGTGCAGCATGTCCAGAGTAAGTCACATCAGCGTTGAAACCGTTGTGGTGGTCAGCAGAGTAGGATACTTTACGAACGGTGCCATCAGGTTGGACAAGAGAATATTCTCCATGTACTACATCACCATCACGAACTTCTTGTTGGGATTTTTGGTCACCAGTGTGGTGGTCCTCTACTCCGTATTTGAATTCGTATTTAGGGTGGGCATCAGGGTATACTTCTTCATGGTGAGCTGGGGCGGCATGGTATGCTACTGGAGCTGCGTGGACAGCGTGTACGGCGACAGGGGCAGCATGAGATTCGTGGTGCTGCACGCTGGCGTATGAAGATGCGTGCTCTGCAGGGATGGCGAATGCGCAGGCCACAAGGGCGGATACAGTGAGAATCTAAAAACCGTAGAATTGTATTAATGATATATGTAAATAGGAAATTGATCTATAGGGTAGTTTTTGCTGAAATCTTCATCTTACGTACTTAATAAATAGGTGTGTGCATGTTTTTAACACATAGACGCTGACAGAGCGATTACAATAGGGCGAAACGAGGGTGAATCCCCTTTATTAGTTACCCTAATAATTTTAAGACCATCGCTGGAAAATGTTTCAGTACGTCCGTTTGGACGATCGTCGGATGAACTGACATTTTTTTTTTCAAGCCAAATTTTACATATGGAATTATGTAATATAACTTTGTCTTGATTCGTTTTTAATAAAAATCTGTGGGGAAATCCATGTTTACATACTGGGATTTTCCGATATGAAACATATTTCACGTTTTTTTTATGAAATTTAGAGTTATATCACATATCCATTTTTAAAGATTAAATTCTGTGGCTATTTGGCAGATGCTGATATGTGAATTTTATTAACTTTTTCCATAAATTTCTATAAATTCACTCATTCTTTACATCAGGCTATATCATTTATTATTTTATTCACTGGCCTGGAGTGAATAAAATAATAAATAATAATCCTCACTCGGGTGCACAGCAATAAAGATAGAAGTTTTTACTATATATCCAATATAGTATGATTAAAATCTATTATATTCTATTTCTGTTATATTTACTTTATTTAATTTCCACGAGTTTTATGAAAATATATTTACATCCCTAATTTTAATTTCTGAAGAGATTGTTCACGAATTACAATAAAGAAGATTCAAATTAATTAACTCTGTGAATCGACTTGTAGATTCCACAGTTATTCAATATATTATTAATGGTTTAAAGGTTTGATTTGATAGCTATTAAACATGTACAAAACATTTACTTTTACTAGGGACTGTCTTTACGGTTATTCAGGCCTCAGAACGCATAAACAAATGGTCTTAGTTTCTTACAATATTTGATAACAGAAGAAAACATTTTGAGACACGACCAATAACTTTCTCCCTTTAGTCAGCCCATATTTTACTTTACTTTTAGTAGTAGTAGTTCACTTTTACTTCCTCGACTCTAAAAGTCACATTAGTGTAACAAATAATATATGTTATAGAAACGTTTTATGTTATTCGGGGAAACAATTATAATAAGTAATGACTTTATTATTTTTATATACACCACATAACAGATTAGAATATAAGTACATACCTTGCTATACATGTTTATTAATGAGGTAGTTGTACACTATAAACTTTAATTCACAGACTGGCTTTTATATACGAACACCGGTTTTGCCAAAATTGGAAGGGGTCAGTGAGCGTTCAATCATAAAGGAAATCATTTATTCAGGCGACATTCCCATTTTTTATTTACTTACATCAACAAACAATAACAATTAAATAAATATTAAAAATAAAGTGCATTGCTATTAATATCGCAAATACATAATTGCAATTGTTTTATTATATAGAAGTTGATATTAAAAATGTAACAGAGTATGCAGCTCACGAATGCAATTACTATTCATGAGTACAAAAAAATTCTTTTATTATTAATATTTTCCTTTGAGCCCTTCTAGCGGAATTAAAATTTATTCTAGTATTTATGAATGTACTTACTTTGTCATACGAAATATTGAAAAATTATTGTACTTCTTCAAATCGAACACGTGCTCTTTGTATTCGATTTGAACAATTACAGTAATTTTTCAATATTTCGTATACAAGTACTACGCACAATAGGTGCAAGGAAATTGTTATAAAAATAATTATAGAATAGGTAACAACATATATATATATATATATATATATATATATATATATATATATATATATATATATATATATATAATATAAGATAGATAATAAGATATAAACACTTTATTTGGCATAAATACACAAAAATTCACTTCTACAACATTCCCCCAATAAACAATACAATTTGTATATAATATTGCACTCTACTCTCCGAACTTAATGTCACCTTCAAGGTACGTATGCAAAGGATAATATTTGGCTTTGGATATTTTTTTAATAATACGAAAAGCCAGGCGACAATAAATTGTTATAGTAAGAAAATACTTCTATGATTCATGAATGAAACTAGATAATAATGAACCGTAAACATGAACTTCATTCAAAATATTAATATTCAATGAATAAACGGGTAGAATACTGACATAATGCACATAGTAACCGTAACACCATTCACCGTTATTAACGATAATTCATGCAAATATTAATAAACATTGCTTCACGGTTGGTTTAATAATTATTACTTTTATTTTATTGTCCTATAAACTGACACTCATTTGCGAGTGTAATTATATACTATTACCACCAATCACACTAACAAATGCGTAAAATTATTATTAAGACTTTATTGATTAACCACTTGATGCTTTTATAAAGTATGTATAATGCATGTATATGTACTATGTTAGGTCAAGTAATGCTAGTAATAACCTTTATTTGGCCACTTTTAATTTTTTTTCTAATCCTAGCTTAAAATATTATAAATATAAAATATCGATTATTAGTATAAATAATTCCCGAAATTAAAGTAACCATAACTAATTTTGTATTCTTCTTTCTTCTTTAGGGACCTTCTCCGCTACGGATATTGGCGATCATCAACGCTATGCAAACTTTTGAGACAACTGCATTAGTGGCGTCTTCTTCCAACACTTATTTTACCCTGTATTTTTCTCTATATTAATATTTGGAGTAGGTGGTATTTTTCTGCTCTAGTGATGTGTTCCAGGTATTGTAGTTTTCGTGTTTTGATGTTATTTAGGATTTTTTTAATTACTTCTGAGCTAATTACCCATGGATGATAGAAGAAATAGAAGAATACTACAAATACCGACCCTATGCTATATGCGTTCATAATTCGAAAGCCTTTCAATGTCTGCTTTCTTTAGTGTCCGTACTTCTACTCTATATTTACACCACGCTGTGGTAGAAAAGGCCAGCGGATATATACTTCTAGTATATAGAATAGTACGTTGTGTTGTTAATCTTGTGTTTATTCTAGACTTAGATCATTTCCACGTAGTGCTTTTATGAATTTTAATGAAAGTTGTTCTGGCTTTTGCTATTTTTATTCTTATTACCAGTGAACTGTCGTTATTTTGGTTAACGGTTATGCCTAGGTAGTTGTACTTTGCTACTTTTTCTATGGTTACAGTGTGGACATAGTATTGCCGTTTCCGAATACAGCACTGCTGTATAAGGAAGGTATAGACATTATTGTGATGTCTCGTAATTTCCATTCAGTTCCATTCCTCTGTGTTGTATTGGCCGCTGTTTGGTCACCTTGTGTCACCAATGCCTACAATGTTTAGGCTGATTCTTTTCATTTATTGTGTTATATTTTGTATGGCTCGTACATGCTGCGAACATTCCATGTTCCAATTTTTATGACATTTTTCAGATGTGTTCCTTTGTAAATATCGATAGACCCCACTAAGTGATTTAACAGGCCAACCATATATTATATATCCCAAATATTTTAAATGATTTTTTTATAATAATTTAAATAATTCACTTTATATTTATATTTATATTTATATTTATATTTATATTTATATTTATATTTATATTTATATTTATATTTATATTTATATTTATATTTATATTTATATTTATATTTATATTTATATTTATATTTATATTTATATTTATATTTATATTTATATTTATATTTATATTTATATTTATATTTATATTTATATTTATATTTATATTTATATTTATATTTATATTTATATTTATATTTATATTTATATTTATATTTATATTTATATTTATATTTATATTTATATTTATATTTATATTTATATTTATATTTATATTTATATTTATATTTATATTTATATTTATATTTATATTTATATTTATATTTACATTTATATTTATATTTATATTTATATTTATATTTATATTTATATTTATATTTATATTTATATTTATATTTATATTTATATTTATATTTATATTTATATTTATATTTATATTTATATTTATATTTATATTTATATTTATATTTATATTTATATTTATATTTATATTTATATTTATATTTATATTTATATTTATATTTATATTTATATTTATATTTATATTTATATTTATATTTATATTTATATTTATATTTATATTTATATTTATATTTATATTTATATTTATATTTATATTTATATTTATATTTATATTTATATTTATATTTATATTTATATTTATATTTATATTTATATTTATATTTATATTTATATTTATATTTATATTTATATTTATATTTATATTTATATTTATATTTATATTTATATTTATATTTATATTTATATTTATATTTATATTTATATTTATATTTATATTTATATTTATATTTATATTTATATTTATATTTATATTTATATTTATATTTATATTTATATTTATATTTATATTTATATTTATATTTATATTTATATTTATATTTATATTTATATTTATATTTATATTTATATTTATATTTATATTTATATTTATATTTATATTTATATTTATATTTATATTTATATTTATATTTATATTTATATTTATATTTATATTTATATTTATATTTATATTTATATTTATATTTATATTTATATTTATATTTATATTTATATTTATATTTATATTTATATTTATATTTATATTTATATTTATATTTATATTTATATTTATATTTATATTTATATTTATATTTATATTTATATTTATATTTATATTTATATTTATATTTATATTTATATTTATATTTATATTTATATTTATATTTATATTTATATTTATATTTATATTTATATTTATATTTATAAAATGAGTCTATTATGCACATATACCCTTAAAATATTAAAATATTATTCATCTCCTTCATTGAAAATGAATTACCACGTAGTAGACACCACAACCATTCAATTTTTATTAAAATTGCTTTTTTATCGATGCATCCCGGTGTCATAAATTCAAATCGAGCGGTGTATTATAATTTCATAATAGTGTTACCAACTATTGAAATCGTATAGTTAGTAATTTTATAATCAATTAAAAATTCGGGTTCACTTCCGGATGACCGAGTTATATAATATCGTGTTCGAATTTGTCCACTTTCTCAATCGGAGCAATTTTTACGCTTCGGTAGTTTATTGGATTGTTTTAAATTGACAAGGTTGTTTCATATGTGGTAATTTGTGAGGGATCTATTGAAGAATTTTATTTAATTATTACTTTATACAAGCGTACAATACTTGTAAATTATATATATATATATATATATATATATATATATATATATATATATATATATATATATATATATATATATATATATATTGGCTCTCATCCCTTTAGAAAAGTTTTTTTTATCTGGTTTATAGGACATGATATATGGATATACATACAGTCTGGGGGGTAGTTTTTTTAAATGATTTTTGATAGGCTGATGAAAAAATATTGCTATTATATCATATGTATTGGTAGATTCGTACGTATGTACATACAAATTCTCTCTTACGTGTATAGTTAATTATATTGTGAAGATTACGATGTGTAAAAATCAGTTCCTTATCAATAGCATGCATAAAAAATCAATTATATAACTAATGAATGCAACAGATTAAATTAAGTTTCATGTTGCTTTAAATATTAGGCAAACTGTAACATTTTTGTCCCACTTTCAAATTAATGATTGTATATAAGCGCCGGAACAAATCGAATGAATCATTCCCACCGATCCAAACAGCAAGAATCAACATGTTCGGCAAAGTAAATATTATTTATTGCTAAGTAGCTATTAATTATTAAATGTAATTACTATTGACGTGTCCCAACAAACACTGTTCATAATTGAACTCTAACATTTAATTAAAATTTTCTTTTTATGCCACAACTACCCTATTAAATATTTATATTATTAATATAAGTATATCGTCGCCTAAGCAGCAATTCCACACACCTAAAATTTTATTCTAAGTTGACAGGAAAGAGAAAATGATTATAATATATTTCTGAGAGTAATTAAATTGCTCCTGATTCAAATAAATAAAATATAAACAATAACATAAAAAATTGATAACATTTACGTTGTCAGAGTAAAATAACTCCGAAAAACATTTTATAATAAGTTTTTCTCTGAAATTTTCTGTCAACCTCGACTAAAATTGTAACTGTGTGCTGTTGTTGCTTACTCAACGATATACTTATATTAATTATATTAATATTTAACGGGGTAGTTGTGGTATAAAAAGATAATGTTGATTCAATGTTAGAGCGCAATTATAAACAATGTTTGTTGGGACATGCCAATAGTAATTACATTTGTAATTGACTAGTAACCTGGGGTGCGATTCTTGACACCACGCATTCGGATCGTATATCAAAATCGTCCCACAAAATACGTAAAATTCGCGGTTTGGGTAATTTTAATGATGGAGTTTTGGTTAATTAGTGTTTTTTAAGGATAGTAATCCGAAATTCCATCATTTTACGAGCTCTTATCGTGAATTCTCCGTATTTTGCCTTGCGACTTTGACAGTTAAACTAATATGCTCGAAACTAGTGGTGTCAAGAATCGGACCCCTGTGTTTTTCTAGTTCCCGAGTTTTCTAGTTTCGTTAATTCATTGGTGTTTGGGCTTAAGTCATAATTTTTACGAAAATAAGGTTTTTTAAAAAGACATATTTTAATCAAAAAAATGTGCTCTTTCCATTGGTATAAACGGATTGTAAACTTAAAATTTCCTGATTTAAGCCGTTTTCCCAAACACCAGTGAATTATGATAATATTTAACTTTTAATTTAAGTTTTAGTTGTAAGATTTTTTTACTGGGTAATATTTATTCAATATGCCAACACTATCATTAACTATTACTTTTATAAGGCATAGTAGAATTGTATTAATTAATTTTCTAGATTGTAGCCGTAGCAGCTCTCGTAGCTTGCGTATACGCCATACCAATTGAACATGCGTCATCCTACGCCAGCGTACAACACCATGAAACCCACCATGCCGCCCCAGTAGCTGTACATGCCTACCACGCCGCCCCCGTAGCTGTCCATGCCCATCATGAAGAAGTCTACCCTGATGCTCACCCAAAATACGAATTCAAATATGGCGTAGAAGATCACCACACTGGTGACAACAAATCTCAACAAGAAGTACGCGACGGAGATGTTGTAAAGGGAGAGTACTCTCTTGTTCAACCTGATGGCACCATCCGTAAAGTATCCTACTCTGCCGATCACCACAATGGTTTCAACGCAGAAGTTTCCTACTCTGGACATGCTGCTCACCCACAGGAAGTTAAGAAGGCTATTATTGCTCCAGTAGCTTACCACCATTAAATATGTTTTGTTGTTGATATTTTGTATATAAATCTTTTCATCTCTTATATTACTGTTAAAAATAAATGACATTCTATTTTTTAATATTATTATATTATTAACTCATTCAAAGATATAATACTAAATGGTCAAGCTGGATTTTGAATAGTATACATATCAATAGAAGGTGTTGAAGCCAATGCAAATGTTATAACATGTTGCATATAGTTATGAACATTTCAAATCACCCACACTTTTTATTCGTCTCTTTGTACATTATTCTAACCCATTCCACAGCATACTCCCTAATCTTTCTCGGAAAATGAGCCGTATGCCGGTTTGAAGCCCACAAACATCGTATGCATTCTCCCGTTACATTTCAATACTACGCCCACCCCACCATCCATTCTCGTTAGCGTCAAAATCTACTCCCTTGTCTCTCTTCCCTTTCTAAACCTGTCGGATTTCGGGCAACAGCCTTTTTCTGTAGATTTCCTCGACCAACCTATTCCTCGACCAACCTATTCCTCACCATCTATAGACATTGCCAGTTTGTTATCCCGCACTCAGGAATTTACAATGCACTGGCACTGCCACTTCTATGCACCACTCTTCCGGTACTTGTTCCTCTGCTTCAGCTGGGCCAGTGAATCGTGAGAGAATGGTGGATTGTTTGTATAAATGCGTGTGTCTGAGCAAATATGCGAGAATATTGGATGAATGTACAAGGCGACTTGGACGTCAGTGAAAGAGAGATATAGGAAATATTCAGGATAAGAACAGGTTTACGACTGCGTTATCCACTTAGCCCTACAATATTAAATATGTTTTCTTGTGGATATTGAAACAATATTACAAAAGACAATATTTTATCAAAAAAACAACTACAAGTAAATATAATCAAAACAAAGGTAGTAATTTTAAAAAACAAAGATTTCAAAGCAATACAGCTAGAATTTATGTGGGGGCAACAACAACTGGAAATTGTCCGGAAATATAAATTTCTGGGAGTTATATTCTTATGTAATAGCTGTATGAATGAGTAAATCATGTATGCAAGGAGGCTGCGGCAGCATTACAGAGTTTGTGAAATAAACGGGAGAAAAGATTGGAGGATGCATTTCGTACATAAACAGCGTATTTGGGATATATGTGTGAGGAGTATAATTATGTACGGTGCTGAAGTATGGGGTAGCAAGGAGTGGGTTGAAATCGAAAATTTTCAAGTGTATTTGTTGAAGCTATACTTGGGTTTTAAATGTCCAGTACTATCTATGTAGTGAAATACGAGGCTTATGCGGTAATGATTGCAATGTATGCAAGGAGATTGCAAAGTATGAGAGAAAGGTTTATGAGATTCATGATAGGCGTGTGATTCCAAAAAGAAATATTTGAAGAAATAAAGCGCTAAACTGAACGGAAGGGAGTAATAGGAAAATGGAATATAGAGAGAAACCTAATGTTTCAAAAAGTATGAATGTCGTTAGAAGAAATTGAAACACTAAAACGCAGCGTCGCTATGCTAGATAGTTTGGTAGAGAACAGGCTGCTGGAAGTAGAAGAACAGGAAAGTCAAAGTAATATTGAGCATAGCAGATATTGGTAACCCGCGAATGCTAGAACAAGCGAGCTACAGCAGCTCACAAACTATAATCTGTCGCTTCAGGTGTAGAAATGAGGAAGAATGCTTGGATGAATGATATCTATAGAATATGTGGTATATGTGGCCAGGTGTGGAAATGAGGAAGAATGGTTGGATGAATTTTATCTATAGGATATGTGGTATGTGTGGCCAAGTTGAAGATAAATGGGAACATTGTTTGAATGAAAACAAATAATCTATTGTGAAGGGAAGATGTAATGAAGTGTTGGCAGTGGTTGGTTTGGTTTTTAGATGAGGATGGAAGAGTGAGTGAAATGTGGTTAATAAAATAGACGATAAAATGTATATTTGTATGTAGTTTTAGGTTTTAGAAAGAATTTTGAATTTATAGATATATGCATATCGAATTGTAAATGAGTTTTGTCTGTCATGGAATGCTTAATGAAGGTTATATATATATATATATATATATATATATATATATATATATATATATTTCATAACCCTGCTCAGTGGCCGATTGGTTAGAGACGTCGTGGGTCTCGTACTTATATGAAGCAACACTTTTTATAAAGAATCTTTTTTCTTCGTATAATTAAAATATCTAAAGTCATCCCCTAAGAGCAGTAATAAAGACGAGACACAAATATATACAAAATATTGCTAATTATATTATAAAGGTGTATTTGTAAATATTTCAAAATAGCATACAAAGCAATAATATATTATTTATTTTAATTTATATAATAATATAGATACACATAGGATACAATTCTATTTTATGATTTTGACACATTTCTCTGTTAAACGAACAAAAAGTACGATATATTTGATATAGATTATTTTGATTATATAATTAATTAGTGCAACAGAATAAATTAACTACGATTGTTGCTTCGAATATTAGGTAAACTGTAACATTTTTGTCCCACTTTCAAATTTATGATTGTATATAAACGTTGAAATGTGCCGAATGAATCATTCCAACCGATTCATATAACAGAAAACAACATGTTCAGCAAAGTGAGTGTTTATATACATTTATTACTAAGTTGTACTTAACTATTGTTTAAATTAATATGTAATATTTATTAGTAGATTTATTACTAGCTAGTTAATGTATAAGGCAATATATCGGCAGGGAGGTATTACGTTTTTCAAAACTCAATTGTGCATGACTTTCCTGTTTGTTTGTGTTTCATGTTTCTTAAAAGGTATTATACATATAATGATTCATAAATATAAATTGAAATTAGTTCAAACATGCCTGTAGATGTAGTTGATTTATTTGTACACTTTTATATCATCACTTTGGTATGCAAATTTAATAAAATTTACTTTCAGATTGTAACCGTAGCAGCTCTTGTAGCTTGCGTATACGCTGTACCAATTGAACACGCCTCCTCTTATGCCAGCGTACAACACCATGAAACTCACCATGCCGCTCCTGTAGCTGTACATGCCTACCACACCGCCCCTGTAGCAGTACATGCCCATCATGAAGAAGTCTACCCTGATGCTCACCCAAAATACGAATTCAAATATGGCGTTGAAGACCACCACACCGGTGACAACAAATCTCAGCAAGAAGTACGTGATGGAGATGTTGTGAAGGGAGAGTACTCTCTGGTTCAACCTGATGGCACCATCCGTAAAGTAACCTACTCAGCCGATCACCACAACGGTTTCAACGCTGATGTTTCATACTCTGGACATGCTTCCCACCCAGAGGAAGTTAAGAAGGCTATTATTGCTCCAGTAGCTTACCATCATTAATTATGAGTTTGTTGTTGACATTTTGTATATAAATCTTTTCATCTCCTATATTACTGTTAAAAATAAATGACATTCTATTTTTTAAAACGTATTATATTATTAACCCATTCAATGGTCTATTACTAGATGAACAAGCAGTATTTTGAATTAGAAATTTAAATGTTCTAACGAGTTGCATACAGCTATGCATATTTTAACCGCCCACACTCTTTATTTCGTACCTCCATCCCGCGCTACATAAAGTGGGCACTCGCCCGGGACAAGATGTAAAATCATATTTCCCTATGTCCCTAGCAACATGACTATGACCGTCCACTATTTCAAACGACTTGAACTATGCACAACACTGCTATCATTAACTTTCTAGGATTCAATTAATTTTATTTATTAATTTACGCCTAATTCGTAAAAAAATGTGAAAAATAATGTAGTGCATAGTTCAAGCCGTTTGAAATAGTCAGGTTAGTAGGAAACAACCACCCACCCCACCATTGCTCGCATAATTTTTTGATGGGATAGAATTTGTCCTTGAATTTTTTAAACAATACCAAATCTCTTGATCCGTTCAATAAATCTATGCGAGCAAAGGTGGGGTGGGTGGGTGCTCCACACCAAACAAACTATGTCCATCCACTATTTCAAAGGGCTTGAACTCTGCACTACACTGTTTTTCGTAATTTTACGATATATTTTAAATTAATTTAAAATTATAACGACTCTGTGATACCCAGTTTTTCAATGGTCGGTTAAACTAGCTTAAATCGAGTTTAACGCTTCACTCAGTTTACATGCATGCTTTGTGGTTTGCATCATCACGTCTCGACATAATTTAAAATTTAATTTTTAATTTAAATTTAGCGTCAAGCTGCGTTTAGCTAGATTAATCAACTATTAAACAACTGGACCTAAGCATCCAACAGCTTTTGAAAATTTTGTATTTATATTTGCTACACTCTTTTAGAATTGAAATACTTTTTTAAGAGTTTTTTGTCTTCTGTTGTTTGTCGTTTCTGTATTTCATTTTCGTTCCCAGATCATTTTTCGCGTTTCTTATCGATTTCAGTTAGAGTTGCTCTCAACTTCTTAGTTACCACCTGTTAAACATCTGGGCATCATGATTTGTTACTTGGGACTCGATATAAATATATACCCCCAATACCCGTAAATGAAATACATATATTAGTGGCTGAAAGCAATATATATATATATATATATATATATATATATATATATATATATATATAAAATGCGAACCCACGTCTCCGGCTATTGCGGCCGTACCCTCATGATGGCTAGATGTTTAATAGGTTGTCAACAAAGTTGAGAGCAACTCTAGCTCTAGAAATTGATAAATAGATAAGAAATGCGAGAGTGATCTGGTAATAGAAGACAAAAAAATCTTCAAAGATATTTCGAATCAAGAATATAGCAAATATAACCAGAACCAGTCTTGACGTAGTGGCAAACACGGGCCCAACTGCAAGAGCAACAGGAATAACAGCTGATATTAAACCTGCAGATGTAAGTAAAGAGAATTACCAATGTAAGAAATTGATAATTTAGATAACCGAAGAAACAAATTGGTTTTCCACAAACAGCAGAAAGAAAATCAGATAACAGCATCGTTTCAAAGGGTCTCTAGAACAGTTTCTTGTAAGTGGTTCCAATAACCCGATACGAGATATGGACGTAGGTAACGAAATTGACACTGCTGTTGAAGCATCACCATCACACGAGAAACGCAGGGATAATCAGAATAAAGGTGATTTTAATCTATTTTATTAGACTTCAAGTATCTGGGTACTTGGCCCAATCTTATATCCAACAAATTGATTGATACGTAGAAGTAGAAGTAGGTCCCGTCCATGGTAATAATAATTATAAATTTTCGGTTGATTTTATGTTGCCATTTAAATGATAATTCCATTAACAAAAGGTTTGACTCATTAAAGGAATGTATACGAGTCTAATTCTTGTCCCGGGTGAGTACCCACTTCAAGTGGAAATGAGGTAAGATATAAAGACTATGGGGCGTAGTATATGCAACATGTTATAACCTTTGCATTGACTTCAATACCTTCTATTGATATGTATACTAAAACCCTGCTTGACCATCTAGTAATACACCCTTGAATGGTTTAATAATATAGTACGTTTTAAAAAATAGAGTGTCATTTATTTTTAACAGTAGTATGGGAGATGAAAAAATGTATATACAAAATGTCAACAATAACTTCATTAATTAATGATGATAGGCTACCGGAGCAATAATAGCCTTCTTAACTTCCTCTGGGTGGGAAGCATGTCCAGAGTATGAAACATCAGCGTTGAAACCGTTGTGGTGATCGGCTGAGTAGGTTACTTTACGGATGGTGCCATCAGGTTGAACCAGAGTGTACTCTCCCTTCACAACATCTCCATCACGTACTTCTTGTTGAGATTTGTTGTCACCGGTGTGGTGGTCTTCAACACCATATTTGAATTCGTATTTTGGGTGAGCATCAGGGTAGACTTCTTCATGATGAGCATGTACAGCTACAGGGGCGGCGTGGTAAGCATGTACAGCTACAGGGGCAGCATGATGAGACTCATGGTGCTGTACGCTAGCATAAGAGGAGGCGTGTTCAATTGGTACGGCGTATACGCAAGCTACAAGAGCTGCTACGGCAACAATCTAAAAATTTAATTTGTTAAATTTCATCATGTCATAAATAACAAAAGGTTGATATTGAAAATTTTATATAAATATATATATATATATATATATATATATATATATATATATATATATAAATTTTCAATATCAACCTTTTGCTAATTTTTTAAAATCTATAAAAATTATACATAATCATTTACTGAGATAATAGTACTAGTAGTAGTTACTCTTTTTGTTACAATGTGTAACTGGTAAGGAAGATTTAAAAACTAGGTTTATCGGATTGATTCTAGATACAGCTACCGACAGCCATGTGTTATTTTTTTTAAACACTTATACAGACGGGTTTGAATTTCAATTTTGCAAATAATGCCCTTTAAGAGATATAAAGCAAAAATAATAAGAAAATAATGATAACATAATACCTCACTGTCGATGTATTTCAATTTATATTAACAACTTAATAATAAATGTAATAATAAATTGAATTCTATTAAATTAAATATTAATTAAGTACAACTTAGTAATAAATGTATATAAACACTCACTTTGCTGAACATGTTGTTTTCTGTTATTTGAGTCGGTTGGAATGATTCATTCGACACATTTCAACGTATATATACAATCATAAATTTGAAAGTGGGACAAAAATGTTACAGTTTACCTAATATTCGAAGCAACAATCGAAGTTAATTTATTCTGTTGCACTCATTAATTATATAATCAAAATAATCTATCTCATATATCGCACCTTTTGTTAGTTTAACAGTGAAATCTTGAAGTAGGATTATGTCCTATTTGTATCCATATTATTATATAAATTAATAAAATTAATAGATGTTATTTACAAATATATCCTTGCAATATATTTTTTTAATCATATGCGTTCTACCGTAAGGTGTAGGAGTCCCTTATAATATAATTTACAATATCCTGTATAATTGTTTCACATCGGATTACTGCTCATACCGGTAACTGATATTTTAATTATACGAAGTAAAAAGTTTTTTTATAAAAAGTTTTGCTTCATATAAAAGCATATTATCATGGACACATTTGAAAATCGATTTGCAAGGTATATAGAAATTAAGAAAACTGGAATTAATATTTACTGATAAGATATTTGAAAAATAACTTTGTAGCTATCAGCCCTAAGGCTTTTCAGATGATAAAGAGAGAAGCATAGAGAGTAATCACCCGGCATTTTCCGTAACTTCACAGACAACATTTGAAAAACTCTAGAAAGTGATTCGCGACATTCAGCCAAAACGGGGTTTAAACTCTCGCTCCCCAATGCTAAAAAAAATATTAATGCTTGAGCAAAGAGTATGTTTTCTCTACATAAATAATTATAATTTAAATCCCCGATTAGTAATTTTTCTTGCCATCACATATCAAAAATATATTATAATAATAATAATATTAATAAATTTATTTACGTTACTTATACAATTATACAATATAATACAATTTGTAATCAATTACAGGTAACATAAACCGGTAGGTGGGATTCAGTTCAGAGTTTTCACAACTAGTCTACCATCCACACCTACAAAATAAAAGGAATAAAACATAAAACGTTATAATTCTTAAAACTAATACTAAAAACGAATTACCTAGATTTCTATAACAATTAGGATAATAACTAGACAATTTGTGTGAATAAATATATAAACGCAAACAAAAATAATTTATAATCCATTACTAACTAAACAAGAGCAATTTAATGGATTTCTTAAACGTACTTAGTGACAAAAGCTTGTAAGATGGCGTTATTGCATTCCTGTACTTGTAAATATTGTGGCTAAAAAATGGTTTATATATCGCAGGTCTGTATTTGGGGGGGTGACAATCGGTCTCTAAGTCTAGTGTTTAATGTATGAACATCTTAACGAAATAATATTTTATTATATAGATAAGGGGGGTGCCTAGTTAAAATAATGTTGTGATATAAACATATAGCTTGATGTTTTCGTCGCTCTTCCATATTTAACCATCCAGTTTATTTTATCTTATGAGATATCCTGTCGACTTTAAGTATTCCGTAAATATATCTCAGACAAGAGTTATCATAAACAGTTTTATTAATTTAAATATTATAAAACCACATAAGCAAATATTACTGCAATATTACGGTATCTACATGTCCAAATACAATAACTTATTTTTTTACTTTTCATTTCACAATGAGTAGATCATAATGGACGTAGAATAATTATTTATTATTCAATTATCATAACGCCTATTTAACGTCCATTTATGATCTGCTCGTTGGCAAATGAATAGTTAAAATTAAGTTATTGTATTTGAACATGCTAAATACCGTAATATTATAGTAAGAAACTTACAAATTCCAAAAAAAGGATTATATATTCCAGTAAGTGTAAACTCAGGTTTGTACTAGATTCAAACCTTAAATATAAGGAAAACACAGCCATATAAATAAGAAAGACATATAGCACTAGAATAGCACTTTTTTAAACCGAGAAATTCTCAATGAAAATACGAAAAAAAGTTGTATATAATACAATGGCACATTTCATTTACTGTGATGCTCTTTATAATTATTTCATTCGAAGATTGCATTTTGCCCGGCGTTTTAGTATACCGCGAATGGCAAGCATTTCACATAAATTGTGTTATATGCAATTTTTCCCATTTGCATCTACAAACTAGTATATATATACATATATATATATATATATATATATATATATATATATATATATATATATATATACATATACATATATAAGCAATCTTTACTTGGCTATCGACCCATACATGGGTCTTTCAGCCTTGATTAGACCATTTTCTAGTATAATTGAGAAATATAAGATCGCAGTTATTAAGACTGATTATTATGTTCCTTGATAATAATAGTTTGTTGAATATTTAAGTAGTGAAAAACAAAACTTCATTATGTTTTGTTTTTCACTACTTAAATATTATGCATTCATGAATTACAATCATATACTCCATAGCTATCGAATTAATTGGCAGTATGATATATTCGTGAATTTAATGAACTTGTTAAGTTTCCAAAACTGCGGTAAGTTATTAGCATATCCTAAATTAATTGCCTCTTACTTGTTCAAATTTGAAAGTAGAATTATTTTTGCCATACATATATGTATTGCCAAAAATAAATAGCTACTGGCGCTTATTACGTACCACTTAATTATTTTTTTCTATATACCTTTTAATCGGGTTATTGACAGCGACTTCTAATTTAGCAAACTTATATGCATAATTATACTGCGCTAATGATTTTTTTTTCAAGGCGAATGTCTTCAATTAAAATTAAAAACTTATACAAGTTTGCGGCACCTTTCATGGGACAATATGTATCGGCAACTAATTTATATTCGTATAGAAAGTTTTTTACTTTCCGAATACATCACTGATGTAAAGGAATGTATTGTTTTATCGAAAGCGTCTTTTAACTAAGATTATGGATTTCCATAATATCCGATAATTATAAATATTTATCCGATAATTTTCCGTGAACAAAATTACACCAGAAGGAACGTATTGTTGTCGCCAACCATTTAGAAAATTTGTTACGTTTTATGCCTAAAATTGTCGACATAAACCCGATATTTACGAAGTCTGTACGTATATATGTCTGTCTATCTGTGAACAAAATTCGGGGAAAACGGCACAACAGATTGTGACCAAATTTGGCAATCCAGTTAAAATACACAGCAAAATCGGTTCACTAACAGCGAAGGAAACATGATCAACACATTGAACTGCGCATAATTCGATGGGGTCGCGGTAAATCTAATACTCACGAAAAACGGCACTAAATTTGGAAAACGGGTAAGAGGAGCACGCGCTCGGACGACTTTGTGAAAATTTAAGAAAACTCGGACCACGAAAACAGAATATGTTTTGTTAATAGCGATTTCCTATTGCGCATATGGCAAATAATAAAACACGACACGTGACGTAGTCGGCCGGGACGTAAAACAAGCGCGGAATTATCGAAAATGGTCGCATGTTAAATGTACTAAATACAATGTGAACATGTGAAAATGTGAAAAATTATAATATGAAAATGCCTAAATATAAATATGTCAAAATGCCAAAATGTAAAAATGTCAGAATGCCAACAAAGTTGAAAAATATAGAAAATGTTATAAAAAATAAATAGGTCATGTAATTCGGAAAGTTGTGTGGTGCCCACACCAGATAATTAAATATAAAAATCTTTGAAATCAAATCAAAATACATACAGAGTGTTTTTGTTCAATTACACGAGTATCGTACCTGATTGTGTTTCACTATCAACGTGTGGGTTGGATGAAGGATGAAGGACATATGGAAATACATATTGCAGTGAATATGTGTACTTATGCTATAATTAAAATTTATTTATTACGATTTATTTACAATCTCTTTCAATCATGTACTGGTTCTTGTTTTAAATTTAAATTAGTTAATTCATCGTACGATATTTGAAAAACTGCAAATTGTAATAATCTATTGTTTCAGGTGATTGCTGTTAATATATATATATATATATATATATATATATATATATATATATATTATTATTATTATGCCATTTTTAATTTTTTTTTTAAAACTGATTGTGGCCAATGCACAATAATTTATAATACGTATCATAATAAATAACGAAGCAAAAATAATACTTTTTTCAATCTCCATATTATATATAATGTTTACACGTTTGTTATTCATATATGAATACATTCAATTTCTACTCCTGAATGATCTGTTCTCTCAATTTTTAACAATATCTGTACTTAACTGAATCGAATGTAAATATTTGAAAAATTAACACAGATAAAATGTCATTTCTGTCAGACTTTTTCGCAGAGGACGACAGACAGACGTTTTCCAGAGTTGGTATTCAGCTGACGAAGGGACCCAATAAATAATAATTAAAATAGTAAATAAAGTTTCAATGCTCCAGTACTGAAATACTCTGTACAATTTCCAGTACTCGGTGATTGTCGAATAAAATGTATTGCTCGCTTACCTAAATTAATTGTACAATATAATTTGTGTATTGAATAGATTTGAATACATAAGTTTTTTTGTATATTATGTGCAATGCAATCAAACAAACCTCGTTTATCAGGATTACTTCCGCCGAGCTGGACATAAATGGTATTACATAATTATAAGCCTGCAATAGAGAACTAGTTTTAAAAGTATACTGTAATTATTATGCACTAATAGAGGCCTCCAGGGAAGGATTAAGCATAATTAAGTGGATGATTATAAAATTAACCAATTGAGAATTATATCACGCCATGTAATATGTATTTATGTTATAAATAATGTTATAATAATAAAATCGACTATTGAAAATTATACATGTTCTTAATACCGATATTATATCAAATGTATTCCAAATAAAACGCTGTAATATGAAATATATCATAACATTAACTATTTTATTTCACACTCTATAGCTGCTTTCGTTTTTCGCTCTGTGCTACTCTGGCCTGATTGTCATATGTTCTATTTTCCATGCAAGCCGCTCCTGATGCACATAATTTTACTTCGTCCCTATATATCCCTATAAACACCAATTGAGACTTATATTATAACAATTTATTATATTGAACCGACATTAACCAATTGAGATTTATATTACACTGTATAAAACCATTTTGTTTGATAAAATAAAATATTTAAAAACAGCTCATGTATGCTATTAATACAAAACAATTTAAAGACAA
The DNA here is from genome assembly GCA_963942505.1 of Lordithon lunulatus. Lineage (NCBI taxonomy): Eukaryota > Metazoa > Arthropoda > Insecta > Coleoptera > Staphylinidae > Lordithon > Lordithon lunulatus. The sequence continues at coordinate 14,368,262 of OZ012667.1, read as the reverse complement.
GAAAATTACAATATATATATATATATATATATTTATTCTTACAACTCTACTTACTTTGTATTAATAAAGTAAGTAGAGTAGTAAGAATGTATACAAAATATATGTGCGTGTTTTCTTATGATTTCCTTATTATATAAAAAATATTTATTTAATTTATTTTAAATACACAAATGACACATGCCTCCATAATTTGTTATAACTTATGTTTTAAGAATTGAAACAATATTTTGCATTTTTGACCAATACAATGTATTACTATCGGTTGTGTCCTACAGAAGATTCGGTTTCGTCTAGTTTCAACCATAATATGTATCGAACCGAGCTTAGTGGCCTAGTGGTGTCATCCGCCTTGTACTGAGTTTTAGGTTCGAGAGTTCAAACCCCTTTTTGGGCGAAATTTTGGGAATCACATTTCACAGGTTTTCAGAGGTTTTCTATGAAGTTGAGGTAAATACCGAGCTAATCTTCTCCCTTCATCTGCTAGCTATAAAGATAGAAGCATTTTTGTGTTTTTCCGACAAGGGTTTGCGTCATCACCTTCTTTTAACGTGTGAATTCTTACTGGTTTGTATGGATGATATTGAAGAGTTTTAAGGATTCTATGGATATAAACTTACTAATTCCAGTCTCGTCGGATCGGTTTTTAGCGATAATCTTGGACAGAGTTCAGGACGAGGACGGTTGCTGCATCATCTTCATCAATAATCTGCGTTGTCTTTTTCATGATTCCTCACAGAACCGGAAGATAGGAACTTATTAGTTTTGTAGCTCCTTGGAGTAAAATTTGAGTTTCTGGATATTTTTCATGGAAACAATCGGCCAACAAGTTGATGCTCGCCTCGCCTGTCCCGTAGAACTGAATTAGATAAAGTATCTGTTGCAGTGTTAACATTCTAGCAGAACAATGTTTCATATGAAAATGTATCTGTTTAAAAACGTCTAACCTGTTGCAACATTCCAAGGCTATCATAAGTTTGTGGCAGAGCGATGAACTTTGTTACTTTTTCAGATATTTTTTATTTTTTTTATTTAAAAATTTCTCAGTACTGCGAAGTTAAATCTGAAAACAAACAGATAGACTAATATTTATAAATGAAACGTTTCTCTCTAAAATTACAAATAAAAATGTTTCCCTCTTTGGAATCGAATCCGGGAACACACGGTATATATATATATATATATATATATATATATATATATATATATATACATATATATACATAGCTATGTACTAGCTAGTATATATGATAATTATTACACAAAACACGTTTTAAAAACAACGATGTGTAAAATTTTCTCTTATAAAATCAATTAATTCGAGTCAGCAAACTCAAATTAGATAGCTACTAGTGATCACTGAGCATAGGGTATACTATCTTATGCCAAATGTCACAAATTTGTTAAAAGTGACATGATAATACCCCTATTTCACTATTTTAACGTCACCTTTGTAAAATTTGTGATATTTATGATAATATATTTATCATAAAGCAGTATTGGTGGAGCGTATAACCCACGCTGGAACAATTGTTTATTTGGTTGCCATGGGTATCAGAGCAGTCTGATTTTTTATAAGACCGCCCTGCACTTACAAAATATACCCCCTGTTTTTTGGGAAAACAGTGGCGTAAATTCCGTCTGGTGACGTTAATATCTAAATAAAAATGATTTCATAGATAACTATACTTAAATTTTAATAAAAAACCAAACTAATGTACTTAGTTTCTTTATATTTAACAATTACATGACTGATTTATTTACAAATGATATAACATCTTAACACAGATTCCTTCTAATGATGGTATTCTGGAGCAGCTACGTAATGCTTCTGTACTTCCTCGGGGTGAGCAGCATGTCCAGAGTAGGACACCTCAGCATTGAAACCATTGTGGTGGTCAGCAGAGTAAGCTACTTTACGTACGACACCATCAGGTTGAACCAAAGTGTATTCGCCCTTAACTACATCCCCATCGCGAACTTCCTGTTGAGACTTGTTGTCGCCAGTATGGTGATCTTCAACTCCATATTTGTATTCGTATTTGGGGTGAGCATCGGGGTATACTTCTTCATGGTGGACATGTGCAGAGTGGACAGCTACGGGGGCGGCAGCGTAAGCGTGGACTGCTACTGGAGCAGCGTGATGAGAGTCATGGTGCTGTACGCTGGAGTATGAAGATGCATGCTCAATTGGCACAGCGTAGATGCAAGCCAAAACGGCAGAAAGTGATACAATCTAAAATAAAAGAAAAATATATTATTTAAAGTTCTATAATCTAATGTTTAGTTAAAATAATTAAGGATACCAATACGGATATGATTAAATAATATTTGGACATCCTTTCATAAGATGGATTTTGATTATAATAAGCATCATCTAGAATAATGCGGATAGCAAATATTACTTTTAGTAACTCAAATATCAACAGTAATAAAATTTGTTGGGGATTATATTGAAGGAATGTAATGCAATTTTACTTGTAAATTCAATCTAAGTTCATTTCTATTTATGTTGCCACTACTTTCTTTACTTTGATTTTGATTAACTGTCGTATAAATTAAAATTAGAAATATTAAATATCACCCATTACCAATTTAAGCTATTATGTATTATAAAATGTCAGTTATGTGGTCATGTCCAGTCTTTTTATGTACTAATTATCCAAATTAAAAAATAAATGAAATAATAGAGAATAGTTAATAAATAAGAATTTAAACAGCGAAAAAGTAGTATAAAATGATATTCCAAATACTTACTTTGCTGAACATGTTTATGTTGAAAGAATGAATCGTTGGAAACAACTAATTAATACGAATAAAAATTCCGCTTTTATATTTAACTCCAATGAACGGTCATGTAACAGATTTGAAAGTGGGGCGTAGTATTTGCCTAATAATCAAAAGAAGTGCCAATCATCTTATAATTTCGATACCTATGTAGTCTATAAACGGATATTTAAAATTATTTGCTTATGATTAATAAATATGACTGATAATTGTAGTATTGTTTATTTCATAATTATGCGTATCAGTTGTCATCAGATCTAATTACAAAATTAGAATATATATATATATATATATATATATATATATATATATATATATATTATATATATGTTCAATTTTGATAAAAGAATAATTTTATACAAAATAAAAGTGTATAAAATTATTCTTTTATCAAAATTTATTTTATTTTCCAAATACAGCATATATGAAAATCTCCTCGCGTTTTTTTTTAATTATTTATAAATCAAGTATGCTCCATTACAATTTCAGTAATGCTACATGCTTACGATATCCCTTATAATTACTTATGTATATTATATACATTATATACAAATTACTTTAAAGAAATTATATTACATGTGAACAGGTTAATGCTATTTACATTTGTTCAAAATCAATGGCTTTCACGAATTCGATACATTCGAACGAGGAGGCCATAAACTTCGTAAGCAACTATATTGCTGACAACTACTATTTGATGAGGTGGGAGCATAGCTGAGAGAAGTATGTGGCTTCGCAAGGAGATTATGTTGAAAAATAAAAATCAATTTTGAAAGAAATGTTTTGTATCTTTGTGAGGTCGGAAATTTTTCAGACCAACCTTGTATTAACTTGTACTTGTAAGCTCTGAGGTTCCTATTTCCTGTAAGCATAATTGGTCACTTCTGAAGAAATGCAAATTGATGTCTGAATTCTGCTATGTATTGCAAAGAATTCTTTGATCGCTTGTTGCCTATGCACATTCATATTGCCATGTTGTTATACTTCTATTTATAATTTCAAGCACTAGATGTCTCTTGAATTGTCGGATGCCGCTTCCTTTGCAAGTTGGTCAGCTACTTCGATTCCTATAATGCCAACTAGTTTCGCCTAAGCTCTAGGAATTATCAAGTTTTATAAAACTTGATAATACCTAGAGCTTAGGCGAAACTAGTTATTTTAAACAAATAAACAAGTGGTAAAATACATAGTAGTTTTATTCATCTCCTTTATTGAAAATGAATTACCACGCAGTAGACGCCAAAACCATTCCATTACTGTTGTATATATTCTTAAAATTGACCATGCTTAACTTTGTATATAACCACTAGAGATTTTATGTGAATCCATCCTCACTAGCTGAGCTACACTGATCGAAATCTAGATATGTAAATTCATATATAAAATTTAAAATAGATATAATACACTTATATATTTTTAAAGATTGGTTTTGTGCTAATATCTCAAACATACTGTTGGAATATTATTCCAATATAAGGCACTACTCGGTGATCCTGATGGCATAAGTATCTTGACGAATGTTACCATGTGGGTGTGCATTGTTAATTGATGTGGTATGGCCAGATGGCGTTAAGATTCTCTCTAGATTGAAAATTGCATTACTTTGTTAATTATTTATTTATATATTAAACCTCTTCTTGGTATTTTAAGCAGTATAAATACTGGTACCCAGGACCAACATATTTATATTTATCATTATTATGATTTAAAGCACGTTTTGAGTAGACTGACTACCTTTAACTTAAATATATATATATATATATATATATATATATATATATATATATATTATATTCAATATTGTTTATTAGTCGCAAAAATGAAGGTAAGTTTTATATTGACATAAAATAAGAAATCAGTGCAAATAAATGTTATTTTAGATCATTTATGCTCACTAAATACAAATATTCCCTATTGCTGCACGTTAAACATAGACCAATCTTATTACTGATCTTATTCCTCTGAAATTGATTCCTTATTTATTCTTTATATCAGCATCTTTTGTAAATTATTCCACAAATTTATATAAAACGTTTTCATATTACAAATATTAATTAATAGTTAAATAATGCTGATATAATACCCGAATTCCGTTTACATTCCAATTAAAAATTAAGTAAATTTAGCCCCACTTTCAAATTTGTTGCTTCGCCACTTACATGAGTTTAATATAAAAGCGCTGCTTTTATTTTTAATCATTAGTTGTTTCATACTACCACAATCAACACCAATAAAATGTTCTCTAAAGTAAGTAGTTTAGTTTTATTACTAAACCATATATGTAACATATTTATATAATAGTTTTTTAATATGTTATGTAAAGCTATACACATACATTTATAAATAAATCAGTTCAACTTATACTTATATAATAATAAATACCTAACCGAATTTATAATCAATTATTCGTAACATCATTACATTAATTGTAATGATGTTACAAATAATTGATAATTATTTGAATTACGAATTGGAAATTAACTCAGAGTAAATTACTGAGTAATACTACAATTTAATATGAGGAGTTCGTACATTCTTATGCGAATAGAGAAAGGGGCTTCAAAATTTAATAGCGATCACAAATGCTAAACCCACTAAACCTTAAATGGTAACAATAATAAATTAAATAAATTATAATTATAGCCTACACCGAAAGGTAAAAGGCAAATAGATAATATATGTATATATATTAGGACAGTTTGCTTTTTACATGACAATTAATTTGAATGTTCGCTGTTCAATAATGCTGTATAATTTCAATAATATCGACACAATCTTATGTCTATAAGGCACCTTATACGTCAATAATACTGTCAATCCTAGCACTGTCAGTATTTGCTTGAATCCTGCGTCAATATTTATCAAGTAATCAAATATCCGGACAAACATCAGTATTCTCTTCATTACATCATTACTATACCTTACACGAACACTACTACTGTCAATATTTTAAAATAATGCAAATTTTATTCTAAAATATTGACAGTATTATTGACCGTGTAAGTTGCCTTTATGTTTTGGAGCTAACCGACCTGTCATTTATTGGATTGTTCCGGCTACTTTGTGATAATTCATTATAATTAATAAATAAATAGTTTTTTTTCTTTGTTTTTATCACTTGTTTATTGTCATTTTGCAAATATTTGTTTGACTCTCATTTATGTTTTGAAGCGGTCAATGCAAGAGTGGGTTCGAATTCACATCACGTGGATGGTAGTACTATTATATATTTCTAAAATCATAAATTATATGGTCTGTTTTGAATTAATGTATTCCTTAATTATTAGAATTTGTTTTTTAATTAAAAATAGCCCCGGCATTTCAACTAGTATATACATAATTATAACTTAATACAAGATATAATAAATCCAAAATCAGATAGTACGTGTTCATAAAGTTACTTTTGATTAATTTGACTTGTATTTGCGGATCACGGAATATAAAAGAAACTGTTATTTTATTATTTCTGAATTATTATGTTATGTAAAAAGTAGTAATATTAATCAATAAGCTATAATATTGTTTTATAATAAGGCATGAGAAACGAATCCTCGTTTTGGTTCTAGATCAATAAGTTATAATATTGTTTTAAAATCAGGCATAAGAAACTAATCCTCTTGTTGGTTTTAGATTGTATCAGTAGCTGCCGTTTTGGCTTTCGCATTCGCCATCCCAGTCGAACATGCTTCATCCTATGCAAGCGTACAACACCACGAATCTCACGCTGCTCCTGTAGCCGTTCACTCTTACCACGCCGCCCCAGTAGCTTACCATGGCCATGAACACCATGAAGAAGTATACCCCGATGCCCACCCTAAATACGAATACAAATACGGAGTAGAAGACCACCACACCGGAGACAACAAATCCCAACAGGAAGTACGTGATGGAGATGTTGTAAAGGGCGAATACTCTCTTGTTCAACCTGATGGCGTTGTACGTAAAGTAGCTTACTCCGCTGACCACCACAACGGTTTCAACGCTGAAGTATCATACTCCGGACATGCCGCTCATCCAGAGGAGGTACAGAAGCAATATGTAGCTGCTCCAGCTTACCATCACTAAATTATGTGTGATAGATTAGACACATTTGTACATAAATCATTCATGTAGTTTCTAAATAAATAGACCAATATAAATACATTTAAAAAATACGTAGTTATTATTTAACCGCTAAACTTATCTTGATATTAAAAATTCACTTAATTACGCTCAAGCAGTGTGTATTTTTATGCAAGGATATTGTGTCTGCTCCTTTTTCATAGTTGCCATTCAATAATAGTTTCAACGAATAGAATGGCCCGATATCCGTCATAATTACAACAAATAAAACTTTTATACAAGAATAGCGTATTTACTCCTTTTCCGTACTACTAAATAATACTAATAGAGGTGAGAATTTAGATGGAATTGTACACAAAGTTCCGCTAGAGTCCCAGGGCAGCGCTGTATTTTTTGATTTATTTATTTACATAATTATACAGTATCATAAACACTTTTAAGATTTAGAACCTTCACAACTTTTGAGGGTGTCATGTGGGGGAACTATCCTACTTTTTTAAATTGCAACCCCTATCGAGATTTGACTAATGTTAAAGAGTATAAACGCATTCATGCAAATCAGAAGGCATTATATTGGTTCGTAAAAAAGATTAAAGATAAAGTACCTAAAAATTTTCGGAAAGTAAAAGGAAAGACGACTAAATGAGCGATGAAATAGATGATCAAAATTTGTTTTGCGATTAGTTTACTTCTATTACGTTGCTAAACAACATGCAACACTAAAAAATGCATATCCGGCTTAGTTTCGATTATTGTAAAAAATAGTCATTTTGAAAACGCTTATTTTGCAATGTATCTCGATAACTGAAAGAGCTAGAGTATTCTAGTACAGTGTTATAGCATTCGCTTCAGCCAGGTGATTTCTATACGGTAGTTGAGAGAAATCCGGCCAAATTTTGTGTAGTTAATGGAAAATGGGGGTTATTACGTAAGACTAGACCCTAATGTTTTTACAGAAAATGTATATATATATATATATATATATATAATAATTTGTCACGATGGTTATAATGAACCTGTTGCAAGCTATCCTTCTTAATAACTGAAGAGAAATAAGTGAGGTTAATCCCAAAACTAATAACAAACAACATTTGTTCCTTCATACTATTAATTTCCTATTATTTTGACTTAATAAAATGGAATTAATGTATAATAAAAAAAATGTATTAACTGCTATGATTAGTAGTATTTTTCTATAAAGACAACCTCTGAATTAATTTCAATCATTTTTTAATAAGAACAATAAACATTCCAATTAAATTCAACAATTTTAAAGATAACATTAATTAACTAGTGATGATAAGTCTCTTGAGGATGACTGGCGTGTCCTTCATACGATACATCAGCATTGAAACCATTATGCTGGTCAGCAGTGTATGTTACTTTACGAATGCTGCCATCAGGCTGAATGAGCGAATACTCGCCACGGACAGCATCACCATCACGAATTTCATGCTGTGACTTGTGGTCACCAGTGTTGTTATCTTCTACTCCATATTTGAATTCGTATTGAGGATGTGCATCAGGGTATATTTCGTGATGTGGATCTAATGGTGCTCCTTGATATTGATGCACGCCAAGTGGAGCAGCTATGTGTTGAATACTGGCATACGATGAGGCTGGTTCGCCCGGCGCTGCTACTACGTAGCCCACCAAAGCAGCAACCAAAATTACCTACAATTAAATAATTGTCATAATAGTAGTATTTGCATTCTAAAAGCGACGACACAGGCGCATGAGACAGAAAGCAAACATGCAAAAAAACATCTGATTAGGAATGTCTGCTGTATTTTATTGGAATCCATTGTTTTTAAGTTACTTTTAAATTGAAATAGGAGTATCTTTTATAAAACTGATGATCTCATTAGAGACCTGAAACTCGCAAAGAAATCTTCCAAATTACTGAACACTAGATTAAATGAAAATAATCTACTTGATCCTGGTATAAATATTACATTTTATCCTAAAAGAGATATGGGTCTGCAGAGAGCTTCTTTTGAAGAAAAAAAAAACATGTATTCAGTAATCAGATAAGAGGAACAATTGATTTTTTAGAATACAAATTTATTTATTGACAATTCAAAATATAGTTTTAAATGTGTCCTTTTAAGCAACTGTAATAAATATGGCTCAATACCCATTGATTATTCTACCAGTATAAAATATGAAAATATATCACTAAACATGAAACAAAGTTAAGTATGAAGGACGCCAGTGGGTGATTTGGTCCAAAAATGGCAAACTTCTTCCTTGGACAGCTACGTAGACATACATATTACCATTGTTTTTGTATCTTTGCGAGCTACGGATCAGTACTCGATTACAGAAATTGAAAAATTGACCTTTAGGGAAAGTCATGATTCAAGAAATTCAAAACGTAGTAAACGAAGCATGCGAGTAAGCAAATTATATTTTCTAGTAAAAAAAAACCTTTATTTGGCATATCAGCCCAACCCTTCCCTTTAAAAATTCCAGTCGCAAAAAAAAATACTTTCACAGAAAGAACTAAAAAATAAATAAAAAAAGAATACAAATTAACATTTTCTACCCACTAAAATAAACTAAACCCCCTCTGCCCTCGCCAATTTCCTTTCCCACGTCAGCCTCCTGCAGATTTTCACGCCTTTTCCATCCTCTCCTAACCATTCATTCAGCTTTCTGCACTCTCCCACCCACTCTGCTTTCACTCCCTCACAGTCTTTGCTAAGGTGTCACCACGTGTCACTCCCCTTCCTACACAGCGCACACGCGGTGTACCCCAGCCCCATCCACACTTTTCTTCCTCGCTCTTCTGGCCCACACCTCGCTCTTGCCATTCATACTTTGTCCTCTCTGCTCCACTCTATTTTCTAGTATTATCACAGAAAACCTAAAAGCCGAATTTTGTATGGTTCAGATAAGGCAGCATATTCAAGAACAACAATTTACCTTACCAATGAACGAGATTGAATTATGCTTGTTTGTACTATCTTTCTTCTAATCATAGGGCAGAGAATCACATGGAATTAGTAGAAAGTATGCTTTCCAACTTTAATATTCTTGGATGTAATATAAGAATAAAATTTCAGACCTCCACAGCCACTTAAATTGGTTTCTATTGGCAACCTAGGTGATTTAGTGAAGAACATGGGAAAATATTTCATCAGGACATTACAATTACAATATCAAGGCAGAGAAAATCATCATTATAGCATAAAGCATTACAGACAACATAAACATAAAGTTCGAGAAGCTAACAGAAGTATCATATGAGCAAGTACCATTAAAATAAAGAAGAAAGTTTCATAAAGCACACTAAGGAAGAAAACAAACGCAAAAATGCATGAAAGAATTACACTCACAAACGCAGCAAAGAAACACAGCACAGTAAAGAATACTGTGCAGTAAGATCCGCAGAAAAATAAAAGCAGATCTACAAATACATTACCTAGAGAAAGTTGAACAAAACATCAAACGTCAGTACCAAGAAAGAATATGAAAACATTGAGGACCACATATATCAGATACCTAAAGGATAATCTAGTCTACGACAGGAACAAAATACTCGAATCAACGCTCATATTCTATAGCCACATCTTCAGCGATGAGGATGAAAAGCGCGATTACAGGTATCGGGATAAAAACATTGTGAATGTAGGATCAGAAGAAGTGCCTGATATAGTAATATACGAATGAAGTACATTCAAGTAGAAAAAATATCCAGAATAATAAAGCCACAGAAGATGACGATATAATATCCAAAATGCTCAAAGAAGAAGCAAAAATATTAATGGAGAAACTTAAAGACATGTTCATTCAATGATTGTATGATCACTGCATCCCAGATAATTAGAAAAGCAATACTATGATACTTTTATACAAAATTGGGAGACATGAACAACCTGCATAACTATCGGCCTATAAGGCTTGTCTCACATATTTACAAATTCCTAACGAAAATGATCACCAAGAGACTTACAAACTCGAAGTATATGAAATAATGGAAGATACAATATTCAGAAGAGGAAACAGCACGCAAGACTATATACAAGCGCCGAATTGTGCGCATTCGAAGCGGCAAATAGAACAAGACACAATAAGCTCGTACCAGCCCAGAGTGATAAACGAAAACGGCTCTTATTTTCTTTTATCATTCTGGGATGGTACGGGCTTATTGTCTCGTGTTCTATTTGCCGCTTCGAATGCGCACAATTCGGCGCTCGACCGCAAGACCTGGGCGATACTGCAGGCCACGGGGCCGACTAGCAATGCTAAACCATACTAAACGAAAGCGCCTAATAACTACTATGAAAATATCGAAGGAATACAATATCCCACGATTCTTGGAATTTATCGATTCAAGAAGGCGTTTAACTCAAAACTTGGGTCTTCTTATCTTCTTTACAGGACTGCCGGATCGACCACATAAATACATATACACAATTGCTACCATGGCAAAAAGGTTATATGAGGAAACAAAGCCTGTAACAATAAAAAAAGTAGTAAGGCAAGGCGATACGCATTCACCAAAATTATTTACGCTGACAGTAGAAAATATGTTCAAAAACTAGACAGTAGACAGAGGAAGGAATACGAATCGACGAACAGAAACTTGACCACCTGAGATTCACGGACAACATAGTAATCCTCTCCAACAGTAGGATGAATTACATGAAATTCTCCACGAACTAAACGCAGTGGCAAAACAATTTAGTCTGCGCGTTAACCAAAGCAAAACAAACATATTGTGCGGCAACCTAACTCATGGGACCAAAAGATGGACATATATGGTCAGGAAATAGAAAAGATATACAGCTATATCTATCTGGAATAACGGGTTAGTTGCGATATAAATAGCAAAGAGCAGGAAATAAAGAGACTGTCATGAGCAGCCATCAGTTCATGGGAGGAAATCCTCAGTAGCAAACTGGACCAACAACTAAAGACCAAACTGTTCAACCGAATATATTCTACCAGTATTAACCTATGTCGCGGAGACTTGGACCCTTACCCAGAAAGTTATCACGCATAAAAATGAAGTCATTCCCCACAAAAGGCGCAAAAGGCATTACGTGATATTCCACAATGTATATAAAATATTTATATAAATAAAATCATTCTAATAGCAGCTACAATTGCTTACAATAAAAATAACAAAAAGTTTCACCAACATAAACAAATCATCTATCTCTATAGGGATATCTGCCATGAGGCTTTTTGCCTGTCAAGGGAGAAAAAAAAATCAGAGAAAACCTAAAGAAAGAAATAATACAAAAGAGAGAGAGTCAAATGACAAGAGGCCTCTAACCACCAACTACCACCATACCACGACCAACTACATCTTTTATACCAAGACCAAGTGGGGTATCCTCCAACTTCCTGCAGAGAGAATAACTTTTTTCCTCTTTTATATATTCATATATATATTATATTATTTAAATTTAATTTATATAATTTAAACATAAAAAGAAATCATAATATTAATCACTGTAGACTTTTTACAACGTCAAATTCGAAAACAACGAAATTCCACATTGTATCGTTAGAAAAAGTGTTATAAATCCCTTTATAATTTTCAGAATTAGATAAAATTATCTTTTTTGTGTTCAATAATCATCATGCTTAGTAAACACCAAGTGTTAAATTCATAATAGTAACCCTTGTAGACTATTTGGGACCTCAAAGTCGAAAATTACGAAATTCCACTTTGTTGGGTTAGAAAAAGTGCCATAAATCCCTTTATGATTTTCAGAATTAGATAAAATTGTCATTTTTGTATTCATTAATTGTCACATTTAGTATATACAAAGTGTTCTATTCATAATATTAACCATTGTAGACTTTTTAGGGCGTCCAATAATTTTCAGAATTAGATAAAATTGTCTTTGTTGTATTCATTCATCGTCATATTTAGTATATACGAAGTGTACAATTAATAATAGCAATCCTTGTAGACTTTTTAGGATGTCAAACTTGAAAATTACGAAATTCCACTATGCTGTGTTAGAAAACGTGCTAATCTCTTTATGATTTTCAGAATTAGATAAAATTGTCTTTATTGTGTTCATTAATCGTTACATATACCATGTGTTTAATTCATAATATTAACCCTTGTAGATTTTTTGGGACGTTAAACTCAACAACAACGAAAATCCACATTGTAGAGTTAGAAAAAGTGCCATAAATCCCTTTATAATTTTCCGTATTAAATAAAATTGTCTTTGGTGTATTCACTAATAGTCAGATTTAGTATATACCAAATGTTCAATTCGTATTATTACTCTTTGTAGACTTTTTGGGCCGTCAAACTCGACAATAATGAAATTCCACATTGTAGGGTTAGAGAAAGTGTTATAAATCCCTTTATAGTTTTCAGAATTACATAAAATTGTTTTTTCTGTTGGATGGCTCACTCTGGTATTAACCTCATTTATAAATTAAACTAACGTATACGAGAATACTTTAATATTCTATTATATTTCATATACTCATCTGTGAAATTAGTATTGTGACACATGAACTAAGTGATTAATAATTTGTACCATTTTTATTGATATATATATATATATATATATATATATATATATATATATATATATATAGATATATATATATATATATATATATATATATATAGATATATATATATATATATATATATATATATATATATATATATATATATATATATATATTACTAATCGCTGAGAATGGAGCTTTATAGTATTATATATCATCATTAAATAATTACTTCTTCATTTGTTTTTTCGTTTCGAAGCTTAACTTTATATGATACTATAATGTTTTTTTAGTTTTGGTCATCATTACGATACCAACTTATAATACAGTGTAATATAATAAATAATTATAGCTTCATGGAATAAAATTGGAAGCTATGGGACTTATGTTTCTCAATTTTAATACACTATAACACCAAGCACCAATCATAAAATTTATTTTATAAATATAGAAACATAAATAAATAATGTATTAAAACTGTATTTACCTGGATATGCATATTTACACGATTTTGTTGGAGCACAGAAGGTACACTGATGCCCTCCTCATATTTCGTCTTGTTTATATACGGTACCGTATTAATTAAAAAACACGTAAACAGCAGTAATATCGAAAGTGGTGCATTAAAATTAAAACAAACCGGACTGAATACTTCTTCTTATACAATAAGTTGTATATTGTACCTAAAAATTTCTCCCAATTTCACTTGATCGATACTTTTTCTTGACGTCTGTGTTAATGCTAACTAATATAGTGATTCAAATATCATATGGCACATATATATATATATATATATATATATATATATATATATATATATATATATATATATATGCAGATATATATTTGAATAAAAACATTTTCTAGTATGAGAAATTAGAAATAAAACATAGTATTTTATGTCTAATAGATTTTATTATTTTAATAATAATATTAAAAAGATATATTTTGTTTCATTAAATAATGATTATAATAATTTATAACACAGGAAACTCACTTTAGAACATAAATACTTTTAATTAGATTTTCTAAATTGAAAAATATCTATATACCATATATAATAGTACCAACATTATGCTACGTACACATTTCAATTCAAACTAGTATGTGAATTAGGTGCAATTCATACAATGTTATTTTTGTAAAACCTTAAAATGACCTAAAACTGTTTCTTTTTCTTATCACTATCGAATAAAATAAATTCGATGTGTATAATAATAGCCTTTGCTAATACACGGTCTTAATGTGGATTGTGAATTTATGATGAAATAAAAAATAAATAATGAACAAAAGAAGATTAATTTAAAAGGACATTTTCCTTTATATTTGATTGAAGTGGCTATTACTTATTGACTAATTTCTAAACACAAATGGAACATTTTTAATAAATAAATATAATGCAGGTTGTTTTTATATCCAAATATTGTAATAATATTTGAAAATCAAAACTTATTGTGACAATGTAATAAATTATAATATGTTTAACTCTTATTACGTGAGCATAATGCCCGTTTTCACCAACGTTCCGTAAATCTAGGTGAGTCTTAGCAAGTTCGTATGATTACCATCGCAGGGCCCGAATATATACATCTATTGACAACTATATGAACTTGCTAAGAAACGCCTAGATTTACGGAGTGTTGGTGAAAACGAGGAAAAATGGTTCAAAGTAGTCCATATCGACTGTTTAGCGTAATAAGAGCGAATCTGCTTTTTTAACAAAATGAGAAAACTGATTTAAAGGACTTAATACCAATAGTTAACTTTTAACTATTGTGAAATGAGATTTGAGAGGGAGTCGCAGATTGGCCCTTGTAGATTGGCCCTTTTAGTTTTTTTTTATTAAATCCTTTAAGGGCCGGTTCTACAATTGAAATTTAACTGGAGAGTAAGACTATTTCTGAAATAAGTTTGGCATATTGGCGTTAATATCTCAAACTTATTCCACGAATAGTCTTATTCTCCAGTTAAATGCAATTATAGATCCGGCCCTAAATCAGTTTGAACATTTTGTTAAAAAATCAGTTTGGCCCTTATTGTTGATTTACAGTCGATATCTGTATTGATATTTTATTTAATATCTTATATCATATAAATCCACATTCAGATAGCAAAGCAAGTACTAGATATTTAATTATCCGCTATAAACTCTGCATAGAAAAGCTCCCATATAAAAGTAAAACAAGCTAAAACATACCCAATAAACAGAATATAAATAGCACCCTGAATTTCCTTAATCCTCAACGACTTTTTTAAATTAACACATCTGCCGCAAAGTATTCGAAAATAACTTCCCATATACTTTAACTTACGATAATTGGTAGTTTTAGCCATTTTAAAAAATGCATGTATTAGTCCACTTTCTAGCAGCCGTATAATTCGGCGATTGAAAATTTTCGTATAAGGCGAATTCTTATTTAATGCAATAACCAAGTGCGGTTTATGATAATACTCTTTCAGTACATACATATGTTTCCTATCATCTCTATTAACATCATAAATGTTTATAATATAACGCCCCAATATTGCTATAACCGGAAAACAACCTCTAGCAGGTATATTACGCCTGTAATTAGTAATCATTCGAGCTCCAAGTTGTTGCATATAAACATTTTCAGAAGCAAGCAACATTTCTGATGTTTCATTGTTCCATTCATAACATTTTATATTGTGTTCAATTATATCACGAAACGTCGTTATGGGTTTTTCCACATGTGGTAAAGTTCTCATTGAAGTAAAACCAGTCGAATAAGCTGCTGCTAATAAAACAGCCATCATAGACCATATAAATATAATAGGTTTTATATAAGTAGGTCTACGTAGTATTCGAGGTCCGTTTAGCACCAATAAACCTATTGCAATTAATAGAATATTCCCATAATTATATCTACTACTTCTATTTGCAAAACTAATTGCAGTACCCAAACAAATAACCGCAAATATTAATGATACAATTATAATAATCCACACCTCCAACTGTATCGGTTGGAACACAAAAGTCTGACTGGGTAATTCGTATGGTTTAGGCACAATCATAGTAGACCAAATTTGCGCATAAGGGAATGTAGCATCAATCTTTTTATCATCAATAGTATACCACCAATGCGCTCCTAATGATACATTCCCATAGCCATTTTCTAAATCATCCAGCATCCTAGTCCAAGAATGCTTATCATAGTAGACATAATCCACCGGCCATTTATATGTAAGCAATTCAATAATTTGCACCTCAAAACCATGAAATCCGTAAGGATTTTTCTGAATAAACATCGGGTACATAGCTGCTAAAATCCGGACAGGTGATTTAAATACAGGTACCCATTCAAATTCACCGGATTTAACTGTGTCCGCTTTAAAAAATGTGGTATCGACTCGTTTGATGCGCCATTTCTCATCAACGGGGATCGAATGAACTACCTCAATAGGTAAAATATCAAGCGCATGGTATTTAGCATCAGATATTATCATTTGTACATCAGAAATTTTAAACTCAATGCAGAATATTATAATACGATTATGTGGTGTGAAGAACGTATAGTTTTGAAATAACAAACGTAACTCATTTGGTGTTTCCACTTCTATTATATAACCAGTCGCTTTGCATTGCAAGTCATCATTATTTGTTATCGTGTTTTCAATATCTGTATAGATGGTATAGGTTATATTGGATTTAATTATTGCTTGTCGAATGAAGTAGTGGTCTGTGCCAATTACTTCAATGCAATTTTTGTTGGGAAACGTATTTTTTATTATGTTAGATAATTCGTTTATGAATGTTGTAGGCGATGCACTTGCATGTGTTAGAGTTAAGTAGATCAGTGAGATGGACAACATATTGTTAATGTGTTCCATTCGAAAGTGAAATGAACTTGTTTTGCGGTTCGCTTTTTTATGCTGACAAATTTGATTGACGCCTAGAAATTGATTTATTGTTTTATTTGAGTGGGCGATTGTTTCATAATGTTTTTATTGGCAGATTTAAGTGGAATAGATTTGTATCGCGGTGTTTTTAATTGATAATAGTGTATTGTTATAGTAATGAATGATGTATGACTATGTATAAATAACTATTACAGAATATGTTTAATGTATTTCTACGTGCAAACCTTGTTATTATTGTTTATGTTCAAATGAAGGAATACAATAATATATACGAAATTGAAGATTATATTCTCTGCAAAGATTAGTATACAAACATATAAATATTTCATTCCCATTATCGCAACTTACGTCTCTCACTATGCTTTATTACTATGTCTGAATAACAATGATACAATGTATTGAATTTATTTCTACATACAAATCATATTATTATTATGAAATAATATAAAAATATATAGAGAGTATAAAAATATATTCTTTATACAGATTAATATGTAATTGAATTACAAATAAAAGGAACAAAATGAAAATAATACTTCAAAGCTATTATCACTACTGAAGAATGTATAAATATATTTCTAGATACAAATCATGTAATTATTATCACAAATGAAAGAATATAACAGTATATACGAATTAGAAAATTCGCATTGAGTAGTAAGTACTTAATTATTTATATCATAGGGAAAATATAATGTTTCAGTTCCAATATACGCATGTCCCTTAATGAACTTTATGACCATGTGTAATAACGATTATGTAATTTATTGAATATATTTGTACAAACAAATCCGTTTATTAGCATTATTGTTTATTAAGAAGAAAGAATATAACAATGTATACCAAGTAGAAAATTCAGTTCTTTAGTAAGATTAGTATGTAATTTATTTATTGAATCATATGCTTTATCGCCGCCTAGGTCTCTCACTGAGTAGTATAAATACTGTTATCTTTTAAGTCCTAATAAGGCATCTTACACTGTCAATAATACTGCTAGTCCTAGTAATGTCAATATTTGCTTGAATCCTCCTTTTATATTTATTATGTAATCAATTATGCAGAAAAACATCAGTATTCTCTTTATTCTATCATTACTATACCTTAAACAATAAGTCATAATATTTTAGAATAAGGAACATTTTAAACATGTTATCGTACAGTAATATTGTCATTATTCTAAAATATTGACGGTATTATTGGGGAAATTGTCCACATAATGGTCATGTCCATAAAATCTTAGAATAAAGAACATTTTAAACCTATTATCGTACAGTAATGGTATTATTATTTTAAAATATTGACAGTATTATTGATCGTGGTGCCTTTGTGAGATAGCAATAATTTCCTTAGTAATAAGTTTTATTTTTCGTACTAATTAGAATTGGCTTGTTCTCTTACAGCTATATCTTTATAAGTACGTTTTCGTAGTGTAGTGGTTATCACGTGTGCTTCACACGCACAAGGTCCCCGGTTCGAACCCGGGCGGAAACATACTTTTTTACCTTATATAACAAATATTCTGTAAGTAAACTCAAAAATATTTATTATAAATTGTTATTTTTATTGCTATATATAATTATAATTAATTAATATGCAACACATGAAAATGATGTGCTATAGCTATATTTAAATTTTGAGGAGACTGAAAATTAATACCAAATAATTTATTCTCTATAATATAAAAAGACATTGTTTTGACACTTATTATTTATGACTTTTGTGCTGTCAGTGCATGTCGTGCCAAATATTTTTATTATTGACAGTTTTGTTCGTCAAGTCGGGATATAATCAACGCTTTAGTCGGATTTTGCGTCCGTTGTTATCTCAAAAGTTGCAACTACATAGTTAGAAGAAGAAGAAACAGAGCGCACAATATTACGTTTGATAATGTTTTGAGAGGAATAGTATACAAATATTAGTATAGTGTAAAAAAATAGTAGTGTAGTGTAGTATTGTATGAGTTGGCGAGATAGTTGATTCATGAGTCACCTAGCCACCTAGTATTATTATATATACTAAGATAATAATTCAGATTTATTTTATGATTTATTGATTCTGTATATATTTTTTCACTTGTGGTTTCTCTGTTATTTTATTTTATTTTAATTTAATTGTAATTTATTTTCTTTATAAATTTTTTATTATTTTCGGTAAAGTGTAGGTCCTGGGCACCAGTTTTTGTACTGCTTACAGGCACCATGAAGAGGTTAAATAAATAAATAATCAGTTGAAAAGGCTCTTGGGCTTATAGCCCATGTTTTTGAGAAATTGAATTATTGATTTAATTATAGATTGTATTAATAATACAAAATGAAAATATATATTATATTTATACAAATAAAATGGTCTATTGAGATCATGTAAAGAGTAACTATAAATAATAATTTGTACACATTACTTACTTGATATTTTTTACACACACTTTATCTTAACATATCTAAACCTTAATCAGAAAAAATAATATATGGAGTTCTGTTATAGAATGATACACAATAATAAACCAGACATAAATAAACAAACTACAGACAATAATTACCTTTCAGGTACGCCTTACATTGCCCACTTTCTGCAGTTTAGGTAAATGTTGCGCGCATTGCATCAGCAATTATTTATATATGAACTATTCAGGTGCTAGTGGGGAAATGGTCCACATAATGGTCATGTTCACAAAAAGTACTTTAGTCATGACACCAAATGTAAATGCACCCGCACTCATATTATTATTAACTAATTCTAAAGTGAATTGCATCAGGCCGATCTATATGTGGATATTACGGCCAATTTAGAGCTGCTGCTTTAGACGAATAAATTATTAATAAATGTCTACCAATACAGCTCAATTAATGCAAGTTTATTAAACTCGTTATACATCGCATATTGCAGTATCGTCTTATATGTATACTGGTATTTTTTATTGAGTTGATGAATGGAAAGATAAAAATTATTTTATAGTATCGAAGTGTGTACTTAACAAACTTGATCTAATAAGGATATTAAATCTGAAGTATTATTATAAATGTTTCAGATAATTAAATTAATTTTAAAAATATACTGCATTTACTATAACAAAATTGAAATAAATAAAAATCATAAACCAAAAAAAATACCAACCAATTAATAAATTTTTAGCATTATATCACACGTGATTATAAAAAAAATATATAATATGTGAATGTAACAAATTTATTAAACAAGAAATACAAACGGCATTTCATTATAACCAAAGCAATGAATGACACAAAAAATAACGTTAGATAAAGGAATATTACATAAAAATTCATTAAAGATACTCAAACATCATAATAGATATCTATTATCTATATTTTTTTTAATTTTTATTCTTTTTTCTCGATACATACACATCATAATCATAATTATATAGAAAGTAAAATTAAAATCAATTGTATACCTACCAAAAAGAGATGAATGGTGGTTTCTTCCCTCTGTCCTCGCCGCAAGGTTTGATTTACTTAGATGTTGAGTTGTTATCCCTCTGTAACAAGACTTCGTCTCATGGGAATATTGGATTTTAATGTTTTATTCATTGGTATCAGTAATAACTTACATTATTCTGGTACATTGAACTAGATTCATTGATTTTTATTTGAAATGCTTTTGAATAGTAATAACTGTAGCTGTCATTGTGGCTCCATTGTACCAAAATATAAACCGTTGCTGCTGATTTTGTATTTTTATAAAATAAACCTCTATATTTAGCTTGATTTATATAGCATGAATCTTCTTCTTTTGCCTTGCGTGCCCTATCCGTTGCGATCCTTGGCAATTATCATAGCAATCATGATTCTGTCCACGTCGCTTCTAAATAATTGGACAGACGTCAGCCCAAACCTTTGTGCAAATTATGCAATCAAGAAATCTTCTGCTCCGATCTCATTTGCTATTTATTTTACTCTGTATTATTAGTTAAAGCAGGCGTTGAAACACCTGATTTTAAAGCGGGAGACGGGTAAAAATACCGTTTTAAAAAGACTTTTTCTACAGGTAATTTTGAGAATAAATATTAATTATTATAAATATTCCAGTGATGAAAACATGTATGTGGTTTATCAAATATATCAATAATGAAAATTGCACGCATGTTGGACGTGGCTACTATCGCACAGGTGTCACGACGTAAATTTGTGTGCGTTTTCGAAATGAATACAATAGACTTGGTGTTGCATTTAGTGAAAATCTAGAGTCACCATAAATGAGACCTTTTAGTCGACCATGTGCCTGTGGCGGTGGTCTTGAGAATGACAAAAGATTTGAAGAGGGAGGAGAAAAAGGGGCAGCAAGGATTTGGATGGAGCATACTAGAAATGGCGGTGTATGAGAAAAACCTAAAGGGCGTGAAATGGGAGTAGGTACAGTCGATGCTCCAGTTGGAGAGAGTGATGGCGGCTGCGTTGGTGGTGAGGAAGAAGAGTGGAGGCCAGAGAGAGTGTTGGTTCGACGAGGAGTGTAAGATGAAGAAGACGAGGTGGCGGAGGGAAATGGCGAATTAGAGGTACGGCAGATGTGCAGTCGAAAGGGTTAATAAGGCGAAGATGGAGTTCGAGCGTACGTGCGAGAGGAAAAAAATAGAGTTGCAGAAAGTGGAAAAGAGGTTGAGGGAGTGTGTGGTGGACAAACGGATGTGGGAGATCTTAAAGGGAAGGGTGAATCAGGGCAAAGTGAACATAGAGCTAGCAGAGTGGGAGAGGAGTTGTAAACAGATGGCGGGGTCTGAGGTGGAGCTGGGCAGTTCGAGTGCGAGACAGGTGGTACGAAGGGAGGCGTTTTCGCGGAAAGAGGTGGAGGTGGCCCTGGCACAGTTAAAACTTGGAAAGGCAGCGGGGGAAGATGGGCTGAAGGCAGAGGCTTTCAAAAAGCTACCGGAGGAAGGAAGGGAGAAGGTGCGGCAGATTATTAACAATGTGTGGAGTGGAGAGGAGGAAGCGCCGGAAGAGTGGCGTGTGGGGGTAGTGGTCCCGGTGCATAAAGGGGGAGCGGCTTCGGACGTAAAAAACTATAGGGGGATCACCATTATGAGTGCCGGTTATAAATTGATGATGACTATGGTGAATAATAGAATGGATAGGGAAGTGGAACAAAAAGGGCTGCTGCCGGAATGCCAGGGTGGGTTCAGAAGGGGAAGAGGGACGAGGGAGCAGATTTTCACGCTGGCGAGAATGGTGCAGAAAGCGCTGGAATGCAAAGAGAGAGTGTATGCGGTGTTTGTGGATTTAAAAGCGGCGTATGACTCAGTTCCTAGGGGTAAACTGGTGGAATGTATGGATAGATTGGGTATGGAAGAGGAAGGAGTGGAGTGGGTGAGAAGGATGTATAAAGAGTCATGGACAAAAGCAAGAGTGA
This sequence comes from Lordithon lunulatus, assembly GCA_963942505.1. Lineage (NCBI taxonomy): Eukaryota > Metazoa > Arthropoda > Insecta > Coleoptera > Staphylinidae > Lordithon > Lordithon lunulatus. The sequence continues at coordinate 14,345,678 of OZ012667.1, read as the reverse complement.
ACGGAGAAATATCTGAGAAATTTAGGGTGAATGTGGGAGTAAGGCAGGGGTGTCCGCTGAGCCCCCTCCTGTATAATCTGTATACGATTATTTGGCGTATGCAGATGACGTGGTACTGATGGTCAAGAGAGTGAAAGAGATACAAGAGATGTTGGAAAGCATGGGTAGGTACCTGGATAAGAGGGAGCTTGTGGTGAATGTGGAAAAGACCAAATGGATGTTGTTTAGGAATAGGGGCAGGAGGGGTAAGGGGGATGGGCTGAAATGGAAGGAAAGACAGTGAATGGTTTTATATATTTGGGCTTTTGGTTTGACTGTGGAGGAGGGATGCATATGGAGTGTATGCAGGCGAAAGCAAGAATGTCTTGGGGGATTGCGTGCAGAAAATGGGGGAACCTCGTGATGGCGTGCAAGATCTGGGATACGTGTGTAAAACCTATATTGTTGTATGTAGTAGAAGTGTGGGGATTGCGTGAATGGGAGGTAATAGAAAGGGAGCAAGGTTGATTCCTGAAGAATCTGCTAGGGCTTGAAAGGTCGACACCGAGGGCAGTGCTGTTGCAGGAGACAAGTCGTATGAGTATGTGGTGGGAGTCGTCTGTGAGGGTTGTGAAGTTTGAGGAAAGATTGCAAGATTTGGGCGAGGAAAGACTGGTACGGGATGTATGGATGAGGTGTAAGACTAGAACAGAGAGTAGATGAAGGAAGGATAGAGAAAGGATGTATGAACGAGTAGGTATGTCTAACGTGTGGGTAGAGGAAAAGCTGAGAGAAAGGAGAGATTGAGAGATATTGAGTGGCAAGAAAGGCAAGTGAGAATGGCTGAGAGCTCATACAACATACAGGGAAAACTCCCGAGCTACTTAGCCAGGGGAGAATGGAGCAGAGCGGACAAAGTATACATGGCAAGAGCGAGGTGTGGGTCAGAAGAGCGAGGAAGAAAAGTGTGGATGGGGCTGAGGTACACCGCGTGTGCACTGTGTAGGAAGGGGAGTGACACGTGGTGGCACCTTAGCAGATAATGTGAGGGAGTGAAAGCAGAGTGGATTGGAGAGTGCAGAAAGCTGAACGAATGGTTAGGAGAGGATGGGAAAGGCGTGAAAATCTGCATGAGGCTGACGTGGGAAAGGAAATTGGCGAGGACCGAGGGGGTTTATTTTAGTGGTTAGAAAAATGATGTATTTTATGTTTATTTGTATTTTTTTGGTTCCTTTTTTATTTCTTTCTGTGAAAGTATTGTTTTTTCGGCTGGAATGTGTGTAAAAGGAAAGGGTTGGGCTGATATGCTAAATAAAGATCTTTTTTTCCGGTGAGGTCTATTCTGATATTAGAATGATGAAGATCCCTGTCACCAAAGGAGGCCAACATTACCTCTATCTCTTACGGATTCAAATGAAAGTAGCGACGAAGATTTAGACAATCGACAATATCCTAGGAAATGTTGGAATCTAAATAATTCCCGAACATGTAAAAGTTCCAGTAAATGTGTTCATCAGAGACGATGTCACAATTTATTAGTTATCAAAAGTAATAGATACCATGACCAGAACGTAAATCGTTTTAAAAAAAGCTATAGAAATAGCCAAAAGTGGAAACTAATCTCGCATTTTGAGATGTAAAATATTTTAGGACTTGTGATTATGGAGCAAGTACGTAAAGACAGGAGAGAAGAGTATTGGACCACTAATCCTTTACTACAAATCTCGATTTTTGCAAAAAATCAAAGAGCCAATAGCAGTTCCTGTAAATATGATCAGTTTTACATTTCACAAATAACGAAAATATTCCAGACGAGGGAGATAGGTTGGTCAAAATCAATATATACACCGTTTTAAAAAGTATGTTAAACTCACATTGCGTACATTTTTGGTGTATTTTCTTTTATTTCATCATGAATCCCAAATAATAATTTAAGCTGTTCCTCATGACAAAATATAAAAAGACATCTTATAAATATAACATTTATTAATAAAATAATAAAACATATATAATAATATCTAATGTTTATACATTAGAGTAGAATTTTGGATTGCAAATATTGCAGAGAAAACACCAAAACGAAAAACATAAGGATTATTATATTGACATTATAGACGAGAATGACTGCAGTTGACGTTTTAAATATTTGTTCAGATCAATAAGTGCCTCCTAAACGTCCTCCGAGATTACCATATCCTCCTCCCAGTCCAACAGAGTATGATTTTTCGGGCACTACATACGCTTTTTGTAGTACTTGTGGGTGTACTGCGTGTCCAGATCTGATAACTTCAGCATTGAAACCATTGTGTTTATCCGCTGTATATTTTACGGTACGAATAGTGCCATCAGGTTCAACAAGAGAATATTGTCCTTTTACTACATCACCATCACGTACTTCAGATTGTTCCTTCCTGTCGCCTGTTTTACTATCTTCAACTCCGTATTTGAAAGCATATTTTGCGGGGGCCTAGAAAGTTAGTACTTAAATTTAATTGTCAAATTAAATTTACTAATACATACATCATAATCAACATATTTTTCGGATTCTCTTGCATAACCAATGGGGGCTGAAATTATTTGATTGCCATAACTGCCTAAACTGCCCAAACCTCCCAAACTGACACCACCGGATGAAATTGATGCATATGATGATGCACCGCTTCCATAACCTTTTTGGCCATAGACTGTAGCAACTACTACTGCTAAAATGACTACCTGAAAATTTAATAATATTTAGTAATTTTCAAAATTGTAATTAATTTTTTTAATAATGTTTAGAATTAAACTAAACACTTACTCTGCTGTACATATTGAGATTGTTTGAGATGCTGTGAATATACTGATCTATCATGAAATTACTACCACTTATATATACTATGTTCCAAGCGTTCACTTTAATTTATAAAAAAGGTGCAATGGCACGTTACGGTGTATTAGTTATATGAAAGAATATTTGCTTTCTAATTATTTGTCATTTACATATATGTGTAGTACTATCATATGCTTTGATTCAATAAATACACCCTTAATAATATATAATATAATATAAAAATGAAAAAACAGTATATTTAGTGGGAAACTAAAAAAAATTAACACCAGTAAACCTTGATAAAATTAATAAATTAATTTACATTACGCAAATCTGGCAAATTTATTGTCTTGTTCACATAAATATCAAGAAAATAATTGGTTTTGTTGTTGAAAATATCTGGCAAATGTTTTTGCACTTTTTAGTTACTATTTTAATACCCTATTTTAGTCTTAAACAAACTGAGTAGAAATTAAAAATTTGGAATACGATATTATCACCACAGAAATTGTCCTTCTTCAAGCAGATAGATGTTGCAGGGGGCAATGAGTAATTTTTCATATGAAAAGTGATGGGAGGCAAAATAGTTTGGGTACAATAAACGGAAAGCCAAGTAAACCGACGACACAAAATAAATCTTCCAAAACCAAACGGTAGGAACTCGTTCCTGGGGTTCTTTGGAGATAGGCAGTTTGAATTTGTAGGAAGAACATAACCAGTACAACAGAATATTATTGTGTTTTTTTTCTCATGTAAATACATATTGATGGTGGGTTTAATTATTGCGGTATATTATTAACGCGTATATATTACTCTGCCTGCATTTAATTCACAATTCACAAACAAAATGCATTACATTGTTTTTGATAATAATACAAATAACCGTGGTTATGTAATTTTTAAAAAACAAAATTTGCTCGCTTAAAAAGGCTCCTTACAAGGTGAATAATAGTGCCCATATTTTAGAATAATAATATTACTGTACGATAACATGTTTTAACAAATTTTCATTAACTAAAATATAGACAGAGTTACTGATCGTGTAAGGTATACTAATGACGGAATGAAGAGGAAACTGATGTTTATCCGGATAATTGATTACTTGAAGGGGGATTGAAGCAAATACAGCAGTATGAATGTCCGTGTGAGGTGCCTTATTCAGACAAATTAAATTAAATAACAATTAAATTATGAAGTATAATAATTTTGAAGTGCTATTGAATAATGGAAACATAATGTACCTTTCTTATACTCATACATAATAAATGCACACTTAATAAGAAATTATTTTGAATCAAGATGATTATTATATTTATGATTCAACACCCTTATGAAGTGGATGCATACATTGCATCATTTTATAAGACAGCGCTACCGATTTGTACAATATAGTTCAATAGAAAGCAAACATTTAAATAATTATTACACCGTAACGTGCAATTGCAAATTTTTCATAAATTACAGCGAATGTTCGGGGATTACTATATAAGTGGTAGTAATTTTCTGATAAATCAGTATATACCCAGCATCCCAAACAACCAGTTCAATATGTTCAGTACGGTAAGTGAAGTGAATCAAAAATTATTTATTTTATAACGCAGTAAAAATTTAAATAAAATAAATATTTAAATAAATATAAAAATTGTTATTCTCAAATTTGGAGAATATATTATCATAAAAAAACACAGGGCCGACAGATTTCAGTATACCTTTCGTACTATGGTATATGCGTAGGTTAAGAAGCTAAAATTAAAAATACAAAAAACAGTAAATGCAAACAAATTAAATTAAACTATCGGCGACGAATCTTCAAAAGGGCTTTCCCTGTCAGATATTAACCAAAAGTAAAGTGACATAATAGCCATATACAAAATTTGGTTAGAATAAATGTAGTCGTTTTTTCTTCTTGAAAAACGTATCACAGACGATATACGGCGAACGTATTTTTCCAGAGATGGTCCTAAAATGATTAGGGGACTTCATCGAAAGGATTTCCACAAATATTAGATTCATATCTTTTGCACGATTATGATGATTTACGATACTTCATATGATAAAGTAAAAAGTGGATAAAATCCTTTTAAAGAACTTTGAGGCACATTTTTTCTATTTACATTCCATTACATCATACTTAGTATGATAAAGTAAAAAATAAGGTTTTACATTAAATAATAGTAATGAACATTTTTATTAAGTTGCGTTCAAAGGCCATAACAATTACATAACATAATTGTCATATGTCCATCATTTTTTTGATTAAACTGAAATAAGCGATAGGAATTCAGTGTATTAGGAGTATATAGATAATAAATGTGCTATAATATTTACACATATGCAGCTCATAGGCCAAATGGTTAGAAAGGCCTCGTACTGAGCATTAGGGAGTCTGAGTTCGAACCACATTGGGGCGAACTTTTGCGAATCACATTTCACAGTTTTTCAAAGATTTTCTGTAAATTAAGGCAAATACCGAGTGAAGGTTGTCCGCCTCGTACTGAGCATTAGGGATCCTAAGTTCGAACCACATTGGGGCGAATTTTCGCGAATCACATTTCACAGTTTTTCAAAGATTTTCTGTGAATTAAGGCAAATACCGAGTGAAGGTTGTCCGCCTTGTACTGAGCATTGGGGAGCCTAAGTTCGAACCACATTGGGGCGAATTTTCGCGAATCACATTTCACAGGTTTTCAAAGATTTTCTGTGAATTAAGGCAAATACCGAGTAATTAGACTCCTTTTCTGCCCTAACCAGCGGAAAATCCTCACTGTTGATAGCCCTATATTTTTTTTTATTTACACTAAACTATTGTTATCATTATTAACTACTCATCGTCATTAATTACTATTTTAATAAAACAAGAATACACAACTACAAAACCTTAAATTACAGGTAGCTATTGTAGCAGCGCTGATTGCAACAGTCTATAGTCAAAAAGGCTATGGGAGTGGTGCATCATCCTACGCATCAATTTCAACCGGCGGTGGCGACGGCAGCTTGGGTAGTTTGGGCAGCATAGGAGGTTATGGTAGTCAAATCATTTCAGTCCCTACAGGTTACGCTAAAGAATCTGAAAAGTACATTGATTATGATGTAGGTATTTATATAAATGTTTTGAAAATTTAAAGAATCATTGTGAATTTACAGGCCCCCGCTAAATATGCTTTTAAATACGGAGTTGAAGATAGCAAAACTGGTGACAAAAAGGAACAATCGGAAGAGCGTGATGGTGATGTAGTTAAAGGACAATACTCACTTGTGGAACCTGATGGTACCATACGTATCGTAAAGTACACTGCTGATAAGAAGAATGGATTCAACGCTGAAGTTATTAGGTCCGGACATGCGGTTCACCCGGAAGTCGTCCAAAAGGCTTATGCAGTTCCTGTAAAAGCCTACTCGATTGGAGGAGGAGGATATGGAGGACTGAGTGGAGGGCTTGGAGGTTCTTATTGATCGCACCAAATAAGAATATATTCATTACCACTCAATTTCATTCATATATCGATATAATCATCCTCATGTTACAATATTTTGGGGCTTTTATAATTTGTGTAAGACCTCATCTGACTTTATTAAATAAATACATTATATTTTATTATTAAATTTTATAATATAGAAGAAAGAGAGTTTATTCCTTTACAACAACCACTCAATATTAGTCGCGTATTGCATCATATAGTAGATTTGAACATGTATACTTATTTATATTCACTATTGTTGTGAGCGACAGAACCAAAATATAATAAGGATCACATTACAAAATGAATGTTAAAGGATGAATTGAATTTAAATCAGGATCCACATAATTATTCATACTAGTACCGTTGTTAAGATTAAATAGAGGAGAAAGTACGCCCGTTGCATAGCCAGTAAAATATTTATAAAAGCGTTTGAATTTGGCTGGCTTAAATTATAAAATTCGCAATTCTTTCTGATTTTTTATTAAATAGATTTTTCGCGTGGGCTGTTTATTTCAGAGAACAATCAGAGAGAATTTAAAATAATGTTCTATCAGAAACTGTAATCATTTTCCTGGGGAAAATACCTAGATCAGTGGCCAAGTGGTTAGCCTCATACTGAGCATTAGAGCCTCGCTTTCCAATGCTCAGTTCAAATCCCCCTGGGGCCCAAAAAAATCACAGTATTTCTGCTTCTCCGTTTACCAGTGTTGAACAAATTGACTATTAGGTCGATGTTGTCGTCTTCTAAGAAAGTAGTAGTGAAGTGGACGGTAAGGTTGGTCTTTGATTATCGAAGAGTTTGCTGGTATACTCCTCCAGACAAACTTGATATCTTCTCCCTCGGTATTAAACTCACCGTTGTCATTCTTTAGGCGTTGTATTTGCATCTGTTTGATAAGGCCTAAGATTTCTTTCACTTTCTTATGAAGCCCAAACAAGTCCCTCTTTCTTGAAATTGCTCAATTTCCACATGAAGTTCTGTCATGCACTGCTCATTTGCGTGCTTGATTTTTTCAGATTGATTAGCCTTTGGATATTTTTTTAGGCTTCGAGGTTTTGCTGTACTTTCTGTTTTCGCCTTTCCTCCATTAACTCCCGTATTTCCCATGTTATACAATCCAATCTAATCCAATTTTGTTTTTCTGGGGTTTGATTTTGTTTGTGATGTCCCTATTAGTTGTTGCTATGATGTTTTTTATCTTCCGACAGGTTTCCTTAATGCTGCTCTCTGGTGCTGTTATTCTTATGTCTGAGTTTATACTGCTCTTGTATCTTTCCAAAAGATGTGTGTCTCGCATGCGTTTAATGGTCTTTTAGCCTTTGTTTTTTTGTTTAGAATTCCTTAATTTCTTCCTCTGACTTGGTCGCTATTGGGGCGTAGACCTGGATCCAGTTGGTATGTCAAGGATATGCTGCAATTTCTATAGCTCTGTGATATAGGTGCGAATGTATTATTGATTGTTTGATTTTATTTTATTGTCAGCTATGATTACTACTTAATGTGTGTGCTTTCTGTCTGCAATTTCGCTGCAGAAGTAATACATGGTGTAGTTCTCCTTGGTGAGGGTACCTGCCATCGTACTTCGCTGACGCATATGACGTCTAGCTTTAATCTCTCCATTTCTTTGATAAGGTTATGTAGCCTGCCTGGTGGCTTTAGACTCCTTACGTTCGAGGCCGGTATCTTTCTCTATCTTTATACAGTGCCGGGAGTTTCTTTGCACCCTCGGACTGTCAGCCCGAGGCTAAGGGCCTTTGTTTAATTTTTCAAAGTTATATAGGGATATCCATGGGGATGTCTAATGCAGTGGTTTTCCGTTACCTACTGCATCCTCTTGGCCAAAAATAAGGGAGTGCTCTTATTCTTGCCAGCTCATCCACCATAAGCTGTTGATCGCAGAAAAATGATTACAGATCATTTGAGATGTTTTCTACAGATACCCATCTTTAGGGAGTGCTTTGGAATTTAGAGAAACACTAGTCTATTGTATGAGAGTTCTAAACTTTAGATATAGTATGTTTCCAGTTTACGTTATTAATGATGCTACGGTCTTTGTCATCAAGTCTCTACGTCTCTTAAAATATCCATCATTTTCTGATATTCACTCTGTCGAACGCCTATTGGTAATCGATAAAATAAGCGTATATCGCATTTGTCATTTCAGCATCGTTGGAAGAGAACTTGTAAACTGAACAGAGCTTTTCTTTTAGGGATCACTTACAACAAACATCGAAAAAAAAACATCTAATAGAGTACGGCCATGTCTAACGAATGGAACAAAAATAAGAGATAAAAATATCCATCAGTATATAGTATATCTGGTTTCTTATGATGTTCTCTGGTGAATCGTGTGCTGAGCTCCAGGTATACAATCTTGATGGCTATAGATCAACGTACGTGTTCATGAGTACTAGTCCGTATTCACCAATAAATGTAACTAAGTTATTCTCTATGATCATTTTTTTCTTCTAGTTCTTATGGGCTAATTACATCTCCCTCGCGTACTTTTACCTATTTATTGTTTATTTTAGGTAAAGTCGCCCATTATTATTGCCAAGTCTTTTATTAATATTTTTCCTAATATTTCCTGTTGATGTAGCTACCATAACCCGAACACCTGAGGTCACAAAAGAAAATATTATGGACCACGCACCACATCATCTGTAATTCAACCGACCAAAACAGTATTAAGAATTTCCTATTTGATTGGGCAAAAAGACTCAAGGAACTAATGGAAGGACAGTTACACAAGAAAACTTCGCGTAGGACTCACGAAGCTACCCACAACCGACGGTCGAAAAATATTGGCGACCCTTAAAGACAGCGACGATGACTATCTATCTGACCACCAAGGAGGAAGAGGAAACGGTAATCAGCAACGAGCTGACAGGGACCGCAGAACCATACTAAGTAGGCGAAATCAGGCCTGCCCGATATATTACAAAAGCAATTACTGTGACCACTACAGAACGAGGGGTCGAGGCCGTAACGGCCATCAGACGAAGGCTCCGTCTAGTCAGATGCAAAGTCACCCGTAGGGAGGAAAACTAGCCTCTTCGTGGGTGACGATGGGGGACGTTGCGGTCAGAATCCTAGACAACCACAAGAGGCATCGCATGGTCAAGACTGTGGGGTGTAACGACAATCGCATGTTACCTCTCCCCAAACTGTACAAAAGAGCACTCAAAACCTTGGATCGGACAACTCGGGAGGCTAACCAGAACAGCTAGCAGGCAAGTGGTCGTGGCAGGCGACCTAAACGCCAATTCGCCACACTGGGGCACCCCAGAGACAGATGCCAGGGGTGAGGCAATATTGTACATGGCGGCAGCACTCGACCTCTGGATCTCTCGCGGAGAGTCGACAACCCACATCGATGTGATGCTGGCGCGGGCAAGCTGATGGGGAGGGTGCCTGGTCCAGTACTTGACGAGGAGACACTCGGCAGCCACCGGGACATCTCCTACACCTTGGAACCAGGTAGCGCGGTCGCTCAGCCACAGCCACAGAGCACACCAACAGCCCTCGGGAAGATCCGGTGGTGGTCCGACGAAATCGCACTGCAGAAGGACGGAGAAGGAAGACATACTGGTGGTGGCAGAGAAATGCACTATCCATCAGACGGCCTAGGTAATCCAAACAACCCAGAAAACCACAAGAACGGAGGCGGCACTGGAAAGACTACTACCAAATATCAATGGCGCGTGGGAAAAGAAGTTACTGGCAACCGGTTGAGGAGGACGTTGCGCTCCAGCGCTGTTCTCGAGAGAACGTGTACATTCCACCGTACCAAAAGAGGCGCGACCCCAGCAACCGCGCTAAAGGATGTCAGAAGCATAACCATGGACAAATGGCAACGACGATGGAAGGAGTCTCAACACGCCAGTTGAACGGGATGGATTTAAGATACAAATTAGACCGCCCATCCAAGGGAATTTGGAGAAACCGATCACTAGCTGACCTAAATTCTGTCGGGGCATGCAGTCTTCCAGTACTACATCCACAAGATTGGCAATTAATGCGGCCACACCAAGATGCAAATACGGTGACATGACGGACAATCCAGCCAATACTACCTTTACTGCTACCGGTAGTACCACGAACGGGCTACATTGATGGCAGAGCTTAGGGAGGAGGGTGACACCCCAGGTAGCCGCCCCGGCCAGAACCCGGGGTGAATCCGGCACTACCCATGCCTTTAACACCAGTGACAGTGAGGCATGGGTGTCTTTTGAAGATTCCATCTCGCAGAACAAAAACAGGGTTTTAGGTAAATACAGTTTACCAGGGTGAAACGCTTGGAGCCACCAAGTGAGAATTAAGTATCTCGTGAGTTACAGTTACTTGCACCTCTGCTCGTCTATGCCGTTTGGAATGACCGTTTATAATGTTATGAAGGAGCTACCTCTGCGACACAACCCTAAACTCCATTTCCCAGTTTACTAACTTTTATTTCAAGTTAATGGTTAATTATTCATAATGTAATCTAACTGCACAAATTAAATAAATATTAATACCTGTATTAATTATTACTAGTCATTTAATTACTATTAACTTATTATGATTTAAAAACATGAATACAATAAAACTTCATATAATAATATATTTATCTTTATAATCCAATGATTTAATAATCTAATAATAATAAAAAATAATAATCTAATTACGAAATCACATATGATACAAATTGTGAAAAATAACGTTTAACAGACCACATAAGGTATTTCTCCTAAAAATGGTGTACGTGTACATTCATTACATCCTTTACAAAGGACTATATTCAAACTTGGTCACTATAGAGGTATCCGTTCTAGGGCTTTTTCGCCTATAAAGGCAACATCTCAGAGGAGTTTAATCACAGAACTTCACAGAAAACCTTTGATAAACTGTTAAAGGTAATTCACGAAAATTTACCCGCATAGGGGTTTGCTGCTCAGACGATATGCACTGTGTCTCACCGACTCGTCCAAAAGAAGGGTTAAAAAAATATTATTCAAAAACTACGCATAATTTAGTTAGTTTACAAGAAACTTAAAGTACATAAATGATACAACTACCCCCTAGGAGGAAAGTTAAACGCCATTTGGCGGCACCACATCAATGAGCAATGCACACCCATATGGTAATAACATGCTCATACCATCAGGATCACCGGGTAGTGCCCTCTATGGAATAATATTCCAACAGAGTGCTTGAGATATCAGCACAAGGCCAATCTTATAAAACATATATATATATATATATATATATATATATATATATATATATATATATATATATGTGTGTGTGTGTGTGTGTGTGTGTGTGTGAATTCATCCTCACTAGCTGAGCTACACTGATGAGATCTAATAAGGTCGAAATCTAGATATGTAAATTACTAAGAGGTGGATTCACACTTATATATGTTATATATATTATTATTTATAAGTACATACGTTTTTTTTTTCAAAATAAACTAGTGTAATGTATTAGATAAACATTCAATAAATCCAGATAACCCCTACAGCATCACAGTATTTACTATACATCCTAATTTTAATTTTTAAAAAAACTATAATTAAACTAATATACGAATCAAATCTGTTAATAAACTCATTATCCTTGTTTGAAACTTTTTTAATAACGCCCATAAGTCTCAACTGGGCCATGCAAATTAGATGCAAAATAACCGTTTTGAAATTATTCAAATCCATCAATAAATACTAAGGCCGTGCATAAACCTCAATAACTGAAAATATCTTATCAAAATAAAACTGTGGGTGACAATTCGCCGATCATTGCAAAACATTTATTGGCACAAGTACATTATTATCCGAATCGTGCAACTATTTAAATTGTTTTATCTGCCAAAGCGAGAGTATGACACAGAGGTAGTTGTTCTTGTACTAGTTCCTTTTATGCATTCTTCAGAATAATGGCTGCGTATGCGTGTGCTTTCTTTTCCAATACAGCTAGAAAAAGTGCGTGGATAGAATACCAGTTTCATGCAATTTCCGGTATTACAGGTATCGCCATATAAACGCATCAATATCAAGAATGTTAAACGCCTGCGATTCTTCTTCGGTTATATATATAGATTTGATACGGATTATTAAAATTAATTGCTGAAGTAATGGAGTGCATTTAGTAAGGACATCAATGTTAGTAATTAATTTGTTTTAATTAAAATGATGATAATTATTAGTTAGTGTCTTTAGTGTTTTTGTTGGTGTTATATTATATCGTTCATTGAAGTATTTATTCCCAATACTTCAATTAACAGCTATAAATAAATGTTTATTAGACATGCCATTACTAATAAAATTATAATTGTACTTAATGCATATATATATATATATATATATATATATATATATATATATATATATATATATATATATATATATATATATAACATTGTAACAAGGCAGTTCATGAAATAAACAATGATTTTCAGATCTTACTGACAATATACAAACAATATTTGATCAAATCTGATATTATTCACAATTCACTATGTTTACTAGTCTTTTTAAATATTGTTGTGTTGTTATGTTAAATCTTATCGGACAAAATAGAAACGATTTGTTTTAATTCTTATCTTATCGATATGGTGTTATGCACCACCAGCATGACAAAGAGAGCAAGACATAGCCAATATATACAGCGAGATGACCACATAGTGGCCATCAAGTAAATTTAGGGGCGCTATTATCGCTAACAAATTTAGAAGACCCGTTGGTAACACACAAATTAACAATATGATATAATAACAAATTAAATACACATAAACAAACAAAATAAAATAGACAAAGTATACACATTTTTAAATTATAAAATATACATTATTTATAAATTGGGAAATGTGCTGAAACAAATATATATACTATTAAACATAGATAATTATGGTAATAGTACCAATTTTATGCAGTTTATTGCTGCTTTCAGTATGCGGCCTATAAGTTTCTAGTTAAACATGTTTACTGGTTATTTGTATGTTTTAATCTTTTTCATTTAATATAAAATAATAATAATAATAGTACAACTAACCCCCTAGGAGGAAATTTAACCGCCCGCCAGATGGCCACCACATCAATTAGCAATGCACACCCATATGAATAATAATATATGTATCGACGTTATTAATATTTGCCGCGGTGTAAAAGGTTTTATATATTATAAAATATACATAATATACACATGTTATATATTGGGGAAGATGTGCTGTAACAAATACAAAACCCATTAAACATAGAGAATTATAGAATACCAATTATTATGTAATTTATTCTGTATGCATTGGTTAGTTAAACGTTTTAATGATTCCCATTTTACAATATAAAATAATAATAATAAAAGTATCGAAGTTAGTATTATTTGCATCAGTTATAAAAGGAAGTATTTTTGATTTATTTTTGACCTCAATATAAAATTTGAAAATTTGAAAATAGTTTTTATTTTTAGGAAAGAGAAATTTACAGTTTAAACCTGGTCTATCTGCAGTCCTTTCTTTTATTGTTGATGCTATAAAGATCATTCACATGGCAAAATGTAGAAAATGTCAATGCCAAGATTGTGGGTTTAATTGTCTCGCTATTACCGTTTTCTCTCATATGAAAATATGGGTACTTTACAAGCCTTACGCCAATAATACCAGGGAATAATACGGTAGATAGGCATTCGATTAAATAAAAATAAAAATACAATCCTGGTAAACTCGGTAACGATTTTGTTAGAATTGCTAGAAAGATGGTTCACATGGCATTTAGGCCTGCAAATTGAGATCTAATAAGATCGAAATCTAGATATGTAGATATGTATCTTGCATCACGCGATTGGTAAACCAGACTAAAAATCAACCTCAGACTTACTGCATTAAGAATCAATATATTACTTATAAATTTGACATAACATAACACATTTTTTCCGTCCATAAAAAAAATGCGCCGTGATAAAAGTCCCACGTAGTCGCATGCCCCATATTCCAACAACCAGCAACAACACTGAATTTAAAATTTTACGTTACAAAATCGCAGAAACGGGTATTCGATTCAATTTTTTCTGTTATAATAACTAGTATTTATGACATGATAAACGTTAAGCTATGGAGCACGTGCGGTAATATTTCCCTGAATAGCGCTTATGTAAAGACTGGTTTGCATCTGCTTATAGGCAGACCAACAAGGGCGTTAAGGACTAGAAATAAGGAAGCATAAAAACGGGCGGACACGGGCGCTCTAGTTTTGATCCATAAGACTCCCAGCCCAGACAAGTATTGCACTTTCAAATTGCAAATATTCGTTCAATTAATAACGTAACATGCAGTTGCACTTTTTTCATTAATTAAAGTGAACGTTTGGAGCTTACTATATAAGTGGTTGCAATTTACTAAGATGTCAGTGTGTTCACAGCATCTCAAACAACCACCTCAACATGTTCAGTAAAGTAAGGGAGCTGAACACCCCAGACATATAATTTTATTTTAATTATTATGTCTTTATTACAGGTAGCAATTTTAGCAGTGGCAATTGTGTCAGTTTATGGTCAACATGGCTATGGACAACATGGCTATGGGGGTGGTGCATCTTCATACGCATCAATCTCAACACATGGGGGTGGCGGATATGGTGGAATAGGCGGTTATGGTGGACATGTTATTTCAGCCCCTATTGGATATGCTAAACACTCCGAAGAAGTTGTTGATTATCATGTAAGTACTGTTATAAGATAATCCATTGTGGGCTAAATTTAAATTTACAGGCGCCTGCCAAATACGCCTTCAAATATGGAGTTGAGGATAGCAAAACTGGTGACAAAAAAGAACAATCAGAGGAGCGTGATGGTGATGTAGTCAAAGGACAATACTCGCTTGTTGAACCTGATGGCACTATTCGTACCGTGAAATACACTGCCGATAAACATAATGGGTTCAACGCTGAAGTTATTCGATCCGGACATGCTGTACATCCTCAAGTTGTTCAAAAGGCTTATGTAGTGCCAGCGAAAACTTACTCTGTTGGAGGAGGATATGGTGGTTTGGGTGGTGGGTATGGAGGACATGGTGGATTAGGAGGGCTTGCTGGTCATTATTAATCGCACCAAATAATGATACACACAACACCAATCATTGCCATATAATGTCGATATAATCATGCTCATGTTTCACGTCCTTGGCCTTACGCAATATTTGCAGGCCTTCATCTTACTTTAATGTACATACGTTAGTTATTATTATTATTATGTTTTTATTTTATTTTATTAATAAATGTTGTACTCATAAACTTTTATATTTTTATTATCACCATTGCCCGTATTATATAACTTAAGCAACAGATTTTTATTAATGCTATTTCTATCCAATTCAGGAAAAGAAAAATAAATATAGATCACACCAGTCTTTAGGTGATTAATCAGAAATTGAAGATGAAGTGCGAAAAGAAAACTATGCAATTTCAAACCAGTGCAAAAACATTGCATAGTTAATTTTATTTTGAATTATATACCCAAACTATACATATAAAATATATGCAACATGCTCATTTTTCCCAACAAAGTTGTCGAAAAAAAAACTAAAACATTCAAACCCAACCAAGACACCTGAGAACCCTCAACATCAATCCATGGAAATGGCTACCGAATGCAAGAAGATATGCAAAATGCTTTCTAAAATGTATAAAAGGACATTATAATCATAATTCATTTAAATAAATAAAAGTATAGTTGGAAAATAAACAATAATTAGTATTTCTCGATAAAAAATAATCCAGAGATTACCTAAACTTATTTAAATTACTTTTTTTGTAACAATAAAGAATATAATTTAAAATTCCTTATTTTATTCCTTACAAACATACTCATTAGGTTTCTGTAAATCTTCTCAAGAATATATATATATATATATATATATATATATATATATATATATATATATATATATATATTTGTAACAAGCTGCAAATTATTTCATAAAGATCCGTTTCCTCCGCGTTAAGGCCCAACTGACACATTTATGTGTTAGTACCGGGATGAATACTGTAATGTTATAAATATTAATTATCACCTTTACAGAGTTCTCTCTTCCCTATAAAGGGAGGTTTTAGGATGTAATATATTCGGGCCGCACTTTCATTCCTGGCTCTAATTTTGGTTGATCTCCTGTACTGATCAACTCTACACCTAGGTATGTGAATGTGTCCCTTTGTTTAAATGTTTTTCCACTTCAATTGATATGTATATCTATAGTCGCTCTGCCAATTACCATAATCTGAGACTTTTCCACATGTATGCTCAAGTTTTCAGTTTTAAGTTCACTACGCCAGGGATCTTTGTAGAGCTATCTCGTTGTTTCCAAATATCAGGTCATATAGAAGAGCAAAAATCGTATTTTTTACAGTACTGTGTCCTGTGTATATTACTGGTGGTCTCTTTGTAAATTTTATAGCATCATCCATAATGTTAAATCCATGATGTTAGCAAATGCCTTAAAAATTCTTTTCATCTTCATAGTATTATTTTTTATATAGGTTCATGTTTCCTAGATACTACAAAGTACTTAGAAAACGTTTCCAAATCGATAAATCTAGATATACATAATTACTAAAAAATAAATTTAAAAAACAACCTTTATTAATCATACTCATCACAAGAAACACCACATCAATAAAAATATAAAAATATTAATAATATATTCATCCCTCACTGAATATATTACAATATTCCCTCTGTGAAATGATCAAAATCTTAAATTGTTACTCCACATAATCTAGATTTCTAACCCTCCTTCCAATATTCCCTCTGAAGTAGGTGAGTCCACTCACCTACTTCCTGTCTCACGCCAGCCTTTTGCAGATTTCCACGCCTTTGCCATCATCTCTTAACCATTCACTCACATTTCTGCAATACCTCACCGTTTCTGCTTTCACTCTCTCACATTCGTTTCCTGGACCACCATGTGACACATGGTGGTCCAGTGTCACTTTCCTTGCTACACAACGCACACCCGGTGTACCCTTGCCCCATCAACACTTTCCTCCCTCTCTCTTCCGAACCGTATCTCGCTCTTTCCATGCACACTTTGTCCTCTCTGCGTCACCCTACCCTGATTAAGTAGATGGCCATTTTTTGTCACTCAATATCCATCATTCTCTCGCTGACATCAGTTCCTAAACTCCAAATATTCTTTTACTTTGATTATTTCTGTTGGTAGTATAAGTGTGAATATATGGTCTTCTGTACCTGTACCTGAATTCGTTTTATCATCAAAGTTAGACCTCTTTTCTTAATCATTCTAATATATGTCCACTTTGCAACTGTGCTTAGTAGCTTAATCCCAGGACAGTTTTTGCATTCCACCCTATCTTATTTTGTCGATTTGGCACCTTTTCCTCTTGCTTGGTTTATTGAAGATATCTAGTACGCCTTCGCCGTCCATATTTTGTACAATTTCGTCAGGTATTTGATCATGTCCAGCTGCTTTTCCTCTTTTGAGCATATTACAGATTTTGGATATTTCCAGTATCTGATTATATTCCTCATTACATTCTTCGTATATATTGTTTCCATCTCAATTCAACAATTTTTGAAAATGGATCTTCCATATTTCCGTTATTTTATCTTGTTTAGCTGTTTAATTCTTTACGGTTTGTTGGCTTGTCTCAAGTTTTTAAGTACTCTCCCGGTGCCTACTGGATCAATGGTTTTGTTCATTTGAGGTCGCTTCTTGCGAAATGCCCAGCCCACTATCAGTTTTGTCTAGCCACTCGTTTTGTTCAATCGGCGACTCCCGTTCTTCTCATTATCTACTCGCCAAATGCCCACTCGTGATATTAGAACTATCTTTTAAGGTATACAAAGCTAATTGAAGGCACCGCAACTGTTAATAAATCTTAAGTGAACTATTTCTCCGTTTCAGGGTCATGATTTTTGAAACCCGAATTTGTAGGAGAGATTTTACGATTTTGAAATTGCTTTGTCCAGGCTACAACTTCTTCTTGCATCAGTGTAATACCCAATGTTACAATAACGCTTGGGTAAGTTCTCACATTAACCTGAAGTCGATCAACTCACTTGAATGTTGTCTTTCCTGTGTATTATATTGGGTGAGCAATGATTCAAGTCTATTGAGAGACTGAAATCCACACACACGCACACACACACAAACACAAACACAAACACAAACACAAACACAAACACAAACACAAACACAAACACAAACACAAACACAAACACAAACACAAACACAAACACAAACACAAACACAAACACAAACACAAACACAAACACAAACACAAACACAAACACAAACACAAACACAAACACAAACACAAACACAAACACAAACACAAACACAAACACAAACACAAACACAAACACAAACACAAACACAAACACAAACACAAACACAAACACAAACACAAACACAAACACAAACACAAACACAAACACAAACACAAACACAAACACAAACACAAACACAAACACAAACACAAACACAAACACAAACACAAACACAAACACAAACACAAACACAAACACAAACACAAACACAAACACAAACACAAACACAAACACAAACACAAACACAAACACAAACACAAACACAAACACAAACACAAACACAAACACAAACACAAACACAAACACAAACACAAACACAAACACAAACACAAACACAAACACAAACACAAACACAAACACAAACACAAACACAAACACAAACACAAACACAAACACAAACACAAACACAAACACAAACACAAACACAAACACAAACACAAACACAAACACAAACACAAACACAAACACAAACACAAACACAAACACAAACACAAACACAAACACAAACACAAACACAAACACAAACACAAACACAAACACAAACACAAACACAAACACAAACACAAACACAAACACAAACACAAACACAAACACAAACACAAACACAAACACAAACACAAACACAAACACAAACACAAACACAAACACAAACACAAACACAAACACAAACACAAACACAAACACAAACACAAACACAAACACAAACACAAACACAAACACAAACACAAACACAAACACAAACACAAACACAAACACAAACACAAACACAAACACAAACACAAACACAAACACAAACACAAACACACAAAATTCACATTTCTAATGTTATATGCACAAAAATTAGCATACAAAAAATGTGGATAGAGTTGATCAGCTCTATCCACAATTTTTTGAGTTATTGATGAAATGATTCATCTGAAAAACAAGTGTTTATCATTTTACAATAAGCTATAAAACTAGTTTCTCATGAGAGAAATTGTTGAGTTAAGTTGAGTTGTGAATTAGTATTGTTTTAGATAGCTTGCTTTCTACTTTCTTATATTCTTTTAGTTGTCGAGATTTCATTTACTTGTCGAGATGAAAAATATCTTCAATACCAGCCAAATTTCCATTTTCCTTCAACAAAGCAATATCTAGCCGTTTTTCCCTATTTCTATTGCTCTCCGAATAGAAACCAGCGAGCTGAAGCGAATGCTACAGACGGTGTTATCGACAGAGCGAAATATGCGTTTTTAAAACGAGTTATCTAGATACAGGACAAAATAGGCGCCAGGGCATAGGTTTTGAATCCCATTTTCCTTAAAGCATAAAAATCTACCGGGTTTTTCGTTAATTAATATTGCTCTCTAAATAGAAACCACCGAGCTGAAGCGGATACAACAAACCGCAACTCTCTACATCGTTTAGTTATCGAGGCACACTCCAAAATGGGCGTTCTCAAAATAAGTTATCGAGATACAGGGCAAAATAAGCTTAGGACATTGTGAATGCCATTTTCCTTCAAACTAGCAAAATCTAGTGGGGTTTTTCTGAAATTTTTCCCCAAATAGAAACCACAGAGCTAAATCGAAGGTAAGAAACCGTAACTATCTCGTTTAGTAATCGAGACACATTACAAAATAGGAGTTTTCAAAACGAATTATGGAGATACAGTGTAAAATAGGCTTCAGGACATAGTTGATGAATATGATTTTCCTTCAACCAAGCAAAATTAATTCGTTTTTTTTATCCTCAATTATTATTGCTCCCTCAAATAGGAACCCGAACCCTCTATTTGATTAGCTATCGTGATATAGTGGGAAATAGGCGTTTTCAAAATGACTTCAAAATAGGCGTCAGGGTATATATTCGGCGGAAATAATTAGTTTCTCTTTAATAACAATCTGCGCTCATGAATTGATTCATATTTATATAACCACCGCCGAGATCAATAGCACAAGGTCCGGCTTTTATTTTTTTATATAATTCAAATCCTATCCTGACGGTATGCAACCCAAGTTATATCTTGGACAAGAACATAACTATGCTAAACCTACGAAAAATAATTATTTTAAAAAGCATATAAATATTCAGATGTAGCGCGTGCTAATGAATTAATTAAACTACTGATAGTGCGTTATGCAACAGGCTAATACAAACTATTAGATCAAAACACTCTAATATAAGCTATCGAATAAATACTATCATAAAAAGTATCGAATAAAAACTACAGTTGTGCAACTATCGAATAATAAAAAAAAATCTATCTTTATAGGGCTATCAGCCGTGAGGCTTTTCCGCCGGTCAAGGGAGAAGCGTAGAGGAGTTTAATCACTCAATATTTACCTTAACTTCACAGAAAAACTATCGAATAATATTTACCGACGTAACACCATCGAATAAAAACTATCGATAAAAAGTATAGAAGAAAAATATTGACAACAATTATCGAATAAAAAGTATCGACCAAAAATAATCGAATTATTCAAAATTTGAATTTGAACCTGAAATATTGAATATTAATAAAACACGATATGAAGATAGAATTAAATGTAAATTAAATATAATTACTATTACTAATTGCGTTTGTTCTGTGATTTCATTACTTTAATACAAGCATATATTAAGAAGTCCTTAAATGGTCTTTATTGAATAACTATAACTCAATAGTTTTTATTCTATAGTATTTATTCGATATAAATAGAATACTCTTTCACTCTTTTTATATCAAATTCGTGTATAAATGCATTCTATAATTCATAGCGAATAATACAAGAGAGTATAACAACTTATCTAAATGCCTAAAGAACATAGTGGACATGACAAACGTGAATGCAAGGAACACATGAAGGCAAAGACATAAAAGTACAATAGAAGAAACAAAAAGTACAACAAAAATCTTCCCTGCCAAGCTGTCGGGCGGATCCTTTTTGTTTCGAGGAAATAGCAGTAGGGGAATACCACATATACAACATAATACAACACATAATTTATATGTACATTTTAAACCTTTTGGGTATTTATTTGAATTAAAAAAATAATAATAATAAACATATTCCACTATAATCATTTCACGTCACAGTATATACAATATAACAATTACTACTGGATTATGTCTCATGTTCGTACTATATTTTCCACTTTCATGTCACAGTCGCATGACACCCAGACACCTATGATGATTCTATTCGATGTATGATGCACAACTACCGATAGTTCGATCACTACTAATCTCAAACAATAGGATTTATGGTGATAGACACTATTGAATAAAAACATCGCACTATCGGTAGTTATGAACTATCAAATTATCCCTGATAAAGTATCAATTAAATACTATCATATAATAATAAACCATCGTAGTTGTCTGATCAGAAATATTTGATAACAGAAAACTTACATAAATGAATCGAAAGGTACCTATAAATAATTATAAATAATAATAAAATAGCAATATTCCAATAAATATATCTTATTTGGAATCGTTATGGGCGTTTCAATTAAAAATCAGATGGAGAAAAGTTCTGACGAGCTGATTATTGATTGATATATGTCCGCGTAGGACGGTAGCAGCCTACTTATATTCAAATAAGTCTAATTTTATTACATGATATAATTTAGATTATGATCTCTTAATCTTACATATTGAATACATGTATAACAATGATATTTATGTACTGTCTTCATTCATCACAATTTTAATCCTATAAAGCCAGAATAAATTAAATAATAGACCAGATCAGATAGATTAATATTTATGTATATAAAATATACAGCAAAAATACTTATAACTCTCAATCAAAAGATTTCTATTTTAAGAGAAATCAATATTTACACAAAAAAAGAAATGATTGCCGACATTTGGAAATATGTCTAGGGTTGATCATATTATTTTCAGTTATGTTATTTTATTATGTATTGTACATATAAGTAGAACAAGAAGAACAAGACAGGCTGTCTAGGTCAGTGGATTGGTACAGCACTGAGAGGGAGCACAATTTTCGAAAATTACTAATGTTATTTTATATGAAATATATGTATGTATTAAAAATTAATTAATAAAAAATAAGAAATAAAGTTACGCTTTATTTATTCTTTTCTACAGCATTCAAAGTCATTCATAATTTCTGGTATGGTGTCTGGCGTCGAATACGTACCGTTATCGCGCCAACTATTATTGGCGTTGGTGGCTAATTTAAGCAAAAGTATCAACACTACCACCTGAATACATTGATCGTTTAGATGTCTCTTGACAATATCTGGGTACTTCTGTACAACAAATTGATTATATGTTGTTAGTCGTAATTGTTCTTTTTATTAGTATTTAACATCGGCTCAGTGGTCTAGGGGTATGATTTTCGCTTCGGGTGCGAGAGGTCCCGGGTTCAAATCCCGGCTGAGCCCACATACTTTTTAATGTATATTGTTATAAAAGTATTTCCAAATTTTATTTAAGCTTAGTCATGAACCTTTTATTGTTTATAGAACTATAGATTATAAGACAATTTAGTTTAATATAAATCTTATTTGTCCCACAATTATTCTATAATGCATAATGAATAATAAATAATCATAGTTATCGTGTTCATAGTCTTTTATATTAATTATATTATTATATTTATTATTAGGTAACGTAATTATAATGTAATTAATAATTAATAAAATTTAAAAGTCCTTGTTTTATTAAATTGTATTTACTCAATTTCTCTACACATAAAAGGAGAGTACTTTAAATATATTGAAGGTATTTTTCTTAATGTATTTATTTATTTATTTAACCTCTTTATCGTGCTCTTTATTTAGCAGTGCAAAAACTGGTACCCAGGACCTACACATATTGGTTATAGTATATGTAAATATATATGGCCATAATATAAATCCAGCAACCCTAGGACTGCAAAAATCCCCAAATACCAATATCTGTAAATAAATGTTTATAATGTACTGCCTAAGGCTATCAGATTATTATGTTCAAAACATTACAAGTCTGTAATAAAAAAAACATTTTATACATTTGATGAATTCATATGAAATGATTTTAGAGATATGAATATATGTTTTAGCTGTAGCGCCTCCAGCTACATTACATTTTAAATTCTAAAATTGTATTTACTTATTATTTTATTTGATCTTATTTGTATAAATTCGTGTAATTTTGTTACGTTTACTCACTAATTATACCTGATGTAACTTGTTAATTAAGATTGTTTGATGTATTTGTCGCGCACTATGTTCAATTTTATTACTATATACATTTATTTATGACTTGTATAAAATCTGTGATTTATCCGCATCAATAAACTGAATTTGAAATTGAATATAATTAAATAAGTGTAATAAGTTATTTTTTGGAAACAGCGAAAAAAATTAATTTGTTATGATCTTGTCAACGAAGCGCCAAATCTGAATTGAATTTTTTTTTTGTAAATTAATGTTAAATGCCAGTTTCTATGTTCATTAACTCTGCTTAATTATCCTGATGATGCTCGAAATTAAACGAGCGAAATATTGATATATTATAAAAGGAGTTTCACTGCCCTCTGTTCGCTGTTTCCCAAAAATAACTTATACATACCTAACTTTCGGGAAAAAAAATACAATAATACAAATATATATATATATATATATATATATATATATATATATAAATCTCAATAGCAATGTATTAAACTTAATTAACAGATGTTTTAACATTACAAAATTTCTTGTATCTGATTTATCTCCCTGATTATTTTAAAGCGCTATGATCTGTTTATTTCTTCCTTCCTGCAATCCTCACCTGGTCACCTAGATTGCCATAATTGCCCAATACTTATACCTCAGTACCCATTTCCAGGAAGAGGGTAAACCCGTTGACAAAACACCGTTGTATGATAAATATTGTTTGTTACTCAGCGCTAAACCAGTAAATGTAAAATGAAACCAGTTGTTGGATATCGCCAAACACCTCAGGTACAGGGGCTAATCCCCTTAGTATGCATTTTAATTAGCGTACATTTACATTCCAAAACCAACACCCAATCATTTTTTGCGAGCATGGCACAGATATGGCAACTAACTGCATTTTAATGGTTTATAATTTTATGTCGGATTCAATCAATTCCGCCCCAGGGAACAATTTAATGACAGTATAAGCATGATATTAATAAAAATAAATCTCTATAATTATATTTAGTTGCGAAGTGATTTTCGCAATATCATAACTAAATAGAAACAGTTTTATTAGAACTAGTTCTGTGCGTTATTTTTTAATCTGTATGTGAAATGAAATGTATGCTGTAACGGATATCATATTTAAACATATATTATTTATGTTCTAGCAATCTAAGAAATTTCTTGAATGAATAGCATTTCCTAAGTACTAGTTAATTATAATGCCAATAAAATTAAAAAAGAGTGCAAAATACATTCTGATTCAGAACTTATTTACAGATCGATTAGTAGAGTAGAGTGTTATATGATATTTCATTTACTCGAATAAATAGGTAATAATACTCACTACATTTATTTAAACATGGATAATGTTTTTAAGGAAATTAACTGTTTACCTTTTAGGGTTTAATATCAGATTCTCTGTTTAGTCAGCATTAAATACTTTTATTAAATTAATTTAAATATGGGGTAGTATTTGACGAAATAAGGTGATTGCGTAAGCTGTTCATTTCAGTTACTTTGTTTATTGAGTATAATCACAATTTACGATATCTGGACTAATCGCGACTAGCTTTGATTGAGAAGGGTATTATAAGGGTTTTATAATTTAGTTAATAGTTTAGATACATCGTGACGATGATCTAAATAAACTTGGATGTAACTCTTCATTCAAAGGAGTTTTCACTGCCCTTTGGCAAGGGATTGCCATCTGTAAAATTACTAACCAAGGACAATGCGCTTCAATACCCTGGTCGTTTCAGCTTAAAACCCGGACGTTTTACCAACGTTACGTCAACATTTATATATTGTTATCTAATAAAAAAAAAAGAAAAGAAGCATAATCACAGAAAATATTTAAAATATATAAAAATATGTATAGATTTACTAAGTCTTTCAAGAAGACACTTAAATAAAGAATATTATAATTCACTATAAATACTTATCGTCATAATAAAATTTACTTGGTGTTTACTTAAGCTTTGATATCTTTGTACTGCAATGCACTATAATTACTTACAGTACAAAGATATCAAACCTTAAGTTAAATGCTAACTAAATGAAGCTAAAATATTCATAAGCAACCTTTATTATGACGATTCCTATATGTTTCATCTATTTATCTATTTAAATATTTAAAATATAGTATGAAAATGACAGTAAAGTAAATAGTAAAATTCAGACAGAGCTGGTATATAAAAATAATAAATATTATTAAAAATTACAAATATATATAATATAAAATTAATGTATATCTAATAATTTTTAATATATATCTTTTTGTTTCCTTCTTCTTACCATTATTACCTTATTTTTGTTTTAGTTTTAAATTTATTTGTTAATTACTTGTACTTCTATACGTTAATTACTTGTCAGTTTAAGGGCTTGAAGGAAGATTATATTCGTTCTTAGTCATAAAACACCTAACAGCGAAAATAATAAGTCCATTATTTTATTGTATTGTCTCTTCGTGAATGTATGTCTATAACATGATCAATAAATGAATTATTATTATTATTATTATTGTTATATATTATCAAACAAAATATTACGAAACTGTACAATCAATAATTAAATATTATCATAATTTAAAACGGACAAATCTATTTGAAAATATAATAATCACATGATAAAGATTGCAATAGAAAAGGCATTTAGCAGAGGGGCAAATATTATTTTTAATTGTTCTATAAGACATTAGACATTATTAAAATAAATGGATGAGGCCAGTATTACTTTAACTTACGTAACATAATAATTCCAGAAATCTAAGAAAAAATAATATAATTATGTTAAAGTAACGATTTGTGGTAAACATTGTTGGTGACATACGACACAAAACTATAAAAGGCACAGGGGGTGTAACTCAGTGGTAGAGTGTCTGCTTCGCATGCTGAAAGTCCTGGGTTCAAATCCCAGCTCCTCCAAGTACTTTTTATAATGTCCATCCCTTGAAAGTAGAGTATATTTAAGGCATTGAGAGCCAGCCATCTGAACCTTCAAATTAAAAAAAAAACTTATTTTATGTTTTAATTTTACTTCACTTATACAGGATAAGTATTTACGAACTATATATAACGGATTGTGGTAATCAAAGCATAAATGACCTAAACTATAGTAATTAATGCTTTTCAAATTATTTTACTGGTGGCCAGGAGGACTGCGTTCTGCATCCTTACATACATTGTTTTGTGGATGCCTAAGATTTCTAGCACGTCAATCAACTTTGTAGGTATGTCTTAATTAGCACCAATTATTAAAAGAATAACGCGGATACCTTCCAGACAGCTTTTACCTCAGGAGCTAAAGGTGCGTATTTATTGATGTTGACCATATATTTCCTCGCTATGTTTGCTGACGCTGGAATGGACAAAACAAATTGTGTAGCATAATGTCGGGGCGATTGTGATTAATGATGTGGACGGTTTGTGTTTCTCTGTCCCACTAAATTTTGAATTTTTCGTTTTCTAGTAAGCTATCTGGGTCTTATCTGTAGTAAGGTATATGGTTATTACTTATTCCCATTTGGATGCAAAGTTCTTGATGTGCAATTTTTGCCACACTTATGCCTGTCGGCGGTGCTAAAACATGCCATTATCAGATGTTCTATGTGTTGATATAGCCCAGGCTTTAATAATGGCATGTCGGACTCGTTATGAAACTAAAAAGAGTACTACAAGCTCAATACTCTCAGTTATTGGAACCTTATGTTATAAACAAATTCTTTAGAATTAACAACCAAGAAGAGGCATATTCAGAGCTTCAATAAATTAAGGTAGGGGTACAGCAAGTAGTGTACTGGGGTCGATACTCTACTGTATATCAAGTAGAGTATCAAGTAGAGTATCAAGTAGAGTATCAAGTAGAGTATCAAGTAGAGTATCAAGTAGAGTATCAAGTAGAGTATCAAGTAGAGTATCAAGTAGAGTATCAAGTAAAGTATCAAGTAGAGTATCAAGTAGAGTATCGGCCAGTACACCAATGACATACGGAAAAGACCATGAAAACGCTGCAGAATATAGTGAATAACATCAAGCATTGGACAAACAATGGAGAACAAAACTCAAGAGTACAAAATCGGTGCATGTTAATTTCACTAACAAAAAAGAGTGATATCAGCCTATTGCAATAGAGAAAGCGCAGGTCACCCATGCAGATTCAGCAAAATATCTTGAGTTACTTGACAAGAGAGTTGGGAAGTCCATATTAAAAGGAAGAGAGAACAATTCAAATTCATAAAATTCAGAAAATTGTACTCATTCCCTTTTCTTTTGTGTCTTTGATATACGGCTTCTATACCTCACCTTGACCAAATTCGTACATCTAGTATATTTGATAGATGCTTGGCAGCTATATTTATGTGGTCAATCTGGTTCTTGTGGCCCTTTAGGGACACTCATGTGTGCTTGTGAATATCCTTGCGTTTAAACATGTTACTGGCGATCACCATATTTCTCCCTGATGCCAAGTCGTTGCACATTGATCACACACATTTTCGTATGTGAGATCGATTCGTGAGCTTTTGCAAAGAAAATGGGCTAGTAATATCTAACACCTATTGCACACATCCAGGAGACTGTATACGTGGAAAGTACCTAGCGACACAACCCCATGAGAAATCAAATAGACGCCATTACTATCAACAGGAGATCTCGCAATGCGATAATACCAACATACCCAGATGCCGACATCTCATCAGATCATACCCCAGTAGTCTCTAACCTCTGAGTTAAACTTAAAAGCCATGCCAAAGCCCCTCCAACATTAGTGATAGACATAAAGCAACAAAATACCACAAGTACTAAAGAGGATATCAAAAACACACATGAGGGACATTCCAAAAAATGAGGGCAATCACAAACAAAAAATTCACCGGAAGATGAATGGGAAAACCTAACAATAGCTATTAACAGCATATGCGAAAAAGACCTACAAAGACAAAAGGATAACCACAAAGGATGGATGAACGAAGATATCTTAAAAATGATGTAAATTAGAAGAAGGCTAAAGAACACGAACCCCACTAAATACCAAAAAAACAATAAAGAGGTAAGAAAGAAGATTAGAACCGCAATGGAAGTATGGATAAGGGAAAAATGTCAAGAAATAGAGCAGTACGAACAACAGAACAATTTTGCAAATATCCATAAAAGCATAAAACAAATGTCAGGCAAGAAACGACACAAAATTGCAACCTTAACAGACAACGCAGGCAACATAATTATAGACATTGCCGACAAGCTAAAAACATTGGAAGATTACATCGAAGACCTCTTCCGAGACACCAGAAAAGAGGCTATGATCAGCGAAGCAAATAGCGCTCCACCTATCATCAAAGAAGAAATAGTCAAAACTTTAGGAAGCATGAAAAACGGGCGTGCTCCAGGCCCACATGGAGTCCACACTCAAATCTTAAATATCCTTGGCGACTCTGAGAAGTTCATGGACATATTAACAAAATTATTTAACAATATATACGACTCTGGAAATATACCACAAAAATAGCTAGTATCCATCTTTCGAAAGTATAGTTAATTGTATGCCAACGACAAATGGTACCGACTACCCGGGCTGGGATTCAAACCCGGGATGGTAATAAAGTTTTTCATTTCTCACATATATACTAAATTATTTCGATCATAATGCCATTATTATAAAAATGGTTTCAATTATTTGCAACATTTTAACTTTTTTAGTGCCACATCACATCCCTAGACTACAATATGGTTGAAATGTTTTCAAATAAATAATCTTAAAAGTAATTTGCTGTTAATCAACAAACTGGTGATGTTTTAACAGAACTAGACACGATCTTATTGATATTCGAATATTTTTACATCCAGACTACCATATACTGCACTATTGATCATGTATCTTGTATCATAAATAATTTCTTGAGCAATAACCAAGTTACACGGGAATATAAACCATATAAGTCCCAGTAATATATCGTTATTATATAGCGCGGTGAAAAGGATATTAGTATGCACAGCGTGAATTCGTTCTTGACACCTACCTGTTTTTATTAATTGATTTTAACGCAGATGGCACCCCGCCGTTTTTATAACTCTTTACTGCATTGTTTACAACTAATTTAGCTTAATTTATGATCTATCGCAGCTAGTTTAATGGGATTTTTTTTTACTTTCACATATTACGGTGTTGTGTTTTATAATTTTAATAAATAATAGGTGAACTTTTAAAATAATAAATGTGTGCCAATTAACAAACTTTTTATAAGTTCAACAATGTTAGTATGTAACTTTTTCATTTAATTAGAATAGATTGTGGCTAGGTTATATTACATTAATATGCGTGTACATACTCAACTACAGCTGTTGGTGGTATGGTTATGTAATTACTATGAGGCTGAATCATTATGAAACAAAAACAGTACCAAGAATCAAATCTCGTGATCTATACTTTATATACATAAACTAATTCAAACCATATTTTGTAGACCTTGAAAAAGCCTTTGTCACTATGAGGCTGAATCATTATGAAATAAAAACAGTACCAAGAATCAAATCTCGTGATCTACATTTTATATACATAAACTAATTCAAACCATATTTTGTAGACTATGAAAAAGCCTTTGTCACAGTCATGACCGACTAATTGATGTTATAATCGAAAAGGGCCTAGATGGGCAGGGTATCCTACTGTGTCTAATTTATAGTACAATCAAAGAGCAAGCAGATGAATAGATGATTAAATATCAGATGAGGTAGCAATAAGTAGAGGGGTGTGACAAGGGTATATATATATATATATATATATATATATATATATATATATATATATATATATATATATATATATATATATATATATTCTCTCTCCTATGCTTTTGAACCTCTACG
Source organism: Lordithon lunulatus (assembly GCA_963942505.1). Lineage (NCBI taxonomy): Eukaryota > Metazoa > Arthropoda > Insecta > Coleoptera > Staphylinidae > Lordithon > Lordithon lunulatus. The sequence goes on along the minus strand of OZ012667.1, from coordinate 14,315,120 downwards.
CGGAGAAGATATTTAGAGATGCATTAAACGACTAAAACATTGGAGTAATGGTTGGGGTTATTGTGAAGTATAATTTGAGGTATGCAGACGATACGATAGTATTAGCTACCAGCATGGAAAATTTACAAAAAAAGGGGTTGAAACAATCGACGAGCATCCTATCAATTGGTCTCAATCTGAACCTGAAAAAGACAAAATTGCTCGCTGTGAATAAAAATCCAATAACCTCACAGCTGATTCTTAAGGTAGAGAATAAGATTGTGGAGCGGGTCAACTCTAATATCTCATAAAAATATCTTCGAACTCAATTAAGGAGATGAATCAATCTACTATGTTATACCACTTGTTTGTAATTGTAAAACAACTAGTTTCGCTGTAGGCATTCTCATTATTTTTCGGAAGAGTAGCACATGAAATATTTGCAATCACAGGGGGTGTAACTCAGTGGTAGAGTGTCTGCTTCGCATGCTGAAAGTCCTGGGTTCAAATCCCAGCTCCTCCAAACACTTTTTATAGCAATGTCTATCCCTTGAAAGTAGAGTATATTTAAGGCATTCAACGTATTGGACTAATGCTCAAATTTTAAAAATACAGCTTTATCTTTATTTTATTACACCGTTATTATTTACGAAGTACATATGCCGTCTTGTGGCAAGCAAAGCATACTTGACTTTTTACACTATTGTGTATATATATTTTTATTACTTGAGAAACTCCCGAGATACTTAGACAGGGGTGAGTGGAGCAGAGCAAGAGCAAGGTGTGGGTCAGACGAGAGAGGAAGGAAGTGTGGATGGGTCTGGGGTACACCGCGTGTGCGCTGTGTAGTAAGGGAAGCGACACGTGATGGCACCTTAGCAAAGAATGCGAGGGGGTGAAAACAGAGTGGATTGGAGACTGCAGAAAGCTGAATGAATGGTTGGGAGAGGATGGGAAAGGCGTGGAAATCTGCAGGAGGCTGTCGTGGGAGAGGAAAGTGCCAAGGGCAGAGGGGGTTTAGGGCCAATATGTATATTCTTATATTCTCTTAATTTGTATTGTGCGGAGTGTTACTTTTTATTTTTATTGTTATGTTTTTTTTTGTTTCTTGCTCTAGATGTATGAGCAGTGTGTATTGCGGGAAAATGTATCGTGCAGATGGAAAATTTTAAATACTTGGGTATAAATATAAATAACAAAGGAAGTCCAGACTTAAACAACAGAATACGGGCAGCAAACAAAAGCTACCATATGCTAAACAAAATAATACTTAATAATAAGCAGGTATCGAAGAAAATAAAACTATAATGTTCAAAACAATATATGGACCAACACTCATATACGGAAGCGAAACATGGAGATTGGACAAGAAACTTAAAAGCAAAATAGAAGCAGCAGAAATGAAGTACTTAAGGGGGAAAGAAGGTATCACAAGAATTGACAGAATACGAAAAGAGCAAATTCGAACAACTCTACAGAGAGAAAGTATACAAACAACAAAAGAAAGGAAACAACTCAAGATGGTATGTACACATTTCGCATGCCAGAAGGGAGACAGACAAAAAGTGTATGGAACACAAAAATACAAGGTAAGAAAAGAAGAGGTAGACCACACAAAACGTGGGAAGACAACATACATGTAATACTAACAAGGAATGGCATTGGACGGCAGGATGCAAGGAGAAGGAAGGGTGACAACTCAGAATTTATTGACCTCGGAGCGAGTTCGGTATCCTGTACTGGTCTGAACTCTTCCACTAACTTAAGTACAAAATCATATCATATATATATATATATATATATATATATATATATATATATATATATGACATTGAGCCTGACAGGTTGGGGGAGGAAGTTGTGCAAAAAAGTGAAACAAATACAAATACAATTAAAAGTGGTTTGCAATCTACTGTCCATAAATTATTGATAATAGTACTATTATTTATTATACCCTTAATTTCCTCTTGAGTGGTGGGTTACGAAAAAAATTGTTTTGATATTTTTTCGGATAAGTATTATAATAAAAAAGAACAAGTTAAAAGTATCTGCAGTTGTGTTAGTGTCAGTTTATGTGGTATCGTTTTCTTCAATATAGTCTATAATTTGCGTTGATACTTTATTTTTTATTTAGCAATTGATTATTAACCAGATTTTCTTATGTTTTTATTTGCAAATTCTAAAAGGGTCTTTGAGTTTTTTAAAGTTATACATTATGGATTTCACCTGTAGTCAAAACACGGGCTTCGCGAGATAGTGTTTCTACAACACATTCGTATATTAGTGTCCTTAATCTTGGCTTGAGTTGAGGTCCATATTTGTCAGCATAATAATGCATGCATAAATGGTTGGACCTTCGCTAGTACAATATACAATAAATATGTCATAAAATTGACTCACCTATACTGATTTCAATATGTCGGTCAGAATTTTAAAGATTGCATATATATTTTGTACACATTCTGATTGGGGAAACTACACATCCTTAGCCAAATTTAATTAGTTAATAGCGACAGTATTGATATTAAATATTACCTAACTTCCCAAATAGAATTTCAACTACGGTGGTACCTATATATCTTTTCAATTGACATAATATAATTAATTATCATCAAAAGGAAGTACTTTCTACGTCTGCATATTATTCAAAAGTGTGTTCTAATATTTGTCGAACATTTTATATTCTTACTCAGCCGGTGGTCCGATTTAAGGTGGTAACATAATTATTGCGTGGGCCGCAATGTCTTTTCTATTTATTGTTGCTGTTGTTTAAATTTGATTTAATACCTAATTAAATTTATGTCCTAGCTCATACATTTTCAATTTCGACGTGAATTAGTACCTGTCTAATTTAATTATTTATTTATTTATAACGAGAGGAATATATGCAATTTAATTGTAAATACAAAGATATATAGTCTATTTTTACATATAATTTAAATAAGTATTTAACATAAGTATGTTAAAAAAACGTTTTATAAAAGAAACTAAATACAAAAATGATTAATGAATTTTTTGATGTATTAAGGCACCTTACACGGTCAATAATACTGTCAATTCTAGAAACGTCAGTATTTGGTTGAATCCTCCTTCAATATTTATCAAGTAAACAATTATCCGAATAAACATCAGTATTCTCTTCATTCCATCATTACTATACCTTACACGGTATGTAATATCGACAGTGTTTTAGAATAATGAACATATTAAACATGTTATCGTACAGTGATACTGTCATTATTCTAAAATATTGACAGTATTATTGATCGTGTATGATGCCTTATAAGTTAATATAGTGCAGCAGACAGTTTCTATGACAACTATTTAAAACTTCCTTGCATTCTGAAAAAACTTGGCATATTATTGAAATCAAAATATAGAATTTGACCATCTCTTATCAAGGTATCTTCCCATTTTTCCCCACATCTCATGTAGCTCTTTCACTCTCTTGGCTAGCAGCACTAAGTCATCCGCGTATGCTAGTATCTAGACCTTGGTTCAAGAATTATTGGTACAAAAAGAAAAAAAAAACTAGCTAGTGTCCATGAAAAGTCTTCGAAACGACTTCGATCGGTCTCACGAAATTGCTTTCTACAATACCTTTCGTAATTTCTTATATGTTAGAGATTTCTAACAATTTTGTTACAATTGGCTCTGTAATCACGCACGACGCTTCATAAGAGATTGTTCTGTACGCTTTTGCCATATTGATATTTTCAATATAATTCTGCATATTTATTTCTTTCCAAGCTATATGCCAATAACAGCCTGGGAAGAAATGATATAATTGAGACAAAAGCTCTTCCTTATTTTACCTCCCGTATCAGTCCCCAAGTTATTTTCGCAGACCAGATTTTGACTTTTTCCATTATTTTAGTTACGTGTTGACAATGTTGAACGACTTGGCCAATTGCACCCCACAACGAATTTGTAACATATGATTGACATTTATCATATAAAACAATACGGTTAAGAGAAACAATAGTCTATACCCATTTTTTGTAGTGTATCGTCTCATAACGCTAAATTTTAATAATTCCATACATTCCAAAGCAATATAAAAGACAACCGTGTCTTTTATAATGCTGTATCGGCTCATAACGCTCAATTTTAATAATTCGATACATTTCAAAGCAATATAAAAGACAACCATGTCTATTATATTGCGTTATGAGACGATAAACTACAAGTCTGTCAAGGTCGTGTCACAAATAAAGTGTGATAAAGAGATCCGGGTTTGACTTAAGCGCACTAGTGTATAATTACAAGATTTAAATGATTGGCATGAAGTATTGATATTATATATTAATAGAAGATCAACTTATATACATGAATTAATTCTAAATACAATTTTTTATAATTCAAATGTCTGCCTTCTTTACATAACTTATCAACCCAGCTACCATTTCTACTCATTATGTTGTCCGAAGTTACCTAAACGGCTTTTTACAGCATTAAATTATACAAGCTGTGTACTTTCGGCTGCAATGAATTCAAATAAATTAGTAATTAATTACGGACATTAACTGTTTCATCATAAATAATATCGTCTCTCAAGAGCTAAACCGCGAACACCGCACCTAGTTCATTTTTTAGTTGCCGTGCCGCAAAGAAAGTTTAGTGGAAAATCAATAATTATACGAGCACTGGGCGATATAAACCAGTTGCCGTCATCAATCAAAAATAAATATTCGCCAATAATTTCTCTATCGAATTTCATCTAGTCAAATAATAAAATTGCTAATCATAGATTATTAACTAGGTGAATTATTGAGTTTGAAATCATTTATAATATATCAAATATTATGTACCGTACATGTTATTATAGTACTTTTAATGATGAAGACTTTTTTCATTAGACTCTATTTTATATTATATTAGGTTTGTCAAGTTTTTCTAAAATTTCTAAAAATTTTTTTTAATCAAATTTTCAAAATCCCGAAAATATTTTACGAGCGAGTTTAAATACAATTATTTCTTATAATAAATAATAATAAATAATAATAAATAATAATAAATAATAATAAATAATAATAAATAATAATAAATAATAATAAATAATAATAAATAATAATAAATAATAATAAATAATAATAAATAATAATAAATAATAATAAATAATAATAAATAATAATAAATAATAATAAATAATAATAAATAATAATAAATAATAATAAATAATAATAAATAATAAATGTATCCATGTTAGCACAATTTATACAGAACAAACGTACAGAGATGGACCAAGATAAGTAGAACAATAACAGGAACTGGCAGGAACTCACCCTACGCCTTACGGAGCTACCCGTTTGCAGCTAATATTGAAGGATTGTAAAAACGTTAATTTACGACAGAAGACGTTTTCGTCGTTGTTCTATACTAATTATCACTTAATCAAGAATAATATCAAGTTTAATTAATACATTAAATTGTCTGAACTTGTTCTTTTACCAAAAGAAAAGCCCTATTCAGGTAGAAGCTTTTTTATTAAATTCATAATTATATAAAATATTATTTATATTTAAGAATATATAACTAAGACAATATAAATCAAACAGACATATGCTGTTATGTATTTAGGACCCCTATTGATCATTCTGTCAGTCATATGTAATTGTAAATCGTCCTTGCATTCACATACATTCAACAGTTCGTGCATATAAAAAATACACACACCAATATATCATAATTATAACTTAACTTACTTGCATAATAGACATAAAACAATCGAATGAAAGTAATTTTTAAAACAAATACATCACACAGCAGCTATCAACAACTGTCACTCAGAAGCTTGTCCTTATAAATTGTCACTAACATATTGTAGTCAGTTCGGAATGTTTACTGGCGCCACAAACTCTCACGCCTACTGTTGTGTCATCTAATTTATGGCAAAATTAAAACTGCCGTAAAATCCTTTGCCACTGACATTGCAGATACAATCTCACACCATACATTTTAATAATGACATAAACGTATAGAGCACAAAACTGAAAGTAGGAGTGCGATTTTTTGCTCGTTTACAAATGGTTCAATTTCGAAACGAAAACAAACGAGTAACAAATGGCGTGTGTTATCAGTTAGATTGATCTGGTTGATTTCGGTTTTGTGGATGTATCAATTATAATAGTATAGGTATCCATATAGTAAGATAATGAGTTGTTAGATATATATCAGAGTGTTAATAATTACAGGTATTTTAAATTTCACACTATTATATGTATCATATATTAGGATTAACATTTTTCTTAGTATTAACTTTCTCGTGTTGCTTTCTTCCGTACACTATATTGTTTTTAATCGTTGTTACTATATGCAGGATTATGTGATGACTAGGGATGGCCAAAATATATTTATATGTCGATGGTATCAATAAAAAAATTAAAGAATTATCATCCAAAATTCTATATCAGAGGTGGCTAAACTTTTGTTCACTTTGGATAATATATATATATATATATATATATATATATATATGCACAGAATATGACATTATATACATACACGAACAATAATTAAAAGAATTTAAAATTATATAAATGGAAAACACTTTACATATTCTTTTTCATGACTAGCTAAAGCCACCTGAAATGAATTATTATTATTTGTGTTTCTTATATCATGGGGTAGTGCATTAAATAGTCTTAGACTGTTTGAAAACAAAAATCTATTAATGTTTGCGGATTTATTTATATGTTTTTATATTGCTCTTAACATTACGCGTATAGTAGCAGTGAGTACAGTATTGTACAATTTTGCAGAGGTATTGCGGTACCAAATCCTTCCTAACTGAGTAGACCAAGTGTAATGCCTTATACATTATTCTTTGTTTGATGCTCATTACATTTAAGGGGTTATATACCTTTATGTGCGGTAAAATTGAGGAATATTTGAATTTTTGTAAAGGTATGTAGCAATAATTTTTTTACATCAAAATTATAATTTATTAATAGTACGTTTTTTAGTGAACAAAATAAGTATTAGTTTATTTAAAAAATTTCATAATTGGCGGAGTTATAGCCCTTTCCCCGAAACCCTCTTTTTTTGATGACGCTTGCGGTGATCATCATGTAAGTCCAGCAGGTCAATTGAAATCATAAAACCCAATAAATTTCACTAGTATAGGGACCTTCCTAGTAGTTGAACGATTATTTAAATAAAAAATTTTTTTTTTCAGCACACGGGAACGTTTTCCCCAAAATCTCAATGTTTTGAGCTCTAAAAATTTTATTAAAAAATTCTTATTTGCAAAATAAAAATTTATGCATAAAAAAGGAAACGTTCACGGACTGACAACATTAATCACAAACAATTTAAAAAAAAAATGAAGAAGATCGATCAAACAGTTTTTCGGCAATCGTGATCACGGCAAAGGCACTTTTTGGAAAACACCATTTCGAGATAATCGAGTTAGCGTGTAATTTTGTTTAGGGAACCCATACTGCCATACCCGCTTCGAAACGCTGTAACTTTCGATCTATTGCTCGGATCTCCATGAAAATTTCGTAAAATGTTCTCAAAGAGTTTTACTTTCAGATAAAGCAATAAAAAAAAATCGAGTTTTTTTAAGATAATAAAGGTATATAACCCCTTAAGCTATTTACCATACATATAACAGGAGTATAACGATCACTCTGCAGGATTATTTTCAGCGCTCTATATTTAATGATTTTATATTTCAGCGTAAATAGTGCCGTTGCGCAGAATTCTATGTGAGGTATAATAAGAGTCTGGTACATCAACAATTTAGTATAGATACTAAGATTTACAGGCGAAAAAGCCCTTCGGCTGATAGCACTATAATGATGAAGTTTTTTATCTTGACTTTATTTATATTGTGAATAATATTATTTGTATATTACGTAGTAATTTCGGTTGCCAAATTATAGTGTTTATCATTTTACATAAGTCACACAGGATGTGCAATGTTATTAATTAAAAATACTAAATCACTTTACATCATATATATACATTCTGTAAATTGATTGCGTAATAATCATTAATTAAATTTAAAATAATTTAAGTCAAACAAATAAATGTTATAATTAATCTTATTTCGTTCTATCGTAACCGTTTCCTTTCAACTAGAATATTTTCATATACCCCGATTTTTTAAAATAAGTATGTAGCCTGTAAAAATGATAATTAACTTATATTTTAATCGGATTATCTTGAAAATATGTTTAAATTTGTAAAATTGATATTTATATTACGTAATTATTTCGTACTATTTCAGAGCAGGCGAATCTTATATGTATAGACATATACAAATAGAACATTGTCCCCATTATCACACATCCGGTTGATATATTAAAAAACTAAATATGGCTAATTGCTCCAATAATTAGATTAACAAAGTTAAGTAAAATAAATTGCTTGTCACCAAACGAACCCACCCGTAAACGATAACGATTATCTCACACACCCACAGAAATGTTTTCAATTGGTTTATCGATTTCTTTGGCAGATAACTAATGTAATGGCCAACTCAATCGTAACACGGACAATCGAGATAGAATTAATGGCTATCGATTAATAACTCCAAATAAGGTTAAATTAATTACGAACAAAAATATAAATTCACCATGACTCTCTTAAATCTGTAAAAAGGCCGAAATGAAATGTATATTTATTTAAATCATGTTAATGGGTAGTGCAAACGAGTTTTCGGCCTGATTGAATTATTTTAAGCTTGATAATGGTAAATTTATTACAGTGTTACTCTATATTTACATACGTGCGAATTTCATAACGTTGGATATAGGTATGCTGTTTTTATCTTAATGGATATTTTAGTACAAACGTTATTTAGAGGTAATCAATTATATGTTGAATATTTATACCTTCATGAATTGGTGTTCAGATATAAGGTTTAAACATATCAAGTTCTGTAATCGTAGCAATTTATTTAAATATTTATTTGTTATAAATAACAGTAATTTACAAATCGATTGAATGATATATATTTACATACCGTTGTTTAAGGCACAATATGACATAACTGCATTTTTTTAGAAAATTAATTACACCAACACCACCTATATTATAGATGGTTAGACATATTGTTTGATTTGTTTTTTCACGACAAATTCAACGATATGACTAAATCATTTTTGCCAACCATAACCACTAAATGCGATTAGCTTTCATTGTTTCGTTTTTCATCAAATTCGCAAATATATGAACACTCCCATAAATTTATTTGTGCCCATTTTGCCTGGCTTTACTTAGGATCTCCATTATTGAAATTAATTTCAATTGAAAGACACTTTATTCCACAAATAAATTATCGGTTTACAGTGTGTAATTATACATACATAAACTAGTTTCACTCATGCTTCGCGCGTAATAGCTATAATTATTTAATTATGGGTCTATAACACGTAATTAGTTAATTAACATAGTTACAATAGGTATATCAGGAGAGATTTGTAGTACAAATAAATATAACGTATATATAGATGACCATACATCTAAATTAGTAATTTGGGACACCCGGGTTTTGAAACTAATACTCTATAAAATTACCATATCGCACTTTCAACAGCAAAGTGACACAAGTGTCTCACTTATATATGTTTTATAAGATTGGACTTGTGCTGATATCTCAACCACTCTGTTGGAATATTATTCCATAGAGGGCACTACCCGGTGATCCTGATGGCATGAGCATTGTTGTGTGTACTTAAGCGACGCCTGATTGTCTGGGCAGTTAAGACAATCGGTAGTTAAGTCACAACGAAACCCTAATGACCTACTAAGCCATTAGAAAGCGCAACTAGGACGACACAGAAGAGGATAGAGTGGCAAGAGTACCCTTCAACGAGACAGTCGCGGAGCGACCAAGAAGTCACACACAACATAGTCTTCACCCATACAAGATCCACAACTTTTCAACACCACAGTAATAGTTTTAGTCCTCAGTCATTGAGGTGGGGCGACGCTTCCAGTTCCTTCCGACGACGTTCCAACAGTTTACCAATTGGTATCCAGCGGTGGTTCCCCTCAGCATTGGCGGCATCGACTCGGCAACTGGACCTCAGTATTGGCGTCATCGGCAGGATCTTTACATCGTTTCACATCAGCATGTTCACAGTTATTATCATATGGGTGTGCATTGCTAATTGATGTGGTGCCGCCAGATGACGTTTAACTTTCCTCCTAAGGGGGTTAGTTGTATCATTTTTGTATATAAACACTCGAGATATTGTGTGAATACATCCTCACTAACTGAGTTACACTGATGAGATCTAATAAGATCGAAATCTAGATATGTGGATTGCTAAGAGGTGGGTTCACACTTATATATGTTTTATCTCAAGCACTCTGTTGGAATATTAATCCCTAGGGGGCACTACCCGGTGATCCTGATGGCATGAGCATGTTGACGGTTATTGCCATATGTGTGTGCATTGCTAATTGTTGTGGTGCCGCCAGGTGGCGTTTAACTTTGCTCCTAGGGGGTTAGTTGTACTATTTTTCGGTCTCTTTCTCTGCCTATAGTGCCAGTGGGTACGTTTAGATGAGAATATTATCTACTCCGGACCAGAGAAAGGTGTTAGTCATGAAACCCCACGCTGGCCAAGCGGGTTGGGGAGAGGGGCGCGCGTGCAAGATGAAAAGTATTTCGCTTTGTGAGATTTGAACTCACGATCTTCAGCGCAGCAGTCCGATGCCTTACCCCTACGCTGAGGTGCGATAAAAAGTTAAAGAATTAAGTGGATATAATAGGGAGAATTAATCGATAATAAAGAGAGACATTGATCACTGGCCTTCTTTTACGAGTAATTGGCAAACAATAATGTTGAATTTTATTTAAATCGAAATAACATGAGTTCATTTACAATAAATATATCAATACAGGCTCTCGCATAGCTTAACAAAGATTTGTCGCCTTATTTAATAAAGCAGCATGAAGCCTATGTTCTCGATTTTCTAAGTGTAAATACTATCCTTCAGAGAGATCGACGAGGCGGGAGTATGAGTGGAGCAAGTGCAGGGTGGGTTTTTGGAACGTAGCGGGTCTAAGGAAAAAAGTGCTAGGGGGAGTGTGGAAAAGGACATAGTGGGCTACTGTAGACGTGGATGACAGAAGAGGAGTGGAGACAGGTAGAAATCTGCATGCCGACAGAGTGGGACTGAATAATGCAAGGTGCAACGAAAGAAGCGAGGATGGGGAGAGCCAAAGGAGGAATCTTGTTAGGAGTGAGGAAGTCAGTGGAACAATGGATCAGAGAGTCTTCGAGGGAAGCGGCGGGATTGGTAATAGGGAAGGTGGAAAAGGATATATGGTCGGTGTGGGTAGGGGCCGTGTACTGTAACAAAAACCGTTTAGAACTAACGGAGATACTGGATGGGCTCGAGACGGAGGCAGATTAATGGATCGTCGGGGGTGACTGGAATGTGAGGGTGGGGGAGCTGGAAGGAGGAATCGGAGAGGGAGGGGAATGGAGAGAAAGACGATCGCAGGATAAAGTGACCAACCAGGAGGGTAGAGAATGGATCCAATGGGTGAGAAAGTCGGGGTGGGATGTACTGAATGGCTGCTGCGAAGGGGACTGGGAAGAGAAGAAGACGTTCTGTGGACACGGAGGAGGTTCGGTTTTGGACTATGTGGTGGTCAAAGGTATCGGAAGGGAAGAGTGCTTCAAGGTGGAACATGTGGGGGGGGTCGGACCATGTGCCGGTGGAAGTGGTCTTGAAAAGGACAAAAGGTTTGAAGAGGGAGGAAAAAAAGGGGCAGCAAGGGTTTGGATGGAGCGAAGTAGAAATTGCGGTGTATGAGAAAAACCTAACGGGCGTGAAGTGGGAGGAGGTGCAGTCGATGTTACAGTTGGAGAGAGTGATGGCGGCTGCGTTGGTGGTAAGGAAGAAGAGTGGACGCCAGAGGTTGGTTCGACGAGGAGTGTAAGATAAAGAAGACGGGGTGGCGGAGGGAAATGGCGAATTCAAGGTACGGGAGATGTGCAGTCGAAAGGGTTAATCAGGCGAAAAGGGAGTTCGAGAGTACGTGCTTGAGGAAAAAAATAGAGGAGTTGCAGAAAGTGGAAAAGAGGTGGAGGGAGTGTGTGGTGGAGATACGGATGTGGGAGATCTTAAAGGGAAGGGTGAATCAGGGTAAAGTGAACATAGAGCTAGCAGAGTGGGAGAGGAGTTGTAAACAGATGTTGGGGTCTGAGGTGGAGCTGGGCAATTCGAGTGCGAGACAGGTGGTACGAAGGGAGGCGTTTTCGCGGAAAGAGGTGGAGGTGGCCCTGGCACAGTTAAAACTAGGAAAGGCAGCGGGGGAAGATGGGCTGAAGGCAGAGGCTTTCAAGAAGTTACCGGAGGAACGAAGGCAGAAGGTGCAGCAGAGTATTAACAAGGCGTGGAGTGGAGAGGAGGAAGTGCCGGAAAAGTGGCGTGTGGGGGGTGGTGGTCCCGGTGCACAAAGGAGGAGAGGCCTCGGACGTAAAAAACTATAGGGGGATCACCATTGAGTGCCGGTTATAAATTGATGTTGACTATGGTGAAAAATAGAATGGATAGGGAAGTGGAACAAAAAGGGCTGCTGCCGGAATGCCAGGGTGGGTTCAGAAGGGGAAGAGGGACGAGGGAGCAGATTTTCACGCTGGCGAGAATGGTGGAGGAAGCGCTGGAATGCAAAGGGAGAGTGTATGCGGTGGATTTAAAAGCTGCGTATGACTCAGTTCCTAGGGGAAAACTGGTGGAATGTATGGATAGATTGGGTATGGAAGAGGAAGGAGTGGAGTGGGCGAGAAGGGTGTATAAAGAGTCATGGGCGAAAGCAAGAGTGAATGGAGAAATATCTGAGAAATTTAGGGTGAATGTGGGAGTACGGCAGGGGTGCCCGCTGAGCCCCCTCCTGTTTAATCTGTACACGAGCGAGTTGGAAGAGGTGCTGAGGAGAGGACAGGCAGGAGGGGTCGTGGAGGGTAGATCCAAAGTGTGGATGTTGACGTATGCAGATGACGTAGTACTGGTGGCCAAGAGAGTGGAAGAGATGCAAGAGATGTTGGATAGAATGGGTAGATACCTGGATAAGAGAGGGCTAGTGGTGAATGTGAAAAAGACCAAATGGATGTTGTGTAGGAATAGGGGCAGGAGGGGTAAGGACCAAGGGCTGAAATGGAAGGAAAGGCTGATTGAGAGAGTGAATGGCTTTAAATATTTGGGGCTTTTGGTTTGACTGTGGAGGAGGGCTTAGGATGCATGTGGAGTGTATGCAGGCGAAAGCAAGAATGGCTTGGGGGATTGCGTGCAGAAAATGGGGGAGTTTATGCGGTGGTAACCTCGTAATGGCGTGCAAGATATAGGATCCGTGTGTAAAACCTATATTGTTGTATGGAGTGGAAGTGTGGGGATTGCGTGAATGGGAGGTAATACAAAGGGAGCAAGGTTGGTTTCTGAAGAATCTGCTAGGGCTCGAAAGGTCGACACCGAGGGCAGTGCTGTTGCAGGAGACAAATCGTATGAGTATGTGGTGGGAGTCGTGTGTGAGGGTTGTGAAGTTTGAGGAAAGATTGCAGGATTTGGGCGAGGAAAGATTGGTACGGCAGGTATGGATGAGGTGTAAGAGTAGAACAGCGGAATGGCGGAAGGATAGAGAAAGGATGTATGATAGAGTGGGTATGCCTGTGATGTGGGTAGAGGAGAAGCTGAGAGAAAGGGGTAGCCTAGGAACTGAGATAAGGGAGAGATTGAGGGATATTGAGTGGCAAGAAAGGCAAGTGAGAATGGCTGAGAGCTCATACAACCCTGGCTACGTAGAGTGGCAAGTGCAGGGGAAACTCCCGAGCTACTTAGCCAGGGGAGAAGGGAGCAGAGAGGACAACGTATCTATGGTAAGAGCGAGGTGTGGTTCAGAAGAGCGAGGAAGAAAAGTGTGGATGCGGCTGGGGTACACCGCGTGTGCGCTGTGTAGGAAGGGGAGTGACACGTGGTGGCACCTTAGCAAAGAATGTGAGGGAGTGAAAGAAGAGTGGGTTGGAGAGTGCAGAAAGCTGAACGAATGGTTAGGAGAGGATAGGAAAGGCGTGAAAATGAGCAGGAGGCTGACGTGGGAAAGGAAATTGGCGAGAGCATAGGGGGTTTATTTTAATGGATAGAAAAATGTATTTTATGTTAATTTGTATTCTTTTTTGTGTGTTTTTTTTTAAATTTCTTTCTGTGAAAGTACTGTTTGGGAATGTGTGTAAAAGGGAAGGGTTTGGGCTGATATGCCAAATAAAGGTTTTTTTTTACTATCCTTCAGGTAACCCTACAAAAAGAAGGATTTAGGTCAGATGGCCTGGGTTCCCAATAAACTGGCCGTCCTCATCAAACCCACCTACTAGGAAAGTAGGTATTTAAAAGGTTGATCACTTGATTCCCATAATAATAGCGCCGTCATGTTTTAACTAACAACGGTATATAACGCCTATCGATGTATCTTCAATAACAGTATCATTCAAAAAGCCATGATAGTTAAACAATTCGGCAAAATATGTGGACCTGTTATGCGATTATTTAGCCTGCCCAAATGTTTATTGATCATTATCCTTCTATTTTGAATCTAGGCTTCCTGTTTCTTGCTCGATACGCTTTATAACATTCGAATCAGGATGGCATCACCTTTCTACATACTTGATAGATAGATAGATTGGTGTATAACTCACGTAATATAGATTATAGTTAACTAAACACTTTTCGAGATAAGTGAATAAATGGATTATAAAGTTCGCTTGAAAAATTTGTTACTCACCTTTTTCGATTTATTTTAGTTAAATGAATTCCCGGACATTATGTGTAACTTTTGTTACAGCTTGTATATTGCCCCGTTAGGCAATAAAATTGTGAATTTCAAATAAGTTTTACAGGGTGCAAGAAATAAGAAAAGTACCTCTATTTTTATACGGGTATCAGCCGTGGATCTTTTCCGCTGATCAAGGGAGAAGTTCAGAGGAGTTAAATCACCCGGTATTACCTTCACAGGAAACCTAAAAAAAATCTGTGGGAGGAGATTTTCTAAAATTCGGCGCGATCGGGTACGAACTCATGCTCAATGCTCAGTACGAGATGGATGACGTTTCTTACTAGTCGGACACTGAGCTGGGTTGGTAGAAACATCGTGATGGATAATTTGGAAGTGGACTGCCGACAAAGTCAATACCTAGAGTGATAACATCTAAAAAATCTTTTGATAGCTAGTTCAACTATTGTGTTTGTGATTACAAACAGTCCTTTTGATGTTGTCCATTATATCTTACTGTTTTCCCGGAAAATGGTTAAAAATGTGTGAAATTTTTTATTTTTGGGCATTTTCTCGGCTATTCGAGTAATTTCTTTGTTTTAAAGCTAAAAAGATGATTACAATTGTAAAGTTATAGAAAATTTCAGTCCGACGGCCCTTTGGATATTTTTACAGATTTAACAAATACCTAATACGTTCTGCTCGGGAGATTGAGTAATATATGTATGGGACTGATAACATTTTAAAATGTATGATTTTCAATAGCAAAATTATTTCTAAATAGAATTATTATTATTACTTGAAACAATAATATAATGATTTTTACAGATTTAACAAATACCTAATACGTTCGTTCTACTTGGGAGATTGAGTATATATATATATATATATATATATATATATATATATATATAATATATGGGACTGATAACATTTTAAAATGTATGATTTTCAATAGTAAAATTATTTCTAAATAGAATTATTATTATTATTTGAAACAATAATATACAAATACACATATTCATATAATAATCATGTTAAAACTAATTTTCGATAGATATACAATAAAGTATTCTAATTATTTGCAATTTTAAAATAAAATAAAATAAAACAGAAAACAAAACAAAAAAATGGAAAATAATGATAGGCCAATATAAATAATAAAGAGATAATAAAATAATAATAATCGAATCTACAAAAAATTGGAGATGCCGGGGATCGAACCCGGGGCCTTTCACATGCAAAGCGAACGCTCTACCACTGAGCTACATCCCCGATGACTTTAATTTAATTCTTAAAGTTTAGTTATAATAGTATTAACATTAATTAAATAACTATCAAACTATCATAGATAATTTGATAGCTTGATAATTATTTAATTAATGTTGATTCTACTATAACTAAACTTTAAGAAAAACTGTCGACCTTATCGATTGTTGACAAACAATCGAACGAAAATTTTGAGACCGGAGATTTGGGTTCAAATTATATTATTATTTTACTAGCAGCAGTAAATATTTAAACACGGGGCGGACCTAAAAAAGTAATGTTTTATCATTAATAATAGCCGAGGCCTACATTTCACAGATGTTTATTTAATTACTAACCTCAGAGTGTGTACTTTAAATTAAAATTAAAATATCACCAGTTTTCACAAAAATATTGCGTTTTCTATTAATTTATAAAGACACCTCTTGTAGGATGACCCTATAAAATACATATACATATATATATATATATATATATATATATATATTACAAATTAAGCATACACTATTTTAGCTTTCAATTGTTTATATAGAACTTCCCCGGATTAGTTCATTCATTTTTTATAAAATAATGGTCCCTTCCAGTAATATATTCATACTCTTTTAGTTAGTGTAGTGTAGGTTTCGTATATCTTTATTTATATTGTGTGCATCAATTGCAATTATAATTCCTTCTAATTTATTTTCCATTTTTTCCTAATTAGGATAAAATTAATAAAATTAGTTTATATTACATCGTGCTAAAAATAATGTGCTTATTTAATATCTGTCCCATGCTCGTGATTTTCTATCGCCAGTGTTGGTATATTTGAGTTTTGTTTGTATTTTCTCAGTCTCGTAATTATCAGTATACTTTCCCCTTGTCTGTTTATATTTGCTGTCAAACCTCCCACCGCTTATTAATTGTAAATTGTAAATATTCCAATATTGTCACTAAAACATAGTGATGTAGTTAAGGGTCAGTAGTCACTTGTGGAACCTGATGGTGCCATACGTATCGTACTGCTGATAAGAAGAACGGATTCAACGCTGGAGCTGTTACCTTGCTGTTTTCGCAAAAATTGTTTATGTTTCAAACGCCTACATCGAACTTAAAACAGTATCGGAATATATATAGATATAGATCATTCATAAAAATTTCAACCGAATAAATTAAAGGAAATAGAAACTATGCAAGATAGGAGATATTCGGCTTACATCTCTTAGCCGATGTAATATTTGTATATGCTAATAATAATCCTATTAATAATATTGTATAAATTAAAATCATGTTCTTTGTCACATATTATAAATAGCTACTACCTAGAAGTTAGTATTATAAAATGTCAACTATGAATAATAATATTGAGAAAATATATTCAGTAGCCAATCAATGCGCGTCAATCATGCGATTGCAAATAAATATTTAATATATAGTTAACAATATACTCCTGGAAAATGGAAACTTCGTATTACAAAATATACAAATATAATATTTTTTGTAAATGACTAAATAAATGAAAAATTTAATAATTACGGACTATTTTAAGAATATGTAAAATCAATCTATAAATCGTTCTGTTAATACTAATATTTCATTGAAAATGTATGTTACTTTATATTTATTAGAATGCAAAATTAGACATACGCTTGGTGCATCACTGGATGAACCAAGCACCTTCATGTTAGCATTTAAGATTAGAGTAAAATTGATGGTTGGTCTGCTAGACCAGTTTTATTAAAATTAAAAAAATATATAAAAATTTTTTTTTTTTATTAGAATCAAATTTCTTAAATTCTGTTTTGATATGAATGTTGTAAATACAACAGCATATACAATAATATAATTCATATATAAGTGTGAACCCACCTCTAAGCAATCTACATGATATACATATTAGATCTCATCAGTGTAGTGAGGATGAATTCACACAATATCTCGAGTGGTTATATACAAAAATAGCTAAGCGGTGGGTTCACACTTATATATGTTTTATACGATTGGCCTTGTGCTGATATCTCAAGCACTCTGTTGGAATATTATTCCCTAGAGGGCTCTACCCGGTGATCCTGATGGCATGAGCATGTTGACGGTTATTACCATGTGGGTGTGCATTGCTAATTATGTGGTGCAGCCAGATGGCATTTAACTTTCCTCCTTGGGGGTTAGTTGTACTATTTTAATAATATAATTGTTTTTTTTTTAATTTGTTCATATTGATATAGATATGGGGTAAATATGCCCTTTGAAAACAAGGCTAAATATCTAGGTATGCCCCTGGATGCTAAACTAAACTTGTATGAGCATGTTGTTGTAGAGCTTTTCAGCTTCATCATCATACTTTTTGTCGGATGTTGGTGCGTATATTTACAGTATATTGACGTTAAATGGATGAAAAAGTCGTAAGGATTATAGAAAATCTATATTGGATACAAGAACCATGCGTAATGGTCGTTTTAGACTAGACAATTTATTAATTCAAAAGTTGAACAAGAAATGAATTCATATATCCTCCTCCCATACAATTTGTCCTTGACAAATACAACGCGTTATATTTTTCCATTCGATCTACCATCCAATTCAATATTTCAAATAATTTGCTGTATGATACGAGGTAATTTAGATTGTGTCGCATCTTGACTAACTTTTGAGTCAAGAAATTGTCAAATTGTCTTGTCTAAAACGACCTTAAGAGTGGATGGTGAACATACAGGGATGGTATAAATTCTGATAGGGATGAAACAGGGATGCTTGTTATCATTCCAGCTTTTAAATATATATATATATATATATATATATATATATATATATATATATATATATATATACATATATATGAGCATATTTCATAATATCACGCCATGAGCATATAAAGCGAAATTTCAATAGATACCAACTGCTGCAAAACATAATGCAAGCCAAGATAGCGTGAATTATTTTTAATATATACAAATGTAATACAGATTGTTAAAAAAAGTATGTTCCCTGCAAGCAGATGAACGTTCACCTCGATGAATGGCTCGTCCGTCTGCTTGTTTAGAAAACTGCTTCCATTGTCCATTGTCTTGGATGGTTGGTTAGATGGTCAATTGTTGCGTCCTTTCACTTTTTATTTTAAATTAAAGGTCGGACGTATAAGAACCTCATGGCTAAAAAAGCTCAGAGCATACTTCTTCATGACATCATTAGAACTCTTCCGAGAGGCAGTCATTACCGATTATTCACCCATACAATCGGACACCAATAGGTAAGTACATAAAACACCATTTTTGATTACTCAAAATTGTGTTTTACATGTAAATGTCAACAAAGCAGACATTGTATTGAATATTAATCTATAGTTAACATAACAAATACTACTACTTCTACTAGTAATCTCAAATTGAAATAGATTGTATATTATCATTCAACAAATTAATTAATCAATTCCATTTGATATGCAAATAAATGTAATAAATCAAATGCAATAAAAATAATATCGCGAATAGATTTACCTTAAAACTTAAACTTGATAATTAGAAACGGGCAATCGTTTTGCATATAAACGGGGACCAGTTGCAATAATATTACATATTCTTAATGTATGAAACCTGCTTTTTATGTAGAGTGTAAAAAAGACAAAATAGATACAAACATATCTGTGTCAATGAATTTTAAATCTGGAAATAAAATAAATGAAAAATCAAGAATAACTGGAAATGATTTCAATATATTAAGCAGATTACTTAATTACGCAAGTGTATAGGTGTATTTTATCTATTTTATGAGACCAGCAGTAATGAGATTATGATTATAAATAGAGTTAAATGAATACGCGGAGACATGTGAATGAAATTGAATAGAAAATTCACTAGCTGTAAGCTAGGTATCTGATTTTGATAGTGATAACGCTTAACACTTCCTCTAACTAAACGTTAATTTACTTAAACTTAAATTAATCATTTATTATTTTCCGGCATTATTATTGCACGGTAATAAACTAAATGAATGTTTTAAATCTAACTATTATTACTAGTTTATACATATTTCTATTGAAAATATAGAGTTTCTATGCCTATATAACAATACTAAAATTTTTATAGGACTAGCAGTCGTGAAGGTTTTTAGCTGTTAAAGGGAGAAGCTCAGAGGAGTTTAATCATCTGGTATTTAAACACATATTTAGAATTCATCGACCTGGAAAAAGCATTCGACACGACACTAAGAAATAAACTATAGAAAATCCTAGAAGAGAGAGGTGTAGAAAACAAACAGTCGAATTAATACAAAACATATATAACAACAACGCCCATACTATAATACACAAGGAACAACCATCAAGAACATTTAAGACAACCATTGGACTAAGACACAAGGAGGCGGGCTCAGTCATACTATTCAACA
This sequence comes from Lordithon lunulatus, assembly GCA_963942505.1. Taxonomy (NCBI): domain Eukaryota; kingdom Metazoa; phylum Arthropoda; class Insecta; order Coleoptera; family Staphylinidae; genus Lordithon; species Lordithon lunulatus. The sequence goes on along the minus strand of OZ012667.1, from coordinate 14,294,779 downwards.
TATACATGGATGAAATAATGAAGAGTATGAAACCAGAAATCAAGACAACAAATATAGGTTACAAAAACATGTAAGTTGTAAACATTTCGGAAGGAGCATTCGCTGATAATGTCTTAGTGATAACGGAAAATGAAGTTAATCTGCAACACAGCCTGCGAGGCATCAAGCAGTGGACACAAATACGCGATACAGGGATTCTGATCCATAGATCGAGGGATCGGGACGAGATGCTACATGTGTTCGCAAATATCGAGCAATCGATGTATGTAGTTCAAGAAGATAATAAAATAAATACAACTCAACAATTTAACTATACAGTAGACAAGCCATAAATTCCCTTATACCAAATCCGAGCGTATTCTTTATGGGTATGTAGTGTGTAGTCTTACATTGCGCTGCATAATGTTTGCTAAAACCTCAGTACAAATTCATAATTCGTGCCATAAGAATGGTATCCTTAAAGATGGAATTGTTCATTAAATACTTGGTGTTCTGATGGAAGTATAAATGAATTCATACAACTTATCTTCTTACACCGTTCAATATGTTTTTTTATTGTTATTAGTGTATTATAAAAACTATTCGGGTTTTCTTCCATTAATTAGTTCCCAGTAGTCTTTTTACTCTACTGTTTTGTTTTCGAATGGGTTCATACACTACCATTATTTTTATACTGCTTTTTCTTTCCCTAGTCATTTCAATTGTTACTTCTCAAGTGTGCTTCGCACTTTTTGATGTGTTTTTTAGATTTGTTATAGTATTTTAATATTTGAGGGTGTTGATTACATATCATCGAAAATTCGCGGCTAGAATCTTCCTTACAGGCCCCCTGAAGTAGTCTGTAACTTATCTGTTACGTAAGACCTAATTACTGAAAGGCTGCCACTACTGATAGGTGAATATACGTTTACAGACAGTTTACTGATCACTAACGCTAGTGAACACTTTACTGAATTGTGAATATAGCCCTTAGTATGCAAAACTGCAATTATTTACAATATCCGCCATTTACTATATCTGTTAGTACTTTACATCGATAAATAATTAAACATGTATTTCACATCCCATTAAGTAGTATGAACTCATGCTCAATACATTCTTTCACATTAAAATATGTATCCAAATAAAATTATTAAGTAGCATGACTATGTAAGAATTAGATTCACAACTTTCACGACCACTCTCAACACAAACGTTCTTGACTTTCGGGCATGGCGTGTCCCCCATATGATTTTTCTAAAAACATGTACAACTCTCACTCACTCAAATTACTTTTGTGCCTATTTTGATCGATCTAATAGCCTGCGTACAAACGGCGGTACTTTTTGTAATGGAACCACCTTCTAGTCCTAGCACGTATGTTATTTATAGGCTCGTTATAAAAAACGAAAACAAACCGAACTACAATGTTATTGCACACGCACAGGTGTGTCGGCTAGGCTGGTAGTTTATATAAATGCAGGTACATAACACCTCAAAGTCCCGACAGCGGAAATGTGTTGATAAATTATAATTTTATTGTGGATAGACGTATTTCAATTACATCTCAATCGCATTGTGTTTTTCAATCATGAAAAAGCTACTTACATAAATATTATTTATGAGGTAGGTATGTGCGTTAGTTGAATTGTATGTTACTATTTAATATGGACAGATCACGCACCGAATATTTATGGCTGAAATAAAGCTATTTAAAATGATTAATCGGGTTATAGATGTAATGAATTTGATGCAATGTTAGTATTGGATATCAAATATGGGTGAGGTGCGTGTATTAAAAATTCACCACGCTTACGATTACATAAAGAGTTAATTTAACGTTCATTACATCTATTTATATATTAATTAAGGCTCTGTTGCAATCAATCTATTGGAATTTAAACCAGTTTTTTTCTTTCTATAAAGTTTTAAACGGTTGCGATAGTGTTGCCCTAAATAGGAACAATGCAATTGCATATAGTCGATATTTATGTTTACTACACTGAACATATTTGTTACGAATTATTTAGTTTTATTGAAACAATCCGCTCGTGTTTATATGTGGCCATATTTCACGCATATTTTTAAGTTGATTCAAATGCGAACGGTGCTGATTATATTGTGTTATAAGTTATTTATATTTTATTCAAATATTTGAAAGTACGCTAATATAATAAATTATGTTGTGAGTCGATTGCACCTGCATATAAAACTGCGATATATTAAATTTAATTAATAAACTCTCCCATTGCGAATTAATTAAGTTCAATATTAGGTGGGATATTTATTATCTAATTATTCTATTTTCTATAAGTGGATAACAGGTGCAGGAAGTGGTATGATCGATTAGTAATCTAGTCACAAATTGTTGTTACAAAACGTTTAGTATATTTATAATATTGTTTCAATTGCGAAATAGAAATTACTCACAGCGTGATGCGGATAAGGATTTTTATTATTAAAATGACACCGTATGGAAATTACGGTTCTTATTATGGATAATATTGATTTTATTGCGGCGGTATTTTGTTTTTTAATAATTTCAATTGCATATACTTTGGATTTTCCAAGAAATCAACGTGTGAAATAGGTTCTCGTGATTTTGTAATATGTAAATATATGAATTATAGTGGTTGAATTTACATTATAAATCTGTACTTATATTTAGTTTTTCAATTCGTATTTTAATTAGATGAAAAAATATGTTAGGGAATTACCAATGAGTGTTAAACTAAATTAATTTATGAAGACTAATGTGTATAATGCACATTCTATTTTATTTACATTATGTATGATGTATGATCTTCTTCTTCTTCTCTTCGATTTCTCTCTTTTCAGCGAGGTCGTGACTATGCTTTACACTTTTGCTGTCGCTCTTCGTACAATATCCCGCCATCTTTCCCTGTTCCCGGATTCCTTTATTGCTTGTGTTATCGTGCTGTTGGTTATTGCCTTGATAGTGTCGGTCCACCTCATCGGCGATCTTCCTCTTGGTCTTTTTCCTTCCATTTTCCCCTGTATGACCAGTTTTTCTATGTTGTTATCATCTCTTCTATTGATGTGGCCGAAGAACGGGAGAGGGCCAAGGAGGAAAGAGCGAAAGGTGTAGAAGTGAGAGTGGGCTACCGGAAAATGAATGTTGCGGGCGAGTGGTGGATCTGGCAGGGCGATGGTCTGGCAAAAAAGTGCTGAATGGGGTGAGGACGACGAGGCAGGAGTCTGGGGTGGATGGAAGAGGGGACGAGGGCAACTGCAGGGTGGGCTTCTGGAACACTGGGGGTCTAAAGAAAAAAGTGCTGGGAGGAGTTTGGGTAAAGGAACTAGAGGATTGGTTGGGCTCAAAGGACATAGTGGGGCTAGTAGAGACGTGGTTGACAGAGGAGGAGTGGGGGCAGGTAGAGTTATGCCGACAGGATGGGACTGGGTGACGCAGGGAGCGAAGAAGGAAGCTAAGATGGGTAGAGCCAAAGGAGGAATCTTATTGGGAGTGAGGAAGATATTCGGAAAATGGAACAGAGAGACGCTAAGAGAAGCTACAGGACTCGTAATAGGGAAGGTGGAAATGCACAGAAGTGCGGTGTGGGTGGGAGCAGTGTTCTGTAACAAAAACCGGGTGGAATTAATGGAGGTACTAGACGAACTGGATACGGCAACAGATATATGGATCCTCGGGGGCGACTGGAATGTAAGGGTGGGGGAGCTGGAAGGAGGGATCGGAGAGGACGGTGACTGGAGAGAAAGGTGCTCCCAGAATAAAGTGACCAACCAGGAGGGTAGAGAATGGATGCAATGGGTGAGAAAGTCAGGATGGGATGTGCTCAACGGTTGCTGTGAAAGGAACTGGGAAGGGAAAAAACGTTCTGCAATGAGGAGGCTCGGTTTTGGACTACGTGGTGGTCAAAGGGATCGAAAGGGAAGAGTTGGAGTGCTTCAAGGTGGAAAACGTAGGGGGGTCGGATCATGTACCGGTGGAGGTGGTCGTGAAGGTGAGGAACGTTGTGAAGGGAGAGCAGAGAAAGGGGCATCAGAGGTTTGGATGGAGCGAGCCGGATTTGGATGCATATGAGAAAAAGCTAAAACGCGTGAAGTGGGAGGATGTGCATTCGATGCTCCAGTTGGAAAAAGTGATGGTGGCTGCATTGGAGAAGAAGAAGAGTGGGGGGCAGAGGGAGAGTTGATTTGACGAGGAATGTAGGGTAAAGAAGTCGAGCTGGCGAAGAGCAATGGCGAAGTGGAGGAATGGGAGAGGTGAAGTGGAAAGGGCAAAGAGGGAGTTCGAGAGAACCTGCGAGAGGAAGAAGACAGAGGAGTGGCAGAAGGTAGAAACAAGGATGAAGGAGTGTGTGACAGAGAAAGGGTTGTGGGAAATTCTGAAGGGAAGTGCAAAAAAAGCAAAGTTAAACTGAGCTGGCAGAGTGGGAGAAGAGCTGTAGAGAAATGGCGGGGTCAGAGGTGGAGCTAGGGAGTCCGAGACCGGTGGTAGGAAGAAAGGCGTTTTCGCGGGAAGAGGTCGACGTGGCCATAGGGCAGCTGAAACTGGGAAAGGCGGCGGGGGAAGATGGGCTGAAGGCAGAGGCCTTCAAAAGATATATTTTTGGTGTGGTGTGTGATGTGGAAGGGCAGTGAGGAAAATGCCAATAAAGGTTTTTAGTAAATCTACGCGAAAAATGGCAGCAAATCAGAACTGATGAAAACAAAAGCAAGTAAAATAATGCCACTAAAGAACTGAAAGACTTAATACAAGAAGAACAGAACCAAGAGATTCAGAATTATTTACAAAGCTTACACCAACAGAAGCCACGGAGTACTCACTCTGCAAAGCTACAAGAAGGCTAAAAAGACCACAACAATACAATCCTGCAATCAAAAATGAGGATAATACATGGGCCAGAAACGACAAAGAAAAAGCTAAAGCCTTCTCAAAACACCTGGAAAAAGTATTCAAACCATTCCCACCTGAACTGTCCATCAAACAGGAACATGAGATAACGAGTTTCCTAGAGGTCCCATTTCAAATGGATTTGCCTCACTGTATATTCAAAACTAAAGAAATAAAACAGGTTATAATGAAAGAAATAAACATCAACAAAGCACCAGAATTTGATCTAATTTCTGGTAAAATATTACGAGAACTATCTGAAAAATGCTACAAACTACTAACTTCTTTATTCAATGCAATACTGAGATCAAACTACTTCCCTAGCAACTGAAAAGCTGCTCAAATCATCATGATCCTTAAACCTGGAACAAGACCAGAAGACGTCTCCTTCTATAGGCCAATATGTCTATTACCAATGCTCTCCAAAATCCTGGAGAAGCTATACGCAAAATAACTCAAAGTAATAATAGCATTAAGTAAAATACTCCCAAACCATTAGTTTGGATTCCGGAATAATCATGGAACAATAGAGCAAGTACATAGATTAGTCAACCAAATGAATAAAGACCTAAATGCCGAAAGATACTGCTCTGCACATTTCCTTGACATATCTCAAGCTTTTGGTAAAGTATGGCACACTGACTTATATTTTAAACTAAAGAAACTCGTTCCGCATCCCCACTATCAATTGCTTAAATCATACTTAACAGACAAACATTTCCTAGTGAGGCATGGCAATTAATATACCGACGAATATCCCATACAATCAGGCTTTCCCCAAGGAAGCGTGCTTAGACTGATATTATACCTCTTATACACAACAGATCTACCAACAACAAGAACCACTACAGTGGCAACATATGCTGATGACACTGCTATTCTGGCATCCAGCACTAATCTAACAGCAGCCTCAAGAATCTTGCAAATCAACCTAAATAAAAGTCAGCACTGGCTGAAAACGTGGCGCATCAAAGTCAATGAAACGAAATCTATGCACGTGACATTTACATTACGTAGAGAAACTTGTCCTCCTGTGAAAATTAACAACTGTCAGCTTCCACAAGTCGCAGATGCTAAGTAACTCGGCATGCATTTAGACCGACGCCTTACATGGGGAAATATATATATATATATATATATATATATATATATTCACCAAACGTAAGCAGCTAGGACTTAAACTAAGCCACATGTATTGGCTTATTGGCTATAAATTAAAATTATCCTTGGATAACAAGGTATTACTGTACAAGTACATCCTCAAGCCTATATGGATATATGGAATTCAGCTGTGGGGTACTGCTGGTATTTCCAACATTAACATCCTGCAAAGGTTCCAAAACCAGTGATTACATACCATAGTTGACGCGCCTTATTATGGACCCAATGATGTGACTCATCGTGATATCCCTTTGGAACCCGTCAAGGGTCGATGTATCGCTTCATCGATTCAGCACGAAATACAGTGCATCCTAATGTGTTGGCTAATTAGTTAAATATGTGTGAAGCCAATGAAGTGCGTCGGTTAAAGCGTCTGCAACCATCATAGGAACCAGATAAGTTTAGACTTTAGTACATAGAGAGTTAAGCTCTAGGTTTACGATTTAGAATACTTTTTAAAGGAGATCACTTACTGAAGTGAATTCCTACCTGGCATAATTTTCCTATCACAAAAAAACACTTATTGCCCCTGGGCAGATTGTAGATCCTCTAGGAGTTAAATAAAAAAAAATCTTTATATAATTATAATTTGAAGACTTGAATTTATTACGATTTTTTTAAACAAAAGGAGTTTATCGAAACATTATTTGTATTGAACTTTCGCACATGGTGACGTTAATATTTGACCAAAATCTATATATAATACTTAATTTTGAAGCTTAGTAAGTTACAAACATAATCATATCATGACTTAATTGTAATTTCAGGAATTGAGTTTATTACGATTTATTAAACAAAATGATTTTATCGAAAAGTTATTATCTTGAACTTTTGAACTTTTCCACATTGAGAAGTGAATATAAACAAATGACACTTTATTTTGAAGCTAAATAAGTGCCAAAGATTAATTATATTATCATTTATTTGTAATTTCAAGAAAAGAAAGTTATTAGGTTATTTTAAACAATTTTATCGACTACTTATGTATCAACTTTCATACTTTCAACCATTTAAACTATTAGAATCTTTCTAGCAGTTTGTATCGAAAAGTTATTAATATTATCAATTGGCAAATATGGTGTATCTCAAAAACTAGATCTGATAAACCAAATCTAGCGACTATTATAGATTTTGCATTCAAATATATCTATAGCAGTTAAATAATGCAGGCACCAAATTGGTCATTGAATAGTTTTGAAATAAATCAAATCTGAAATCCACATGAAAAAAATTTCACGAATCAAATTCCTTACAGTTATGGTTTGTATGCATGCAAATAACTAGTAATGTTCATACAACGCGATTACCATACATTCGAAATTGCACTACATACAGTTTATCTCTTCTTATACGCACTTATGTCCAATCTGCTTATCGAATTTCAATAAATTCCGAGTATCCAGATATGAAGCAAGTATATTATAGTTTCCGTGGTACTCAAAGCACTTTCATCGGCCATTTCATATGTAAATCATACCCAGCGACAAGAATAAATTGATGTCAATAGACCGCTCAACTGAACTTACTGGCGACAGCTAATCTAGACATGTGTAATTAACTATATTTTCGGGCAATTGTTGAGCCTATAACTTTTTGCCGGTAGCAGTAGTACACTTTCCTTTTTCTGCACGTATGAAATTCAAATGTGATGTCCTTGTTTGAGTATACTTTCTCTGTCTTTATAAAATCCCTTATACCAATCTAAATCATTTTTTATTGTGTAACATATAAATCAAATTTATATTAGTGCGAAATACGTCACACCTATAAATTTTAACGATTTAATTGGCACTTTGCGGAAAAAGAATGATTACAAAATTGTTATATATCGATTTATGAATGTTGAACTTGCGAAAATAATATCATTTGAAATAAATAATATACAATTAGTTTGAGCGAATTGTCCTACAAAAATACAACTTGGTGTAATGTTTTTGAGCCGCAGGCTTCTGTAACCTGCAAGTCTTTTTACGTAACATATTCGAGATAAGTGGAGAAAATTTCCTCATTTTTATATTAATAATAAATTGTAATTGGTCAATATTGTTAATTATTGGGCGTGCGCGCTATTTTAAACACTATTATAGCCGCGCGTTTCTTTTGAAACTTCTTGAAACTAAAAATTCCAAACATATGATCTATTTATCAGTCGTATTAGATAACATGAAATGAGATACTTAAAACAACAAAATCCGTGTGTTCATTTAAATTAAGTAACTTAAACGTTGTTGACAGAAATTAAGACATTAAATTTATAAAAAAAATCAACTTTGCGATAAATTAATATTTTCGTGCGAAACTGGTTATTGCATTGGATTTTCACCGCGGCAAATTCAATTCATATTAATTGCTAGCGTTGTGATTTAATACTTAATTGTAACAACCGTATTAATGTCGTACTTTAATAATAAATGCATAAACGTAAATAGCCATTACACGCAATGCATGAATGAATACAACTACGTTAGGTTTTCATTACCAATGTCGAGTTATCCAAGCATAACTAACGATTCACCTCAAGCGTGAAACGCATTCTTGCTAACTAACTAAGAACAGAGAAGATGCCGCCGCGTTTCTTTGTCAATGTCAAGGTTATATAATACCGCGGGATTAAATGAAAGCACGGCGGATTTGATGTAACGCTTATTGCAAGACGTTTTTTTATTTAAGAACCATAATAAACCTCATTTTCACTTTTAATATGTTTTAAAGGCCAAACTGAAAACGCCAGTGATAATAAGAAGCGAAAGGAATGTTATAATTGTCTGGCGTAATAAATTTAGAGACAGATACTTAAAATGTTTATTGTAGTTTTAATTATTTAATATCTTAGTGCGACAGTAAATATTGTGTGTAACGCATTGTAACGTGAAATATACAAAATTACATCTACTCCTGATCTGGAAGATGAGTTACTCATTGCTGACAAAGTAGCTGAACATTTTCATGTTATGTTTTGAATTTTATAGGGTTTATATTTTTATACATAGTTTCTTCCTGGTGAATTACATATCACTGGTGTTTGGGCAAAAGGGCTTAAGTCATCATTTTTACGAAAATAAGGTTTTTACAAACGGCTTGTAAACTTTACTTTTCCAGACTTAAGCCCTTTTGCCCAAACACCAATGATAAATAATTTGCCAGGAAGAAACTATGTATAAAAATATAAACCCTATAGCCCAAACCTCTAAATTACATAGACATGTACAGATTACAGAGACTAAACAAGCAAAAAAATGCGATGAGAGCATAATTGATAGGCAGCATCAAAGCGAATACAAAACTATACGTCGATGGTGCCACAAGTACTACAAGTACATTCTCATGCAATAAAATATTTTCTGACTAAAGTTTTAATAAAGAAACAAGGAAATTAGTACCATTCGCGTATTAAGACATTGATAATAGAATTTCTATTAACGTTAATTATTGTTTTGTAGATTTCGACCTAATCGATCAACATCTGACCAAATACACCAAATGAAACAGCTGTCGATGTCCACTGCCTGTTTATTGACTTTTTACTAGCCTTTGACTAAATGTAGAGTAATAAGTTAAACTAGCACTTACTTAATACAAATAGACATACCGATGAAGATAGTCTAACTTATAGAAGTAACACTGGATGAAACGAAATCTGCAATAGTGATCTAAAATGCGATAACGAAAACGTTCAGGGGTTAGGAAAGGGAATGTAACTATCAGCGCTGCTATTCAACTTAACTACATGCGACTATAGATAAGTTAAATATAACAGAAAACTTAACAAACAAACGCAGACAAGACGGGGCTTATGCGGATGATATAGTTATCACGGGCCGCACGCAAAACGTAATAAGCGACGCATTCATCAGAATCCTCGATAAAGAAATGAAGAAAGTAGGGCTATTAGTAACCAGGAGAAAACCAAGTACATGCTGACATCGAGGAGAACAACGAAAAATAGACAAAAATACATAGTAGATGATTACACAGAGTGGACAACTTCACGTATCTTATCATCAGTTTCAGCTTCAGCTTCACAGCCTCGGGTGTTTTCGGCCGATCGTTTCCCGAACTCCCTTGATACGTGTTTTGAGAGGATCAGCCTCTGTTTTACTTCATTCTTTCTTTCATAAATCCTTGTGTGTTTTAGCCTTGTCTACTATATTTCTCCATTCTTTCCTGTTGTGGCTTTTTTCTTTCCAGTTTTGTACCCCTAGTTTTTTTAGATCTTGTTCTACATTGCCTGTCCACCTTGTCCTTGGTCTTCATCTCCTTCGGTTTACCCTTGACTTCCATCCATCATTCCTCTTATTGTTGCATTTCTGTCTTTCCTCTGTACATGTCCAAACCATTGTATTCTCCGCGCTTTTATATCTTTTACTATGTCTGTTCTAGTATTTCTGTGTTCATTAGTGGTATTCGTTTACTTTTTTTGCTCCGAGAATTGCTCTTATTACACGTCTTTGGAAGATTCTGAGTTCTTCCTCGTTATTTTTTCTCATGCTTCTCGTTTCTAGTGCATATGTTACCGCAGGTTTTACCACATCTTATAGATTTTTACTTTGGTCCCTTTAATAAGGCTTTTTGACTTAAATAGCTTCTTGCGTATTGCGTATGTTCTGTGCCCTGCTTGTATCCTCGCTTTTATTTGCCTATTACAGTTGACTATGCTTATTTGTCTCCCTACGTAATTAAAGTAGTTCACTTCTTCAATGGCGATGTTGTTTAATTGTACTTTGTTTCCGTTTGTAACCTCCTTTCTTGTGTTTTTCATGTATTTTGTTTTTTCTTTGTTTATGTGTTGTCCTGCTACTTTTGCTGCGACTCTCAGCATGCTGAAAGCCTTTTCCAGATACCTTTTGCTCCTACTAATAACACTCTCCACTTCAACGCCACCAACAACAACCCCATCAATGTGAAACGATTGATTTTTGCATTTCACGCATCGAAAACAAACCCAGTTTATTACTCCCCAACGGCATTGCCACTTCTTAATTTACATCCCTTGTATATAACAACACTCCCCACTTCAAGGCCACTAACAACAACCCCATCAATGTGAATCGATTGATTTTTGCACTCCACGCATCGAATACAAAGCCAGCTTATTACTCCCTAACAGCATTGCCACTATTTAATTTACACCCCTTGTATATACTTGAAACGTTTGTCACAGACGACAGACCACATAAACATTTGATTGTCAATAATTAAAGGATAACTGAGTAATTCGGCTAAACCAATATTTTTCACGATTGCAGACGTTATCCGTTCTTCGTATGGTATCTATAATAAAGAATTACTAATCAAAAAAATAGGAATAAGGGTAAATTACATATATTAGTTTATATTCAGTAAAATATTCAAGCTCTATGTAGACCGTGTGGCCTAATGGATAAGGCGTCGGACTTCGGATCCGAAGATTGCAGGTTCGAGTCCTGTCACGGTCGACTTTTTTTTATGTTTTCAGCTACTATGTCCAAAATCATGAAAATAGTTTTATCATAATTAAGTTTTCTTTTAATCTCTATAAAGAAACTAATTATAAAAATCACAAATAATCTTGAATTTTGATTATTTTCATACATAATGAAAAATATAAAACACTCATTTTAATTGTATTCGATGGAATTCATTGCCATAAATTACATGGTAACTCATTACAAAATTATTATTAAAATAATAATAATATGTTTATTCCCAACAAACAGTTTAATACAGGGAAAATCACATGTAGTATAATATTTCAAACTAATAATATTAGTGTAAAAATATTAATATTATAATCTAAATTGTACGACAAAGGACCCACACCAGTTAATATAGTTACTACTACTATAAAATGTAATAATTGTAATCGCATGATACAGAAAGTCTCAATTCTCAGATGAAATGAAATGTATTATGTATTAATGTTATGGGGGATCTAAATACGAGATTTGGAAACAAGAGAAAATCCCTGGTAGTAGAAAAACATGGAGAACTTACAGTAAATAACATGGACCACAGGCTGATCCATATGTGTTCACAAAATAACCTTAGGAACGGCTTCTTCGAACATAAAGTCATTCATAAATACACATGGCACCAGGAGACAAGACAACGAAGATATATTATATAGTACGTAGTCTATCACGAAACAAGACACAAAATGGGAATTTGGAGATATAAGAATATAATACAAAGAGTTTAATATACGGAAAATCACATGTAGTAGAATATTTCCAATTAATAATATAAGCGTAAAGATATTAATATTATAATTTAAATTGTACGGCAGAAGGACGCCCGCTAGTTACAAATTGTAACAAATAGAGTTGCTACTATTATAAAATGTAATATTTGTAATCCAATCATACAGAAAGTCTCAATTCTCAGATTAAATTAAGATATAGGTCTGGCTATTGATGCACGCGTTGAAAATTGTGATTTTGTTTAGAACATATGTGTAATTCCTCTTTCAGTTTATATCTTTACTAGTGGCCCTTTGCAGTAACTGCTGCATAAAATGAATTATGAATTGTAAATTTCTTAGTTTAAACAAACAAAGACTGCTAGATAAATATCGAATAAAACATGTATACGTGTTGTAAATAACATACATTTCGACTCAATCCTGGAATAAAATAATAATATATAATTTGAGCGGAAAAACATTTAAAAAGAAATTCCGGTCTTTTAATAATAATAATAATAACTGTCTTTATTTTTTTATGAAAAACAATCAAATTTACATTTGAAAAACAGGCGAAGTTCAGGTTCTGATCTGCTCTACCACTTAACCTAATCTGAATATGTACTCTGAAAGAAACAATTCTTATATCGTTAATTGAATCTGGTGCATATTTTTCAATCAATCTTAATAATGGGGTAGACACGTTGAAGTTGATGGTTAGTTCATCATATTATCTAAAAATATGGGTGAAGATATTAATTGTAGGAATTAATTACAAATTCCAATCACTGTATGTGTGTGTGGGTGTGTGTGTGCGCGCGCGTGTGTGTGTGTGTGCGTGTGCGTGTGCGTGTGCGTGTGCGTGTGCGTGTGCGTGTGCGTGTGCGTGTGCGTGTGCGTGTGCATGTGCATGTGCGTGTGAGTGAAAGAGAGAAAGAAAATCAATGTTGTTTAGGCTATTAGCAAAGGCCTTTTTGCCACTCTAATCATTGATTTTTTAAAACCTGGCATATTTCGGGAACCTTCTAAAATCAAATCAAAATCCGCCATCTTGATCTAATCTCAATGCTGTTAATAATTGTATGATAACATAACATAACATTATTATGCTAGTCGAACATTATCTTCTGCATCTGCGCCGATTTGCTCATGTAAGGCCTGATTACTGGGCATACCTTTTTGGTAGGGTTCTGGAATTATGTCCAGGATTATGTTCGAATTTAGATTTTCCAGTTGTATGCTTATAACATTCAACAACATTCAATTTCGTAAATTGAAGTTTCTTTCAACGAACTTAAAAAAAACTTCTCTCTTTATGGATAGCTATAAAGATAGAAGCCCAAGGGCTTTTTCGTAGTTAACGTGAGAAGCTCAGAGGAGTGTAAACGCCATGTATTTACTTTAACTTTAGAGACTTCTGAAAATGGAAAGGCTAACATTAACACTTAGAGTTCGTACTAAAATCTATATATTATGACGTTGTTTTGAAAGGTTATATTTACTAGATTTTAATCCAGCGTCCTGCTCTTATTAGAGTGAAATGTTTTGTACAAAGCTCAAAGCTATATAATATAATAGGGCAAATTTAAATTCTATAATATATATATATATATATATATATATATATATATATATATATATATATATATATATATATATAATAAATGCCCGAAAGCAAAGGATATGTTTTTTGCCCATACTCATTGTTTGTTAGATTAGAAAATTAGAAACTATGCAGTTCATTTTTTGTTATTCCGTGTAAAACACCTATTAATTAAAAATTTAATTATATATGGATCGCTGCGCTTATGATTAACAGCTTCACTAATTGCCTAAATTAATAACCATATTTAGAAATTTTTGTCCTGATCTGGACACACATTAATACGGACATTAATTAGCAATAATTTATTAGGTATATTTAAACTGTACATTTTCTACACATAATCAGAATCATAACCAAGTGTTTTTTTTTCTTCTAAAAATTATCAAATTATTTACTGTAATTATAACAATAAATATATTATAAAGTATTATTCATTTGTTCTCGTTAGAGATATGAAAAATGGTATATTTTTTTAAATTTTTAAACGAGTGCATTATATATAAATAAGCCAGGGGTATTTATATATAATCACTTCAAAGTGCACCGTAGGAAAAAGCACGTCCACCTCATAAAATATTATTCATATTATTCTACATAAAGATGTGTTTCATCCAAAACCAATTAAAAGATAAAACAAATGGCATTATATATATATATATATATATATATATATATATATATATATATATATATATATATCTTGTGTGCTATCGACTACAACCCTCCGTGGTGCAGTGTAGGTAGCGCGATGGCCGCGATAGCCTGCAAAGTGGGAGGAGAGTGAATTTTTGAGCAATAATTAATATCCCATAATGAGTCTTTCTGCCTACATTTATAATAATATATAAAAATTAACAATATAATCTCTCCTCACTCCACACAATGCCGAATACTAAAATAAAACTAGCCATATGACCCTCCTTCCAGTATTCCGTTCTTCTCCCACGCTAGCCTTTTTCAGATTTCCACGCCTTTTCCTTCTTCTGTTAACCATTCACTGACCTTTTTGCAATCCCCCACCTATTCTGTGTTCACTCCCTTAAATTCGTTGCCTAAGTGCTACCACGTGTCACTCCCTTTACTACACAGCATATACCCGTGTCCCCTGCTCCATCCTACCCTGGATATGTAGCTCCGGGGTTTCCTCCGCACTTGCCACTCCACATAACTAGGATTGTTAGCTCTCAGTCAGTCTCTGCTTCCATTCTTGCCACTCAACATCCCTCCTTCTGTCCCTGACCTCAGTTCTTAAATTTCCCATTCATCTCATCTCTACGCGCACACCTCAGACATCATACCCACTCTTTCATACATCCTGTTTCTATCCTTTCTTCATCCGCTCTCTGTCGTACTCCTACATCTCATACACACCTACCGTACCAGTCTCTCTTCCCTCAACTTGTACAAACGTTCCTTGTACTTCACTACCCTCCCACACGAGTCCCACAACATGCTCATTAGATTCGTTTGTTGCAGGAGTACCGTCGTTCTTTCGAGTTCTAGTATACTTTTCAGAAATAAGCCTTGTTGCCTTTTGACTATATCCCACTCTCGTAATTCCCACTCTATACAACAATATGGGTTTCACACATGGATCTTACAATATATGAAACTTATAAGATAACAGATAAAGCGGTAACGGTAATACAGAATACGTAGATTTAAAAAAAATAAGGGCTCGTAAGAGTTGAAATGATTGTAGCAGAAACCATCATGGAATCAAAAACAGGATATCATGAAACACAAACAAAAATATAAAGACAGGAAAATATTTATAGATAACGATGTAAAATAGAATGAAAGAGAATAACACAAGGAAATCGTAAATAGTAAGAGATGAAACAAATAAGGGCAAGAATGTGAGAGTGGGATACGAGAAACTCAGTATAAATGATAACGAATTTAAATGGAGCAGAAAAGAGAAGGGTCTGAGCATCGCAAACATTGAAAGTAAAAAATTAGTAGAACTGGACCAGAATAACTTTAGAAGAAGTCGTAATCATATAAATACAGATGCGAGTAAGGAAATCGGCGATTGAAAGGCTAAACGAAAGAGTGATACGTGTAGTTGGCGGTAATCGAATTCTGGAATATAGCGGGACTAAAAATGAAAATAAAAAATGACAATACTCTGGCAAGCGGTTGGATACCGCAGCATGTGTTCGTGGATTTCACAGAAACATGGGTGGAATATAGGGAATTGGAGTGTCTGCAGAAGCTATTCATAACTTCATATGGGAGTGCCAGAGAGCATATAGGAAAAGTAAAGATAAAGGAGCCCCTGAGGGTAGCATCACGGGGATATGAAAAGAACACCAGGGTCCTTGTAAAGAGGAGGTTGCCACGAGGGAAGGACTGCTAGAGCAGTTGATAGCAATAGGAGTGAAAAGTGGAGTATTTATAGGGTATAATAATAAAGGGCGAGCACCAGTATGCGGCGAATGTATTTTTATATAGGGGACAGGGGTAATTCAGTAATAGATTATATAGTGAGCTGAAGAAAATGTTGAAGAAAACCAGCATCATAAGCAATAGGTGATCGGTCCTAATTGATTTTGACTCGGTTGAAAAAATGATAGAAACATTAACGAGCATGATGGCAGTTAGACGAGAAAGAATACATAGCAGGACAATGGAATGGATGTATTAAGAGACATAAATTATAAATGAGTACGTCTTCTAATAAATAATAAAATAATCATTATATTATTAAATTATTAAGTTATTATAATTAGAATATACAAGACAATCAAGGAATATTACTGAAGGACAACGAAAAAATACTGGAAAAATGGAAAGAATATTTTAAAGATTTACAAAAAAATGATGCAAATGAACAGAAAACAAGAAACAGAGACCAGAACGACTCAGAAGCAGACATAAAGAGTATCAATGAAAAAGAACTACTAGAAATAATAAGGGAACTGAAAATAGGGAAAGCACCAGGACAAGACCAGATTACAGCAGAAAAGACAAAATGTTCAAACTATAGGTGTATAACACTCACACATAAGCATAGGTATGAAGATCTTTGAAAAAACAATTAACAAAAGAATATTAGCAAAAATAGAGCAGACGCTAGAAGAATCGCAATGTGGATTTAAGAAAGGAAGATCCACACAGGACAACCTTTTCACGATAAAACAAATCACAGAAAAAAGAATTGCAAATAATAAAAATCCTGGAAGAGAGAGGTGTAGAAAGAAAGACTGCCGAATTAATACAGAACATATATAACAAACAATACCCATGCAATAATACACAAGGGATAAACATCAAGAATATTTAAGACAACCACTGGACTAAGACAAGGAGGCGGGGTCCTACGTTATTTAACATATACATCGATGAAATAATGAAGAGAATGAAACCAGATATCAAAAAAGCAAATATAGGTTACAAAAACATGAAAGTGGTAAAAATATCGGAAGGAGCATTGCTGATGATGTCGTAGTGATAGCAGAATATGAAGCTAATCTGCAGCACAACTTGAGTGTATGGAATAAGCATCTACAGAAGTATAATATGAAAATAAATTATAATTAAACAAAAGTGATGATAATAGGAAACTGGAAAGAACAAATAAATATAAAGATAGAACAGCATAAAATAGAGCAAGTAGAACAATTCAAATAACTCTGTCAGTGCTAGAAGACGGGAAAATGGAAGGTGAACTTAGTAACAGAATAAACATACAGTTAAATATATATAGACCTATACTGACATATTGGAGAATGGAATGGAGAAATGATGACATCAGAGAAGAACTGGGAATTGAAGCTATCGAAAAGTATATAGAAAAGAAACAACTAAACAACTGGGGACATTTAATTAGGATGGACAAAAAGAATCACACAAAACAGGTATGGGAAGCAAGAACTGGAAATAAAAGAAGAAGAGGTAGACCAAGAAAAGAGTAGGACAACAGAATAGAGGAAATAATAATCAGAAAGAAAAGACAGTCAAGCAAGCAAGAGAAATGGCGAAGAACAGAAAAGAGTGGAAATAATTTATAAATGTATAAACTACAACAATAATAGTATATATGTATGTATGTAATAGCCTACACCGTAAGGTAAAAGGCAAATAGATAATATATATATATATATATATATATATATATATATAATTAGAAATGAAATTGTTGCAGAAATAAATAAAATTTATCATACTACCCGAAATAATTCCAATATTTAAATGGTAAAGAGAATTATATACCTCTGCATAAGAGGTGGTGCATTAATACATCATGAAACTTCATGCGAATATAAATTTGGGAGCTTGTTTTAATAGTACTTTTGCATAATTAAAGTTCACTAACAATAAAACACAATAGATGATGAGATGTTGTGTCTTCTCAATACTATATGGAATAGATGGATGGACGGAAGAGTCAACAAGCGACTAGAATGCTTCGAGATATAGTGCTACCGCCGCATACTTTAGGGTTTCATGAATACATCGAGTAACTAATGAAATTATACTTATACGCATGCAACAGGACACATAACTACTTAAAACGGTAAAGCAGAGAAAATTGTCATATTTCGGTCATAACATGCACAACAACAAAGGGTACACGATCTTCCAGTTAATCATGCAGGGCAAACTCGATGGAAAAAGGTCACTAGGTAGACCGAATTAGATGGGCCAGATTGATTGTCAACGCCTACTGAGGATACGACAGGACAAGAAGATGGACATATAGGTAGAATTAATTAAAAATATTATTTTCAAATGACTATATCTCATAGATGAATATTTTAATCATTCTATATAACATTTAATTTATATTTGACTTGTTTTCGTCATCATTTGTAAATTATCCTATGTAATATAGTACCAAAAAAACGAAAAAAAGTCAAATATAGATAAAAAATTACATAGAATGATTAAAACATTCTTCTATGTGATATGGTTCTAAAACAATTTTATTAAATCAAATGTACATATGAAGTATTAAATGTAATTAACAGGAAATATTTATAAATAATATACATAAACCAATAAATACTAATAGTAATGAGTTTACCCATTGGTGGCTATTGTTTTATTTGCTTTTTATTACTCACCACATTATATATGCAAGTATATCTAGTTAATCTGAAAATTGATTAAGCTATAAATTGAGAAATTACAGTTCAGACTAAACTAAAGTGAAAGAAAGATACGATAATATAAAGAAATTATTAATATTGATGTTTTGGGCACAAAGAAAAAATGTGGCAGCAACTCAATGGTTTAAAAAGCAATTATGAGTTAAAACATTCCATTAATATTAGAAAATTTAAAAAGTGACAGTAACAAGCAACGATTAATATCCCTGTCCATTTTTAAATCTTAATAATATTAATTTATTACGAAATAACTTTGCACATGCAATCCTCTTTCAATTAAGACTCTTAAAATTAAAAATGTTTGATTTCACTAATAACAGTGTGAAAAACGTATTGAGTAAAAATAATATTATTAAAGGAAGGAGACGAATAAAACTACTATGTTTTTACCACTTGTTTAATTGTTTAAAACAACTAGTTTCGCCTATTTAAACAATTATACAAGTGTTAAAAAACATAGTGGTTTTATTCATCTCCTTTATTGAAAATTAATTACCACGTAGAAGGCGACAAAACCTTTGATTTTTTTATTAAAGGAAATTTAATTTTTTTATTTATATATTTTATTGTTTATACATTAATGATACCTCAGATACTAATATGCAAAAACATTTAATATGTTTGAAAGAGGCAAATACCAAATATGTTCAATCCCAAATGTTCCGCTATAATCGTTTCATGCAATAGGCGCCAATTCAATATTTCCAATTTCTTCATTCCACTTCTCATCAGTTGCTATTTTTCTCTTCCCACAAAACTCTCTAAAACCAAAATTTACTTATAAATTTGATCTTATACTTGACACCATACCCGACTGTAAATTAAATAAAATAGGAAGTAAGGAATATATTTTAAAGGAATTACTTTCATTATATTGATTAATGTTACAACATAAGTAATGAGAACTTAATAGTAAGTAATCTAATATTGTGACCATAAATTGTTCGAAATATTCCTTATTACATATCTAATAAATGTAAAGTCAGTTTAAAATTTGGCAATTCATATTTTTAGTACTGCTACTTAATTTTTATATGTTTTATCGCATTTATTTCATGAAATAGCAATAATATTCGATCACCATTAACCTAAATATGAATATAGAAACTGTTTTTAGTACATAAGAAAATTTAGCATATAAAACACAGGACTGCAATTGTACACGATTTTATTTTTAAAATTAACATTAAAATTGCAACGGCACTAAAATAATAGATTCAATCGTTAAATCGGGGCGCCCCAGATACATATATTTGAAATTGTTATGTTCGCAAAAATAAAAATAATAACATTTTACCCGCCCAATTGCCCAATATACCAATAAGATTTAATAATTATGACATAAATAAGGATCGATGGAATGCGCAAATTGAGCGGATATACAGGAGCAAGCGAAAATCCGTAGGTCTTTAATTAATATTGTAATTACCCATACACATACATATACGTACCCCTATAATGTCACCTTTCTCTGGGCCGTTTATGCTCGAAATACACGCATTTGCGAGCGGCTCAGCCAAATATCGCGTGAATTCATCAATTGGTGAAAGTGATACGTGCGTCGGTTCATTATCTGGTCAAATGTACTGGACATAAGCTATCAGATCTGGACCAATGGTCTACTATAAAAGCAGTCTACATCATTTAATATACCAGTAGTATTTAGTTCTTCTACCGGCGACTTTTCGTCGTTAACGAAAACTGCTTGCTTGCAAAATGGCTAAATATTTGGTAAGTAATCAGTGTGTAGTGCATTATTAGTGATTTGTGATACAATTGTGCCCGTGGTGATTTATATTAATTCAAACAGTGATTTTATACAACAACAAGGAATTATTATATACAAATAATTGTATCATTTGTTTCAGGTAACTCTTTGCGTGATTGTAGGGGCTCTTACCGTCAAGGGCTTGGAAGATCCTGATTTGATTCGTAATTGTGGCGATGCTAAAGCGTTAGCTCTTGGCCTTACACCTAGGGGACACGGTTACGCCGCCCCTACTTTATCCTATGCTGCTCCTACCTTATCTTATGCTGCACCAGTAATTGCAAAGGCACCCGCTTACTCATCATTTGCCTCAGGTTATCAATTATCTAACTCTCATGGCTCTAATTATAATTCTGGATATAAATCGTCTGGGGTATCCTATTCCGCCCCTGTTTTATCACATGGACCGCAAAGTTATGCAGTAACTGAAGGTCTTAGTGGTTACGGTGCTAGGGCTTCGCTACATTCTCTCAATTATAATGTAGCTAAAGTTGCCGCACCAGTGATTACTAAAGTAGCTTATAGCGCCCCTTCAGTCTCTTCATCGTCTTACTCATCCGATGCTAGCTATTCTTCCGGAGCTTCCCATTCTGGTTATGCCAGTTCTAATGTAGGAGGTTACAATTATCCCGTACCATCAATACAATTATCCCATCCAGTAAAAGTTGCTTTACCCGTTGTTAAATATACACAACCAAAAGCTGTTCCTGTTTTAAATAATGGATACTTACCAGCTTTTAAAGGAACATATACTTCCTACGGATCAGATTCATCATACTCAGCAGGATCCGCTCATTCTGCAGGATCTTACTCACACATTTCGACACCTGTAATTTCAAAAAGTTATGCTGTGCCTGCTATTAAAATTGCAGCTCCTGTAATCAAATACACAGCCCCAACTGCTGTATATTCAGCCCCTGTTCATGTCCAGCCTGTTAAAGTATTAGCCGCTCCTGAAATTAAATATTCCGGTGAATCCGTATCCTACTCCTCCTCTAACGCCCATCAAGCTGCAAACAATTACAATCAACACCAACAGTACTCATCGCATGAAGCCCACACCCCTGCTAGTAGCTATAGTCAGATATCTGCACCAGTTGTGCATGTTGCTGCAGCTCCAGTCGCGCATTACTCACATGCTCCAGTTGCTCATTACGCACCGGCCCCAGTTGCTCATTATGCACCCGCCCCAGTTGATCATTACGCGCAGGCACCAGTTGCTCATGTAGCTCATTCTTCTGAATCACATGGAGCACACCATGAACACCACTACAAACATGGCGAGGACCAAAGCCAATACTATGTAAGTATATCGAAAGCATAAAAAATACCAAAAATTGCAAAATCACTGAATATTAATTTATAATAGTTACGTGAAAGATATCTAAAATAACCGGTCGTATAATATTTTATTTAAAATCCGGGCTAGTAATAACATTTCATATATAAAACATGCATGAGACTTGATTGAATAAAAACAATTACAATATAAACCTGTTGGCGCGTACATAGATGATATATTTATCAAAAACATAATGAATTGGTTGATTTTCATAATGAATGCGAACAATTTGTCAATAAATAAGTTCGTTAACATAAGCGTTTAATCATCTGAAGGAAAGAAAGTTTTTTTTGTCCAAATTCCATGCTACATAATTAATGAATTCAGTTGATATGCCGTGCTTCCCGCGGGCGCCAAATAATTGGTAATTTATTTCCAGGACGCTCATCCTCGTTACGCCTTCAAATACGGCGTGAACGATCCACACACCGGGGACGTAAAGGAGCAAAAGGAGGAACGTGATGGTGACAATGTCGCCGGACAATATTCCCTTGTTGAACCCGATGGCAACGTGCGCACCGTCACCTACAACGCCGACTGGAAGACCGGCTTCCACGCAACGGTTACCAATTCCAAAAAGCACTAAATTTATAAATCATCGTAGTGATTAAGTTACCATTTTGCCACAAATTAATTTTAAGTTTTATCATTTTTTTTTCAATTTAATTTGCATACACTAGTCTAACTTCATATCACACAACCATACACATCAACATATATTTTCTCCCACTCGCTACCACGTACTTGTTATACTGCCATTTGTATATATATGTTCTTAAAATGTTACTATAGTTCATTGTGATATGTAAATCATACTTTTATACTAATAAATATTTTATGATATAACTATTTCTCGTAAATGTTAGCTATATTCGTTAAAATAGCAGCCCGTATAAGGTAAGACCAGATCCGATAATTAGATAAAAATGTAACTACTTAATTGCAGTTACACAATTCCGCGGAATTATATGTAAATGATGACGGTGCACGGTTTCAGTTGATGCCATGTTAAATCAAATTACATACGCTGTGGGCTTCGTTCTAATTTGGACATCGGAATTTGGGTTTTGTTAAATAATAAAGCGGAATAGTAGCGAACCGATTGACGATTTGTATGGCAAGCGGAAGCAATTAATTCCTTATAAGTTGTTTTTGATCTAGAAAGAAAAGAAAACATGTGATACAATTTATTAAATTGTATAATCGATGTTTCAATCTGCATTTTATATTAGGCGAATTGGCTATTCGTAAAACATGTTTATAAGCAATTATAATAACAAAGTAATTATGATACGTTCGTTACAATTATTATAGTTTGTGTAACGATGGTGTCACGATATATTTCGGGAGCCGTAGAAATGTAATAGGAAATGCACTTTCTTCTAGGGTTTCATACTTTTTCTATCCAAAAAAATAACAATATTTATAAAAAAGGATATCTGACAGTTCAAATCAATAAATAGCAATAACACCGTCCAATACCTAGGACTCAACCGGCCATTACTTTGTGATAATTCATTATAAATGATAAATCAAACGGGGTTTCTTTGTTTCTTTTAGCACTTAATAATAAGTGACTAAGATTAGTTAACACTTTTCATAAAGTATGTTAAATACTCACTAAAGATTATATTAAAAATTATGAAGCAATATATACCTAAATGTATTTAATAAATAAAAAGTTTTTTTTGTTTTTTTATCACTTTATTGCTATTTTTGCAAATATTTTCGGCTAAGCTCTAGCCATTATCAAAGCGAATCCGATAACTAAAGAAGCATTCGATGTTATCTCAATTAGAAAGATAATTGAAGTAGGAACACAGAGTATGTGTTAACTTCATGGGAAAATACACGAAAAATATAGTGGCCAACGCGATATCAAGTGAATCTACAGCAATGGTGACTTATTTTTAAAACTTAAGTGAGAAACTGAGATCTGAGGACAAATTGGTTAAAGTATGATTCCAAAGAATCAAGGTTGGTGACAAATCGAAGAAAATACATCAATAATAGTATCGGAAGCAAATGTCGATTTCCAAATCAAGAAGTAGTATAAGATAAAAGACATGGGTGAAGAAATCAGGTGGTGACGCGCCCTTGGCGCACGCTTAACCCTCTACGCGTTAACAAAGGTGAACAAACCACATGGCTAGCCGCATCCTCACGTGCATAACCCATAGATAGTAATAAATTCGTACACCATCAGCAACAAAGAAGGGGCTTTGATTTCAAAACCACACTACAGTCTCTACTCACGCTGACTACGTTACACCAGGCATTAGAATAATAATATTTTGGAGTATTGTGGGGCTAAAGCGAAGAACAGACAAAGACAATACTATATGGTGGAGAAGTGGACACAACATCATGTCTTTGTGGAATCAACATAATCATGAAAATAAAAATCATAGAGAGAAGGAGATAGAGAATTCATTCAGCAATTAATAATAGCTAATTCCATGTGGGAGTATCAGAATGTATATAGGGAAAGTAAACCTGGAGGGCTATAGGTAATATTATAACAAGACTAATAAAAGTACCTAGAGCCTAGGTTTGCAGAAGTCATTTCGATATAGAAAGGCTTCAAGACCGAGATATCAAAGTCGGATAAACCAAATCGAAAATAATCAGTATACAATAATGGCCGGGGTAAGAGAATCGGCGATTTTAATCAAACCTATTACTTATTAGTGGGATTAGTGGATGGAGACTAGAACGTGGCGACAGGAGAAGAAAATGTATGTGGGATTAATGAAGAAGGAAATAGTTTGACATACAAATTCAAGAAGTAGTAAGAAAATGGATCGAATGGGTGGAGCAGGATAATTTAACAGTCTTAAACGAAATAATAAAAGGTGATTTCTTTTAGCCATTTTCCACCCTATGGATATATGCCCCCATAAGACTATACTAGCCGGCTCATGCTGTCTTGTACGTTGTTTCTACCAACCAAACTTATCCGTCCATTATTTCAAATGATTTGAACTTGCACTACATTGTTATCCGATATTTTCTATGATTGAATTAATTTCATTTATTAGTGTACGCCTTATTCGTAAAAAATATGTGAGAAACAATGTAGTGCATAGTTCAAATCGTTGTGAATAGAGGACGGGCATAGTTTGGTTGGTATGGGCCATCCGCCCACCCCACCTTTGTTCGCATAGTTTTTTTCATGGGATAACATTCTTCCTCGAATTGTTTACACAATAGAAAATCTCTATATCCATTGAAAAAAACTATGCGAACAAAGGTGGGGTGGCCCATACCAACCAAACTATGCCCATTCACTATTCCCAACTATGCACTACATTGTTTCTCACATATTTTTTATGAATTAGGCATATACTAATAAATTAAATTAATTCAATCATAGAAAATATCGGATAACAATGTAGTGCATAGTTCAAGTCATTTAAAATAGTGGACGGGCATAGTTTGGTTGGTCGGTTTTGTATTTCAGCCACTAAATCTCATTTAGGGCCGACCGACGCTTCTTTTCTTCATCCATGGCCTCCGTCTAATTTTTATCCTGGTCTCTTGCCTACATCTCCCGCCCAGCTCCTGTAATGCGATTGACCACATCTTGGACATGTGTCTTTTCCCTGATTCAGGTATTTGTTTTGCGATCTATTAGGGATAGAAGAATGAAGAAGGAAAGAGTTTGACATACAAATCCAAGAAGTAGTAAGATAATGGATCGAATTGGTGGGGCAAGATAATTTAACAATCTTAAACGAGATGATAGAAGGATTTTTTAGCCGTTTTCTATCCTATGGATATAGGCCTCCCTTAAGTCTTCGGTTTTGCGTTTCAGTCACTCCATCTCATCTGGGGCCGACTGACGCTTCTTTTCTTCAACCATGACCTCCATCTAATGTTTATCCTGGTATTTAGCTACATCTCCCGCCCAGTTACATTTCGTGGTAGTAACGCGTTTGACCACATCTTGGACTTGTGTCTTTCCCCTGATCCAGGTATTTGTTTTGCGATCTTTTAGGGATATGCCTAATAATCGTCTCTCTATAGCTCTTTGATTTATTTTTAACTTTTCTAGAATCGATTTTGTGAATGTCCAAGTTTGTGATCCATACGTGGTGACTGGTAGGCTGCACTGGTTGTATAGTCGGTTTTTCATTTAAGGGGAATGTCCATAGCCAAGATGTCTTTTACTTGTTTAACTGCTGTTCATGTTTGTCTTATTCGTTAGTTTATTTCCAATTATTGATTGGCCTTCCCTATGGTTTGTCCGAGGTATTTTTATCTGGTTACCCTTTCGATCTTATTGGTTCCCAGCGTTAGTTGTTGTTCCTCTTCGTCTTTATGTATTGTCATGTACTTAGTTTTATTGAAGTATATTTCAAGGCATATGCGCTTTGTGGCCTTGTAGGTATGTTCAATTTGTGTCACTAGTTATTCTTTTGTTTCTGCTATTAATACTATATCATCTGCAAACATTAAGTGACTTAATCTCTCGCCATTGACATTGATACCTCTGTTTCGCCAGTCTATTGTTTTCATTGCATCTTCTAGGACTAGGGTGGGTGACGTTGTGTCTCATTGGCATAGTCCCCTGTTTATTTTTACTTTGTTGGATCGTTCATGCAGTTGAATTTGTAGTGTGGCATTTCGGTAGATGTTGTTGATCAGATTTGCATATCTATGGTCTATTCTTTCATTTTGGAGGGCCCATACATTCACAAACGCTAGCCTTAGGGGTATATTGTATTTTACCGCATTTTCTATCAGCACTCTTATCGTTTGTAGGTGTTGGACCACCCAGGCCCTATCCAGTCATGGAGTCTTCCAGTCATACCTCCACCGGATAGGGAAGGCAAACACGCCGATTTGCCGTTCCTGTGGTGGTGTAGACGATCCGGCTCACACCATCTACGAATGCCCAAGATGGATGGCGACGAGGACAGAACTCTGGCTCCGGGTGGGAGTGACCCCACCAGAAGAGCTATCGGAAAAAAATGGCAGACAGATAGACATGACGCTTGGTCTGCATTCATAGGGTTCTTCGGGAAAGTGATGCGGGCCAAGTTTGAGGACAATCTAAGGATCAATGACCGAAATTGAACTTAAGACAAGACGACAGTGACAGAGCCCTATATCCGCACAAGAGACATGAAGCTTGACTAACGTTAGACCACCAAGGGGGCTGCAAGGCGGACAAGCCCTCTTGGGACAGAACCTGGGATTTGGTTTAGCCGGTAGGCGCCCCGAACAAGACGCGGGACGAATCCGGCATTACCCCATGTCGGCCCCCTAGTGAGAGTTCCGAAGCATGGGGTGTCTTTCGAAGATTCCATCCCAGAGAAAAAAAGAATGTGTTCCATTCTGCTAAACCCTTGCCTGAACCTCGCCTGTTCTCTTGGCTGGTAGAAGTCCAAGTTTTAGAGTTAGTCGGCTGCTTATTAATTTTGCAAATAATTTATAAATTTGTGATAGAAGGCTGATTGGTCTTTCTAGAGTTTCTTTGTTTCCTTTCTTGTGGATGATTGTCACTACGGCATTAGTCCAGTCTTGCGGAACATCCTCCGTTTCTAAGCATCGGTTGAACAGTATTTCTAGTCTCCTGCTAGTTCACGTTCAGCACTTTTCTTCTTTGATCTTGTTCGGATATATCGCTCTTTATCTTTATTGCATATAGATCTGTGTGAAAGACTTGAACACTCTTTATGATTTCGTGTCTATCTTCAATTCGATTTCCTTCCTTGTCTTTCATTCTGACGATCTTTTTTATATAGCTTGCTTCTCTCCTGAATACTTTGGCGCCCGTGTGTTTCTGTAGAACTTGCTTTGCGATTTGTATTTTGTTTTTTCTCTTTTGTCATTTTTCTTGCAGATTTATTTGTCTGAAAGCAACTGATAGTGTTCAATAAAAGGACAACAGTAGAATACAACTGTTCTCCTTTTATTGAGCACTAGCACTTTGTTTGTTTTAGCATTTTTATTGCTTATAGGCTAAGTTTGTTAGTCTTTCTAGGTATTGCTTGTGCGTAGGTTTTCCCAGCTTTCTTGAGTGTGTCGATTATCCTTTTGTTTATTTCGTTTATGTTGTTTGTGTCCCATTGCTGCTTTCTGAGTCTTTTTTCTAGGCACGCTTTAAATTGGTATTGTAGTCTTTCTCTGTCTATCTATTTGGATGTTGTTTTCTCCATTTTTTCTTTCTTTCTAATTCTTGCATATGCAAACTCTTACCATACGATAATTTCTATCACTATCTATGTATCACTATCTTCAACATAGGGATGTTGAATCTGTTTAGAAATTGTATACTATTTGTATATTTTTCGATAATATATAGTCAATTTGGTTGTAAGTTTACCACCCATCTGGGCTTGCCCAGGTCCATTTGCAGGTTGGTTTCTTTTGGAAGAAGTTACTAGCGCTCTACATGTGTTGTTCTTCAAGGTAGTTAACCATCATAGAACCTCTTCTATTTCTATTCCCCAATCCATGTTTGCCTGCATATTTTTCTTCCAGGTTTTCTTGATCTCCAATTTTGGAGTTGAAATTTCCTATTACTAATACTTTTGCTTGCTGTTTTATTCTCATGTATTCCTTTGGAAATGTCTTCGTAAAATTTGATAAGCACTTCGTCTTCAGCGCTGCTTGTGGGAGCATATGCCTGTATAATTGTCAATGATTCCAGTTTATTTATTTTAATAATGTTTATTTTTTGTTATCTATACTACCCTTTCTGATATCGCTTTAACCGCTTTTACACGGTTTGTTAGTCTTTCGTGTATTAATTCCTACTGTTTCTAGGCTGAAGTTTCATATCCTTTGTAGTATAGTTTATGGCATGAGTTGAACTCTATATAGCCCTCTCATCTTTTCCTCGTCTCATTTGAGCTTACTAAGTCCCATTTTATGTTGTTTATTTCAGCTTCCGGTTCTTCCATTCGGTCTTCTGATGCTGATCTGATGTTATATGTGGTAATATTCATCATCATCGATTTCTTGCTCCCCCCTACCCCATATTTCTTGGATCAGAGTTTCCTGTCAGTGCGGGATTCTGTACTTTGTATCACATTAAGGGGGTGTTGGCCGTACTCTATATGGTGGTAAGAATATTGGGTGTAATTGATAGTGAGGGTTTGACTCCACCGGTGTCATATAGGAACTACAGGCGATGTTCTTGAGTCGATATTGTCGAGCTGATCACCGTTATGCCCCGTATATAAGGCATTGGGGCAGCTCCGACACCAGCCAGGTGCAACCTGTGCCCATATAGGATCTACAGGCGATGTTCTTGAGTAGATATTTGCCGATCTGAGCACCGCTATGCCCCGTATATGCAGCACTGGGGAAGCTCCAAAACAAGCCAGGTGCAACCTATACCCATACAGGACCTACAGGCGCTGTTGTTGAGTCGATATATGTCGATCTCAGCACCGCTATGCACCGTCTATACAGCAAGGGTTAGCTCTGGTACCAGCCGGATGCAACTCATGTCCATATAGGACCTACAGGCGATGTTGTGCCCCGTATATACAGTATGGGTGTAGTTCTGATGGGTTTCGGAGAGACTCAGTAGCTAACGCAGGGCAGGTTCGCCAATACCTGTTGCAGCCTGTCCTCCACCAGGGCCATGGAGAAGTGCTACCCGCCCCCCTAAGGTGATTAGGAAAGTGTACAAAGCCGGTAGAAGACACTGATAGATTATAAATTAGTATAAGATAAAATATTGCAGTAAGGTCTAGGAGCTAAGAGGCAATCATGACGACCACGGATGCATAATAAACTCGCCAACGTTGCATTTATGGAACTGCATGATGAAACCCTACCTATCATCGAACCAACCTAGAACTACTAAAATTGGTACGCCGCCATCGACATGCACTACTTCCCGACAAGCACGTCTAGTTGCTCTGGCCAGATGCTGCCATTTATCTTCGGTTGGTGCTAAACTTAAAGAGGAGTAACATCATAGCCTACGAGCAGATGCAGCTGAATTTTTCCAAGAAGCACATAATCGCCTACGTGGTCAATGATGATTACCTTCAAACTCATCTTACTACAAGGAAGACACTTGATTCGTGGAGTGTTCGTTTATATGATTACAGAATTGTACTGGAAATCATTGCAATATTTTCGATATGTAAACCCAGCATCGCAAGCCTTGGATCAACTTGGGACGGACGAAATGAAGATTTAAAATATCTTCAGCGGGCACAGATGGGCAGGCATATCATCCAAATAAATAATTTCAACTTTCAACAATTTTAATAATAAATGGCAAAGAAAAAACATGTCGTACGGGCTGCAAACAATATGTAAAGTATAAATATTTACAAACTTTTATAAAATTGGGCCTAATGTTTAAAAGTCCCCGGGCACCTCTAAAACTAGGATAAATCCGTACGGATGGCAATCCTAGATTCAGGTAAATTGTATTTTTCGTTCAAAATATCGAGAATAGTTATATCAAATGATAAAAGAAATAGGAATGTATACAAATTTCATAACAATCACGGAAAAATTATAAAAATAATGGAATATTTTAAATTAGATCAAAAATATTTTATTTATTATCATATAATACGTATGATAATGTACACTAGTCAGATCATATTTTTTGTAATCACAATTGTCATGCAATTTTAAAACTCTACTATCAAGAACTTTATGAAAATACTGAAAATATTAGTGTAAATATTTTCAGTATTACCAAATATCCCTAAAATAGTTACTTTTCGGAGAGTATATCGCACTATGAGATGTATGAGTGTCGTAACTTCTAAAAAAAATCAGGTTTTGATTTTTATTTTGACGATTCCTATATGTATATTTTAACTCTCCTTTAATAATCTTTTTTGCGTTTAGATAAACTAAATTATTATTATAAAAAAAATAGATAATTTATATAAATAATATATAAATTATACTCAGACATTTTAAAAACTACTGGAACTGTTGAAATCTATAACATGCAAGAACTATATAGTACGATAAAGTGTAATTACTTTTAATTTATCTATATTGTTATTATTATTTTACATACATGTCATCTGAGTGTGCGATATATTAATTAATAAGAAACAAAATAACTAAAAATAAAAAGATTCCGGTACCGGGAATCGAACCCGAGCCTCCTGGGTGAGAGCCAGGTATCCTAGCCACTAGACCATACCGGAGTTACCAGCCTTAAACTCTAAACTATGTAGGAAATTATGAAATTAAATATTATGTTATTATTATTTCGTATATTTATATTATTCATTTCGTATTAAATTCGCTTATATGATGCACAAAACTAACCGGAGTTAACGCTTTTATGATTTGATGATATTATTTGGCTTTTGGTAATTAGCTTGTATAAATGTGGGTTTAGGCTGAAGAACATAAGAAATAAATTTTACCCTCTAAAATTTATTTCTTATTTTATCCATTATATTATTTATTGTGACAAAATGAGTAATAAGAAATTAATGATAAATACATACTTTTAAGTCACGAACATCCATGTTCGAAACTACTCCATATTTTCATTGATTTCTTATATCTTATTTTATGTCAGCATAAACCCAGCTTAATTAAGAACAAAGAAGAAGAAAAAAGTAATGAAAAATATCTATCTGAATTGATGTTTATGTTAAAATAAAATAAGAAAGAAAACATCCGTGGAAAGTATTATTATGAATTATTTATACTCACAATATAATGGTAGGTATATGCTGACATAAAATAATAAACAATTAATAAAATTATAAATAAGAAGTCAATAGAGGATTATTTCAGATAATATTGCTTATTGTGACAAAATAGTACTAAGAACTAAAATATAAGTGAATAGCATACATAATCCAAAATATTGTCACTGATTCGTTCTGTACCATTTTTTTTTATTATTTATTATTTTATGCCAGTGGGGGTTTATATATATATATATATATATATATATATATATATATATATATATTATTTTTCCACATTAAAAAAATAATGGAAAATATCTATCTGAATTGATTCCTTGTTTCTTATTTTATTTCAGTATAAACCTATCTCTCTATAGGGCCAGTTATTGATAAAATTTGGATGGAGGTATGAAGGGATAATCACAATAAGCGTGGTAGTGGTAACGTAGCGATAAGCGAATTTTACACATGTGTATAAACTCAGGCGTTCACAGCAACGCGTTAAAACATGAGTAACTACCTCTTCCTTAATTATATCATACAATTACTGCTCTATTCTAAACGTCTGGATTTTGATCAACCTACCAAACATTGCTATGTTACCACTACCGCGCTTATTGCGAATGGCCCTTGAGACCTTAAGTAATTTTAATGCCGCATGTTACAATGCAATATATCCCATAATTTAGGATTTATATGTAGTTCATTATTTATGCATTCAAATATTGTTAATTAACATTATTTATATACAGAGCAAGAACGTAGGCAGACTATGAAGATAGCCGGTGTTCAAGAGTTCAAGAGCAACCCACAGACACATCAACTTTATGAGGTGAAATAGACCGTGTAAAAGGATTAATATAGAATACAAATAAACATTCGTCACGCATTCCGCATTTAATAGGTAGTTAATATTCACATTACACGCGATATTTCATTGAATCCTATTTATTATTTTATAAAAGTGTTTAACATTTGATTTTTTTCTTAAACATAATTTAATTTATTACAAATCTTTACAAAAAAATGAGGCATTCTAAATAAGGGTGGGATCATGTCTATACTTTTCTTAAAGACACCTTACACGGTCAATAATACCTAGTACTGTCAGTATTTGCTTGAATCCTCCTTCAATATCTATCAAGTAATCAATTATCCGGATAAACATCAATCTTCTCTTCATTCCATCATTTTTATACCTTACACGATCAGTAATACCGTCAATATCTTAGAATAATGAAAATTTTAAATATATTATCGTACAGTAATACTGTCATTATTCTAAAATATTGACTGTATATTTATGGCTTTTTATAGTGTAGTAACTTGTAGTATGTTGGCAGGCAACGTATTAAAACATATTATTGTTGAAATACAATATTAGGAAACATATTTTGTGAGATTTGATGAGATTATTTAACTACCTATTACTTCTTATCAAATAAGAGCAATAAGAAGTTTTAATTATTTTTATTAATTTACGTTAGTAGATGGTTGTAAAAAGTAGAAGCAGGTACATTTTTAACTTTTTTTATATGTACATAGCAGTTAAAATAAAGAAAATACATAACTACAATACAAGAAGAAAAAGCGATATGCATACAACGAAAAATAGAATACTCTAAATTAAAGTCTATTGATCAGGAACATAATGAGTTAACATCAACACTCACCAAGAGATAAAAACAATATATAAGATATGAAACAAAATCGAAACGAAATTAAAAGAAGAAATATTATTAAACCAATAAAGGAACTAGACAGGCCCAAACACAAGCAGGCCCTCAGTACCAAGGACTAAGAGATCCGATCTTCTATGTCTGCCGAAGGAAGACATTGTTAATGAATTTTAATTTTTACAATTTATATAATTAAGATATATGCTTTTTACTATTTATATAATTAAGATATATGCAGTTAAAAACTATACAAAAATGAAAAACATACTGTAATAAAAAAAATTATTTAAAAAATAACCGACATAGTCGAAATCTCGACAGTATTGAAATTCCAACACTGTGAAAATTCAGAGTCTGCTAATTTCCTCTTTTTACGAAAGGAAAATCTTCACATGAAAAAATGTGGCGTATTACTTAAATACTGGTGGAGGATTTCCATACTGTCGGGTTTTTTTTAATGTCGAGCTTTTGAAAAAGATCATAACCAGGTTGAAGGCCTAGAGATCATTAATATGAGTTTTATGTATCGGCACATAAAACTCATATTAATGATGTTCATTGAATATTTTACTTTTTACCACGAAACATAATTCTGCATGCGAGTAACACTTTTTTTATGTAAAACTTTACTGTTACATAAATCCCTTAAAAACATAATCAATGTGAGCAACTTTTTAAAAATCATACAGCTCCTAATCTATTTTTTCCGAAAAAAAAAATCACTCATAGTCGTTTCGGCTAAAAAAAAACCTCTCCGATCTATATAAGTGAAAGTATAAAGTTATCACACAAACACGAACGACTAATGAATACGTAATAGATGATAGAAAGTGGTCTAGTTATTGCAGAAATAAATTAATATCGGTACTTGTTTCCTATTTGGATAAATGGAAGGCGAGGCGCGAAGATTGGTACCGCCGACCGGCCGATTTTTTTCTCTGTATTTAACTCTTGCGGCCGCTATGTAACAACAGAACTGGATAGCCTGTTTCCTGACACACAGGCCGCTGTTTCGGGCCCACAAGTGATAATTTAATTAATATCGACATGTACCTCTTCGGCGTTTGGATATCCATCTTAATTAAAGCCGGCGGTGTTCTTGTTCGCACGTTCGCGCTTAATTAATTCAATTGATTCAAATCAAAGGTTGGGTAAGCGATCTTGCGGTTTTGTCCGATTCTACAGGAGTAATTAAAAGTGACAACGAACATAAGTCACTAAGTACTAGTATGGTCATGTAGATTAGTTATTTAGATGAACAAATTTATGCAGAGTTGTTCCAAATTAATAATAGTATATTATAGAGCTTGGATGTGATGACTATATTAAGTCAAATATTACAAGTATAAATTAATAGATAATACAAACCAATAGCATACTAGGTACTACAGCAAAAATTCAATAAATGTTTACAAACGTAATTATTTTTAATCAATTTTTACTTTCCGAATATATCACTGATGTAAATTAAGGTATTGTTTGACTGAAAACGTCTTCACGTTTTCAAACTTAGATTGTGGAAATATGCGATAAATTTTCGGGAATAAAAATTACACCAGAAGGAAGGTATTGTTGTCGGACCATGTAGAAAAAAATCAATTTTCGTTACGTTTCATGACTAAAATTGTCGAAATAAACCCAATTTTTGCGATACTGTGTGTATGTATGTATGTCTGTCAGTCTGTCTGTGAACAAAATTCCGGGAAAACGGCACAACAAATTGCGACCTAAAAAAAAATAAGAATTTTGTATAATTACCCATGTATTTTTAGTTATTTTTTTATAAAAAAAATTATGAATTTTGTATAATTACCCATGTATTTTTAGTTATTATTTTTTTTATATAATTTATTATTATTATTATTTTTAATTTAATTTTGTATAATAACCCAAGCATTTTTATTTATTTGATTTTATTAATAATTAATTAATAAAAAAAATTAAATATGAATTTTGTATAATAACCCATGTATTTTAAATTATTCTATTTCAAGCCGCCTGAAAAAAAATGTTCAAGGCGCTTGTAAAAAAAAAATTATAATATAATAATTTGTATAACAACCCATGTATTTTTAGTTATTATTTTATATATAAAATTGATTTAAAAAAATATATGAATTTTGTATAATAACCCATGTATCTTTAGTTTTTATTTTATTTCAAACCGATTGAAAAAAAATTCAAGTCACTTGAAAAAAATTATCAAATTTAAAAAATTATAATATAATAATTTGTATAACAACCCATGTACTTTTAATAATTATTTCATTTGAAACTGCTTGAAAAACAATTTTGAAAAAAAATATGAATAATAAATAAATATGTGTAATAACCCATGTATTTTTAGTTATTATGTTATTTCAATCCGCTTGATTTTTTTTAATTAATTTTGTATAATAAACCTAGTATTTTTAGTTTTTATTTATTTCAAGCCGATAGAATAAAAAAATGTTCAAGCAGCTTCAAGAAAAATTATGAATTTTGTATAATAACCCATGTAATTTTAGTTATTATTTTATATATAAAATTTATATTCTTTTTTCAAAAAAAAATTATGAATTTTGTATAATAACCCATGTATCTTTAGTTTTTATTTTATTTCAAACCGATTGAAAAAAAATTCAAGCCACTTGAAAAAAATTATGAATTTTGAATAATAACCCATGTATTTTTAGTTATTATTTTATTTGTAAAATTTATAATTATTATTTTTTTTTAATTATGAAATTTGTATAATCCATGTATTTGTAGTAAAAAAATAATCAAACATATTAGTTATTATTTTGTTTCAAGCCGCTTGAAAAAAAAATGAATTTTGTATCATAACCCATGTATTTTTAATAATTATTTTATTTGAAACTGCTTGAAAAACAATTTTGAAAAAAAAAAATGAATAATAAATAAATATTTGTAATAACCCAGTTATCATGTTATTTCAAGCCGCTTGAAAAAAAAATTAAGCCGCTAGAAATTTTTTGTATTAATTTTGTATAATAACCCTAGTATTTTTAGTTTTTACTTATAAAAAAAATATTCAAGCCGCTTCAAGAAAAATTTTGAATTTTGTATAAATAACCCATGTAATTTTAGTTATTATTTTATATATAAAATTTATATATATATTTTTTTAAATTATTAATTGTATATAATAACCCATGTATCGTTAGTTTTTATATTGGATTGATAAGGCGTCTACTTTGTGATAATTCATTTTAAAGGATAAATAAAACGATTTTTTACTATGTTTTTTATCACACTTCAGTTACACTTTGCAACTAGTTTCGGCTAAGCTCTAGCCATTTTCGAGCTCCTCCGATGACTAAAGCAATTGCAACCGATCGCTCTTTATATAATAAAAGTAAAAATATTTTAGTTAATATGTTTCTGTGTAATTGTTAGTTTCCTTTTTACTTTTATTATATAAAGAGCGATCGGTTGCAATTGCTTTAGTCATCGGAGGAGCTCGAAAATGGCTAGAGCTTAGCCGAAACTAGTTGCAAAGTGTAACTGAAGTGTGATAAAAAACATAGTAAAAAATCGTTTTATTTATCCGTTAGTTTTTATGTTATTTCAAACCAATTGAAACAAAAAATTAAGCCACTTAAAAAAATATGAATTTTGAATAATAACCCATGTATTTTTAGTTATTATTTTATTTATAAAATTTATAAATTATTATTATTTTTTTTTAATTATGAAATTTGTATAACCCATGTATTTTTAGTTATAAAAAAATAATCAAAAATATTAGTTATTTTATTTAAAAAAATGAATTTTGTATAATAACCCGTTTATTTTTAGTTATTATTTTCTTTCAAGCCGCTTGAAAATAAAATAATTTTAAGCAGCTTGGAAAAAATATTATGAATTTTGTATAATAACCCATGTATTTTTAGTTTTTATTTTAATCCAAGCCGCTTGAAATAAAAATGATGAATTTTGTATAATAACTCATGTATTTTTAGTTGTTATTTCAAGCCGCTTGAAAAAAAAATTATGAATTTTGTATAAAATCCCATGTTTTTTTAGTTTTTATTTATTTAAAGTCGCTTGAAAAAAAATGTTCAAGCCACTTCAAGAAAAATTATGAATTTTGTTAATAACCCATGTAATTTTAGTTATTATTTTATATATAATATATATATATATATATATATATATATATATATATATATATATTAATTATGAAATTGGTATATTAACCCATGTATTTTTAGTTATTATTTTATAAGCCGCTTGAAAATAAAATAATTTTAAGTAGCTTGGAGAAAATATTATGAATTTTGTATAATAACCCATGTATTTTTAGTTTTTCTTTTATTCCAAGCCGCTTGAAATAAAACTGATGAATTTTGTATAATAACTCATGTATTTTTAGTTATTATTTTATTTATAAAATTTATATTTTTTTTAAATTTATTTATTTATAATAATTATTATATTTGAAACTGCTTGAAAAACAATTTTGAAAAAAAAATATGAATAATAAATAAATATGTGTAATAACCCATGTATTTTTAGTTATGTTATTTCAAGCCGCTTGAATTTTTTTTTATTAATTTTGTATAATAACCCTAGTATTCTTAGTTTTTATAAATTTCAAGCCGCTTGAAAAAAAAATGTTCAAGCCGCTTCAAGAAAAATTATGAATTTTGTATAATAACCCATGTAATATTAGTTATTATTTTATATATAAAATTTATATATATATATATATATATATATATATATATATATATATTTTAATTATGAATTTTGTATAAACCATGTATCTTTAGTTTTTATGTTATTTCAAACCAATTGAAAAAAAAATCAAGCCACTTAAAAAAAATATGAATTTTGAATAATAACCCATGTATTTTTAGTTATTATTTTATTTATAAAATTTATAAATTATTATTATTTTTTTAAATTATGAAATTTGTATAATAACCCATGTATTTTTAGTTATAAAAAAATAATCAAAAATATGTTATTATTTATTTAAAGTCGCTTGAAAAAAAAATGTTCAAGCCACTTCAAGAAAAATTATGAATTTTGTTAATAACCCATGTAATTTTAGTTATTATTTTATATATAATATATATATATATATATTAATTATGAAATTGGTATATTAACCCATGTATTTTTAGTTATTATTTTATAAGCCGCTTGAAAATAAAATAATTTTAAGCAGCTTGGAGAAAATATTATGAATTTTGTATAATAACCCATGTATTTTTAGTTTTTCTTTTATTCCAAGCCGCTTGAAATAAAACTGATGAATTTTGTATAATAACTCATGTATTTTTAGTTATTATTTTATTTATAAAATTTATTTTTTTTTTAATTTATTTATTTATAATAATTATTATATTTGAAACTGCTTGAAAAACAATTTTGAAAAAAAAATATGAATAATAAATAAATATGTGTAATAACCCATGTATTTTTAGTTATGTTATTTCAAGCCGCTTGAATTTTTTTTTATTAATTTTGTATAATAACCCTAGTATTCTTAGTTTTTATAAATTTCAAGCCGCTTGAAAAAAAAATGTTCAAGCCGCTTCAAGAAAAATTATGAATTTTGTATAATAACCCATGTAATATTAGTTATTATTTTATATATAAAATTTATATATATATATATATATATATATATATATATATATATTTTAATTATGAATTTTGTATAAACCATGTATCTTTAGTTTTTATGTTATTTCAAACCAATTGAAAAAAAAATCAAGCCACTTAAAAAAATATGAATTTTGAATAATAACCCATGTATTTTTAGTTATTATTTTATTTATAAAATTTATAAATTATTATTATTTTTTTAAATTATGAAATTTGTATAATAACCCATGTATTTTTAGTTATAAAAAAATAATCAAAAATATGTTATTTTATTTCAAGCCGCTTGAAAAAAAAAATTATGAATTTGGTATAATAACCCATTTATTTTTAGTTATTATTTTATTTCAAGCCGCTTGAAAATAAAATAATTTTAAGCAACTTGGAAAAAATATTTTGTATAATAACCCATGTATTTTTAGTTTTCATTTTATTCCAAGCCGCTTGAAATAAAAATGATGAGTTTTGTATAATAACCCATGTATTTTTAGTTATGTTATTTCAAGCCGCTTGAAAAAAAAATTATAAATTTAGTATAATAATCCATGTTTTCTTATTTTTTATTTATTTCAAGTCAAAAAAAATTTTCAAGTCGCTTCAAATTTATAATTTTTTTTATTAGGAATTTTGTAATAATTATAAAATATATTTTTAGTTATTATTTTGTTTCAAGCAGCTTAAAAAATATTTTCAAGGCGCTTGAAAAACAAATTATGAATTTTGTATTATACCCATGTATTTTTGGTTTTTATTTGAATGCAATTTTTTTTTTCAAGCGGTTTGAACAAAAATTTTCAAGCCGCTTGAAAAAAAAAATATTAAGAATTTTATATAATAACCTATGTATTTTTATTTGTTTTACATATTAACAATTTTCAAGATTTATTGATCCATGTAATAATGTAAAATTCTGAATGTTTGTTTCTAGCGAATTCATTATATGCAAGTTTGCGAGGTACAAGAGTTCTAAGCCACTTGCTAATTTTGACTTGATTAGTTTCATTATTTTTCTAGTCGAAATTGACTATTTTTGGAACATATGTGTGTGTGTGTATGTGGATATGAATTTTTCTGTCAACAAAATTCCGGGAAACGGCTGAATGGATAACGATTATATTTGCAAATTTTCTGGGAAACCGAGTTAGGGCGATCCCGTGAAAATTTGAGCAAAATCGGTCTACAACCAGAGAAAAAATCTTGATAAAACCGTTACCCAACAAAAGTCACTTTCCCACCAATTTGAATGCCAGTGACGCCAACATAAATATGCAATATGAAAAATAACAGCAGCTGGTGTAACTTGGGTTGAATAATAGTTTAATTTTATATATAGTTTAAAATTTAATTACGCACAATCGACTGAAAATTAACCAAAGGACAAATATTGTCAAATATCATTGAATATTGTCCATTATCGTCAAATATTGTCCAAAATTGTCAAATAATCTCAAATATCGTCTAGTATAGTCAAATATTGTCAAATATTGTAAATATAGTCAAATATAGTGAAACATAGTCAAATATCGTTAATTACGTTGTCAAATATTTTCAAATATAGTCAGATATAGTCAAAAATATCAAAAAAATTAAAAAATCTAAAATGTAATTCGGAAATTCGGATATTTTCAACTACAAATTATGGTATTTAACAAAACTAACTCAAGTGAGTATATAGAATCTGAATTCTATTAAAATGACGAAAAACTGTGTCCAGTTTCTGGAAGTTCAATAAACGCCGATGATATTTTTTGAAGTGACCTCGCCAAATTATGGGAAAGGAAATCGGTTTTATCGAGTTTTCTTCTCTGTTAGTGCACCGATTTTGCCCAAATTTTAACAGGGTCGTCCCAGCTCGGGTACTCAGCCGATTTCCGTTTTTTTTTTCTGAATTGTTCACGATATCAATACCTTACTTATACAGTAAGAACTACACTTTCCGGAAAGTAATGGTATATTTCGACATTCTTAGTTAGAAAACGTGAAGACATTTTCGTTATGTCAATACCTTCCTTATACAGCTGTGCTATATTTGGAAAGTAAAAATGTAGGAGGTAAATTAAATAAAACATTATGGTATTAAAATATGTCCAGTATAATAATAAATAACAAATTTTTAATAAAACAACATATAAAATCACTGTACTTTACTTACACCATCTACAACTTCTCACATAAAACCTGATTACTAGAATATTCACAAATGGGACACTCATACTTCCTATCAGCAGCCTGATTGCCCTTCAAACATGAGTAACAAAAAACATGTGAACACCCCATATGACTAGGATGAACAGGATACTCCTCACAATGAGGACACTTCATATCATGACTCAACTGCATCCTACTGAATGCAACACTTTCCGGCTTCTTATGCAAAGGATTCAAATGTTTAAAAACCCTAGTTATCTTATGATAATTAATAAGAGGTACCATATAAACCAAAATTTCAATAAACCCATTCCAAATCAACTCCCTGGTCATATATTTATCCTCATAATGCCTGTGCACATTATCCTTACAATAAACCTGTTTCAAATCAAGCACACGTTCCACCAACAAAGGCTTCTCACCAGCCCGTAAAAACCACGAAATATTCCAGAATTTCCAAAACTGCAAAAACAAACTGATTTTATAAACATATGAGTTGATTGGGTGAGAAGGTTTCCATAACTCCAGTCGCTGCCTGATGTAATCTGAACAGTTTAGTAGGACCATACACAGTTTTTTGGGTGTGTTAATATTGTTGTACTTGATTGAAAGTAGTTTTTGGCCAAATGTGCAATTGTGGCTGATGATCGAGTAGTTGAAAATTGCTAGGCGGAGTAATAGGTGGATCTCGGGTTCATATGTAGTCATTACACCAGGCTAAAATATATATGATACAATTATAAGTAAAGTTTGTTTTAGACAATTTCTTAGCTCAAAAGTTGTTCAAGAAATAAATTCATATATCCTCCTCCCATACAATTAGTCCTTGACAAGTAGAATGCGTTATACTTTTCCATTGGATCTACCATCCAATTCAATTTTTCAAATAATTTGCTGTGTGATACAAGACAATTTAGATTGTCTCGCATCTTGACTAACTTTTGAGTCAAGAAATTGTCATGTCTAAAACGACCTTTAGTAGTAGCAAACATGTAATATTTAAACATTTGGGAGCTGCATTTGGCTCAACTAAGAGCTGCACACAGATTTTGGAACTGGAGTTGCCCACCATTGGTAAGTAGTATATACAATATAATATACAATAATAGCAGAAAGGGATATCCCAATTATTGATTTCTGATTTATTTATTAGTCTGAGCAAAAAGCAATACTGGAGAAAATAAGAATATTCATAACATTCCTAAAGATGC
Source organism: Lordithon lunulatus (assembly GCA_963942505.1). Taxonomy (NCBI): domain Eukaryota; kingdom Metazoa; phylum Arthropoda; class Insecta; order Coleoptera; family Staphylinidae; genus Lordithon; species Lordithon lunulatus. The sequence continues at coordinate 14,252,460 of OZ012667.1, read as the reverse complement.
AAAAGGCATTCGATAAGGTACTCAGAAAAAGATTATGGAAAATAATTAAGGAAAAAATAAGTAAAAAAATAAGAACTACTAAAAGAGATATCCAAAAACATTTGAAAACATATATAGAAATACATACACTAACACAGTCATTCTCAAAGTGGGGGTCATGTAACATATTTGGAGGGTCACAGGAAAAATTGATACAGATCATTCTACATGTTTTTCTTCACATACCCATTTTACAGAGGGTCCTTTTGAAATTTTTAAATGCAAAAGGGGGATGTGGGGAGCACTATGCATAGGAAATACTGCACTAACACATGGCAGAAGGACCTGAAGGTCAATAGCCAGTTACAAATTGTAACATGTACAGTAATTACACTACTGTAGAAATAATCATTTAATCAAATGAGACTATTGAAGATGATTGAGAAAAATTCTGGGAATTGGACAGCAACCTCAAATGTTATAAAGCCAATCAATATATGTATGTTTTATACATTATTGCCCATTTTCCCAGTTATTACTTACTGGCAGATATTTAAAACATTCCTGCAGGTGTTGTGTAAAAATATTGTAAACCTCTTTATCAAAATACACAGCATTCATTTGAGTAACCCGAAGCAAATTATTAGCAGCCATTTTTGGTTTGTTTTCACACAATTATTATCACAGTCCAATATTTAATTGTTCATCAAAGTTTATTTATTTACATACATAAATATTAAGTATTAATTTGTTGGTGGTACTGATTTATCAGTGATATAAACTTTATTGTAGTAAATAAAAACTACCAGCTAAGCTACATTTCAAATATAATTAATGGTATACATCGTAGAAAACCTAGTATAAATTAAGAGTAGTTAGTATACATTTGTTGTAGTATTTAAATATTGTTTTAAAATATTAGAATGTTATTTTTATGTGAGGTTATTAGTATTTTGATGTTGGTAGTGGTTCAAAATGGCGGCCCATTGTCATAATAATGTCAAAACAAGCTAGCAAGGAAATGACGACCAAAACAAATACCGCAAACGTGGCGAGATCAGAGTTGGCGGAATTAGTGAAGAGAAAAGCAGAGATTGCTGTAAGTATGCCCTTTATGGTATATATTCTAGATATACTAGGATAGGCTTACAAAAGGTGTGGTGTATTGTTTTAACCCCCACACATAAAGGGCTAAAACGAAAGTCCCTAGGATTGGTGATATTTTCAAAATATTTACATTTTAAATCATAATAGAGAAAAACAAGATATATTGGTGAATATACATTTATACATACATAATTAGATTAAAGTTTATTTCAATCTATGCTTACCATCGACAGAACCTTCTTGAGTTTAGGGGATACACAAGCCAAAGAAAAGTTCTAAACAATCACACACAAAAGCATCTTTATACAACCTATTACCCATTAGAGCTTTTCTGATGGGAAAGGTGGAAGCACAGTGAAGTAGTATTTACCTTATTTACTTGGCAGAACAACTGTGATGATTTGTGAAATTATGCCCACAGTTGGGTTTGAATTATTGCTCAACAATGCTCGGTATCTAATGAATTGCATCTCTAATCACTACAGCTGGGCAGATTCCGCCAAGTGCATTCAATAGAATGTAAAACTAAATGTTAATTATGTAAAAAAATCACACATTTTGGTTCATAATTATTATCTTTTGAACTTTTGGTTTGCAATACTAAAAAGAATCACCATCCCTGCAATAGAAAATCACATTCTATTTGATTTGTACATTCACACATAATTGTAGAAGTGATTGAAATTGTGTAATTTTAATACTAATCAAACAATAACAAAGATCAGCTGTTATCCTACTAATTTAATGAAAACTATTTAATGTATGAATTGTAAATACATTTTGATTATTAATGCTTATATTTTGCAGGAAACATTGGCAAATTTAGAACGACAAATCTATGCATTTGAAGGATCATATTTAGAAGATACCCAGCTATATGGCAATATTATTCGTGGATGGGATAGATACCTATCCAGTAATAAAACTACAAACTCAAAGGCTGACAAACGCAATAGGAAATTTAAAGAGGCAGAGCGATTGTTTTCAAAATCATCTATTACTTCTATGGCTGTATGTATAGTAAAATTTGAACTGTTGTCTTTTGCACTATAAACTAGTGATGTGAAATATCAAATTAAGTAGACCAATAGTTGTATAACCATCAAACAAAAATACTATCATGTAAAAATAGACAAAAGGACAAAGCTAATTTCTATTACAATACATAATTATTTACATAATCAAAGTTATCATATATCACAGTAGCTTGAAATTTGTAAAATTTGAAGCTGCTTGAAATGACGGGTCATACCCTTATATTCCAAGTGAGGTGGATGATTACTTGTCTTCTACTCACTGCATGGACATCTTCATAGGTTGAACCTTTATCTTGACTAAGCTTATAATTTTGTATAGCCAGTCACCAGTTTAATTATCTCAGTTGTCTTCTATCTGTTGAAGGGTCTAACTTCACATTATTATCAAACTGTCATATCTATTAATTCTTCTACCAAATTGTGTTTGACCTTTGATAGGTTAAAGGGGCTGATACTATTAGCTCTCTCATGGCCTTCAGGAAGCGATTCTGGAACCTCTGACAGGTTAAGGAGCTAGAGTTCCTCAAGCTCAGGAGGAGGTTCCAGAGCTCCTCAAGGTTTAGGTACTAGAATTTTATTCTGGGATGCCATAAAAGCTGGTGGGACTCTGGCTTTAGTAATAGATTAAACATTTAAATACATGTGTAACTTAGATATAATTATTTCAGGCAGTCAGCGGAATAGTTGATACCAATCCAGAAAAAAGTAAGACACAATTAAACTCCTTAAATAATTCAAAAATTACAACCATATTTTTTTTGTAGCTGAAAGACAAAGTGATACCGAATCGCAAACAAATGAAGACTCAAGTGATACAAACATAGCCCCTACAATGACCAACCACATTGACTCGAGCATAAAAAGTGCAGGCAAACATTCCACCAACTCGACAACGAACGGCACGCAGAACGGGCTGGACAGGTCCAGCCCGAGCCGAGACATATCAGCCAAACAGAAGAACTTCAACAATAGTGCCAAGAAGAATAACAACAAAAAGGCCCGGCATAGATGAAACTAAATAATTTTCTATGTGGGGCATAAGTAATAATAAGTAATTTATATGTGATTTTTGTGTTTATTTAATTTGTGTATTACAAAAATCTTTATTTTATGATTTATTGTAGGCTGTAAGTTTTATCAAATTATTGAAATAGTATGTATGTCCAATTGTATCAGTTTGTCATCATTAAATCAGTCTTTTATCTTCATCTCAACTGTCATTGGAAGTACTCAGCAGTTGGGTAAGCGATCCTGCAAATCTACTTTCTGAAAATAGAAGAAAATTAGTTTATGTACACTATTATTTATAATGATACTGCATATTTTCAATCCATTGGTAATGTGAGAAAAAAGGGTATGCACAGTAAAACTTGTAGGAGCTGCCAATCATGAATTACCAGTAAGTATCAGTACATAGGCACAATTAGGTCTGCAGTGCACACAGTCTAGTGACAGGGTCTGTATTTGCCTTAAAAATGTTATCAATATTAAATGTACAGAAGCTTTACCACAAGGATAACCACATGGCAAGGATGATTTAGTGCATGGACTTCTGACATCATCAGATAATCATCCTAGCTTTAAAAAGAAAAAGTTGCGGTCGAAAAACCGCGAAAGGACAACAACACAGTTTTTCATGTGTTTGCATTTTGCGGGAAAACCGGAAGAGATAGAGGAAAATCAAAGGGCCGTTTGTCGTGCTTGAAATTCTTTAAAGCTTTGCAATTTGAATCAACCTTATAGGTTTAAAAAGAAAAAAGTTACGGCCAAAAAACGGTGATGTCACAAAAATCATATTTTGCGGGAAAACGGGAATGGATAGCGGAACATATCCAAAGGGTCGTTTTTAGGGATTGAAATTCTCTATTATAAAATTACAATATGAATCATCATTCAAGCTTAAAAAAAAATAAAATTACCACTTAAAAACCGTGAAAAGGATGAACAATCGCATTTTTTCATGTACTAAATGGCCTTGCTGTGAGTCACTGTGTATTTATCACTGTGGGAACGCTACAGTAGTTTTTTTAATGACAGTTGGTAAACCCATACTACCTCCTCATTGGTAGAAAATGATGACGCGCGCACTCATGATTGGTTGATTAGCACAGGTGTTTATTTACCCCCAATAAATATTACTAAATACCTTCAAGTTACAAATGTAGCAAATACAGTAACTACTAATAAAATTTCCAGTCAAAGGGACAAAAGGAATTGACTTAACCTTGACATATAGAATTTTAAAATTCTTTTGATTTGTCCATTACTAAGTTAAAAACAATTTTAAGTAATAGTTACTAATTAACTCACGGTAAAATATTTCTGGTTTCTTAATATCTGTTGATAACTTAATTGTTACATAGAACATCACTGTGAGAAACGTAACCACTCCTGTTGTAATCAAAAAAATATATTCTTTATTTTTACGATATTCACAACACCGTTTACTCCACATAGAACGAGTGCCGTTCATCTAAAACAATACATAATTAAATAAAGAATGTTTTGCATTATTAACACTTACCAAATCAACAACATCCATACAAATACCAATTTTCTCATTTACATCAATTATACTGATGTAGTAACTATTTAACTGTAAGTAGTCATCAATACAGTCTGAACAAAAGATTGTTGCATTATCCTTTGCTATTCGTATACATTCTTGGGTGCTGTTAAGGAGGTCATTAAATATTTGCGTTTCTTCTGAGCGATTGTGGGTTAATGATCCATTGACTATTTGAAAGCATTCTAAAAAGGAACTTTAAAGAGACTGAGTGGATTGTATTTGTGAGATTTACCATAACATTTTGCTCGATTCCATAAATCGTAACTGCTGCGGTAAAGTGTGTTTACAATTTGTAATCTGTCTAGATTCACATATTCATCAATGCATTTTCCAGACCCGCTAGATGCCTTTAATAGAAATTATTAAGAATGATAAGGTGTCATATGCATAATACATAGAATAGAGCAATCTATTAAGGCGTGGGAATATATTACTGAAAGAATAATGTCATTACAAATAGAGGAGAATAATGGATAATGGAGTATTTATAGTATACAAACAAAATTCTATATACCAATCAAAGATAAATTCTGGGAACACCTACAAATGCAATATGAAAACTGAGACAATTGTCTTTAAAGCTACATTTGACACAGTTAACAGAAATAAAACACTAGTGCCCATATTCACCAACATCCCATAAACTTTATAGGTCCCATAAACTATTGAATGGATACATTGACAAAGTCATTGTGACATAATATGCCAAAACAAATGTCAAAGACCTTGAATAGTGCTCGCAATTGGAGCTTTGATGACACCTTTTGTTTAATTATTCAGTGTTTCCAATAGAGAGAATCTACATTCCCTAGATAATGTATTATTGTTGCTATAACAAATACTTATGGGTTCAATAGTTATTGATAGATTTATGGAAAGTTGGTCAATATGGGAGTAAGTAAGACAATGAAAGAATCAGCACAGCAGTCAGAACAAGTCAAGGAACATCAGAAAATGTCAGTATAAACTCAGGAGTAAGACACATTCAACATAGTTCTGGAAAGCACATACAAAAGGTAAAAGGGCATGGAAAATTAATGACAAAAGTGACAGGAATACTGGCATTGCAGATGACATTGTGATCTTAAGTAGGAGAAAAATGGGGAGAAGGTCCAACAACCTCAGCAAGGGCACTAAATTAATAATTTACAAGACAGTGGTAAAAACAATAGTAACAAATGCATTAAAAACCAGATGCAGCAAGAATGGATATAATTAAAGAACTCACATAAATACTTGAACAAAATGGAAGAAGAGACATAATAAATTAAATTGCGAAGAATACAATGGTTCAGACATGTAACAAGGAAAGACAAACATAGAACAGTAAGAGTTGTGATAAAATGGAAACCAAGGAACACCATTTGGAAGACCAAGGGCATGGGCAGACAACAAAGAACAGGATCCAAAGAAGCCAAACTGGAAAGGAAAAGTGCAAAACTGGAAAGAATGGAGGAAGATAGCACACAAAAACTATAGGAAATAAGGAAGAAATACATAGGCAGATGTCCTTAAAAAAGCATTAACCAACATTTGGGAAACAATCAAAGCCCCAAAGGCTGTGTGGCTAAATAAAATGTTTAGATTTGTGGTGTTGCTGCAGCAACAATTAACAATTTGTTAATTTCAATACTATATACTCATAACAATCATCAACATCCTAGTACCAGAAGAATATCAGTTATATAGGACACAACCACTCAGCAACCCCACATTTGTTATTACCTTTTTATATTACTCATTGTACATGCACATGTTTGTTGATACTTTTGTAATTCCACCTCCAGTGGACAATATATAATGCACTTATTAGTGAACTTCTTACTACTACTAGATCAATCAATATTTAGTTTCTATAGGGTAGACAATAAATGCATTTTAAAAACTGGATAACCAAAATATAATTTATATTAATAGTTCATAGATATATAAGGAGACCAAGTTTAAAATACAATGTCTGCAATACAATATTAAATATTATAGATACTCACAGTTGATAAATTGTGATAAGTATTCAGTACAGTGATGTATGAATCAACACATGACTCACAAAGTTTTATAGGTCTGGAATATTCCATCGAGCACCATGTGAAATTAGAAACAGCATATGCTAGATCATTTTTATAGTCGGTGCAATTTTTCTCAGTCCCATTGCTTATTTGTCCATAACTAAAACATTGTTATATGTGATTTTGTTAAATTAATGTTAATTTCTAACCTTATATCTGCCAGATAGAGAACACACACTATTAACAACATTTTAATCATCACTAAACTGGAGCAGAATTGGAATGCAATCAGCACACATTATGTTTACAACAAATTAGTCACGACAATCACTTTTAGGGTTATGATGATTGTTATTGTTATGTGAATCACTGACCACGCATATCTGGTTGCCTAACATACTACCTACCTCATATGTGGTACAAAATATACAGAAAAACCAACGAACTAGAATTTCTATTTCGTTGAGAAAAACTAGATACTAGCAGGAATATATTCAACGAAATAGAATATTTTATTTCGTTGGTATAGCCTAATACACCCTTTGCTCGGTGATATAGCCCACATTTCTGCACTTCGTTTTTCCGTCAGCTTCTTTCGTTGTCGGAAGAGTAAATAGAGAGTATACCGTCGTTTACGATCCTGAACATCTTTTAAAAATTAAGGATTATGAAGTGAAATCGAGACTATTACTGTATGTAGAATCACTTGTGTTACAATTTCTAAAAAAAAAATAGAATGCCCGATACTTAAATATTTAGTCGCTATTGTTATGATCAGGGTGTTCCCAGCGGAAAATATGCCATGGCTCTCGTAATTTTAGGGGCCAAGTTTCCGTTACCATAGTTTTAATTTTTAAAGGGCCCAAAAATAGTACTTTCGCAGGGTCAATCATTTTCTCCGAAAGGATCTGCTTATGATTAGGAGAACCCTAACCACAGGGCTAAATGGGCTATATCCGCGAGGCGCAAAATTTTTGGGGGCGTAATTTTTATAGGTGTCACCCCGCTCACGTTAGCCATCCCGTGTATTTTCTCATGAAGAGAAGCGCATTATTTTCAGTAGCCCACGGGCGCCGAATATCTTAGAACAGCCCTGCATATGAGGCTGCTAATTTACCACCATAACGCTCAATGCAAGATTAAGGTAAATATCTAGCCAGCGCTAATAACGAAATTACGCGGACAACTTCAAAATAAAAATCCGCAACTAGTAATCATAGGATACTTGTAATCTTCAACCTAGCATCACCAAACACACTTCATCAGTGAAGCTAACAGTGTGTGCAAAATAATAATTCAAATCAACATTACCCGTACCAGCTGCATGCTAAAGATCTTGTATCTGTTTATTTTCACCACTATACACTAGAATCGCCACGGCCACCACTTTAAACCAACCAAGATACTACACAAGTTTGTTTAAAACAAATAGACATTTGACAGCTTGGCGCAGGGTTGCCAACATAACAAAGTATAATACCCTACATATTAATTTCAATAAAACTGCTATAATCAAAGAAACAAACGGCCTAAACCGTGTAATTGCTAATATTAAATCATTACATTTAATTATATTTGTTAATAATTTATTATTTCGCGATTTGTTTCTGTTTACATTGCGCCTGCTTCCACTGTTAGGTTGGTAGTGTTATATTTATCCAATGGGCTACCTACACCACTTTTGACGGCATCTCTTCTATATTTCCACCACAAGTGTTTATAAATCTAGCATCAATGTGAAACACCTAGATGAATACTGGTGAAACTGGTGCAGCAGGGGCGGTACAACGCGGCGTACCCAATGACCACGCGAGATTGCGCAGGTGAGACGATTTTTCATTATATCTGTTGTCGGCGGTCGCCATTTGTCCTTTTGAGGGTTTTGGTCGTAATTTGGACGGTGTTGGATGATGTTGATATATAGCGCCTATCGTTTATCACTCTGGATTGGTACGGGCTTATTGTTTCTTGTTCTATTTTCCGCTTCCGATGCGCATAATTCTACCTCGGCCCTTAGAACAGGCGGCGCACGACCTCAAGACCTGAGCAATACTGCTCACCACGGGGGCGACTAGCAATGATAAACCATGCTAAACGAAAGCGCCTATATGTATATCGCCCATAAATTCTACATGATAAACCTATCGCTACACCATAGCATACGCGTTGACTGGAAAACAAAATCAAGGGCGGCTACAGTGCCGTCTACTTTATTACGGCACTCCGGGCCCTGGCCACTTCTATCCTCCACCCTTAAATTCTATCTCGCCATCTTCACCCCCTCATAAACATTCACACCAATCTAATGCTCCCACTTATCCGTACGTTCTCCACATAACCTACATTTCCTATAGCCCTCATTAATACAGTATCTACTTCCCCATTCCATACACCCACACCTAAACCTTGTAATGGAACCAATCCACCTAATGTTAAACTTAAGAAAACAGATTTATATAAAGATTTATATAAATTAAAAATTATCTATTCATCTCATTTTAATTTTAGACTTGTAGGGCGTCAGAACTATATTTTTATTTCGTTAAGTAAAATGGCTTACCTTGAGTATAAAGGTAAGAGAAACAAACATATTTTGTGGGTTGGTTCCTTTCTGCAGAAAGGCGTCCAATTAACCATTGGTCCTCTATCGCGATAGGCGGTGTCAGGTACAACGGAAAACGGCGATGTACCTCTAAATCCTCATACCTGTCGTTATACCTACTTATCTCTACTCTATCTCCCCCTGCCGTACTTTCCTTTCGCTGTCCTACAGCGTCATTTCTGTACTGCAGCCAATCACAGACCAGCTCTTTCCTACAAATATTTATTACATACACCACTTTTGCATACATTCCTCAACATTTTGACCAACTATTATTGATGCTCGGCGTCGATGGGGTTGGTGAAGGAAGCTGCAGTTTGTTGCCGGGGTCAGATCTTCCTAAGACAGGCACGGGGAGGGTTAAAAACCGTCAGGCCGCCTTACGGGGAAGATAGGATCAACGCTCGGCGTCGAGGATGTTCTTGAAACGGTTCTCTGAGTCGTGGTGAGGGAGAACCGGTACAAGAGGAATAGGGGGCACAATTATCAGTGTAAGCTGATAACTGCAAGGAAATAAATCGATCCTCTGAGTCTTGGTGAGGGAGGATCGATTTACCAAAGGTAAAAAGTTAAACTCAAGTATCGGTTTCGAGGCGATAGTCGGGTAATGTGAATCAGTCCTCTGAGTCTTGGGGAGGAAGAACTGACTGCCGTTTAGGGGTGCGTGTACGTTATTTATAGGGGACAAACAGGCACCCTACTCTTAGCATCCGCTGAAGAGGCGCACGCAACCTCAGCCATCTATTCTACATGCATCCTATATGTTTCCCCTATACTACGTATCGTGTAGTTGATTTTCCAGGTCTAACAATCTCAGCAAGTATTTCAGTTGCACCCATTCAGCCTCTAGTACTTCCGTGATACCTCATACCGCAGCACCGTACAGCAGTATCGACCTCACGCACGTATTCCATATATCCAATTGGCTATTCGAACGATCACTTAACCTGTTCTCTTACGCCACCTTTATTCCCTCCACTGCCACTAGGCCTTTATGTGTGACATACCGGATCCTTTAAATTTGACATTTTTAGCCATTAAAATGAATCCCAGGTATTTGAAGCACTGCGTCTTGTCTACCTTTTCTTCTCCCCACGTCAAACTTTCTTCCCCTCTTCTACCACTCTTCCTGAAACACATCCACGTTTTAAAATTTACATCCAGCCGTCGCCTCCCAAAGAAGCCGCTCTAGACTCTTTATCGTTTCTTTTAACTCACTGAAGGACTTGACCAAAATTACAATCTCGTCCGCGTACGACAAGGATCAAATATTTTCCTTTTTACCACTCCCCTACTTGTCCTATTGTTAATACTTTCTCCAGCGATACCACAAATAAATTGAATAATAATAGAACAGTTCTCTCATTTAGTTTAGGCAAGGGTGATGCCTATTCTAAATCGCTGCGGTTTTACTCCCCAATACTCACTGGACAGTACGTCTCCACATACACATCAGCCACACGTTCCCCTAATTAGCTTCGCCACCCCATTTTTCCGCACACATTCGACTTCTATTTTTCTTCTTTCTATTGTATCATACGTCGCCTTGAGATCAACGAAAAGTGCAAAAAAAATCCCTTGCTTCGACTCCCAATTCCTGTCCCACCATCAACTGAAGTGTAATGCACTGTTGACCTGCTGCTACGGAAAACGCATTGCATCTCGGAGATGAGCTGCTTAATTTCCACCTCACCCTCGCTGTCATCATCACGTAGTATACATTTTGTAGATGTTGTCCATTAGTGTGATTCCTCTATAATTTTCTGGATTGCTCATTCTTCCATTCCTAAGGACCGGTACAATTAGACCTTCCTTGCAGCTTCCGGGATTGTTTCTTTTCATCTCAATATTCTGTTGATTAATCCCACGTCTGCTTTTCCAATATTATGCCGGTTTATCACCTCCTCAACTTTCTTTGGCCTGAAATCGTGATCTATTTCATATTCTGCGGCTGCTATCTACGACTTCTACCCGTTCTCCAAAGAGCTCCTTAAAGTATTCCTCAAATTCTACCATGCTTACATTGCTCATCCGGCGTTTGGTTCCTTGTTTTAATCTTGAGTATGCTCCAGACTTGAATGTTTTTTTGCAACTTCTCGGGCTCTCCAAACTTCCTTCTTCCTGCTGCAACACTCTTTAAATTCAAACTGATTTCTAATTCTGTCAATATTACTTCTGTATGTCTCCCCTCGTCTCCACTGCCGGACAGCCTACCACCACAGCTTCTTGTAATTGATCCATTTCAGTGTCCTGTTCTAACTGTCATTACGCTCTTTAATGTTTTCTTTTAGTTCACCGAGCCTAAATCCATTTGGATCACCTGCTTATAAGAGATTTTTAATTTTTTTTGCTCCAACATTTTCTTCAGCTCCTCCATTTAGGGACGCTGAGATTGAAACATTGTCTGGTACACACTCGTCCACGACTTCAAAACGTTCTATTAACAACGACCCCTATTTATCTTACTAAAAAAAAACTTCTATCTTTATAGGGCTATCTGTCGTGAGGCTTTTCCGCCGTTCCACTACTATATAATCTAAATTACTAAATTATCCCTGCCTACTTTATAAGTGTCTTCCCAATATCTTTTGTCATGCCGAGGTTCTCTTGCTCTACCCATTTAAAAAGTTTTCTTCCTTCGGCGTTCACCAGTTTATCCTTGGATCTGCGATCTACGCGCTCTCCTTCTTCATTTAACCTCGCAACATTTGCTTCTCCAGACCTTACATTTCACTCTCCTCCAACTACTAGATAACATGAATGATTCAACTCGTCCTTTCTTCTATGGATGCTCTCTTTTAATGCCGTAGATCGCTCTTTATTATTATACACTGTAACATTTTTTTCCCTCCTATTGTTTTCGACTCCTCTAGCAGTCCTGGCATTTGCCCGATGAATTATTCCATAAATATCGTATGTACTTTATGATTCAATAAAAAAATAACAATCTAAAGACTAAAAACTGTGTTTTCTATTTAATTCAAATGTTGCGTTAATTTTGGGATACCCTTTAGTTAGCTGGCATTATCTTCTGAAGGCACTCCCATTCCCCATCTTCTACTCATATTTCATCCACTCCTTCGCCATAGTAATGTTGTTTTCTATTATCCTGTTTAGTTCCGTTATATTTCATAATCCGATTCATTTACCGCAAACTGCACTTTCACCCTTTCTATTTCTGATACGCCCATTACCTTACTCGTGTGTGTATTTATATGCTTTCTACTTCTTTAGACCAGGAAAACAGTCGTGCCCTATAGATTTAAAGTGAGTTATTGAAAGCCGTAAAATCTAACTACCAACACATACTAGTCTGCAGTTTTGTTCAGGATGATATAAAGAAAATAACGATAGATAAAATCTAAATATGGCCGCTCAATCCCACTATAGTTGTGCTATTATCTGTTTTATGTGTTCGTATGACCTTATCTTGTGCCTTATAGTTCTTCGCAGCATTCTTCTTTCTATGGTGCATTAGGCTCTCGCACCTTCATTGGTCGTTCTGTTGTTCAAGGCGTTGTTTTTTAAATTAAAAATGTAGTTGATTTTGCCTAGTTAGTATTTTTCTGTCTGCGTGAGCGATCACGATTCATGTTGAAATGTTTGTGGTTTGTAGAAGATAAACTTAGGGTTCTACTTTCTTTATCATTATCATCATCATTCTGTAGCTCTGTAACCCTAAGTGAGTTTTGGCTGAATCGACAATTTACCACCACTCCATCATCAACTGGGGATCGTTGTTACTTAAAAGTCGACTTCTATTCGTCGAAAGGGTAACATCTCATGAATGTCGATGCGATCTATTTAGTCTGAGTTTTGTTTTCAACGCCCCGTTACGTTATCTACGACCGCTTCAAAACGGTACCGCTCTCCTAGGAAACCAGAGCGTAAAGTCCTAGTTTCGTAGCAAGCGGTGTCGATAAATACGTTCGTTTTTGACGTCATTTACACATTACAAGATACGCTTTAAGTACATGTAATTGAATAACTCACCAAATTCCAGCGTAATTCATGACATTTTCCCAATACTTTGAAATATACCGCTCTCTGGATTACCAGATTTATTTAAATATACATAAAAGAAATGTGTGCGTCAAAATGACGTGGAATACGGCCGCTTTTATCGACACCGCTTTCTAGGAAACCAAGGCTTTAGCCCGTTTCGATAGAGGAACGCTATTTCAAAATAAATAAACTAATTATACTAATTCATCTCGTGTGTCTCGTGGCAGCAGTTATTTTCAACCTTTTATCAGTGTTAAATAAATAAACGAATTTTTCTTTGTTTTTATCACTTTTTCATTGCTATTTTTGAAAATATTTTTAGCTAAGCTCTAGCCGTTATCAAACGAATCGAATGACTAAAGAAATGTGTGAACTATACCAGTTTATACATAATTTGTCAAATCTTACAAGGGTCATCGGGGGGATTACAAAGAAAAACTCTTTTTTTTATTAATTATAATGAATTATCACAAAGTAGATGCCGGATCAATCCAATAGTTCTATCAGTATTTCTTTAAATATTTTCTTCGTTGCTTTTTGTGATTTCTAGCGGTTTTCACCATCGCATTTTTTCGGATTTTCTCTTCAGCGACTCGATTTGTATCTTATTTGTGGCAAATTATGCCTTTCCTGTCAATTTTCAAACATAGGGCAAGGTAGTCAGGTAATAATAATTATATATGTAAGGTTTACTTTATTACTACAAGGAATAAATAAATCCGTTATAATATTTCACTAAGTGAATGCATAAATTAGTGTCTTTAAGGTAAAATATATGGTATATATTGTTGCATTGTTATTCGAAAAGTAAGAATTATGATTACAGAATACTTGCTCTAGTGTAATATAATTATTGTATTATTTATAATAAATAATCAATAGCATAACAGTTTCAACACATTAAATTTAACCATAGGGACTAAATTTCAACACTTAATATATACTTTTGTATAAACAAATATAAATCTTGGTGCTCGAATAAAATATCATTCCTTCACTTCTCTTTGGCGATTTTTCCATTTACCACATCATCGGTTTTTATCTTCTTCGTGTCTTTAACTTCCATTTCATCGATAGTCTTATTAATTACCTTAAAACCTAAAAAATAATAATAATTTATGTAAATAGCTAACAATAACCACACAACCAATAGCGTTAATTTTAAAATAACTATGAAAAAAAATATTTCCGGCGATAAGGGCCGATAGCCTAATAAGGATTGATTTCTTTCTCTAATAACTTTCTTTCTGATTGTCTGCTTCATATTTAACTTTAATTATTAGTAAGATATTCTTTTCGCATCTGATATAGATGTGAAAATAAGTAATGATCAAAAGTTTTTCAATTTCGTTGCCCCTATATGCCCAAGAAGCTTGTACCATGTATTTATTACAGCCTGGGAGTCTATTAAGTAAGTTCAGACCGGACTGGTAAAAGATATTTACCCATGACAATCAAATAAATAACTGTTTCTCCGCGAACGCTAGTCTAATACTGCTTTACGTCAAATGTCACAAGTTTGTCAAGAGTGACGTTTAAATAGTGAAATAGGTTATAACCATTGATTAATCATCACATGATTAATCAATGTTATAACCTATTTCACTATTTAAACGTCACTCTTGACAAACTAGTGACATTTGACGTAAGGCATGTGACTTACGTTCGCGGAGAAACAGTTATTTATTTGGAAATCAAATCAAAGAAAATACAATCCTATCTTATAAAACATATATAAGTGTGAATCCACCTCTTAGCAATCTACATATCTAGATTTTGATCTTATTAGATCTCATCAGTGTAGCTCAGCTAGTGAGGATGAATTCACACAATATCTGGAGTGGTTATATACAAACATGATACAACTAACCCCCCAGGAGCAAAGTTAAACGCCAACTTTCCTCCTAGGGGGTTAGTTGTATCATTTTTGTATATAACCACTCGAGATATTGTGTGAATTCACATGTGGTGCCGCCAGATGGCGTTTAACTTTCCTCCTAGGGGGTTAGTTGATCATAATCCTATCTATTTCACTAACTTATGGCATTTGGCGCAAGGCAGTATTACACTAACGTTCGCGGAGAAACAGCTGTTTATTTGGTTGCCAAGGGTAACAGACCGGTCTGAACTTACAGAATAGACGCCCAAGCTTTAATAAATACATGAGCCGTTTTCGTTAATCACTCTGGGCTGGTACGGGTTTATTGTCTCTTGTTCTATTTGCCGCTTCCGATGCGCACAATTCTACCTCCGGCGGCGCACGACCGCAAGACCTGAGCCATACTGCACGCCACGGGGGCGACCAGCAATGCTAAACCATGCTAAACGAAAGTGCCTATGGTACAAGCTTCTTGGGCGTATAGGGGCAACGAAATTGAAAAACTTTTGATCATAAAAGTTTTTCACATCATATCAGATTCGAAAGGAATATCTTACTAATAATTAAAATTAAATATGAAGCAGGCAATCAGTAGGAAAATCATTAGAGAGATAAATCAATCAGTATACATTAGAATTTGATTAACATAAAATTTATTGTATGTATTTTTGAAATAATAAAATATGAGTCAAACTATTTCTTTTTTATATAACAATTCATTAACGAAACTGCAACCGGAACAGCGATGTTAACATATCTTTAAGTAAACGTTAGTTCATTTTTCCTGTACCTACAACTAAAATACTTACTAAAGCATATGATGGTAATAAATATTCCTAGGTAAATATACTGTCCGTTTATAAAAAACTTAATCATGTAATAAAGAATTGGAGCTAGGGATACTATGAACCATAACATAGTATTGTAAAGCGAATTTAAGTGAGGGCCCAAACTAATAGCTTCGTAAGGCTCTACACCAGACGTTTTAAAGAAATCTCCAGTTTCTTTAATACTGTCAATCATGGCATCCTAAAAATTAAAATTATATTATATTCATTGTAGTAAACATTTAGTAGATGGACCGGGTAACACAAATGTTGGAAATTCTCAATTCTTAATTTCTAAGTATCATCTGATCATGTTTAGTAATTGATATAAAAATTATTATACCCACAACCCTGGATTCCTCGAAAGCGGTCGCTCAAAAATGTATATATGTATATGTATATGTATATGTATATGTATATATGTATAATATATATATATATATATATATATATATATATATATATATATATATATAGTACACTAATTAGCTCTGATAATAAAATACAATTTGATGACAATGTTCCATCAAACACAAACGTGTTATGCCCGTCTTACATTAAGCAATCGCAACTTGCAACAGATTGCAGCAATAGATTGCCAGTTAATATTGCACCTGCAACTATTTCCGTATTACATTCGTAATATATAAAATAAGTGAAGTATTAAGGTGGCCAGATTTCGAAATTCGGGACTATTAATTTTTTAATATATATTTTTAAAACATATACAAGTGTGAATCCACCTCTTAGCAATCTACATATCTAGATTTTGATCTTATTAGATCTCATCAGTTTAGCTCAACCAGTAAGGATGAATTCACACAATATCTAATATGAGATATAATAAGATCGAAATCTAGATATGTAGATTGCTAAGAGGTGGATTCAGATAGCCTTATACGGCAAGAATTCCTTCAGTATAAATTATATATATATTATTGTTGTTTTTGATCGGAAAAAAAATTAACAAGCCTCTGTTCCTACCCAAAATCTTGTAGTAAAAAAAACATACATATTATTTAATTAGTAATTAGTCCAAACAGTTTAGTTTTAATTTCAATTATAAAGACGATATTATTTATTAATTCATTATATTTAAGAGGATCATCATGTGTCGCCTATGATACATAGCAACCTTTCAGAAAACTAATGAGCGAAAAATGGCCTTCAATTATTTATGTATAGTAATACATAGGTATTATCCAAACCAATAGCACACTTTGACAATATAAATACATTTTCAGTTATTTATGAACGAACTGTATATGTTCATATTCATAAAGGTTTCATAAAACATAATTAATATAAGTTATTGAATAAAAATTGCATAAACTAACAACATTATTATGACATGAATGGCTACAATTTGTGTAAAAAAAAACTTGAATGTCGTTTGAGATTGGAGATTTTATTATGCCTCATTTATAATTATCAGTATTGTATCAGAGAGAAACTAATATAACTGTATACCCTGACGATAAGCTATTGTTACTAGAACTACTGATGCATGTAGTTTCAACTGCTATTAATAGATTTATAGAACATCCGTGATCTCGCGAACTAACGATAAATCGATAATATATTGCTATTAAAATTATTATAAAATAACACAAATGTATTTACTTAAAGGCACGGTTTTTTAAAATTTTATATGTGCGACAAACCCAGATGCAAAAACTATTAAATTTTTAAAAGAAAATCTTTCTATTCAGTAATAAAGTCTTAATTTTCTGACATATCTTTAATTCAACAAAAAATAAATTGATGTCGCCGGAGTACATTACTTTATCATATTTATCATAGTGAACATGAAATCTTTTGTTATTATATTATGGGCTATCTAAAATATATCTTCATTCTTGGGGTGAGGATTTTAAACGATTATTGGAAATTGGAGGGCAGAAATAAACCGAATTTGTGTTAAATTGTCTATACATCTACCATAATTGCAAATTCAGAATATCTAACAAATTAATTAATTTTCTAAATATATTTTATTAATTCTAAATCAAAACAAAATATAATTGATACAAACTAGGGTATAAATAATTAGGGATACCTAATTCCAAATGTCAGTTGTGAATATCTTTATTTAACGGGCGATAATGTATATGATCTCGCCCTTTAAATAAGGATATTCACAAGTGACATTTGGAATTAGGTATCCCTAAATTGTTTATACCCTAGTTTGTATCAAATATATTTTGTTTTGGTTTAGAATTAATAAAATATTTGTTTTGTGATATAATATTATATATTTATTACTGCTAAAATATTACAAATGAAATCCGATTATATCTGAAAATGTGTTACTGGAGTAACACATTTTCAGGTATAATCGGTAGTTATAAATAAAAAATAAAAAATAATAATGTTCATGCATTAAAAAGTTTGAAATTACTTACTTTTTTATAAAACATATCCCTCAAATACGTATCTTGTTCCTGATCCGTTGTAGGTACTTCACTCATTGGAATACGTTTTAAATACATGTGAACAGTAAAATGTTTCCCCTTGAGCATATTGGTTATAGTGGGCTTAACACCCACGAAGGCAATTTCAATATCATACACTGCAGGGATTTTGTTCCTCATATAAGGCACACTAGTGCAGAATCCTTTTGTCCGCGGCACTAAATGGTGCTTCATCTCTTTCAATCCCCGCTCCCGACAGAATTTAATACCCTCCTCGTGCTTCTTAGGACTAAACCTAGTCCCTTCCGGGAAAAGCAGTATCTAAAATAAACACCATTAGTATCTGGTGAATTACAATAGTAATAACTTGCAGTTATAGGATCTTCATATTCCGCGAGATCTTGAGCTGATTTCTTCAAGATGATTTTATCCTTCTCATACGATCTTGATAGGTAAATGTACTCACAACAGTAGAAACCCCAACCAACAAATGGAATTAACTTTACTGCGTTTTTCATATACGCTTTGGCATTCTAAAATCATTAACATTTTATTTTATGAATTACTAGTGTTAATAACGTTTTGTACCCCTAATATATTTAGATTGTCGAGAAGAGATGACATAATTATCCAGTCTAATTCTCCACAGTGGTTTAGAATGCACAACGAGTGCTCTTTTCCTAGATAATTGTTGTACACGTTTTTATCTATGTAGAGTTTGAAGTCGGTCGTAGCCCACCACCTCAACATAAAAACAGCCTCTGCAATTAAAAGAATGTATATTTATTGTACATCGCTATAATATAAAAATGAAGACAATGTTTTGAAGCCGACCGATCTATCATTTAAGTTTTTTTGTGCTGTCAGAGTATGTCACTAGATACATTTTTATTAGTAACCGCTTTGTTCGTAAACAACGTCGTTTCAGGGGGAAAAGCAACGTTTAAATGTACCTACGTTAAAAACGGGGCAAGGTACTTTAAATTCAATCTATCTAGTACTACTATACAATAGTAACTTGAATGAGTTTGGAATTCATTGGAATGATAACTGTACAAGTGCAATTTCTGCAAAAATCGATGTTCCATAAAATGTAAGATGTAAGCTTGGAGAATTGCAAAGACGTACATTTTCGCTGTAAGATTATTTAAAAAAATAAATATCAATTAGCAATAAATAATCAAGAATCATTTTTAAAGTTTTGTATTTCATTGCAATATTTTTAACACTTAATTCGAATCAACGTTTCAACAAATCTGCTTTAAAAATTATACATATTTCTTAGCAATAAGTAATGGTAAAGATAAATTTAGGATGTACGATTTTTATTTAGTCAGCTCTAATTGAAAGAAATAAGTGATATTTTATTACATTATATTGCGACTAAAATGTAAAAAAGAGTTATAATTGTCTCTTTAATTACATTTTAGACGCAAAATAAAGTAATAAAATATCACCTATTTCTTTCAATTAGAGCTGACTAAATAAAAATCGTACATCCTAAATTAATCTTTACCATTGCTAAAAATCTACACGAAATATGTATCATTTTCCAATACATTTTGTCGCTACAAGGAGGTAGTAAGTTGCAGTTGTATTTAGTCTCCCTCCTGGCTCAATTAAAATTTATTAGCAATGACTAACTACTAATTATTTATATTAATTAATATACTTACGTGCAAACATGGTATATCCTAGATAGTACATCAACTTTCTGTAAATCCTTTTACTAAATGGCCATACAAATACCAGTACAGCGGTCATACAAATTCCGCATGCTACGAATGCACTAATGAAAAATGATATGCCAAAGCATAAGTACATTAGCCTGTTCAGTTTAACTTTGATGTCCATTATTTATGTTTAAAATCTGAAATATAAAAAATAATAGTTAATATATAATGTAGTATGTAAATCATAAAATACTATAAGTCGTTTTAACTAAAGCTGTGTATCTGATATACGAGTGTATTAAAATTTTGTATTCGATTTAGTTAATACATCACTGATTTTATAACACAATATACATATATATATATATATATATATATATATATATATATATATATATATATATATATATATATATATATATTCTTTAATACACGTCTTTCGTGTATCCAAATATTTTTTTATAAATTTGCTCGCACACATTTAGCTTTAAAATCACCATTTCATATGATAATTTTGTGATGTTTGTCTAATATATTTGTCCTTCCTGCTCCATCCTCCTCTGGTTATGTAGCTCGGGTTTCCCCAGTAATTGCCACTATGTACGAGCTCTCTGTCATTATCTTCCTGATCTCAGTTCCCATTCCTCTATGCTTTTTACCCACTCACACCTCAGACATCCCCACTCATTCATGCATCCTTCCTCTATCTTCCTCTGTTCTACTCCTAGTTCTTATCCACACCTCCCGCAATTCTAATATCTTCATTTCAACCGTTGAAACCATAGCATAGGGGATGATTTTAATGCCAAATCAAAATTATAGGGTTCAAATGTAACTGATGTGATAGGAAGAAATGATCAATAGCAATAAATTATTTGTAGGAGATAGTCTTTCCTCAAACTCCATAGGGATGAGATCGATATCTGTTTAACTCCAGATAATTCAATGCTGCGTTAAAACTATTGGAAATAAACTATAGTAAGAAAGAAATCAATATTGTAACAGACAGTCAGGCAGTGCTGAGAGCTCTAGCAGCGTGAATAACTCTAGATTTAGAATGCATTGAAGACCAGATGATACTGGGAGCCCGACACAAAGTAACACTTGTGTGGGCACCGGGACATCGACAACAAACAAGCGGACAAACTGGCAAAAGAGGCTAGCGAATTAAAATTCATTGGCCCCGAACCAACCTGCGGGATACCATATAGGACCGCAAGGAATAGCTTGAGAAAGCATCAAAGAAACCGCCACAGCCGATACTGGGAAGCCCAAACTGGAATGAAACACTCGAAGAGGTTCATTAAGGCTAATAGCCTTATTGACGGAAGCGACGAAAGAAATTCTAAAACTAAATAGGAACCAATTAAGAAATGTCGTAGGACTCCTAACAGGACACTGCACATTATATAAACACCTGCACACTCTGGAGATAGATAAATCACCAACGTGCAGGGGCTGTGGGGAAGAAGAAAAAACTCTTTGGTTCAACGCGAATGAACCTAAAAGAGCTCCAAGCTCGCCCATTCACGAGACTTCTAGACTTCATTGAAGATACAGAGCACATGAATGAGGAATAGTTATGGGGGAGCATAATAGGCCAACCGGGGCCGCAGTGCAGTGGGATGCTACAGCGAAACCAAACCCTTCAAACCCGCTCTACTTATCCTACACTTATTTGTAAACATCATCCTTTTGGTGTTTTCCACATTCTTTACTAAGCCCCTCTTATCGTTCCCATCTCGTCCACTCTCTTGGCCACAAGCACTACATCATCCTCACATATGCTAACATCTATACCCTGGTGCCCCAACTACAACCCGTCCTGCTGGTGCACTCCTCCCACTGCAAGTCCTTCAAATCAGTGAATTTTTTTCTGCAGGGAGCGGCCGAGGAAACGCATGCATTTTCAAATAAAACTCAATATCTTTTAGATATAAACAACATTTAATTATAGCGAAATAAAGTTAGTACAATGCAGTTTATGATTACAATATTTCAATTCGTGAGAATCCACAACAGCTTCACCAAACTCCTCTCCACAGCTCTAAACTAACAATATGGTGTTGTGTTCTCCAATTTGAGATTGTCAGCCTTTAGAGAAGAATACCTCAGTCACAGTGACTTCAGCACGCTATGTAGAAATGCTCAATAACTTTCTGGTTTCGGAACTGCGCAGGCAAAATGCAGCAACAGTGCCACATGACGCGAGCATGTGAACCACCTTGGTGCAGAGTATTGAGAAAATTGACTGTTTCCAACCCAGCTGTGTCTGGTTGAGCCACGCCACAAAACTGCATAGTTTACAGCCTCGCATTCATCTGTCAATAGCTGTCCGTATTGAGCTAAGTTCAAATTAACGTGGTCCGGATGAATGAGATCATACTGTGTACATAAACTGAATACCCGCAACATCTATGATTGAAAGATTCCATTCTGGTGTGGGCAACACATAATTTTTCGAATTCCGAAAATGTTAAAAATGTTAAAAAGAAGTAGATACATTTTGAAAATGTTAAAAAAAATTAATTAGGTCATGTATTTAATTTTTTAAACATTTTTCACATTTTTCTACTTTTTTAACATTTTAAACATTTTGATATTTTCGTTACCTTACTACATTTAACCGTTGAGTGAAGAATTGTTGATTCTTCACTCAACGATTTAACGTACCATTTTCGCTAATTCCCCGCTTGATTTACGTCACGTAACGTCACTTGTTTATTCATTTTATTATTTGTCAATAGAAAATCGGTATTATCGAGTTTTCTTCTGTGACAGTGAACCGATTTTGCTCAAATTTACGGTTCATCCGAGCGCGAGTTATCAGCCGATGTACAAATTTAGTCGCGATCCGTTGCGCCATTTTCCCGCCGCGCGTTGTTGTTTTGGTGCCCAATTATGCGCAGTACATCGTTTTTATCGTGTTTTCTTCGCTGTTAGTGGTTCGATTTTGCTCAAATTTTCACAGGATCGTCCCAGGTAGTTTTCTCAGCTAATTGCCAAGTTTTCCCGGAATTTTGTTCACAGTCACAGACATGCATGCATACATACATACACACACGACATCGCAAAAACCGGGCTAATTTCGGCTATTTTAGGCATAAAAATTGATTTTTTTTCTAAATTATTCGTAACTACAATACCTTCCTTCCAGTGTAGTTTTTTTTCCCGAAAAGTTATCGCATATTTCCACAATCTTACTTAAAATACCGCTTATTATTGAAAACAGAATATAAATTTTCAATAATATGCAACTGAGAAAACTTCAAGATTTTTATTGCAAACTTAAAATGTTTTGCTATTTGCAAACTTAAATAGTGAACATATCTATTTCGAGTTTTATAATATTATCATAAGTAGGTAAAACGTTCTAATTTATTTTCCAACCGATTTATATTTTTGAGGCTCAAAATAGTCAACTAATACAAAAACAATTTAACTGTGAAGCCGACAAAGCTAGAAATTGTCCACATATCATACATACAAACAAATAGGTGTTAGAATATAAATAAAACATCTGGCACCACTACATCACTTAGGAATGCACACCCATATGGTAAAAACCGTCAACATGCTCATACTATCAGGATCACCGGGTAGTGCCATCTATGGAATAATATTCCTACAGAGTGCTTGAGATATCAGCACAAGGCCAAACGTATAAAACATATATAAGTGTGAACCCACCTCTTAGCAATCGACATATCTAGATTTCGATTTTATTAGATCTCATCAGTGTAGCTCAGCTAGTGAGGATGAATTCACACAATATCTCGAGTGGTTATATACAAATATAATACAACTCACCCCTAGGAGGAAAGTTGATGTGGTGCCGCCAGATGGCGTTTAACTTTTTTCCTAGTGGGTTAGTTGTATCATATTTGTATATAACCACTCGAGATATTGTGATAATTAGATATATATCTTTTTAACCAAACAATTCTGCTCTTTCCTGGTGCAAACGGTTTGTAAACTTTACAATTCCTGACTAAAGCCCTTTTGCCCAAACAGCAGTACCATTTATTGCTGCAACTGCTGTAATGTATAAAGAAACTAATATTCTTTCTCTAAACCTACTAATAATTCTTGAAAACAGCAATTAATAATCATAACCTTAATCATTTATATGAGTGTGATACTCGTAATCATAATAACTATATGTAGAACATATATGAATAACTAAAGGTAAACTGGACGTGGCACAAATGGATATATAAAAATTCTATCTATATAGCCTTCAGCCCGAGGGCTTTTCGCTAGAGAGGGAGAAGCTCAGAGGAGTATAATTACCCGGTAGTTACCTTAATTTCACAGAAAACTACTCTGAAAAACCGTGACAGGTGATTCGCAAAATTTCGACTATAACAGGGACGGAACTCGTTCCGTACTATGCTCAGTACGAGACCGCCGGCGCATCTAACCACTACTGAGCTGGATAAAATGGATACATTTATATATACCTGATTTTTATAAGTAAATGTAATTAAATAAAAAATAAATAAAATTGTAAATGAAGTAAAGATATTTTTTTACATTCCTTTAAGACTGTGTGTTCCCGGATTGGGATGCAAACAGGGGGAAAATGTTATTTGTCATTTTAGAGACAAATGAAAGAGAAAATACTATCTCCGCTTCATTTATAAATATGATTCCAACTGTTTGTTTTCAAATGTAACTTTTCAAGTGCAATATTGAAAAATGTTTAAATTTCTAAAAAATATCTGATAAAGTGACAAAATGTATCGCTCTGACCCAGCTCAGTGGCCGAGTGGTTAGAGGCATCGTCCGCCTCGTACTGAGCATTGGGGAGCCTGAGTTCGATCCCCAGCGGGGAGAGAATTTTCGCGAATCACCTTTCACAGTTTTTCAGAAGTTTTCTGTGAAGTTATGGTAAATACCGGGTGATTAAACTCCTCTGAGCTTCTCCCTTGACCGGCGGAAAAGCCTCACGGCTGATAGCTCTATAGAAGATAGAAGTTTTTTTTTTCATTGCTCTGTCACAAACCTATGATTAGCCTTGGAATAAAAAATTGTCTCTGCACTAAAACGCAACACTTTGGCAATTCATGTTATTTGAACATGAACTATTCAATTGTTCACCATGTGAAATACATAGGTAATTCTAATGTATGAAGAGTTTTGAATTTCTTCTATCGTGATCGATCGAATGGCATCTCGGATTCGATTTTTCAATATGTTTACATCATTTGGAACGGAAGTACTGTAAACAATTAGTTTTAACCCCACAGATAAAAATCACAAATTGTTAGATCAGGGCCTCTTGGAGGCCATGGGACTGGACCATTTCTTCCGATCAATTTCTCTCCAAATTTCTCGTTTAACAAATTAATCAATATGGCTGCTGAATGGACAGGACAGCCATCATGCTGAAAATATGCTGCAGCTCGATAATTTAAAGGCAAATTATCCGTTTCCTCGTAGAAGAAGGTATTAAGTATTTGCAGATAAGAAGCTTGATTCACAGTACCCTCAAAAAAGAAATGCACTATTATGCTATGGTAGAAACAGCGCACCAAACGTTTTTAACGTGGTACTGGCGACTCATGGATTTCTGAAACCTGGATTTGTCAAGCTCCAGTGTCGTTTTTGCTGAGTTGCTAGTGTCCCGTTGAAATTAAATGTCGCTTCATCAGAAAATATGATGTACCGATGAAACGGATTCTGAATATTTTCAAAAATACGGGATGCAACCCATAGATAAAAGTAAAGACGTTGTGTGTCATCACCTTCTTCTAACGTGTGAATTCTAACTGGTTTGTATCGATAATATTGATGAGTTTTAAGTATTCTATGATATGAGTCTTACAGATTCCAGTCGGTTTTTTTAGCGATGGCCCATCTTGCATCGAATTCAGGACAGGACTGTTGCTGCATCATCTTCACCAAGAATCCGCTTTGTCTTTTTCACATCCCTCACAGAACCGGAAGATAGGAACATTTTTATTAGGTTTGTAGCTTCTTGGAGTGAAATGTGAGCTTCTAGATATTTTTCATGGAAACAGTCGACCACATAGTTGATGCTCGCACGCCTGTCCCATAGCACTGAATTAGATAAATTCTCTGTTACAATGTTAACATTCTAGCAGAACAATGTTTCATATGAAGACGTATCGATGTTTAAAAACGCAACATTCCTAGGCTATCATAGCTTTGTGATAGAGCTATGAACTTTTTCAGATATTTTGTTAAAAAAATTCTCAGTACTGCGAAGTTTTTTTTTTGCTTTGTTGGCCTTGATCTATTGATCACACTAGCCAGTAAACTATGTATTATTATGTTTATAAACTCTGTTTATATAATCACTATTAGACGAAACCACACACTAAACTAAAGACAGAACAACATCCATGGATTAATAGACCCAAATTCCGAATGAAAATTGGGATCTACTGCGAAGTTAAATCTGAACACAAATAGTTGGATTCATATTTATAAATAAAGCGGAGAAGGTATTTCCTCTTGCGTTTTTCTCTAAAATGATAAATGAAAATTGTTTCCTTCTTTGTAATCGAATCCGGGTATATATCATAATAATGATAGACTTTAATAATATCATAATTTGTGAGATTGAAACATAAAATATTTGCAGTTACTGTACTATATTCTCATTCTAATTTCAAATGAAATCTAACCGATTTTAATTTAACAGCTAGGAAATCTGTTTACCATATCAATTTAAATTGATCATATTTAATAATTGTCTTAATACTACTATATTCTATGACAACCACCAATTCCGTTGGAATTAAAACGGTATGAACATCGCCGATTTATAAGGCTCAATAAAGGCGTGCATCGCAATTACATTTATACATAACGTAGGAAGATTAAAATTAGCATTTGGTCTAACGTTTTCTTTTTAATGTCGTTAATCATACGTCTCTATTATATACTTCTAATTAATTAATGATAATTTCCGCATAACGGTGGAGATATTTTCGCACACATTTGAAAAGAACGCGGTCGAAGGCGCAACACCGGTTACAAGTGCATCGTGCCAATAAACTTGCTAAGAAAAATGGACTTAACATTAAAAATGTCTGACAGTGTACGTGTAATAACTTAAAGAGGTCGCAACGGATTTATGCAAATTCTTAAGTACTTACATCGTTAGTTATAAAGTTTATGAGGTGCTGTATTCATTGATTTTACTTTGTCAGTAATAATAGTACAGAATATTATGTACATGCTTAATAATAATAATAATAATAATAATAAATCCTCAATTCACAATAGTGTAAAAGTCACTTATGCTTTGCTCTGCCGGCATAAGTACTTCGTAAATAATTACCGTGTATACGTGAAGTAAAAATAAATCAAATTTCAGCATCTGCGTTACGAGTGCATTTAACTTGTTTAGCTTAGGGCCGGTCTTTCCATCTCCTAATAAGGTATCTAATAAGTTTTATTTGCCAAATAACTTTGTTTGGTGTCTTTCAATCTTCTAATAGAACTTATTTGTCAAATAAGCAACGCTATTAATCTTACTTTTCTATTGATTCTGTATACTGGAGTGTACTTGAATAAAGATATACAATAAAGCTACAAAATCCAGCTTAATCTTACTTTTCTATTGATTCTGTATACTGGAGTGTACTTGAATAAATATATACCATAAAGCTACAAAATCTATCTTGACACTAAATTACCTCTTTCTTTGCTAAAATTAAGTCATTAGTTATAGGATTTGAGTATTTTGCTATAGCTGAATTATCAAGCTTTATTTTGCGACATTCAATTTGTTTCTACTGCAGTCACAATGGTAATTACAGCTTTTGGAAAATGACGAAAGTTACAAAATCTAGTTTAGACTAAAATATCTCTTGTTTGAAAAAATAAATGTCATTTGTGATGGGATCTATGCTATAGATGATTTACCAAGCTTCCCGTGTAGAAAACACCAAGCTGAAGGGAATGCAATAAACCGTAACCGTCTATTTCTCTTATTTCTCGAGATACAGTGAAAAATAGGCGTTTTCAAAACTAGACATCGAAATACATATAAAAAATCAGGGTCAGGGCATATGTGGTGACTGTCAATTTCCTTCAACCATGCAAAATCTAGCGGGTTTTTCTTCAACGTATATAAAACACCGAGCTGAAGCGAATGCTGCAAACCGCAATGCTCTAACTCCTTTCCTGTTTCGTTAGGGAGTTGTTCCGGGCTGTTCTGAGACAGCTAACACCGGTCCAGAATAGCTCCCAAACGATAAACGAAAGCGGTTTTAGTTACAGTGTAAAATATGAGTTTTCAAAAGGAACCATCTAAATGTATATAAAAAATCCGGGTCAGGGCATACGTGTTGACTGCCAAGCATGCAAAATTTAGCAGGGTTTTCTACTGTGTGTTCTGTTACCGTTAGTAAATGGCAAACGTTGCAAAATTTGTTTGACACTAAAATGTCTGTTTTTTGCTAAAATTGAGCATTTATGATAGGATTTTTGAGCAGTTTTCTATAGCTGATTTATTTTGCAACATTTCATCTGTATATATTGCCCCCACAACTCTAATTATAGCTGTTAGAAAATGATGAAAGTTGCAAATTCTAGTTTGAAACTAAAATATCTCATTTTTGCTACAATTGAGTCATTTGTGGTAGGATTTGTGAGCATTTTGCTATAGCTGAATTATCATGCTTTATATTGCAACATTTCATTTATTTCTACCGCCCCAAGCTAATTACAACTGCTGAAAAATGATAGTTATAAAATCTAGTTAGACACTAAAATATCTCTTGTTTGTAAAAATGAGTCATTTGTGATAGGATTATTGAACATTTTGCTATAATTTTGCATAGTAATTTATCAGTCTTGATTTTGCAACATTTTATTGGTTTCTACCGTCCCAATAACACTAAGTATAGCCGTTGGAAAATGCTAAAAATTTCAAAATATAGTTTGACTATTTAATTTTCTTCTTCTAAAATTGACTCAATTGCGATAGGATTTTTGATGATTCATTAAGTGTTGCTGGAAAATGATGAAAGTTATAAAATCTAGTTAGACACTAAAATATCTCTTGTTTGCAAAAATGAGTCATTTGTGATAGAATTATTGAACATTTTGCTATAATTTTGCATGGTAATTTATCAGGCTTGATTTTGCAATATTTTATTGGTTTCTACCGTCTCGATAACGTATAGCCGTTGGAAAATGCTAAAAGTTGCAAATACCAGTTTGACAATTTTTTTCTTCTAAAATTGAGTCAATATAGTATAGTAAAATTCTCAAAAATTCAATCGTAATTTTTGAGTATTTGACTATACTAGAAGATCCATTAACCGTTTGCAACTATTTTTGTACGTTATAGGGTAACGTTTAGTCTGGGAAAATAATATAAACATTCCCAAGATTCATGTTCAAATAAACATATGAATTTTTTTTAAATTCAACTTTTTTTTAACTAAACGTCATTTTATTAAAGCATTTCTTTTATTATTTCCAATAGAAAAAAGTGCAATGTCATTTTCATAGCACTGCTTGTTGTCATTTGATATTGTACAACATGCATGAGTTCAAATTCTTATACCAGGCATGATACAATTTTACAGTCAACAAATTTATAACATCCGAGCAGTAGTAAATTGCAATTTCCAGTTACCTAGATAAGGATTTAATTGATCCATAAAAGCATTGCATGCCAACTTATATTTCCGATACTATATTATTGTATAAAACTTATGCCACGTCATACTTATTTATTTATTAATATATGTATGCATTAATACATAATTATATATCATTCATTGTGAATGTTTACCAAAATTCTGACCTACGACTTTTTAAATTTATAACATTTGTGTTTGAATAGATTTAATTGGTATTGTATTTTGAACCCTATTATTTTACTCGAACCAGTATAAATATATGTTAATTCTAGATTATTAATGAAGTGTTTGACCAAGTCTCAACTGCAGGAAAGATTAATCGATGTAATGCATATTAAATAACATTATAAATACAGCGTAAAAAGTTGATTTAAATCATTTTAATAAGCAATAATCTAAAGAAAACTGTGTATAAATCAGGATTATGTCCATCTCTATTTAGCTATATGTCATGCAATTTTCTATCATTATGTTTGTGTAATAATGACGTAATTTACATTAAATTATATGCTGTGATGGCACAGGATATTAGGATAAAAAGGAAATGCATACATTTTAAAACAATTGGGTGTAATTATATATTACCACTTTTTCTAACTGAAATGAAATATCGGGAAATAGATATATGGTTCTCATTATCTTTCAATTATCATATATATTTTAAAATAAAGCTTGAACTGGCGTGTTAGTATAATTTGAGTAACTAGTTCAACTTTATAAATTTTTTATCAGTCACATTAAATAAGAAAAGGTAATATATGCCTGACCTAGGCAAATATAACGAACAATAATTGTATAAACATTTGGAACGTTGTAACCCAATTCTTGTTTTATAGAAAGGGAAAATCATATATGCGTAATTACATGTGTTGTGTAATTTTTCCAGTCAGTCTGAATTTAATTTTTAAAGCAACATATTTAAAATAGGTATATTTCTGAATAAATTGATGTTAAATTAGAATTTAAATATAATATATATATATATATATATATATATATATATATATATATATATATATATATAAAATTATGTAATTATGTGTAATTAAATTTGGAATGTTAATAACTACACCCGTCAAAAGCTCTGAAACTATCAAAATTTAGAACCTTCGAATAATCATCATCATCCACAATTTTTATAGCATTGTACGCCTTCTGGTCCCCTGTCTCTAGTTGTCTCTGTTCTCCCAGTCTTCATGATTCAGGTTTCTTGCTGACGTGTACTTTCTAATCCCGTCTATCCAAGTTGTTTTTGGCATTCCTTTCGTTCAGTTTTCTATAGGTGTCCGATTTTTAGTTAGGTTTGGTAGCCGCTCCTGACTCATCCTTTCCACAAGGCCGTACCACTCTAGATGCTTGCTTCCTATTTCGTGGATTATAGCAGTTTCGACTTCCATTATATCTTTTATAGTCTTATTTGGATAATGCTTTGTAGAATAGAATTGAAGAGGAAGGAGCCTTTTATTTTTATTTCTTGTGTTGATATCTCAAGCACTCTGTTGGAATATTATTCCATAGAGGGCACAACCCAGTGATCCTGATGGCATGAGCATGTTGACGGTTATTACCATATGGGTGTGCATTGCTAATTAATGTGGTGCCGCCAGATGGCGTTTAACTTTCCTCCTCGGGGATTAGTTGTATTATATTTCTTCGAGATGTTTTTGGCCCATAGGATTGAGTTTAGGCTGCCGATGACTTTCTTCTCTTAGAGTATCCGTTGTTCCATGCCTGGTTCCGTCCGTTCACTGCTTGTTATTTTTGTACCCAAATATGTGTATTCTTGGCACGGTGTGATTTCGACGTTTTGGTTCACATGGAGGGCTCATATTTCGTCCTTTCCCACACATACGTACTACGTCTTGTCCTTGTTGACTATCAGGGCCCATGATTTGTATTGTTTTAGGAGATTCCTAGGATGAATTTTAGATCTTCTTTCTTGTGCTAGGATCGTCTGCGTGTAGCGTGTACAGCGTGGTGTCATCGTTCAATTCGACACCTATTTTGTGACATGCTCTCCTCCATTCTCTTAACGCTTGTCTATATAGATGCAAAATAGTGTGGGGGACACGCAGCATCCTTGCTGTAGTCCTTTCGTGATTTCGAAGCTTTCTGATAACTGCCATCCCATTTTTATTATTTCTGTTTGTCCTTTGTATAGTTGTTGTACAGCTTTTATTATAGTGATCTTGGTTTCTTCAAGCACTTTCCAGAGCCTATTCATAGGGATTGTGTCGTAAGCCTGCGAAAGGTCTACAAATAGAAGGAGTAATTCCCCATTTCTTGCCACCCTTTTTTCGTGCTGTTGTGTAATTGTATATATGTGGTCTATACCTGCCTGGTCTGAAACCGGCTTGTTCTATTTCGTAGGGTCCGTACTCTTCTTCTATTAGCTGTTTTAGAATTTTCCATAGACTCGGCTGATGATCGAATCTATGAAAATTCTAAATTTGTTACGGGTAGTTAGCAGTGTCGTATTTTCCCCCTTTTTGTATATCGGCATTAACCAGGCCTCTTTTCACGTTTTTAGAGTTTCTTCTCCGTTTATGAATCTGGTAAATAGCTATGTTACGGATACTCTATAAGGATTTAATTATCCTCGGAGTGCGGGGCTTAAACAGTTCGGTTCCAATATTATAAATTAATAATGATTCTTTGTTTAGCATGTATTTAATTATTTTTCATAAAAACTATTGAAAATAGGCAACATTACAAATATTTAACAGGATAAATAAGACGCCATAACAATCTAATATTTATACCGTGCGTTCATAAATATCGGTTTCTCATTTAAATTTTTCACGCCAATTACCTGCTACATTTGACAGATTGAGAAATTAAAGTGTCTAGTGTCTTTAATATAGTTTTAAATGTCGTGTAGGGATGGTATTCATATATTAACATAACACATTTATTACTGACCCGAATTTTAGATAGTAAATACATATTTAAGAATGTGAATGGATATTTCTTATCAAATATTGTAGGCACCAATTTACTGTGACAGTTGTCAGTTACTTCCATGTCCAGTGCAGAACCATCATTCACACCAACATAAAAATCAAATTAAATCAAATAATGATGATGATTATGACGCATGGTACATATATTGGAAAATACCATTGAAATACGGGGTACAATGATTTATTATATAAAGCTGCCCCGTTATACTTAACTAATATAAATAAATTAAATAATATAAATAATCAATATATTTATAACATATTTATATACTTAGTATAAGGATACAGGTTACCTTGAACATTTAAAAACTATCCTGTATTTTATAGGTTTCCATTACTTTTGATTACTGGAACGCCATAAAACGAATTTATCAAGGCACTAACAATCATAGTTACTACGAATGTGTCTAAGGCAATATTATTTTCATTCGTGTGTAGATAATTATTTATTATTATACAAAAACAATACAACTAGATTGATAAGAGGTGGGTTCATACTTATATATATTATTATACACTTTCTTCACATTAAACTATAAGTAATGTAGTGGTTTATTGATTCACAATTGATTATTTCGATTAGTCCTTACTATACGCGACCTTGACCGTTCTATACATATTTGATAAGTATGTCTGTTCCGACGGAAAATAAGAAACATGAAGAAATATAAATCGCTGTATTTAGCTCGACTTCACAGGAAATCCTGGGATTTAATGATTGAACTATACGTCCTCCGTTATCAGGTTTCATACACATTTTATTTTGATGCCAAATGAAGGGTTTATGCTGACATAAAATAAGAATGCATAATATGGTCTAAAATAATCCATATTTCCATTGATTTCATAATGAAAATTATTTCGGACTGTTTATGCGTACATATAAGCATTTGCACTAGAAAATTTAGTTCTTATTACATATTTTGTCACAGTAAGCAATATAATAATAATAATTCGAAAAGCTCTAGAAGGATAATTTTCAAACTTCTATAATGCATTAGCAATGTATTAATCGATCCAATAAAGTCAAAATCAAAACTGTTGTTAGTTTTCACGCTATTTAAGTGCCTTTCGTTTATCACTCTGGACTGGTACGGGCTTATTGTTTTATTGTTGCTGTTTCCGATGCGCATAATTCTACCTCGGCCCTTACAACCGGCGGCGCACGACCGCGATACTGCACGCCACGGGGCAACTAGTAATGCTAAACCATGCTAAACGAAAGCGTCTTTAATGCCAAAGTTAGTTAATATGCCTATCCGGTCACCCTGGCGTTGGCGATCACTATGGCTAGGGCGTGTCTAACCTCTGCCATATGCATGAATTCACCTGTCCATTCTCGGATGATTGTTACTTTCTTCCTGATCGTACGTCTCTCTATTTTGCTCATAAGCAAGCGTCGGAGCAGTTAGTATTTCACGCCTGTCAGTAGATTGCTGTTGCTATTTGCCGATACAGCTTAGTTCTTTGCAGTACTTCTATGTTAGTAATGTGTAACATTCAACGATGCAACCACATCTCGAAGCTTACAAACTGGTTCATCAAATGTGCGGTTACAATTTTAAAAACATTCTATATCATCTC
This sequence comes from Lordithon lunulatus, assembly GCA_963942505.1. NCBI lineage: Eukaryota > Metazoa > Arthropoda > Insecta > Coleoptera > Staphylinidae > Lordithon > Lordithon lunulatus. The sequence goes on along the minus strand of OZ012667.1, from coordinate 14,218,180 downwards.
TTCTGTAATTCATTCTGTCTATAATTTCGCTACATCAACTATACATTCTGACATTAAGACATAAAAAAGTCCAAATACTAAAATTCACAAACAAATGTTTACATTCATACATATAGTCATATTGTGACTGGTACCTATAAATGTGTAGTTAGAATTTTGCTGTATTTTTTATGGCTATAATCAATGGGTAAAGTCTAAAGCGTTTTATTATTTAATTGCTGCAATAAAAAGTTATTTTAAGGATATATTTAATGCAGCAAAGTGTTAAGTAATAAATATATCTTGAAAGGATAACAACCGTGTATTTTCTTCATAAGGAAAATACCTATATTAAAATTACCTAGTAATTGAATAGTAATATATTCTTACTTATCACACTATATGCGATTATAAAAACGAAGACAGGATGTCCTTAATCATATGTCAATCAATCTAAGTAACCCATATTAATTAAGAATGGCATTGCGGCGTTAGATTAATTAAACCATCAAATAAAACAGGACGCACGTAGAATATCTTATATAGATAGATTATATAATAGTGTTATAATATTTATATTGGAAAGCTATAAAATAATTTTGAAGAAGTCTTTACAGGACTTATAGGAGTTATACAAAAGAGTAAAAAAGAACTAAAGGATAAATAAAAGGATTTTTTTACTTTGTTTTTTATCACACTGGGATAGGATAAATAAAACGTTTTTTTTTTACTTTGTTTTTTATCACACTTCAGTTACACTTTGCAACTAGTTTTGGCTAAGCTCTAGCTGACATCGGAGGAGCTTGAAAATGGCTAGAGCTTAGCCGAAACTAGTTGCAAAGTGTAACTGAAGTGTGATAAAAAAGTAAAAAAAAACGTTTTATTTATCCTTTAAAATGATTTATCACAAAGTAGACGCCTTAATAAATATTTAAAAAAAAACTTTTTATTATCGTTTAAGGGTCAGATCATTGCCGAAACAAATCAACCCTGTCAATCAATCACGAGGCGTGTTTTGATTATTTTCAATCAATTAGGTGTATTTATGGGTTTACCAAATGGATTTATCAATAAAAAAGTTAGTGTAGCATTACCACAGTGATAACTAGAGCACGGATTTTATGCATTTTCAAGTGTTATAATATTGGTATGATAACAAAATGCTTCAATATCTCTACGAATGGTATCGAAACAAATATGAAAAACAGTTTTTGTGTTATTATTTATTGTAAGATTGATTGAAATATAATTGCAAAATATTTAATTTGTAAAATAAGTTTATAAATTATAATAAAAATTACAAGTTTGAAGCATTCGAAAGTCGATCCTTAGGCGAATGATACACAACCCATGGGTTGATGAGTACGCAACGACGAGGTGTTAAGAAAAGCAGGAATAGACCAAGAACTCTATCACCAAATAAAACAACGCAAAGTAGCCTATCTTTTCATGCATTTATATACGCATTTAAATGTGATTTATTAAACGTGAATTCGTGCTCTTGTGATAACTATACGGCAACTCACGAGATGACAGGTTTAGTGCATTAAGTTATTATATAAGTATATTATAATAATTATATTATTATATTATTACAATATATTGTAAAATTCTCCATAATATTATGAAAGCTATTTATAAACTAACTAGATTAAATTCATATTAACAGTTATATACTCAAACGGTGTATTAAAATGAATGAAATAAAATGTATTCAACACTACACATATATGAGATATATAAGATTGTTAAACTTTGTTGTTGTTTGTAGTGAAATATAAACCTAGTAACTATAGCAACAATCTGGGAATTTAAAAATGTTCAAATTGATTCTTTTATAATTCAACATGTAACAACTTCCTCATGGAATATAATAAATAAACATTTTTGTTACACACGAAGATTAATGACAATGTATATATTTAATTCGAGGGTAATTCCTTAAGTGATAGTAGAGGTGAGTTTATCAAACAATCATTCAATTTTTTGTTTGTAAATTCGTCATCGGTTGGTAACTGGAGGTCTCCCAATACCTCAAATATAGGTGTTACGTATTTCGAGAGCGATCTCTTAAGTAGAGTTGAGTTAATCTAACAGGAATTATAAGTTTTTATTTGTAAATTCGTCTTCATTTTACTAAATAAAGACTTAAAGTCCTCTAGTTACTACTAGAGGACTTTAAGTTGACTAGTAAGAACGCGCTTCATATTTTAAATAAAAAAATATATACATTTCCTTGATAAAAAGCAGACCCTGACGTATATAAATCTCAATCAAACTTAGTAGCAGTTTGCTATATTTCTGTGATTCTTTTTTTCGTCCAAAATATGATGTGCGTTCTTATTGGTCAACTTAAGAGTCCACTAGTTACCAAATTCATATTTTAAATTTAAACAATTAACACATTTCCTGGATAAAAAGCAGACCCTGACGTATATAAATCTCAATCAAACTTAGTAGCGGTTCCCTATATTTCTGTGATTCTTCTTTTTGTCTAAAATATGAAGTGCGTTCTTATTGGTCAACTTAAAAGTCCTATAGTTACCAAATGAAGACGAATTTACAAATAAAAAATTATAATTCCTGTTAGATTAACTCAACTATACTTAAGACATTGCCCTAGAATTACGTAACACCCTCTATTTGAGAGCAAAACTGGACTAACCCTCAATTTTTGAAAATCTAATTTTATGTTATTACTATTATTCATGAGTAATAATATAAAATTACATTTTACAAACTGGACTAGCCCTCAATTTTGAAAATCTAATTTTTTTAATATTATTAATTAGTAATAATATAAAATTATATTTTTTAAATTTGAGGCTTATGCCACTGTTAATGTTTAATGCCTCATTAATGTAAAGTATCCTCAACTATTATATTAGTATATATTTACCTTATAGAATAATATTCATAATCAGCGATAATAGTTGAAAATTGACGTTATTAGTATGTTTTTACCTTATTAATATTAATAATCAGCATATAACATTACAAGTAAATTGTCATATTGCACTTTTACATAATTGTAATCAAGCAAAAAGTAACAAATATATTCGCGAGTGCAAATTTTTATTATTTGCCACTTACTTATTTTTTTGAAGAACGCGTGCAGTCCACTCACTCACTGATAAACAAGCGTGCGTACATATAAATGAAGACCGTGTTAAACATTTGACTTTATTTAACTGACCAATTAATGGATATTGTGGCGCGCTGCAATACAGTGACTGCGTATTGATAGATAGTGAGCACAGTAATATAGCCGGTAAATGAATCTCCCCCGTTTCAGTACATTCGGTCGTTGGCGTATTAAGGTCATAAGGATATTTTATTTTTCATTACCCAATATTATATCGTATAAGTACGTATATACTTAGACAAAAATATAGCTACCGTTAATTAAAGTAGCTAGCTCTTATGATTCATGAATGGTAATTACTGCATGTTATTTATGCAATAACACCATAATGACATTGGTGGATATGTTGTGTACTTATGGAAATTGCATTGTAGTAGAGTGTAGAGTTAGACAGTTAAATAAATATTGGCTATTTATTTAAATTACAATCTATACACTGTAGCATTAGATATTAATTAATGTAAATTATTTTCTATTAAGCTGCCAACATGCGGTTTAATTCTGTATTATTGTGTGGCTAAATAGTATTTGGGGATGCTCTTAGTTGAGTCTTTTCTCCCTAACAATACTCGAAGTCTGACTTTATATATATATATATATATATATATATATATATATATATATATATATATATATATATAATCGCTTTAAGTATATTTAATTCAATAATTCACCATAAATCACTGTAATTCATTACATTGTTAAATAACGTTGTGGTATTACTCTTTATGGGAAACCATATTCATTTATATACACGTAAAACTATCATTAAGACGTCAAAATGACGTGATAACCGGCCGCTTTTAAGCAACCGCTTCCTAGAAAACCAAGGCTTTAGGTAATCGGGAACAAAGGAAGCATATAACAATGTTTGCTTTGTTCTCGATTGGCTAAGGCAAAACACTTTTGCACGTGCTTCAAATACTGTTGATTTCTTACAGTACCAGAAGACTGAGTCTTACAGAGCGTGCAGGTTCTTGTTCTTGTAGAGTTTTTGTTATCCTTGCGTCAATATCTTTACCAAAAAGAAAAGACCTTTATTTGGCATACCGCTCAAAAAATACACACATCCCCCAATACACAATGCTCATACAGCTAGAGCAATAAACAATATCGTTACCAATGGTAGGCTTTCTTGTAAATAGTCTACCCGGATACATATATCTGTTTACTTCTTCAAACTTTAGCTCAGTGTCCTTTCTTGATTCCAACTACTAAGTCATTTCGTTTTCTAAAATCCTTGTTCGTCCACTCCATATATTTATATATTTTAATTTATCCTGATTTCTTATTTCGCCCATTTTCTTTGCCGTTTATTTCTACTCCATAGTTGGATATTGGGATTGTTAAATATTTGAACGCTTGATGTATCACACTTCCATATACTTTTAGTTTGCATGACATTATCAGTTGTAGTTATATATCATTAATACAATTATTATCTATACTGCTCTTTTTCTTCTATTAGATTTATATAGATAAGTAAAGGATGACTGGAGCGCCGCGAATGTATGAAAACCGTATACATTAGGCGCTTTCGTTTAGCATGGTTTAGCATTGCTAGTCGCCCCCGTGGCGTGCAGTATCGCTCAGATCTTGCAGTCGTGCGCGGCCGGTTGTAAGGGCCGAGGTAGAATTGTGCGCATCGGATGCGGCAAATGGAACAAAGGACAATAAGCCCGTACCAGTGATACACGAAAATGGCTATTGTGCTTTATCTTTATATTCGTTTATGATTTTTTTTTAGTGAATAATTATTGAATTGTTATACTTCGTTTGTGTAGATGTTTTGAATGTTTATGCAACGTTCTTTCAATAATTTTTTTCACATTTAAACTTACATTGTGTGTTGGCAGACCATCGCCTTATGCGCCTTCTCTCTCCTTTACTTATTATTAAAACTTTTTGTCTTAATTTGCATATTTCTGCATACAACTCGCCCTCAGTGTCAGGCGTTTCTTATGGAGCATTTGATTGAAAGTTATGGCAAATTAAAATCAACTAGAAATGATTAAATCAATATGTATAAAGCATAAAATTAGTATGAATAAATATTACATCATATTTTCATATTAATAGGCGCTAATCGCATTACTTTCAATACCGCGCGTTTTTTACTTTTTAACTTTCTCTGGTCTGTAGGAAATATTACTATCCCTACTATATGTGCGAAATTATTATCAGTTCGATTACAGCGTCCCTGATTTATCTCGCTAAATTAACGAAAAACGAGGCAAACTATTTTAGCTACCTTCATTTAGTTTAAATAATTAAAATATAACTTTGTCCTCACAAATCACGTACCACTTTACAGACAACAAAATTAATGAATAACATCTAAGAATGAAGAAAACGTCACCCGAAAGTTTATTAAAGATATTATATATGTCTTTAAGGAGAATAAGAATCTAAAAAAAATTATTCGAGGTTGACAGGGGATAGAAAAACTGATTATACTTCTCTAGATGCTTATTCCATATATTCAGGTTGTGTTGCGGATTAACTGCATTTTCTGTAATCACTACGACATCATCAGCGAATGCTCCTTCCGATATTTTTACCACTTGCATGTTTTTGTAACCTATATTTGCTTTTTGATTTCTGGTTTCATACTCTTCATTATTTCATCCATGTATATGTCAAATAATGTAGGACTGAGTGCCTCATTGACTTAGTCCAGTGGTTGTCTTAAATGTTCTTGATGTTTGTCTCTTGTGTATTATTACATGGGTGTTGTTGTTGTTATATATATATATATATATATATATATATATATATATATATATATATATATATATTATATAAATTCGACTGTCTTTCTACACATCTCTCTTTTCCATAATTTTTTTCTTGGTATCGTGTCGAATGCTTTTCCAGGTCCATGAATCCTAGGTATGTGTTTTTATTATTTGAGATTCTTTTTTCTGTGATTTGTTTTATCGTGAAAATGTTGTTCTGTGTGTATCTTCCTTTGCTAAATCCACATTGCGATTCTTCTAGCGTCTGCTCTATTTTTGCTAATATTCTCTTGTTAATTGTTTTTTCTAAGATCTTCATACCTATGCTTATGAGTGGTATACCCCTATAGTTTGAACATTTTGCCTAATCGCCTTTCTTGTGGATTGGTACGATTAACAATATTTGCCAATCTTTAGGTATTTTATTCGTCCTCCATATTTTGTTTACCAATTTCAGTAGGATTTCGTCACCTACAGGTCCCATGTGCTTAATAATTTCTACTGTAATCTGGTCTTGGTGCTTTCCCTATATTCAGTTACCTTATTATTTCTAGTAGTTCTTTTTCATTGATACCCTTTATGGCTGCTTCCGGGCAGTTCTGGTCTCTGTTTCTTATCTTCTATTCATTTCCATCATTTTGTGTTGTTGTGTAAGTCTTCAAAATATTCTTTCCATCTTTCCAGTATGTTTTCGTTTTCCTTCAGTAATATTGATTGTCTTATATATGTCACTTCCTGTCTTTTTCTTTTCTGTTTAGTTTTAGTGTTTTGTAGAATAGTTTTTTGGTTTTCTTTGTATTTTTACAAATCTTTATTTCTCCACCAGTTAAATTTATTTTATTTACACGTGCATATGTTCATAGTAATTGATTGTACATATTTTTTTTTTAAAATTGGATTATGTTAATTTAGAGCTGTATAGTCAAATTCCGTTCTTTTTAAATCGTACAATTTTTATTTTTGAATATTTCATCAATGAAAACATTATTTTATTACGATTAAAATATACACATTTCTTTGCTCAATTGAAATACATTTTATAGAGCTTTATATCTGTGCGTCCTATGACACATCATGCGGACTGGTTTGTTATCCGCCCGAGTTGGCGTTTTTATGTAGCAAAAAACTGAATCACTCGTTCCGCGCTGGGCGCTGCGGGGGGACAGCTGTAGTACGAGTTTGTCTTTTATTGTGCGTGCATCGACAGCGGATAAGTAAACGTTTTTGATCAGTTTGTTGGTTATATTGTGCCAGTGATTAATTAATAGTGCCTGCTGGGATGACTATTAGGTGAGTGGTAGTAGTAATGTTTGTTATCATTTTATATAAACGTTTTTTTTTGCAAACATTGCTGTCTTTTTATTACCAATAACGCATTGTATACTTCATGAATAATTCATACTGTTTAAATCCGTCTTAGAATATACCTTGCCAAATTAACCAAGAGCAAGCATAAAATAATGCTCTAGTGCATAGGTTCTCAAACACTATGGTACATAAACTAAAACTATGGTACATGTACCATAGGTGGTACATTACGTTATTGCATGGGTACAAAAGAAATATCAAGGAATTTCTTAATGAGAGCATTATTTTTCAAAAATGTTAACTAAATCTAAATCACGGCGATACATGGCGGTTGTTCGTTCCATCTCTATGCTTCGTCTTACGATTCTTTATTTATTTGTTTTTTTCGTCTCTGAACATACCTATATTTTTCACTTGTATTAAGTCCGAATTACAAAATATCATCAGGGCGATATAGAATTTGTTGCAGTTTATTTAAGTGGTAGAACGTTTCTAAAGTCTGCTCGTATATGCAAATATTATATACAAATATACAAAATATATATTAGAAATGTCTATGCAATTCTATATAATCAAATATTGCCACGTTTTTTGCTCTTATAATACATTATGTGGCAGCAGAACTGTCTTCTGGCATTAAGTAGATGGGGCACAGAGATATATAATATAGCGGAATAGTCAACTTAAAAAATTACAAGAACAGAGATATTTGAAATATATTTTCTTGTTCAACTTGAAATATAAGTTGAAACTTTCTAATTCTTGATTGAATAAATCTTCCAAGATGCTAATATTGTCTTCCTCAATTAGTTTAAGAATATCGACTGGTATTTCGTCTGGTCCTATTGCCTTTCTATCTTTTGAGTTCTTGATAGCATACATTACTTCTTCGGCAGTTATTCTTGGTCCTTGCAACGTTTCTTTTATCTCTATTTCATTTCTGGTGTCTTCAAACAGTTGTATGTTTTCCTCCCATCTTTTTCTCTATGCCCACTATAATATTACCGTTGTTATCTTTTATTATACCAGTCTGTTTCTTCTTTCCCATGCCAGTGAAATCTTTGATCCTTTTATGTAAGTTAAATGAATCATACCTCAGCTGAAGCGATTCTATCTCCTCACATTGGTATCTCATAAATGTTTCTTTGGCAAATGTGATATTGTGTACTATTGGCGTCGTAGCTCAGTTTCATAGAGTTTCACTATTCATTGAATTTTTGGATAACTTAATAATTTACACCACACCAAACTAGATAACCATGTATTCATTTATCACACGTCAGTAATAAAAACTTAAGCACGACAAGTGGTACTACTGTTTCATGAGTAATGAGATCTGTGTTGCTTTCCCTGGATTATTTGTATTGCTTACAAATTTGATTTTGAATTATAAATATGAAAATTTTATTTAGCAGCGCAATTTAAGGTTACGGTAACCCCCGTATAAGACGGCATTACATCCCTGACATTATTATAGCACGGATTCTCTCTAACTCGGTTTGAAAATTGGGAACATCCCCGTATAACACGGTGCTTTTATAGCACAGGGATTCACTCTACTGATTACCACGGTTCGAGAAAGATACCTCATTTTACATTTTTCATTAACGAGTTGGACTGGTGTCGATCAAAAGGTTGTATTATGTACATTCTTACAAAACCACACCAATAACTCTCGGCAATAGTTAATGCATGACGTAAATGGTAACAAAAAGCAATCCTTGATATAAATGATTGTAGTGTGATCTGCTATTATTTCAGATACATTACGGATTTATGCACAATCTATCTGTTATGGCCCACTCTGCGTGTGGGCAACGTAACTCAATTCCTCCCCTGCCTAATTATTCCGAGACATTTATTGCTTATATAAGTGTGAATCCACCTCTTAGCAATCTACATATCTAGATTTCGATCTTATTAGATCTCATCAGTGTAGCTCAGCTAGTGAGGATGAATTCACACAATATCTCGAGTGGTTATATAACCACTATATTTTGTATATACAAAAATGATACAACTAACCACTCGAGATATTGTGTGAATTCATCCTCACTAGCTGAGCTACACTGATGAGATCTAATAAGATCAAAATCTAGATATGTAGATTGCTAAGAGGTGGATTCCCACTTATATATGTTTTGTAAGATTGGCCTTGCTGATATCTCAAGCACTCTGTTAAAATATTATTCCCTAGAGGGCACTACCCGGTGATTCTGATGGCATGAGCATGTTGACGGTTATTACCATATAGGTGTGCATTGCTAATTGATGTGGTACCGCCAGATGGCGTTTAACTGTCCTCCTAGGGAGTTAGTTGTAACATTTATTACTGTTTTAAGTGGGCATAGCGGTCGCATCGCAACCCTGGCCATAAAGGGCTTAGGAATTTTGCATATTAATCATTTATTAATATGCGTATAATCTACAAGATATTTTTTAACAACATGACAAAAGTGGTAGTCACTCTACATTTAGATGCAACAATCAGCATCAGGATTACACCTGCATTTATCCCAAAGGGGTTTTCTGTTGAGCTAAGTTTACCCCTTGATGCCTTCGAGGGATTCGGATAACAAGAGTGAGAATATGATTTGTCGAGCTATTGCTCGGCGAACATTTCCTTCTTGGAGCTCTGCTATTGTTGTAGAATTATATTATATGTAAATATACATATTGTAAAATTGAATGTAATTTTAATCTACTTTACGTCACTTTTTTTGGTCGTTAACCGGATAGTTTTCAAGCAGTCACAGTATCCTTTCTGATTGCCAAACTAGTACCATAAATTTGTGAGGTATGTGGTACAATTATGGTTTTGCAACGAGCTAAGATATCTTTTGATGATTATGCTTATAATCTTAGTAACTTACAATTAATAGGTCTTGCTGCTGTAGCAGTTATTATTTTAGTATAGGCACAACTACATGTAAGGTTAAAACTTACAGATGGGTCCTAGGTAGTCGGCCGCCCGCGTGCGAATATAATTTGCCGCCCACATCATGTACTTAAAAATTTATAATTACCATTATATAGGAAATTCGGATATAAATGAGTTATTAATTTCTCCACATATATCTCTATATGTGGAGAAATTAATAATCAACATATGTCTCTATATGTGGAGAAATTAATAATCATTTATTAGGGTTTATAAATGATTTATTAATTTCTCCACATATAGGGACATATGTGGAGAAATTAATAATCATTTATTAGGGTTTATAAATGATTTATTAATTTCTCCACATATAGGGACATATGTGGAGAAATTAATAAATCATTTATATCCTAATGTCCTATATAATGGTAGTCTGTGAAAATACTGAGTAGGATCTTTTATAGCCGAGGCTTATAATTGAGTTCTTCATACATTTGTTGACATTACATAAAAAAAAATTACATCACGATGAATAGGTATATATGCAGGATTATTTTGCCCACACGTAGAGTGAGCCATAATAGATAGATTGTGCATAAATCCGTAATGTATCTGAAATAATAGCAGATCACACTACAATCATTTATATCAAGGATTGCTTTTTGTTACCGTTACGTCAAGCAATACAAATATCAACTTACAGAAGCCATATCTTTGAAGACAATGAAGATATTTCATTAGCGTTTTTGAAAATTGAGTTCCTATTACATCTTTGGACCAGTGTACCAACAAAATCCTAAATTTACATATGAAATATCGACACATTTTTAAACAACTGTAACAAATTTTTTTTTTCTAAAATTAGATAATGAGGAACCGTTTGCCAGAAAAGACTGATAATACAAATTTTAAATTTAATAAGCCATATCTTTGAATAATAAAAATATATCATTAGGGTCTTTGTAATTAAAAAAATCTTCATACATTTCTGAACAAGTATAACACAAAAAAATCTAAAATTGAATCATGATGAATCCTATTTTTAGCACGAATGGTGATAATACAAACTTCAACTTTTACAAGCCATATCATTGAAGATAATGAAGATATCACTTTTGAGTTTTTAAAATTGAGTTCCTAATATATCTTTGAACTAGCGTACCACAAAATCCTAAATTAACATAATGCATAATTAAAAACCGTTTTCCCTAGTAGAAAAGACTGGTAATATAAATTTGAATTATATTATTATATATCTTTGAAGACAATGAAGATGTATCACTAATATCTTTAGAGTTTTTAAAATTGAGTTCTTAATACATTTCTTGACTAGTGTAATAAGTAAAAACTGCGAATTATATAATGAGGAATAGTTTTCATTAGCAGAAAACAGTAATAATACAAATGTCAAATTAAACAAGCCATATCTTTGCAGATAATAAAGGTATCTCATTAGGGTCTTTATAATTGAGTTTTTCATAAATTTTTAGGCAAGAATAACACAAAAAACTTAAAATTGCATCATGATGAATAGGTATTTTTGCAGGAATGTGTGATAAAACAAATTTCAAATTTTACAATCCATATCTTTGAAGATAATGAAGATATCTCATTGCAATCTTTAAAATTAAGTTTTTCAGACATATTCAAATAAGAATAACATCAAATAATCTTAATATTGCATCTTGATTCATAGGTAATTTTTTCAGTAATATGTGATAATACTAATTTTAACTTTTACAAGCCATATCTTTGAAGATGATGAAAGTAACTCATTGGAGTCCTTATACTTGAGTTTTTCATAGACTTTTAGACAAGAATAACACACAAAAATCTTAAAATCGCATCACAATGAATAGGTATTTTTGCAGGAATGTATAAAATACAAATTTCAACTTTCACAAGTCATATCTTTGAAGATAATGAAGATACCTAATTGAAGTTTTTATAATTTCATTGTTCATATATTTTTAGATAAGAATAACATAAAAAATCTTAAAATTGCATCATTATGAAGAGGTATTTTTGAAGGAATGTGTGATAAAACAAATTTAAACTTTCACAAGCCATATTTTTGAAGATAAATAAGATATCTCATTGCAGTCTTTATAATTGCGTTTTTCATACATATTTAAACAAGAATAACATAAAAAATCTTAAAATTGCTTTATGATGGATTGGTATATTTGCAGGAATGTGTGATAATACAAATTTCAACTTTTATAAGTTATATCTTTGATGTTAATGAAGATAACTCATTGGGCTCTTTATAATCGAGTTTTTCATACATTTTTGGATAAAAATAATACAAAAAATCTTAAAATTACATCATGATGAATAGGTGTTTTTGCAGGAATATATGATGAAATAAATTTCAACTTTTATAAGCTATATCTTTGAAGATAATGAAGATACCTCTTTGGAGTCAGTAAGATTTAGTTTTTCATACATTTATACATAAGAATAACACAAAAAATCTTAAAATTGCATCGTGATGAATAGGTGTTTCTGCAGGAATATGTAATCATACACATTTCACAAACCATATCTTTGAAGATAATTAAGATATCTTATTGCGGTCTTTATAATTGAGTTTTTCATACATATCTCAACAAGAATAACATAAAAAAAAACTTAAAATTGCTTTATGATGAATAGGTATTTATGCAGTAATGTGGGATAATACAAATTTCAACCTTTACAAGTCATATCTTTGAAGTTAATGAAGATAACTCATTGAAGTCTTTATAATTGAGTTTTTCATACCATTTTAGATAGAAATAATACAAAAAATCTTAAAATGCAACATGATGAACAGGTGTTTTTGTAGAAATGTGTCATCATATAAATTTCAACTTTTACAAGCTATATCTTTGAAGATAATGGAGATACCTCATTGGAGTCTTTATAATTGAGTATTTCACACATTTTTACATAAGAATACCACACAAAAATCTTAAAATTGCATTATAATGAATAGGTACAGTAATGTGTGATAAAACAAATTTAATCTTTCACAAGCTAAATCTTTGAAGATAATGAAGATATCTGTATCCGGTCTTTATAATTGAGTTTTTCATACATATTTAAACAAGAATAAGATAAGAAAAACTTAAAATTATTTTATGATGAATAGGTATTTTTCAGGAATGTGTGATAACACAAATTTAAACTTTCACAAGCTATATCTTTCAAAATAAGGAAGATATCTCATTGGACTTCAAATTTTATGTGTAGAACTCCCTCGATAGCTCATGCCCCGGCATAAATTTGGTCGCCCGCATGCGGCGCATACATTGCACGCCCACTAGGACCGGCCCTGGTGGGATAATATCTATATATTTATTATTGTATACAAATATTCTGAATGCTTGTAAGGGAATGTCTTCTTTCTTAATCGTTTCCTATTATACCCCTTCGACGTACGAAGGTTATTTTGTTTCCTTTGTCCTTGTAGTTTGTCAAATTTCTTCTACCCTTTCCTATTCGCTATCAACTTTCTTGCTTGTTGTCATTTTATTTTTTGAGCTCTTGTGTAATCCAACCGTTCCAAGATTTCTTTGGCCGTACCTTTGTCTTCATTCCACTGACTCTTGCTTTCCACACCTGCTTTACTTGTGTAAATCATTTATATCGTATTCTGTCTTTCTTTGTAATTCCTTCATCTCTGAATACAGTGCTGCTGTATAAGGAAGGTGTTGTTTTACCGAAAACATCTTCACGTTTTCTATCTAAGCTAGTGGAAATATGTGTTAACTTTCTGGTGAAAAAACTACACTAGATGGAAGGTATAGTTGTGAACAGTTTAGAAAAAAAAATCATTTTTTTTTTTTCATGCTTAAAATAGTGGAAATAAACGTTATCTAACTAAGCTAGCTGGTAGAAATATGCGATAACTTTCCGAAAAAAAAATCTACACTAGAAGGAAGGTATAGTTGTCATGAACAATTTATAAAAAAAAGAATCAATTTTCGTTACGTTTCATGATTAAAATAGTGGTAATAAACCCAATTTTTGCGATGTCTGTGTGTATGTATGTCTGTCTGTGAACAAAATTCCGAGAAAACGCCACAACGGATTGTGAACAAATTTGTCAATTAGCGAACCTTGCCTGGGACGATCCAGTGAAAATTTGAGCAAAATGTGAAGAAAACTCTATATAACAGATTTCATGCGCACAAATGGGCGCGGTTACACCGAAATCATGAATGATCGCGCAGCAACAAGTGTCGTCATCGGTGTTTAATGGACTATACGTAAATCGCGCGGGAAATGAGCGTAAAAGGTTAAATGTTAAATGTAGTATTAAAATGAAAATGTGAAAACCAATTAACATAAAAAGGGCACTGAATTTAAATTTAAATTTAACATTTATTATATTGTTGTAGTGTTGTTTCATGTTGTCTATGGTTTCATGCAATTGTTGTCGAATGAAATTTCAGTATATTTCGTACGTAGCTGTTGTCTGACCGCGTCATTATTCTAACCGTTTCCCGCCTGATCGATACGGAACGCAACCAAACAAATATATAATCAAGTAGTTCTATCTTACTTGTGCCAGAGTAGTTCGAATGGACAGTTACGGATAGTTCAAATAGAACTTGTGTCAGCTGTTGTCTATCAATCAAAACATTCCATATAGACGATTTAATAACAGCAATAATAAACAACAAAAATGCAAGCACAGGAGCTATTACAAAGAAAACTATATTTTCTCGTCGACCAGCTACAGACAATGGCGAGAGATTTACCCCCGTAAGTTTTAGGTTATGTTATGATTTTCATTCACAACAAAGAACCTAATTTTAGTATACCTAATTTGCGCTTTACTTTTAGCAAGTACCAAATGCGAATACCCTACGAATTACTATCAAGCCTGGCCGAGTGCTTGCTCAATGACACTGTCTTTGAAATTGCAAAGGGCTTGATGGAAATTCAGCATGTAACCGAACAGCACTTGTTCCAAAAACGACTACAGTTTATAAACAGCTTAAAATGTGAGTAACTTACCTGCTTGTATACTTAATAATCACATGGACGGAGCTTGTAATGCCAAGGTCGTGACTTATATAAGTTATTTCGAGATGTTTAGATTTAGAACGGTCAATGTAAATTTATTTCTTGGGATTTAAAGCTAAGCTCATATCATTGTCATCACTAAAACATAAGAAAAGTACAGAGGGGTTTTAGTATATTTATAATAGTATGCTGTAATCATTTATATGATAGTTTGCACTTCTGTATGTCAGAAGTAAACTGTCGTAACTACCAAATTCTGTGATTTTATTTATTTTATTTTTTAGGTTCTTGCACCTTTTGTCTTAGTCCCCTACTACCTAAAGAGTGCAAGAACCTAAAAAATAATTTAGTTGCAGTCAAGATACCATCAAAGGGTTCTTTTTATATACAATTAAACAGATACAACAAAGGATTAAAGAACCTAAAATATAATTTAGTTGCAGTCAAGATAACATCAAAGGGTTCTTTTTATATACAATTAAACAGATACAACAAAGGGTTAAAGAACCTAAAAAATAATTTAGTTGCAGTCAAGATAATTTATATACACAACAACAGATGACCAAACTCTTTAAATTTCATTTCTGGAAAATGTACTATGCAGTTACAGTATTTTACTTCTGGGGTACAGATTGGTTCTTTGCTAGATTTGCCCTTAGATTATACTTCTAATGTGTGAATTACATTGTACTAGTTTTGACGAGAAATTTGAACAAGTATTTGGTTTCAATTATTCATATGGTTATATACAGCTCATACTATGACCAATCATATCTTGAATTTTGGATTAAAGAAGTGCATAGTGTGTGATTAGTCATAGTATGAACTGAACATAACACATGAATAATATAAAACTAGAAATTTGTTCAAGTTTCTTGGGGATGCTACATATTAATATCAGGGCAGTATCAGTTTAATGTTTGGATGATTATATTGGTGTAATGTAACAATTATATATTACAGTATGTATTCAATTTAAATGAGAATAGTACAATGTAATTCAAATTTAATTTGAATACATACTGTAATATGTAATTGTTACATCACACCAATATAATCATACAAACATTAAACTGATACTGACCTGATATTAATTTGTAGCTTGAGTTTAATTTTATTTCTGTTTTTACCATCAAAATGTTTAGAGGCAATAGGAAGTTAAAAGAAAAGAAAAATATGAAATTAAAAAAATAATAATTATTATATTTTTTTTAAATAAAGATGTTTATTTATTTCATCAAGAAATAAACCATCTAATAAAACAATAAATATTTTCATACTACAGTATTGTTGCAACAGGTTATATACAGTACAAATTTGGTATCCTATAAATGCAGAATTCTATAATCATAACTATTTTAAATTATTTTGTAACTGCAACCAAATTGTCATTCTATAAATGCAACTTTCTATAATGTAACCATTTTGAATTAATTTTATCCCAAAACTGCAACCTATGTTATTACATAAATCTAACAAGTGTTTATATAATTACCTATCTTGACCATATTAAGAGTGTGATAATGTCTATATTTTTACTGATGGTATGTATTTAGAAATAGTATTGAGTTTATAGCAAAAACTGTGCAACAGAATGGCAAACAATTTTTATTAGTTCATTAAAACATTTTAATGATGCCTCTAAAATTTATTTTGTAAGAATTCATGATCATACTCCTATATACACGATTATTAATGTTTAAGTTAAGGTCAGTTAAACTAGTTTAAACTAGCCTAAACCGAGTTTAACCATAAACTCAGTTTAAAGGGTCACGTGTTGATGCGCAGTGTGTACAGCGCATCGCTATGCGACGCTTAAACTGAGTTTTACGTAAAACTCGGTTTAGCTAGTTCAACCGACTATTGAATAACTGGCCCTAAATCTTACAAAATAAGTTGGAGAGCCATCAAAAAAGTAATTTTAATAATTAGTAAAACATTGTATGCCATTATGTGGCATAATTTTTGCTAAAAGCTCAATAATATTTCACAATTCGTGCCATAGCAAAGGTTAGACATTATCCCACCCTTAATAGAGCTAGGAAAGTTAAGCGCAATTAGCGCCGTATAAGTGTATTAATGTGATTTCACCCTTAAAATAAAGAAAAAAAAAACAATTAACTAAGAATTTGAAAGGTGAAATAGTAAATTAAATATCAAGAAAATGTGAAGGTTATTTACATTTATGTAGAATAAATAAAAGCACGGTTTCCTGCATTGAGAATAATATGAAGAATATAGAACATGAGTTTGCACTTAAAGCAAAGTTAGAATTTTAAACCAAAATACTTTAGACAGGAGTAATAAGATGTTAGTTTATTGACTTTCTTGTTGCTCTATTTACATCTGATTTATTTTGTCTCAACAATTTATTTTTGGATGAGAAGGTAAAAAAAAAAGATTATTCATTAATAAGCCTGTTTAATAATGTTTTTGTATTAAATGTTTCTCTTTATAATTTTCTTATACAAATAAATTAGAAATATAAATGTTACTTTGCGTTAAAATTATATAATAAATTCGATAATAGAAACATTCCCCAGTAGCAACATTTCTTGACAAATAGAATTGGACTTGATGCAATTATCTAGTTACTTAACTGTAATTGACTAAAGTCAACAGATATATTGATATGTGTATCCATATTACAGTTAAGTAACTAGATAATTGCATCAAGTCTAATTCTATTAGTCAAAAAATGTTGCTACTGGTGAATGTTTCTATTATGGAGTTGATTATGTAATTATAACGCAAAGTAACATTTATAGTTCTAATTCATTTGTATAAGAAAATGATTGAGAGAAACATTTAATACAAAAACATACAAAAACATACTAAAATATTTAAAAGAATTCTAAAGAATTTTAATCATGATTTTCTAGCCTGCCCAGCTGATCTTTGTTATTGTTTGATCAGCTGATTAGATAAAAATGTTGATTACTTGGACAATAATGCGTGGTTTTTAGTTAGTGTTTAGTTCATTTTCTGCCACCAGATAGAGTACTGACTAGCTTGAATTACCTATTATCCTGAATTAATTTTTATTTTTGTTTTGATACATCAAACAAAAAAGAACTGATTCCAAAAAGAGTTATCATAGCACAACAGATTTTAAAGTTTAATACTTAACTGTAATTTGATATAAAGCAAATTTTGTTGACCTTAGACTGTTAAGCATGATTTTCTAGTCAACATTGGTGCAACCAAGTTAATCTGAATTAGATACCTCATTTTATAAATCAAATATGTACATTTTGGTACATCTCATAATTGAAGTAGTTAATTAAGCATAGAAATTATACCATAGAATATTGTAATATGGAGGCACAAGATAAATGTGTCATTTTCTTGATAGCTCTTTTATATACAGGTTGTTCTACAGCAAGGGGACCAAAATGAAAATTGGGGTATACAATTTAATTCTAAAACGAAAATAAAGAATCGATTTTTTCCGATCAATTTTCGAGATATTGAAGTTCAAACTTCACAAGAACCTCTGTCGATTACTGAAATGAAAATGAAATGAAATGAAATGAAAATCGAAATATCACAAAAATCATAGCGGGCCATGGATTTTTTTAAATTTATAACATTCACAATTGTGCCGATAACTGACTTGTTTACTTTGTTAATAAGGTTCAGTTTAATTTAATACCTCGAAAACAAAGTTCGATCACTGTATCGCCTAAATATTGCGCGTAATATTTTATATATAATATTTTATTTATATTTATTATATTTTATCAATAACTTGGAAGAGATATTGAACGATGTTGCTCAATTACTCAACACCATGTGTTATAAGCTGCAAGAGGTGTTGTTGAATGGCTTAAGAACAACTTTATTGGAAGGTGACTAGGAAGACATCCAGTTTATTGATTTGCGATTTTTACTTTTAGGGCTACATAAAGCAAATAAAGATATTTATACTAAAGAGCAATTGCAAGTGATAATTTTGAATACCGCTATTCAAATCCAAAATTAGCAAGATTTAGACGAATTTTATAACTCACTGTATTTTACGTTGCCAGGCTTGTGTTGCCGTTGGCTGATGTCTTTATGAACACGAGTTGTAAATAATGTTTTGTTGTACAATTTTTAGTATTATAAAATAATATTTTTTCATAGCCCACTATTATTTTATGATATTTTAAGTTTCATTCCGATTAATCGACAGACGTTCATGTTTGAAGTTCAACATGTCGAAAACAAAGGTCAATCGGGAAAAAGTTATTTATCCTTTATTTTCGTTTTGGAATTAAATTTTATTTCCTAATTTTCATTTTGGCCCCCATATATATAATGTAGATTAACTTTTGGGTATGCGGCGTAATATATATAAAATATATATAATAAAATGTGGCGTAAGGCAAAAAATAAGAAACTCCTTCTTTTATGAGTCGATATTTCTCTTTTTATTCAAAGCTCCATCAGGATTATACTACAAATCAACCAAAATTTATAAAATTACACATTTATTAAAGTAATACTTACAATAGAAAATTTATAAATTTTATAAATTTTGGTTCATTTGTAGTATAATCCTGATGAAGCTTTGAATAAAAAGCGAAATATCGATTCATAAAAGAAGGAGTTTCTTATTTTTTTGCCTTACGCCAATTACCCAATAATTAATCTACATAACAAGTTTTCGGCGAAAAATACCCTCAATTGCAGTGAAGCAAAGGGTTTACAGTTAGTTAATTTGACTTACAACATCTATTTATTACCTAACCTTTGTTCAATTACCTTAACTAATATTCCTATAAACTTTAAAGAATGTTACTAAGACAATTTGAGCACCATTACTCACTGAGCTCTGTGTACAAAATGATTGCCCACCGTATTTATCATATTATAATTATATTGATTCAATTAGTGCACTTGAAATAGTGCAAACAATATATTGTTTATCAATTAATCAATTTTGATGTATTTATGATACCTTCCTATCACGGTATAATATTACGTATAATGTAAAAAGTATAATTTAGCCAAGAATGAAATTTCTAATAACATTTTTATTGAATTATTGTTTGTTAAGCCCGTATGACATTATTTAGTTTCCTATATCGTTTTATATATAAAAATTGATATATTAAACTGTATAACTATTACTAAATGGAAAATTAATATTGTGTATTACGGTGTTGTTATTGTTAAGTGAATTTATTATTATTCCGCCGCTATATAATTTTCTACATGTGTGTATGACACTGTGTAGTTTGTGTCTGCATCGAAAACGATATAAGAAACTAGATAATGTCATACGGGCTTTAATAAAAATTACTTTACAGTACCTTGATATTATTTAACTATAAAATGTATTAATATAATATTTAACTTCATTGGTACTTGTTAGATTATCGAATAATATTATTATTAGTATCAAATAAAAACATAAATGATAGTTAATAAAATGCTAGGCCGTTTGTCGGGCTTGAAATTCTCTATAACTTTGCTAATTGAATGATTCTTGTACCTTACAATGAAAAAAATTCTGTCGATAAACTAATTTTTTTAGTGTTATTCAAATATTATATTTTTCACGCAATGTTCGCCATTTGCCGGGAAAACAGGATGGGATATCGGAAAACATTCAAAGGAGCGTTTTTCGGGCTAGAAATTCCCTATAACTTTGTAATTTGAATCATCCTTCTGCTTTTAAAAGATAAAACTTACGTCCGAAAACCGTGAAAAAGCTCAACATTTACATTTTTCTCTCAATGCTTGCCAATTATACGGGAAAAATCTAAAGGCCGTTTATCGGACTTCAAATTCTCTACAACTTTGCAATTAGAATAATTTTTCTACCTCTAATAAGTAAAAAAAAACACTGAAAAGGCTCAAAAATCACATTTTTCACACAATTATGCTATTGTCCCGGAAAACTGTATGTAGGCTTGAAATTCTTTATAACATTGCAATTTTTAAAGCTAGAAGAATGTTGCGATTCTTCTAGCTTTAAATAGAAAAAACTTCCGAAAACCCGTGAAGAGGCTCTCAACAATCATAATTTTCACATATTTATTCGTATTTTGCGGAAAAACCGGATGATATAGCGGACACCATCCTAAGAGCTGTTTGTCGGGCTAAAAGTTCTGTATAACTAGCCTTTTAATAACTCTTCTATCTTTTAAAAGCAAAAAAGATATGGCCAAAACCCGTGCAAAGGCTCAAATATAAGAATTTTTGACAATTTCCGGGAAATGTTTGGATTTTTTACTGCCTTGCTGGATTAGCGTATTATGACTAACAATATGCGATCGGCAATATTCTCCCTTTGAGAATATACAAAATGGAAATGTTTCCAGATCTTTTGCAATATTGTTAAAAATCCGGCAAAAATACTTTTTAAATATATGAATATTATTACAACGCGTTATGAAGAGCACAACCATGCGAAGAAAGAATAACAGAAAGAGAAAATATATTTTATCTACAACATGTCTTAAGAAGTTGTCTACATTTATAAAACTATTATTTATTATAAATTACACTCACACACACAATATTCTCTCAAAAAAGTCCTGAATCAATCAAGTATCATATTTTGAAAATATCTGGTATTATACAAAAAAGTCCTGAATCAATCAAGTATTATATTTTCAAAATATCTCGTATAATACAAAATAGTCCTGAATTAATCATCATATTTTGAAAATATCTGGTACTATACAGAGTATATAAAAAGTACAATTAGATTCAATTTTGAAAAAATAATTCCGTCAAATTCATGGAAGTTTGCAGAAACATCTAAAAGTATTTCTAAAATAAGTTATATATTATAATGAAAAAAATGTATCTTGACATAAATGTCACTTTATCTGAATCAATTTATCTAAGATAATTAATTGAGGTAAAGATTTTGTGTGATAATATGAAGAAGTGAATTAAAAAATAAATGAATTTTAATTCTTGTTCATTTATGTATACAGTTTCACACAAATAGTGGAAAATATATTTGAACATAAAAGTTAAATTTTTATTCCTGAATAAATAAAAAGTCAATGATAAAGGCACCTTACACGGTCAATAATACTGTCATTCCTAGTGCTGTCAGTATTTGCTTCAATCCTCCCTCAATATTTATCAAGTAATCAATTATCCAGATAAACATGTCTATTTTCTTCATTCCATCATTCCTATGCCTTACACGATCAGTAATAGCATCAATATTTTAGAATAATGAACATTTTAAACATATTATCATACAGTAATACTGTCATTATTCTAAAATATTGACAGTATTATTGACCGTGTAAGTACGCCTTATAAGTATAATATAGTAATGTGCACACTTGTCACATTATATTTTTCAATAGAACTATGTTATGAAAACTACTACTAATGTACTTTTTAACACTTAACAAAATTTTGCTGGAAATTTTGTGAAATTCTAAATTGGTCAGACAGACTGATTTATGACTTAATTTTTAATTCCAATCAACATTTACATATAAACCCACATTCTTTGCATTTTAAATGCTATGCTCTACAGGGGCGGTCGGGAAACCGGGGTAAATTACCCAAAATGGCGTCCAGGTCAGTGGATTAGTGACTGCACTGAGAGGGGGCACAATTTTCGGAAATGACAAATTTTATTTTATATGAAATATATATATATATATATATATATATATATATATATATATATATATATATATATATGTATTAAAAATTAATAATTAATATCTAGATTTAAAAAAAATAATGATGAAATAATAAATAATTGGGGGTAATGAGGAAATTTTCTAATTTTCTATTTAACAAACGTGGCTATAAATATGCTCCCACGTTTATTAAATAGAAAATTAGAAAATTTCTTCATTACCCCCAATTATTTTTTTTCATTATTATTTTTTTAAAATCTAGATATTAATTATGAATTTTTAATACATTCATATATTTCATATAAAATAACATTAGTAATTTCCATTCTTTTAAACTTTAAATTTAAAATACATCTGTATTACTTTTGTATATATTATTATATTTTAGTCTTATTAAATAAATAAAAAAGGAAAAAAAAAATTGCGTTCGCGTCGCCTTCGAGATATTTTAAAACAAAGCATCTGTCGTCTTTTTAGAGGTAAAAGTAAAAGACTTTCAAAATTGCACATGAGGAAGTAGTAAAGAAGTTGCTGCCATTTGCAACAACCTACCTTTGTGAACAAGAATTATCCACTCTAATGAACATAAAACGAAGATTAAAAATCGATTAAACGCCGAAGACTATTCAAATTGCTCTTACATCAAAAAGCCCCAATTTTTATTTTATTACAGCAAACATGAACATAAAAAAAAAACTTTCAAGGTCACCTTTTCTCGTTTTCAAATTGAGGCAGGCTTAATTTTGATTTTATTATAGCAAACATGAACAGAATTTTTCAAAAACCTGAAAGGGAAAAGATTTAAATTAAAAAAAAAATCTATTATTATTTATTAATTTTCATGCAACTTTTTCATTTTCCTTATTTAATGTTAATTAATAATAATGTTTAAATTAATTTTTAAATTTACATTGATTTTCTCATTTTCAAAATAAGGGGAACCTGCCTCAATTTGAATAGGAAAAAAGCAATGTAAATTTAAAATTTAATTTAAACATTATTTATTATCAATTTACATTAATATTGGAAAATGAAAAGGTTGCATGAAAATGAACAACAAATAAAAGACAATTTTTTAAAAGGATAAATAAAACGATTTTTTACTCTGTTTTTTATCACACTTCAGTTACACTTTGCAACTAGTTTCGGCTAAGCTCTAGCCATTTTCGAGCTCATCGGAGGAGCTCGAAAATGGCTAGAGCTTAGCCGAAACTAGTTGCAAAGTGTAACTGAAGTGTGATAAAAAACAAAGTAAAAAATCGTTTTATTTATCCTTTAAAATGAATTATCACAAAGTAGACACCTTAACAATCCAATTTTTTAAAAATTTAAATCTTTTCCCCTTCAGGCTTTTGAAAAATTATGTTGTATCATGTTTGCTATAATAAAATCAAAATTGAGCCTGTCTCAATTTGAAAAGGAGAAAAGGTGCAATGCTTCATTTAAAACTGCTAATCTTAGTTCCGAATTTGGCAAATAGCGTAATCTAACTTTCAATTTTAGCACGTTTGGCCTTGAAAGTTTTTTTTTGCGGTTTTTAAGATATGTACAATCACACAAAAATACGCGGGTAATATCGACTTAAACAAATGTATTTCGGGTATTGTACAAAAAAGTTTCTCGATCGCTGTATTAGCAGTAGTTCTTAATTATCCTGAATACTATCATATACTTTCGAAATCTGATACTTGATTATTAAAGTCGAATTGATGCAGAACTTTTTGAGAAATTCATAATTAAAACGTTTTCCATTTCTAGAGTATTTCTGAAAGCACATATCTGTTATTTATTTATTTATTATTAAAAAATTACCCAAAATGGAGTAAAAATTAAATAATTGAGGTAATGAAGAAATTTTCTATTTAATAAACGGGGTAAAAATTAAATAATTGGGGTAATGAAGAAATTTTCTATTTAATAAACGGGGTAAAAATTAAATAATTGGGGTAATGAAGAAATTTTCTAATTTTCTATTTAATAAACGGGGCAGCATTTTTATAATCCATTCTTTTAAACTTAAAAAGTTTTAAACTTTATTTATAAATTCAATAAATAACAGGCATTAAGCCTTATTCAGCCAAAATAGTATATATTAAAAAAATATTTTGTCATATAATGAAACGTAACATTAATGAAAAATAAACAATTCCAATATATACCTTTTAAAAATGTATTCCCTACACCCTACTCAATATATGCTACTATCAAGGGATTTTAAGCATTATGCATTTTAAGTTAAACCTTATGTTATACAGGGATAAGGTTTAACTTAAAATACCTAATTTTTAATATCCCTTGATAGTAGCATACATAAGTTGAGTAGGGTGTGGCTAATATGTTTTTAAAAGATATATATAATTAACAACTTCTTAAGACATGTTAAAATTGTTAGAAATTGTATCGCGACAAACAGCCCTTAGGATGATGTCCGCTATATCATCCCGTTTTCCCGCAAAATACGAAAACATTGAAACAGTGAAAATTATTATTGTTGAGCCTCTTCCCGGTTCTTCGGACGTAAGTTTTTTCTATTTAAAACTAGAAGAATGATACAAATTGCAATGTATAGAGAATTTCATGCCGAGAAACCGTTTTCCGGAAAATGGCAAAAATTGTGTGAATGTTTTGCCTTTTCATTGTTTTTTTCTTACTTTTTAGAGGTAGAAGGAATATTAAAATTGCAAAGTTATAAAGAATTTCAAGTCCGATAAATGGCCTTTGGATTTTTCCCGTAAAATGGCAAGCATTGTGAGAAAAATGTAATTTTTGAGCTTTTCACGATTTTCGGCCGTAATTTTGTATCTTTTAAAAGCAGAAGGATAATTCAAATAACATATAACTTTTGTAATTTAAATAATTTCTAGCCCGACAAATGGTTTTTTGTATATTTTCCGCTATCTCAACCTATTTTCCGGGCTAAAGGCGAACATTGCGTGAAAAATATAATATTTGAATATCACTGAAAAAGCAAGTGTTTTTTTTTTCGGCAAAACTTTTTTCATTGTAAGCTACAGAAATCATTCAATTGGCAAAGTTGTAGAGAATTTCAAGCCCGACAAACGGCCTAGAATTTTATTAACTATGATTTATGTTTATATTTCATACTAATAATAATATTATTCGATAATCTAACAAGTACCAATGAAGTTAGATATTATATTAAAGATCGTTTTAGACAAAACAATTTCTTGACTCAAAAGTTAGTCAAGATGCGAGACAATCAAAATTGTCTCATATCATACAGCAAATTATTTGAAATATTGAATTGGATGGTAGGTCGAGTGGAAAAATATAACGCGTTATAATTGTCAAGGACAAATTGTATGGGAGGAGGATATATGAATTCATTTCTTGAACAACTTTTGAGCTAAGAAATTGTCTTTTCTAAAACGATCTTAATACATTTTATAGTTAAATAATATCGAGATACTGTAAAGTAATTTTTATTTATAAACAATAAATCAATAGAAATATTATATATAATTTTTAAAATCCCTTGATAGTAGCATACATAACTGATATAGGATAGAGTGTAGGGAATAGATTTTTAAAAGGTATACATATATTGGAATTTAGTTACCCTACTGCATGTCAATCTCTTTAAAGCCCGTATGACATTATCTAGTTTCCTATATCAATTTATATATAAGAATTAATATATTAAACTGTATAACTATTTCTAAATGGAAAATTAACATGTTAAGTGAATTTATTATTATTCCGCCGCTATATCATTTTCTACATGTGTGTATGACACTATGTAGTTTGTGTCTGCATCGAAAACGATATAAGAAACTACTTAATGTCTACGGGCTTAAGGATGGGATCTCATGTATACTCTTTTTACAATTATAAAATTGTATTGAGGAAAAAACTATGTAGCGGAGTGCCATACATTTTTTCTAGTTGATTAAAATACTTTATTGGAAACTGAAACTCTGAAACTTATTTTTTATGATTTGATGATCTATGTTTTATAACTAAAGATTATGAGTACCAATGAAGTTAGATATTATATTAATACATTTTATAGTTAAATATATGATATTTCTATTATTCTGACTGAAAACCTTACTAACTAAATAAGATGTGTATATATATATATATATATATATATATATATATATATATATATATATATAGATAAACATCTTATTTAGTTAGTATATATGTATGATGATGATGATGATGTATCATTTTTTATATAGCCAACAATTAGTAAACACTGTACAACATTCCGCTGCATAGGTTTTGCTAAAGGCTCATTATAATTTCGCAATTAGCCCCATAAAATAATAATAGACGTGATCCCTTAAGGCATATTACTTAGCCTATATAATGATCCCAATGTCTAATAATCACATAATTCAGAATGCTTAAAATTACTCACGGGTGGACGGTATTATTTAAGTGGTAGTATAATTTGTTTATCGATGTCATTGTATGGATAATCGTTTGAATGTGGTCTAAATGAGGAAATTCATAATTATTCTGATTTCTTATTTAATTGAATTTTCTCGTCTGCGGCTGTTCTAAAACAAAACAAAAAGGAGATGATGCATAAAATAGTCATCAGTATATTCTACTCAAAATGATATCTATTATTTCTTGAAAATTTAATGAATTACAGAACTTTGAAAAAGTAAAAGTTTGTATATATAAATATGTATTTTAATAATGGTTCATCCAATATTATCTAAATACAGGCAACATAAGCATGAGTAGTTATTAATTATTTAAGGAAAACAGGGTGCTGTCAGGAATGATGTAAATTACCCATACTTTTATTGATATAATGTGGAGTTTATTATTTTGTATGTATTTAACTTGTCACTTCATATTAAAAATAAATAAGTCTTCTTTTATAAAAAAAAATAAGTTGCCTATAGTTTTTATTATAATAAAATGTTAGTTATTTCATTTACTAATACAGTCAAATATTTACCATGGGCACATTTCAAATGTGAGCATTTTGGGGGTTCAATTTACTATCACAGTCAAATATTTACCTTGCCACATCATTTTGAACATGAATATAATTAATTGAGTGTCAGTTTTAAGTGTATTAGCACCTGACTATTTTTCTCTACCGCCTGTTTCCACATTCTTTTCAAATTTAAATATTTAGTAATAAATTAAAAATTAACTCTGGGTACTGGGTTCTATTTTTATTTTTGTTTTGTTTTATTTTTGTTCAACATTATGCACATACTGTAACGAATGGTTTATAAAATAAATTAAACCTAAAGGAGATTAATAAAAAAATAATCTATTCTCATTCCTTCCTATTGATTAATCAACCTAGGACCGCACATGCTGAGCTAATTTTACGGAAAAATAGTAGATACATTTCAGACTTTTATATTCATATTTGTATTTGATCTTGAAATAAATCAATTATTATTATTATTTAACCACAAAATAAAACAAACAAGAACAATAATTTATTGCACAGCATATTGTTAACCGGTGTGAAGTTAAACAATTCTCATAATTCCGGGCAGCCCGGAGTTGGCGCGGCGTGGACTTTTTCTCGGTTCATTGTTACTAAAATTATTTTTTTTCTACAATTGTTTACTTATGTCTTGGTAACCATAAAATAAGAAAATAGAAATTTAAGTTAATTTTGTCAGCTGTTATTGAATACTATTTGCAACAAAGCAAATAGAAAACTTACTAGAAAACAATATTTTTTTTAATACTCCGTTTAGTAATTATGAGAATTGTTTAACTTCACACTGGTGTATTGTTATACATTAATCGTCGCCTAAGCAGCAACACCACACATCAAAAATTTTAATTGAGGTTGATAGGAGAGAATTTTTACTGCTTTACAATTATATACATTTATATTATTTTAAATAATCATATATTATATTTTATTAATATCATATATCGTCGCCTAAGCAGCAACATCACACATCTAAAATTGTAATTGAGGTTGACAGGAGAGAGAATAAATTATTATAAAATGTTTATTAGGGTAATTAAATTGCTCCTTTTTCAAAATAAATAATATATAAGCAATAAAATAAAAAATTAATAACTTGTGAGAATTAAATAACTAATAAACATTTTAGAATCATATTTTCTCCCTCTTGTCAACCTCAAATAAAATGTTAGATGTGTGGGGTTGCTGCTTAGGCGACGATATATTAAGAAAATAAAAAATATAATATATGATTATTTAAAATAATATAAATATATATAATTGCAAAGCAGTTTTTATTATCGCCCCCTAGAACTAACCGCCCGGGTCTGATAGCACCGTAACCCCCTTAGTAAAACCGGCACTGTGTACACAATAAATTAGAGGTAATTCAATTTATTATTACAGTCAAAATTTTAACTTTAGCTATTTAATTATAAAATGAATAGAATTGCGTATACAATAACAATTAATCTGGCGTTATATTATTATTATTAATATTATTATTATTATAAAATCGAGGTATTCAATTTACTATCACTGTAAAAACATTTAACATCCTACATTATTTAAATATGAATATAATTCTTGAGTATTAAATTTAATGCAACCTTAGAAGACGTCTATAAGCATTCATATAGGAAAAACATAAGGTTACTAACAAAAAGGAAGCCAATCAACCAGACGATATTTATTAACAAATTACAGGTGCGTTCCGTTGTTGGACAACAGCTAACAACCAACAAATAACAGCACAACCCCCTAAAACATCACCACGCTTGCAATCAACTAGGTTATAATAAAACGGTGGTTGGTAAAACAATCAGTAGAAGTGCATTCTATAAGAATTATAAATAAATACTAACCATATGAATATTCTTGTTTATCACAGATACAGTTAGAAACTTTCAGTACTTATTAAACTACATTTCAATTAAAGCGAATCGTTTTATTTAAGTGGACGAACAGGAGATACTGAACAGGACTGATATAGGGGCCGAGCGGAAAGTAGCACTGTTGAAAGAAGCACAAAAGGATGCAATAAAACAGTTTGACATGTCTCTAGTTGTACAATTGGATGAAAAGGTAAGTTTTAGGTTACACCTGTCAGGTATTATATAAGTTTTATATATCGCGGGGAAAAATCAATAGACGCGGCCTTGCGCTAGGAAATCAATAGCCATATTATAGTACGCGTCGCTTCGTACTGGCGGGCTTTTACTCAAACAGCGTTGCGGGTTTTCTAGATTCGATTAAGTTTTATGCGGAATTAATTTGTGCGGGACACAAACAATTAATTTTACATTGCTATTAATTTTATGTTGTAATATCGTTTCCCTTCCATTAGGGTTTTATGATTATATTTTATCGCGTACTATTGACGTATTGATTATTTTTCATCCCTTACCGTATACCCTCTGAAGGACTTGAGCTTGATTCCTGCATCTGATCACCTGTACCCTTTATTTGACATGAATATTCAAAAACAACAGCACTTAGAAGGATTTTGCTGTTGTTTTACGGTATACAAATCAATTTAGCTTATATCAATTCCATCATCTGTACATTAATTAATCAGCATGTTTTTGATAATATTTATCAAGTTTCATAAATATTGAAGAGCTACAACTAGAGTTTATTGTAACTTGCTGTTAAAAATTGTCATGCCACATTTTAAAAATTGAATTTTACATGTATCAATTCTAAATTCTCTAAATCTATTAATGAACATGTTTCTAATATACTTATAAAGTTTTATGAATATTATTCTTCAACTAGAAATAAGGTCGTTTTAGACAAGACAATTTCTTGACTCAACAGTTAGTTAAGATGCGAGACAATCTAAATTGTCTCGTATCATACAGCAAATGATTTGAAATATTGAATTGGATGGCAGATCGAATGGAAAAATATAACGCGTTCTATTTGTCAAGGCAAATTGTATGGGAGGAGGATATATGAATTCATTTCTTGAACAACTTTTGAGCTAAGAAATTAACTTTAAAGGTCGTTTTAGACAAGACAATTTCTTAGCTCAAAAGTTGTTCAAGAAATGAATTCATATTCCTCTTCCCATACATTTTGTCCTTGACAAATAGAACGCGTTATATTTTTTCATTTGATCTACCATCCAATTCAATATTTCAAATAATTTGCTGTATGATACGAGATAATTTACATTGTTTCACATCTTGATTAACTTTTGAGTCAAGAAATTGTCTTGTCTAAAACGACCTTTAGAGAGTGTTGAGTGAAAAGTCGCATTTTGAATTTTTTTTTTAAATTCAATTTGTCATAAATGATTTAATATTATGGTCATTTATAAATGAACATAATATTAAATCATTAATAAATGATGAACATGTTTTTTAAAGACTGCATCTAGAGTTAGCGGTAGTTAGTTAAACTTGTTTATGAAGACACATATCACATTTAGAAAATTCGTCTAAAAAATACATTTATGTATTCATATTTAAAAAATATAAATTCTGTACATATGTACCAGTTTCATGAATATTCAAGAGCTGCTAGTTGTAGCTTGTCAGATAGTGTTAAGTGAAACTAGTCATAACTAGTAAAAAGGATATACATTCATACAATAACATATTATTTGGTGACTGAACAACTAATTTGCTTTTATGCTTATATTTTATTTCTCATTGATTGTATTTCTATATATAATATTTTTAATCCTTTACTGACTATTACTAATTCTTCCTGAATGTATATCCTTTTTTCATTTGTATATTTTACTTTATTGGGAGAATTTTGTAGAAAGGAGATGTATTAATTTTTGTGGTGGCTATGCCTAATAAAGGTTCTTTTTTAATTATATTTTACTACTTCTGACTTGCGTAACTATCATAATCTTACATGAGGGTTTCATGTTTGAGAATATTTATATTACAGGTGGCAGATCAGCAACATACTTTAGAGCAAGCAGGTGTACCTGGTTTCTATAAAACTACAAATACTTTAGAAATTAAAGTACAAATGCATCTATTAGACTTTATTTTGCGCATTAGCAAGACGCCGATGCCTACATGATGCTATTATTCTGTGTAGATGCTAAATATTATGGTCCATAATTTATTAGTATTTATCACCTTACATTATAATTAATAAAACTATATTCCGTAGCTGCACATTATAATATAAGCATGTTAGTATTATTATTCTTATAGACATACGTTAATTTATAAAATATTTAAATGTGTGAATCATATGAAATAGATTTTGCTGTATTTTTAGTAATTTCTATAATAATTTTAACTTATAAATATACAATAATAAATCTTGTCTGCAAGAAAGTGTATCTTAATATAAAATATTAATAATCTGCATCAATGGTGTTTCTTGTTACATAACCCTCTTACTATGGTCCTGTCCGTCTGACTACTACTAGTGACTATTAGTGAGACATGCTGACGTCACGCTCATACTAAAGTATAGTATAGCGTGACGTCAGCATTTTTTCACTACTAGTCACTAGTAGTAACCAAACGGACAGAGCTTATACTATACTACACTACACTACTCTTGTTATATTGTTGTATAACTACTATTTTTAAGTATAACCTACCACCTGTACTATTAGCTGCTTCAAAAGTTACTTTTTTACGCGCCTTGCATCCAAAATGTCTCTAAATGAGCGATTCATTCCATGATGTATCTCAACAAAAATAGATACGAACTTCTAGTTTTCGGTATACTATTGATGATGATGATGATGATGTTTGGCTATAATACGAGGCATATCCAGAAACTAAGAGTACTGAATTTTTGTAGGTGTTAAAATTTTTTATTTAAACAAAAAAATTACGTGAAACTTTAGTACATAATAAAAGCTATTTTTGGACATAGTCGCCATTCCTCTCTATGCAGGTGGTGTAGCGAGGTATCAATTTTTTGATGCCTTCCTCGAAGTAGTTTCCCGCCAACTCCTTCGTCCACTTCTCCAACTCCTCCTTTACCTCCTCGTCGGTTAAAAACCTTTTTCCACCCATGTGCAGCTTCAGGGAGGTAAAGAGATAGTAATCTGAAGGTGCTAGATCAAGGGAATGCGCGGGATGGTTCAGGACATCCCATTTAAACGCGGCGAGCAGCTCCTTCGTGGCGTTGGCCGTGTGTGGTCTGGCATTGTCGTGCAGCAGGCAGACTCCTTTTGTCAGCATGCCTCTCCTCTTGTTCTGAATCGCCCTCCGCATTTTTTTAAGGTCTCACAGTATCTTGCAGAGTTGATGGTTTGCCCTTGAGGCAGATATTCGATTAAAATTATGCCTTGACAGTCCCAAAACACGGATGCCATGACTTTCTTGGCTGAAATTGTGATTTTGAATTTTTTGGCGGAGGGTGAAGAGGTGTGACGCCTCTGTTGAGACTGTCTTTTGGTTTCGGGCGTGTGGTGTGCTACCCAAGTTTCATCTCCAGTTACGATGGAGCGGAGAAATTCATCTCCATGGAGTTTCCAGCGCCTCAAAAACTCTTGCCCGGCCTCCACTCGATTCAACTTGTGCTGGTCTGTCAGTTGTTTTGGGACTCACCTCGCGGACAGTTTCCGATATCCGAGGGTTTCTGTGATTGTTTCGTGTAGTAGAGATCTGGAGATTTGCGGAAACATCGCAGATACCGTAAAATGAGGTTACTTTGCACCATTTTTCAGGTTTTTTGTCTTTAATTGAACAGAAATATTTTTTGAAGCTCGTTAAAAATATGGCATTTTGTTCTTTAGTGTTATTAGTTGCTATTTAATATAAAATATATGTAATGTGAGTAATTTATTATGCAATATTTATTATATAAATTTGGTGCAAAGTTACCCCTTTGAGTAGGATACTTTGCACCATCACATCATTTTGATCGAAACTCCGTTGTATATAGGAAAGATGCGAAGTTAAAAACATAAATCAATAGAGTACACAAAATTTATTCATGGAACTGATTTTTCCTTCAAAAAACATAAACGACACATTGCAAATTAATTATTTACAGCCAACCCAACTTTTCCATTTCTGGAATTCGATACAATCCTCTTCTATTTACCATGGTAGAGGGGTTTATGTTGTCAAATACATGCTCCCTATCATAGTATGAAACATCTGGATTTTCAGGCAATTTTCACGACTTGATAGATTTAACCATAGAAGAAATTACAACTCCAATGATATTATTTTACCAAAAAACAATTCCCCTTCGTATTTGAAAATCATGTATTATTCTCCTACAACTCTCTTTGCGGCAATTATGCCAAGAGCATCTGCTAGAGATTTCGTACCTTCCATCATTGCAGCTTTTTCTTCCTTTTCCATTTCTTTTACCATTTGCTCCGAGTATGTTTGAAAATTGGGATATTCTTCATCTGAAGAGTCCTGCAATACTGGATCATCAGTGTCATCATCCCGCTGGATCGCTTTGTCTTTTCTGATATATCCTATTGCCTTTCTTCTGTCTTTCATATATTTTGTGAATTAAAAAAAAAATGTTTCACCAGTTTTAACACAGTTTGACGTTGGTGCAAAGTCACCCCATATTGTGGTGCAAAGTTATCCCACGTGTTAAAAATGTTAACAAGTACTTACCAGATGATTTTAAATATAAACTAATTATCAAAATATATAGCCAAAGATGTGTAACTGGTACTAAAATGGTGACTTATCTGATAGTATTACACACGAATCGGTGGAACACGCAATTTCTCAACACTAAACAAAACTGCAACAGATTGGTCTCATAAACAAGTCCCGTAAAGTTAGGTTTTGATGTAGAAATCTCCTAATCACTCTCTCACAAGATCTACAGATGACACTTCCATCTTGTGATTAACATGTTGCGCAGTTAAATTAGAAACTACACATATGGCTCCACGATTAATCTTTTTCGGACGTTGGTGCAAAGTTACCCCACACGGTGCAAAGTAACCTCGTTTTACGGTAGTTCATCCACAGTCAATCTGCGATCGTCACGGAGCGCATTTTCAATTTTTCCACAATTTCGTCAGTCACAATTGAAGGTCTTCCGCTCCTCTGATCATCATGCACAGACGTACGACCGTTTTTAAACTCGCGACACCACTTGTACACATTCGTACGATTCATAGCTTTATCACCATATGCAGTTTTCACCTCATTATAAAACTCAAATGGAGGTTTTCCCTTCCAAACGAGATAACGGATGACGCCGCGTATTTCGCACTTGGCGGGAGATTGGATTGACATTATTCACGAAACTTGTTGTCGTGTCAACAGTTCTCAACGTACTGACCTCGAACCGGTCTCGGTGCAAAGGGGAGGAGTCAGGCTACACTGCCGTGTGGCCAACATGCTGAAAATAAAATCCCTCCGACCGTGAGAGTCTCAGTACTCTTACTTTCTGGATATGCCTCGTATGTTGATGCGAAATATTTACTTTCCCCCATACCTTTTTTTTAACAATTTATCAACCATGCTTCAGGTACCCTTTCAAGATCCGGTTTTCATCAAAAGATAAATACGGACTAGAAACTTAGAAAACCAGTTTTCTTCACAAGATTGATAAATAATTATATCTCGGTGAAAATATAATTAGTTATCCAGCACTGTGGCCTAGTGTTTATAGGCACAGTCTGTCTAGTACTAAGCATTGGGTATGTCTTGTTCTGAGCATTCAGGAGCGATTTCTATTAAGTTATAGCGGGTGATGAAACAGCTCCGAGCTTCCCCCTTGCCCGGCGCGGAAGCCTTTGAGCTGATATAGCTCTATAAAGATGAAAATATTTTTTAAATTAGTTCTACAAAGATAATTTTCTTCTTCTAATGGGGCCCTATTCTGTGCGGACATTGACGATTAACATGGCGATTTAAATTTTGTTTATGGCAGTTGGGTTGAGTTGAGTCCGAACCACTCTCGCAGGTTTTTCATCCAAGATTGTCGCCGCAGGCCTGGGCCTCTTTTCACCTCGAAATTCATTTCCTTGACGTATAAGTTGTAATAGTTTGTATTTGTTGTTTCTCATTATATGTCCCAGGTATTGCAGTTTGTGTGTTTTCAGGGTTCGGACGACTTCCAAGTCTT
This sequence comes from Lordithon lunulatus, assembly GCA_963942505.1. NCBI lineage: Eukaryota > Metazoa > Arthropoda > Insecta > Coleoptera > Staphylinidae > Lordithon > Lordithon lunulatus. Next base: position 14,182,518 of record OZ012667.1, on the reverse strand, counting down.
TGTCCATTCTTGTGAGCACCTCCGCGTTACTGATATGTTCAGTCCAAAGCATCTTTAGCACGCGTCTGTACAGCCACATTTCAAAGACATCTATTTTCTTTATTAATGCCACGTTAACCGTCTAGACGTCTGCCCTGTACGGGGAGGACGTAGCATCTTAAGAAAGTTAAGATGCTACGTCCTAGCATCTTAACATTCTCACTTTTAGTTTTAAGCTCAGGGGGTGGATTTTTGAGCGTTCGTTATGAATATAGCGATCGAGAGACGTTTGCTATTATTGGGAATGGTGTCAGTTTGTGACCTTTCACTACATGAAAGATGCTGCATAACTGTGACATATTTGAACGCTTGACAGTAGTTATGTTTTGACATTAAGTGAATTCTATAAGTTTAGCGCCTTGAAACGTGTACGTATTACAGCCCATGGTAATAACTATTGGTCAAAAATCGCATCCCTGGTCTTTTGCAGTGAAGAGCGTTTTCATTTGAATGAATGTGGCCATGGCTTTTTCGATGCGGCATCTGACTTCCGCACTGCAGTGTCTTGAGTGGTCGTTCCTAGGTAACTCTCTTTTTTTCGGACTATAAGACGCACCGGACGATAAGGCGCACCTCAAATTTATAAGACGATTTTTGGAAAAATATATTTTAACCGTAACCACCTAGGTGTCAAAATCCGGACGTTCGTATACCGACCACTGATACCGCAACATTTGTTGTAGAAATATATAAAGTTTAAATTATTATTTATGTGCTGTAAGTAGCTTAAACCATTTATTGGGGTCGGTATGAGTAATGAAACCACATAAAACGTGTAATTTTTTATTATTTGTAACAAAATAAATTGTTTAACAAAGCTAACATATATTTGCTATTTTACAACAGATCTAATCTTAGGTGGTTCATTGGTTAATGTTACTTCCGAATCATAATTTTTATTTATTGTTAACATAACTCGTACTAGCAATATTCAGTTCATCTTCACTCCTGATACTATCACTGGTTTCGTTCATGTCACTGTTCATATTACTTTCGTCTGAACTATTGTTGTCACTTCTTTCAAAAACTGCGTCATCTTCAGTGCCATCTACAGCATTAGTTATTCCGCATTTTTTAAGTGACTTTATAATTATCTCTCCTTTCACAGCTTCCCATGATTTTTTCACCCAATACAAACTTCTGAAATTGTTGATCGTTTCTACGTCCTATTGCGTTGACATCATGGTTTGGCTTTGCCATCCATTTATTCCACTCTTCTCGCATACAAATTTGTATGGTTTGTTGATGTTGACGTCAAAAGGTTGTAATTGACTTGTGAGGCCTCCAGGAATTACTGCTATTTCTGTATTCCTTCCCTTTAGAAGCTTCTTGGTTGATTCTGTTGTATGCACTCTGAATTGATCATACACTACCTCCCATGGTAATCTTCAAGAGAAAAACATTACCAAAAGATGAAATTCCTAATGGCATTATTATTCACGTTCAAGAAAAAGGCTGTTATCCATTCAGCAGGAATGAAAATATGGATAGAAAAGATATGGACAAAACGTCCAGGTACATTTTTTAAAAAGCCTGAGATAGGCTTTTTGAAAATACACCTGGACGTTTTGCGCATATCTTTTCTATCCATAATTTCATTCCTGCTCAATGGATGACAGCCTTTTTCTTGAACGTGAATAATAATGCCATTAGGAATTTTGTCTTTTGATAATGTTTTTCTCTTGAAGATTACCATGGGAGGTAGTTTTTTTCCGTCTACACAACAAGTTAAAACTACAGTGTAGTAAGTTTTGTGACTTGTTGTTTTGATCAGTATTGATTTAGTGCTTTTTGACCTACAGTCCGATTTGAAGAAACATCAAAAGTTAGAGACACCTTATCTATATTCGCAATTTGATTAATCTCGAAATTATATTTCCTTCTCGCTGATACTACAAATCTATGGAATTCTATAATATTAGATTCGTATTCAGCCGGCATTTTCTGGGCTAGTGTAGTTCTAGTATGCATATATAACCCATGTCTTTTCATAAATCTAAAGCACCAATATGGTGATCTGGTAAAATCTAAAATTCCATTAGCAGTTCATCTTCTCTCTTCAAAAATTATCATTTTCGTAGAAACAGATATTCTCATGCTTCGGTTGTTTGTTGCCCAATTTTTCACTTGTACTTCTCATTCAACCATTTTTCAAAGTGCGAACAGAATATTTTCTTATTTTTACTTAGCAGTTTTAATTGTTCCTACTGTTTTCTCCATTTGCGAACCATTTTCTCTGTTGGTGGTGAACCAAAATGTCTTTCAGCTGCTCTGTTCCCATATTGTTTTGCATAATTGATCACATTTAGTTACGTTATATGAAAGTCTTTTTTGTTTTACGCTATTTTTTTCTAATTTTAAATAAAAGTTTTAAAGATTATGAAAGTAATTCAAATGAATCGTACAACAGCGCACACGATTACAGGCTAAGCCTAAGACTGGTTATTGACGATCATAGACAAAGAGTGGAGGTAAATCGGTAATTCCCCCCCTTGTCTTAAGATAACTTGCATCATACCTACCTTCAGTGGCGTGCTATATTTTTCGGACTATACGACGTACCTCATGTTTACAGACGATTTATTGAAAACATATTTAATATTTCCTTCGGACTAGCAAGACGCATCCAAAATTTGACTCCATTTTCTATGTCAAAAAGCGCGTTTATAGTCCGAAAAATACGGTATACGATTTTACTTTCTCAATTATTCTGTCGTTGATTTTTAAATGACTCTGGTTTAGAGTTGTTTTCCTTGATACTACCATGAATTTGGGTTTGGAGATGTTTAAGTTTAGACCGTACCTTTCCGAGTGGTAATGGATTCTTTCGGCTAGGTTTTGCAGAACAACGATGGTTATGGCGATGATGGCAGTGTCAGCCGCATACTTTATGTTGTTTATCTCTTCTTCATTGATTTGTATGCGGTTTTCTCCATATACAGCTTCCTGAACTATCTTTTTAGAGTATAGATTCAACAGTGTTGGGGATAGAACACAACCCTACCGATTTTCCCGGCATATTTGGATCTCATTTCATGTCTCGCCGTCGATATTTACTGTTGCGAGTTGTTTCCTGTATATGTTTTCGATTATTCTTATATCTTTATCGTCCATTTCGGTTGTTTTTTTAGAATCTCAATAAGTTTGTCGTGCCGCACGCCTTTCAGAAGTCGATGAAACAGATGTAGACGTCATAACTCATGTCTCTGCATCTCTGGATGAGACCTTGTAGGGCAAATATTCTTTTGTTCCGAGCGCTTCACGGAAGCCGAATTGAGTTCCCGACACTTCGCACTCGCACTTGCTGTATATGCGCACATGAATTACTTTAAGGAATATCTTTGGTATGTTTTTGATTAAGCTGATCATGCGGTAGTCGTCGCATTTCCTGGGATTGGCATGAAGGTGGACACTAGCCATTTTAGTGGTATATTTTTAGAGTCGTATATATTATTAAATAATTTTGTTAGTATATCCTGGAACTCCTCAGAGCTACTAACAATTTTCAAGACTTCATTGTGGACTCTGTCTGGACCTGGAGCACGCCCGTTTTTTCATGCTTCCCAGGTCTTTGATTATTTCTTCTTTGATGATAGGTGGACCGCTATTTGCTTCGCTGATCATAGCCTCTTTTCTGGTGTCTCAGAAGAATTCTTCGATGTATCTTCCCATGATTTTAGCCTGTCGGCGATGTTTATTATTATGTTGCCTGCGTTGTCTGTTAAGGTTGCAATTTTGTCTCTTGCCTGACATCTGTTTTATGCTTTTATGCATATTTGCGAAATTGTACTGTGGTTCGTACTGCTCTATTTCTTGACATTTTTCGCTCATCCATACTTCCTTTGCGGTTCTGATCTTCTTTCTTACCTTTCTGTTGGTTTCTTGGTATTTAGTGGGGTACGTATTCTTTACCCTTCTAATTTCCATCATTTTTAAGATATCTTCGTCCATCCATCCTTTGTGGTTATCCATTTGTCTTTGTAGGTGCTTTTGGCATTTAACAGCACATGCCAAAAGCACCTACAAGGACAAAGGGATAACCACAAAGGATGGATGAACGAAGATATCTTAAAAATGATGGAAATTAGCTATTGTTAGTTTTTCCCATTCTTCTTTCGGTGAAACTTCTGTTTCTGATTGCCCTCATTCTTTGAGATGCTCCTCACGTGTGTTTTTGATATCCTCTTTAATATTTGCAGTATTTAGATGCTTTAAGTCTATCGCTAATTTTGGAGGGGCTTTGACATGGCTTTTAAGTTTAACTCAGGTTAGAGACTACTGGGGTATGATCTGATGAGATGTCGGCACCTGGGCACGTCTTTGTTGATGTTATCGCATTGAGAAATATCCTGTTGACAGTAATGAAGTGTATTTCATTTCTCATGGGGTTGTGTGGTGTGTTGATAGGTGCTTTCCACATATACAGTCTCCTGGATGGTAGCTTGTAAAAGGTTTTAGATATTACTAGCCTATTTTCTTTGCAGAAGCTCACGAATCGATCTCCTCTTTCCTCTTTAGTTTCGGTCACCGAGACCATACTCGCCGACTACGTCTTCTTCTTTGCCCTTCCCTACTTTCGCATTGAAATCTATCATCACAACAATCGGCTCATCCTTTTTTATTTGTTTTATCAAAGTTTTAAGCTCATCGTAGAACTCTTCGATGGTTTGATCGTCTGCGTTCGAAGTGGGGGCATATCATTGAATGATATTTGTGTCGAAGGCCTTGCAGCTGATTTTTATCATTGTGACTCTGTCTGAGCATGGGGTGAAACTTGTTATAAATGGTGTTTTGTTACTATGAAGGCTGCTCCGTTCCAGTGATGGTTGTCGTTGTTGCCTGAGTAATAGACGACGTGGTCTTGTATCCTGCATTTACCCGTGCCCTGCCATCGTGTCTCGCTAGGGCCGATTATGTTTATTTTCGGTCCATTTCCTGGATTATGTTGTGGTTTTATCACACTCGAACATACTTCTAATATTCCTCGTAGCTATTCTTCTGGCAGATACGGGGATTCTTCACATCCTCTGCCCACTGAAGGACTGCCGGGTACTGAGGGCCATTTGTTTTGATTTTCCAGCCATGTTAATTGTACCAGGAATATATATATATATATATATATATATATATATATATATATTTATTTTTTTTATGTGGTTTTCCGTTGCCTTACTCTACGCTGTGTAGACGCCAGCTCAGTGGCTGCCACCTTGCCGTCAATTATTCGATCCGTGACCATTCTGGTTCTCCTCAACTTCTGCTCACGTTCAGTTTTAAGACAACTAACTAGCTGCCGCTGCTCACATAATAGGAATACACAAAAATAATAGTAATGCAATTATATCATTTTATTTGTAGAATACTATAAATGTAACAATTAGTATATAAGTATATGAAATGGTACAGTATACAAATATTTTATATGAAATAAGCACCTTAGTAGCAGGGGTCCCTTGTATGTAAGGTGTTGACGCTACTAGAAACAAATCGCCGTTATTGTGCTTGGGATTAATCATAGAAGTTCTTTCTAAATTGCACACAAAAAAATATAATATAAATAACGTAATGTACTAGTTTAGTGCTATAAAAAAACGTACTATATAATTTAATTTACAAAATGCGGCAATGGCTTATTGGAGATCTTACAAAAACGATTAGTACTAGTAAATATAAAAAATAACACGCAACATTATAAATAGGTTTCGGAATTACCTACAATATATACAATAAGTATCAAAAATGAATAAATTCTAATAAATAATCGATTTTCCTCTTTCTCTCTCAAAAAACCCTGTGGAAACCTTGCAAAAACTCTTGCGAGAAATCAAATTCAATTTTCTACAAAAATTTACCTATTCATTTTCTTTTAAATATATAATATATCTTATATAATTTCTTCCTATTCTATTTAACTAGAAAGCACCATAAATGTTTGACATTTAAAAGAAATTCCTAATAGCAGAAATCTACAAAAAAAAATATTTACATGAAAAGTATTTTAAAAAAAATGTTCACTGTGATTTTCCTCACTCACTATCATGGCACATTTTCCTTATTTATAATATAAAAAGATCACATTGAATATTGGCAGGTAAAATATAAATTCTTTGCCAAATGGATAACAACTAAAGTTTGTTTTTTTGTTTTAGTGCAATTTAGTTGAACTTAAATGCGTGGTCTCACTGCGCTTTGGTGGGGGCGGCGGCGGCCTGCGGTTTCGGGAGAGGTCCGCGGAGTTCCTCTCCGATTTGGAGTGCACGGGACTACAACTATATTCGGCTACATCAAAATCCCTGTATACGTTTTCGTAGAAGTTGTTTGGACCGTAGTGCTCTTGGACCCAGTTGGAGACGTTTGTTTCCTTGTAGTCGGGCAGGATGGCGGGTGGGTCGCGAAAGCCGAGGACTTCGTGCGGGGTGGTCGTGGGTTCCTCCTTGCATTTCTGCGCGACCTGCCACTTTTTCCGCATGACCCTTTGCAGGTCTTTTAGGAAGTCTATTGGGGGGTCTTGCAGCTTTTTCGGGCTTGATAGTTTGGTGTTTTCGTGTCGCTTTGGTGGGGGTGGCTTTTTCGGCAGGGCCGGCGCTTCTTGGGGCGTTAGGTTGAAGCTGATTTTCTTTAGGGTTTTCTTGGGGCTGGTTGAGGTTGGGTCTTGGAAGTTGACTTTGCGCTGTATGCTGGGGGAGTTGCAGTTTGAGTAGATTGCGTAGGGGTTGGTTGTGGGTGGTTGTCTGGGGAGTGATTGTCGGAGGGATGATCGGAGTCCGTTGGTGTTGTTGAAGGAGGTTGAGGTTGGCAGTGTTTGGCGATAGGATGGGGGGTTTATGTATGCGGGAGGGGTGTTTTCGTAGATTTGGTTTGCGTATCTATCGTAGCTTTGGCCGTTGCTGTAGATCGGATTGTTTGATAGGGTTGGACTGAGGGGACACGGCGCATGCGTTTGGGTTGGTGTGCTGCAGTTTGAGCTTGTGCTCATCGGAGGGCTGAAGTTTACTCTGGTATGCTCAGGGGATTGGGTTGGGGTTCTTTCAGGACTCAGCGCGTTGGTTGGTGTTGGTGTGCTGCTGTCTTTTCTTCGCCGAATTGTGCCGGTTTCCCCGTTATCGTTAGGTAGGGGTGGTAGGGACATTAGTGATAGTTGACTACCGGTTAGTTCAGATTCTGATAGTGATGGGAAATCACTAGGATTTGGGGGTGGTGGCAGGCTATCTAAGGATAGGTTAGAGTTGTATAACTCTGGAGGTGGCGGTGGAAGTTGATATGAAGGGGAATCATTTATTATGTCTCCAGTGTTTTCTGGTGGTGGAGGGAGTGAAATTATTGAATCAGTCTGAAACAATATAAATTAAATTAGTATAATTTTTTCCATGTATACTTGAAACAAGGAACTAGGCAATAGAGTTTATGACTATTATGACTTTTTCCACTGTAGCAAAAACACTTTGAAGCATGATTTTATTGTTCATTGATTAATTATCCTTCAAACTATTAGTCTCCCAACAACACACAGAAGTGTTCTCCAACAGTTGGCCAAGTGGCAAGTTGCTATAATGGTGCCGGGCAGTGGAGTTATTGACTGACTATTGCCACAAAATCAATCGTGTCGAATACTGCCGATCCAAGCAAATTAATATCGATCGGATGTGTTTGCCAGTATCATACCGATACAATTATCGGCGGCTGGCCGGTGTGTTGAGTGTTCTGGACTTATGGGTGTTAGAGACATCAAAAACTTAGCTACCACAATACAAAAATCGTTTTAAGCATTGAATATCCTTGTTATTCACTGTAGTTTGCCGTCTCTTCAAAATTATATTGAGGTATATTGCTCTCTATCATATCGATACCTCAATTATCGGCGAATGACTATTGGCCGGTACGTTAGCCAACAATTTTGTGTTTGCTGAGCTTATAGGTGTTTGCGATATCAAAAACTAAGCTACGTTCACATACAAAAAACGTAATAGTATATCTATTTGAATATAGTTGTTATTCACTTTAGCTAATCGTATTTTCAAAATTACGTTGAAGAATACAGCTCTCTAAAAACACGTTTATTGTATACACGTACAAAAATATACCTCAAAGGCTGCTTGTACGGTATTGTTTCTCATAGGGAAAGAAACCAGGACACAATTTCTTAAATAACTCGTATTGCTCATATTGGGTTCCTTGTTTCAACTATAGTGAAACATTTGTAAGTGTAATAAAACACAACAAAGCGAAGATAGAAATTATAAAGACATACTACCATGCAAGAATAAACTAAAGTATAGAAAGATTATTGCTGTTGTGCCCGAAGTTTAGCAAACACCTTGTTAGAATTAAGATCGGTCATGGAAATAGTAGGTTGTGCAAACTAAAATAAGGAAACTAAATGTTTTAGATGTAAAATAAAAATAACAACTTACCATTGAAGGCATATCGACGCTAGAAGTCGGACTACGTACTAAGTTCGTGCTGGGTGGTCGTTCGGAAAATGAGTTGCTTCTTTCTCCAAATGGAGAAGCTTGTTCGCGAACAGGTGTTCCGCATAGAGGCGTTGAGTTTCCACTGCGATTATTCATCGACTCAATTGAACCTCTGGATTTGTATGAATGTTGTCGTTTTAAAGTCCCCGAGTTTGAGGAGTCATCTGTTGAATTGGATTTTCGCCGGCTGTGTCTTCTTGTTAATGTTCCTAAAAATTAAAACACATGGCTGTAGAGAAAAAAACCCAGACATTTTTCGCATCATATAGATTCATTTTCAAAAATCATAGTCAATATATAAATTAGATAAGTTTTGCATCCAGAAATTGAGCTTATTGTAAAAAGAAACAATTTTTTAAACTTACCAGTATTGGTATATGATACAGGACTGCTTGGTATAGCCAAATCAACCTCATCGCGCGTTTCTCCAACTTCTTTCAGTTGTCTGGTAATACTTGTTAAAGGTAGACTTGGTTTCATAGAGGGTTTCCTTTTTATTGTGCCTGAAATTTAATAAATGTTATCATATAAGAGTTTTAAAAAAAATATCAATCTCTTACCCATTGGAAATTCTGAATCAAACGCATTTTCACAACTGGAAGGTGCTCCATCAGACATACAGCCACTAGAGCTTGAACTACTCGCGCGACTGTGGCGACCAGAACTAATTTCACTCGGAGCTGACGAGTATGTTTCACTTTGCGTGCTGTATCCTTCACTAGCAGTATAACTAAAACGTAATAAAATCTGTAGAATACATCAAATTACGCCGTCATAATACAGTTGTTAATACAACTAGGTTTCAAAAAATATATAAGTTACATAAACTAATTACCTTTGAGTTGGTGTTGTTACATTACTCTGCACAGCTATGGAACTAACTGAGCAACTCCTTGCATGCGCTAACAAATCCAAATCCTCCTGTGCTAGTTCATCCACCAAACATCTGTAGTTATCCATAAGTTGTTTGCCATACTTGGCTATCCTCATACCAATCAACCATCGTTCTAACGTCTGATGGTCCTCAGCACACAAATATTTTATATATTTCGTACTCTTTGGTTCTTGCAATCGGGGATGCTTTATCGCGAAACAGAAATCCGTCGGAGCTTTATATTTTTTCTTCCAACCAACCCCACAGTAAACCTGATTCACATCGAATGTCGCCAAACAAACCAAGTCTTTTGTAGACTTCAATTTTTCTTTTTGGACGTAATATAAACCGGAAGCGCGTAGCACAAAATGATACTTCTTCCAACCTTTTTTGGAATCAGACTTCAAATATAACGGCCCCTCAATTTCCGGTATACTTCTGCCATTAGTTGCGAAAAACTCCTCAAGCAGGATGTTTCGTGAATGCTCATCATTGTCCAAACTGCGCCGCTTATCCAGACTGCTCAACAAGTATTTTTCTGGTTGCATGAAGAGCATGGTTTTCTCAGGTCTCTCGACAAAATAAATTTTGTTTTTCGAGTCACGCGTCCACAGCATGAGGTTTTCTACTAGTAACTCATGGTCTTCGTAAATTCGTTCTAAAAAGAATAATACTTTTATAGTTGGAATTCAATAAATTTAACATATAAGAAAGTGTGATAAGGAATTTGAATTCGTGTATTGGATAATTGTTTTATGTTACTATTTTCGTAATAAATTTTATAAGTTATTTTTATTTTTGGACTACGGGAATTTCTCATAGTTGTATAATATTTTGTCTTTTATTTTATTCAAGAAGTTTACCGTTAATAAAGTTAATTAATACTGTAAATATTTACATACCCATATAAAGATCAGGTAAATGTTCTACCAGTGCCCATTTAGGGTCCATTTGTACATGATTTTTGTCTGCTAATAGCCTAGTCACATAGGCACACACCATCTTCTCGTCAACCAATAAACTTTTCGCTGAACCATCCATTGTGAACACTTTAACGAACAATTTCTGAATGTTAGCTTCCTTGATTTTCTCCATTGCCATGCGGATTTTTTCGGCTTTTGCTCTGGTAGCTTCATCCTGCAAACCAAAATTTAATTAGTAACCATTTGTTAATATTACGTAGTTAATTGTTACTGACCTGATTGTTTCCCAATTGTAGTGTTTGTGGTTTTGTGCTACTGCCACCACTACTAGCCGACGACTCACTCGAGAGCATGCTAACGGTATCACTAAACGCGGAATCATTGTCTGGGGAATCAGTTCTCACTGAATCAGTCTTATGCAGCATATTGTCCTCGGTAGGATTAAGTCTCGGCCCCTCTGATGATGATCTCATATGTGTGCGGGATTGGTGTTGGGTCATTTTTTGGGCATCTGAAAAATCAATTGTAAAATAATTACGGAACTTGACTATAGTAATTTTTATTTAAAATACAAAACTGGATTGACAAAAAAACAGGACCGAAACGGACACTGCAAGTGTAAATATGTATATAAAATCCCGAATTTTTCCCGGATTTTAGCTCTGCCTCACGCATAGAAGAATGATGTCCCAGAATTATTTTATTATCAAATTAAAATTAGTTAATAAATAAATAATATTAATAATAAATAATAATTGCCCGTGTTTGTGCCTTGATAGTAATAAAGTTTACATAACAAGTGAGGATAACACCTCGATACCGGAACCTCGCGCTTTTCTCCGTGCTGTTCATTGGTATTTATAAATGTGTGTATTATTAGTACTAAATTCTTGAAGAATAAAGTAATTATTATTATTATTATTAAGAGCGGTGATATATTTAATCTTGAGTAATGTGACATGTTGGCTTTAAATGCCAAAAGTGGTTAGAGGTGTCTCGTAGTTTGGGGAGCGTGAGTTCAAACCCAATCGGCGCGAATTTTCGCAAATCACCTTTTACATATTTTTAGAGGTTTTCTACGAAGTTAAGGTACATACAGCTGAACTTCTCCTTTTGCCGGCGGAAAAGCCTCACAGCTGTTTTTTGTTTAATAGCCGAATTTGCATTTACAAACGGGTTTGTAAAACTTCCAAGAACGAAGAATATTTGCAACTTTAATGAAGGAAATAATGAATTAAATAACCACAACAGGACTCTAAGCAGAGAGTAAACAAAAACGATGGTGATCGCGAGAGGAAAACTGAACATAATTCTAAATGGGATTAGAATTGAATATTTAAAAACGTCCAAATATCTCCGCTCAAATATTAATATTATAGAAAGCTTGGAATTAGATATAATAATTTAAAAAAATATATCTATCATATGCTAAACAAACTTTATTTGGAATTAATCTTACACCAAAATTCAACTCAAGGTAATATGGAATACAAATAAATCAACCTGCGAGAATGAAAATGGCGTAAGTAGAATTGTCTTTAAAATGAGAAGATTTTGTGTTTAGTATTTATGTAAATCGACGTGCGCAGTTACAGACTTAAAATTATCATTTATTTATTTATTTATTATTTTATTATTATTTATTATTTATTCATTATTTATTAAGTTAATTTAAAAAAATCAAACTGAATGTTTATCGCAAATAAATAAATAATTATATTAGTTATTCCAATAATATCAGACTATTAAAAGCGAAATAAGTATCCTTAAATTAGTTGATAATTCATAAGCTCTTCAACTAAAAGCACTACGCAAATAACTATAAACAATAACATGTTCACTTACCAGATAATCGTTTACTGTCCCTCGCGTTGCCAATTTCTTGTTCGTATTGCGTTTCCAGCGCGCAAAGCTCGCCTAAAATGGCATCGAGATCGACCTCAGGAGAATCCTCCAAATTGGCCATGGAAAAACGGTAACTATCAATTCGTGGCGCCGCGATCTCCGGATTGAGTGGCCTCAGTTGGCCCGTAGATGTGGCGGCATCTAACCCCTGTAAAGACAGAATTCACAAAATTAAATACACTGCATACAGACTAACATTTAAGCACATCGATTGCAAAAGTTTTAATTGATAACGGCGTAATTCTATGTTTACCGAATTGTTTTGAAACGTAATTGGTGTATTAGAGTAGTTTTAGAAAGCAATTTTCCGGTCTAGTTGTTATACATTTAGCAATGCAACTGCGCTAATTCTACAGGATGATTGTGTGGTATTATGCTATCAGGTAAATACATGCAATTAAATGCAGCTGCTATTGTATAAAATTAATTCATGGATGTATGATTATTAGAGGTAGACAGGCATGCGTAAGGTCACACCTTTTACCGGCATATTGTGATATGTTGATCATACAAATCTAACAATCAGTAAAATAAAATTCTATGTAGTTTATAGTATAAATTTAACTTAATTCGGCATTATAAACCTTATACGTATACTTTATAAACAAGATATGGATTTTTTTATAAGGCGCTATACGATGCCACGTTGTTGCTAATTTAACTCAAACTCCACGTTGTGGTTCTAGGGTTAATATCAGCTTCAAGAAACATATGCAAAAGGATAATATTTCACTATATACTATATTTTACGGATATTTTTTGAATAATACGAAAATCCTGGCGACTATAAATTCGTACCGGTGTACGTTAAAAGCTGAATCATTATTCTCTGAAACATGAAAGAGGCAATTCTGATGTATTGTTAGCATTCAAAATAATAAATAATATGTGTGACTGTCCAGATCTGCTTTCTAGCTTCAATTTTAGGGTTCCAAATAGGGTAACTAGGGGCCGTACGCTCCTGTATGCAGATTATTCTGCGAACGTGTACGGAAAGTACTCCTTGCGGAATCGTATGCAACTTGGACCATTTAATAAACAATGAACTGGATATTTTTAACATCACAATTAGCGAAATGCGTAGCCTACTTCTTAGAAGATTGACTTAGTTTGTACATAATATACCTTTAGTTTTAGTTTTAATTTATTTGTAAGTACCTCATATTTGTATTCCCTGTAACTGGAATATTGTATTTTGTTGGGACGTGAAATATATAAATAAATTCGACCTTTCCTCTATATAAAAAGTACTTTAAATACACTACTATACTTCCAACAATAGTGACAATCATAAAGTTTCTCATTTAATTCAATACAATTAAAGAGTCACTAGCGCGAATATTTTAGTGCTGATATGTTCAGTCGGCTGCATCAGGCCGACAATAATAGAGTCATTATAATTGATGTAATTGACGGAGAGTGGTTAACAATGTAGACACGTATCGTGCTGCTGGGTGTGCTTTGAAGATGGAAGTGTGTTGAACTTGCTGCCGGAACACAACCGCTCCCAATTCAGGGAGACACAAAAAAAAACGTGCGGGAAATGAGACAAATCAATACGGAACAAACATGTCTAGCTTATTTCATACATATTCATTGAAATTAACTTTTCAAAGACATAAACTTAATTTTATGTTATATAACACTTTTAAAATATGTAATAACATACAGTAGTGTATGTATGTGCACTGGGCAAATAAGATTTTTATGTATGGGAATGAATTTAGCAAGGTTGTGCCTTCATGCTTACATTAAGTAACTTAGTAATTGGTGGTATAAGTTCTTGATGCTTTTTATTGTTATGTCTTCATATCCCAACTGTACTTTAATTTAGGCTGGTTATTATATCAGGAGTGCAAATATATGATATTTTTTTTAAGTCGAAAGATTAATTGAATTTTCCCACATAGAGACATTATTACTATATATTTTTTTAATTATAAACATAAATGTTTTATGATTTTTGAAACAAAAAGTATTTATCGTAAAGTTGAATTTCCCGCATTGCTACGTTATTAATTGATCAAAATAAACAAATAATGTTTTATTTTGAAGCTAAACAAGTGCCAAATATAACTGCATCATCATTTCGTTTTAATTTCAAGAATTGAATTTATTGCGAATTTTTAAACAATACTTTTATATCGAAGTTGTGTGACTTGAATTTCCCGCATTGATACGTTATTAATTGAACAAAATAAACGAATAATGTTTTATTTTGAAGCTAAACGAGTGTCAAATGTAATTATATCATCATTTGGTTTTAATTTCAAGAATTTGAATTTATTGCAATTTTTTAAACAAAAAGCGTATATCGACAAGTTGTGTGACTTGAATTTTCCGCATTGATACGTTATTGATTGATCTAAATAAACAAGTAATACTTTATTTTGAAGCTAAACAAGTGCCAAATATAATTATACAATCAATTGGTTTTAATTTTAAGAATTGAATTTATTGCGATTTTTTAAACAAAATATTTATATCGACAAGCTGTGTGACTTGAATTTCCCGCATTGATACGTTATCAATTTATGAAAATAAACACGTAATGTTTTATGTTGAAGCTAAACAAGTGACACATGTAACTATATCATCATTTGGTTTTAATTACAAGAATTGAACTTATTGCGATTTTTTAAACAAAAATTATATATCAACAAGTTGTGTGACTTGAATTTCCCGCATTGATACGTTATTAATTGATCAAAATTAAAGAATAATGTTTAATTTTGAAGCTAAACAAGTGACAAATATAATTATATCATCGTTTGGTTCTAATTTCAAGAATTGAATTTATTAGGATTTTTTTAAACAAAATGTTTATATCGCCAAGTTGTGTGACTTGAATTCCCTGCTTTGATACGTTATTAATTGATCAAAATTAAGGAATAATATTTTATTTTGAAGCTAAACAATTGCCAAATATAATTGTATCATCATTAGGTTTTAATTTCAAGAATTGAATTTATTGCGATTTTTTTAAACTAAATGTTTATATCGACAAGTTGTGTGACTTGAATTTCCCGCATTGATACGTTATTAATTGATCAAAATTAAGGAATAATATTTTATTTTGAAGCTAAACAAGTGCCAAATATAATTGTATGATCATTTGGTTCTAATTTCAAGAATTGAATTTATTGCGATTTTTTAAACAAACATTATATATCAACAAGTTCTGTGACTTGAATTTCCCGCATTGATACGTTATTAATTGATCAAAATAAACAAATAATGCTTTATTCTGAAGCTAAACAATTGTCAAATATAATTATATCATCATTTCCTTTTAATTTCAAGAATTGAATTTATTGCGATTTTTTAAACAAACATTATATATCAACAAGTTCTGTGACTTGAATTTCCCGCATTGATACGTTATTAATTGATCAAAATTAAGGAATAATATTTTATTTTGAAGCTAAACAAGTGCCAAATATAATTGTATCATCATTTGGTTCTAATTTCAAGAATTGAATTTATTGCGATTTTTTAAACAAAAATTACATATTAACAAGTTGTGTGACTTGAATTTCCCGTATTTATACGTTATTAATTGATCAAAATTAAGGAATAATATTTTATTTTGAAGCTAAACAAGTGCCAAATATAATTGTATCATCATTTGGTTCTAATTTCAAGAATTGAATTTATTGCGATTTTTTAAACAAACATTATAATAATAATAATAATGCTTTATTAACGGAAAACTCCATTTCAAAATCAATTACAAACAAATTGTAAAACTAAAACTAAAAATGTGATTTTATAAGAGACCCAAATATATACATATACATATAACAAACTAAATATAAAATTTAAAAATACATATTAAGCAGAAAAAAAAAAATATATATATATATAACAAATAATGCTTTATTTTGAAGCTAAACAATTGTCAAATATAATCATATCATCATTTCCTTTTAATTTCAAGAATTGAATTTATTGCGATTTTTTAAACAAACATTATATATCAACAAGTTCTGTGACTTGAATTTCCCGCATTGATACGTTATTAATTGATCAAAATTAAGGAATAATATTTTGTTTTGAAGCTAAACAAGTGCAAAATATAATTATATCATCATTTGGTTCTAATTTCAAGAATTGAATTTATTGCGATTTTTTTAAACAAAATGTTTATATCGACAAGTTGTGTGACTTGAATTTCTCGCATTGGTACGTTATAAATTAATCAAAATTAACGAATAGTATTTTATTTTGAAGCTAAACAATTGCCAAATATAATTATATCATCATTTGGTTCTAATTTCAAGTATTGAATTTATTGAGATTTTTTAAACAAAAATTGCATATCAACAAGTTGTGTGACTTGAATTTCCCGCATTGATACGTTATTAATTGATCAAAATTAAGGAATAATATTTTATTTTGAAGCTAAACAAGTGCCAAATATAATTGTATCATCATTAGGTTTTAATTTCAAGAATTGAATTTACTGCGATTTTTTTAAACTAAATGTTTATATCGACAAGTTGTGTGACTTGAATTTCCCGCATTGATACGTTATTAATTGATCAAAATAAACAAATAATGCTTTATTTTGAAGCTAAACAAGTGTCAAATATAATTATATCAACATATCCGTTTAATTTCAAGAATTGAATTTATTGCGATTTTTTTAAACAAAATGTTTATATCGACAAGTTGTGTGACTTGAATTTCTCGCATTGGTACGTTATTAATTAATCAAAATTAACGAATTGTATTTTATTTTGAAGCTAAACAATTGCCAAATATAATTATATCATCATTTGGTTCTAATTTCAAGAATTGAATTTATTGCGATTTTTTAAACAAAAATTATATATCAACAAGTTCTGTGACTTGAATTTCCCGCATTGATACGTTATTAATTGATCAAAATTAAGGAATAATATTTTATTTTGAAGCTAAACAAGTGCCAAATATAATTATGTCATCATTTGGTTCTAATTTCAAGAATTGAATTTATTGCGATTTTTTAAACAAAAATTACATATTAACAAGTTGTGTGACTTGAATTTCCCGTATTTATACGTTATTCATTCATCAAAATTAAGGAATAATATTTTATTTTGAAGCTAAACAAGTGCCAAATATAATTATATCATCATTTGGTTCTAATTTCAAGAATTGAATCAAAAATTATATATCAACAATTTCTGTGGCTTGAATTTTCCGCATTGAAACGTTATTAATTGATCAAAATTAAGGAATAATATTTTATTTTGAAGCTAAACAAGTGCCAAATATAATTATATCATTATTTGGTTATAATTTAAAGAATTGAATTTATTGCGATTTTTTAAACAAAAATTATTTATTAACAAGTTGTTTGACTTGAATTTCCCGCATTGATACGTTATTAATTGATCAAAATTAAGGAATAATATTTTATTTTGAAGCTAAACAAGTGCCAAATATAACTATATCATCATTTGGTTCTAGTTTGAAGAATTGAATTTATTGCGAATTTTTAAACAAAACTTGTATATCGACAAGTTGTGTGACTTGAATTTCCCGCATTGATACGTTATTAATTGATCAAAATAAACGAATAATGTTTTATTTTGAAACTAAACGAGTGCCAAATGTAATTATATCATCATTTGGTTTTAATTTCAAGAATTTCTATTATTGCAATTTTTTAAACAAAAAGTGTATATCGACAAGTTGTGACTTGAATTTTCCGCATTGATACGTTATTGATTGATCTAAATAAACAAGTAATACTTTATTTTGAAGCTAAACAAGTGCCAAATATAATTATATCATCATTTGGTTCTAATTTCAAAAATTGAATTTATTGCGATTTTTTTAAACAAAAATTATATATCAACAAGTTCTGTGACTTAAATTTCCCGCATTGATACGTTATTAATTGATCAAAATTAAGGAATAATATTTTATTTTGAAGCTAAACAAGTGCCAAATATAATTATATCATCATTTGGTTCTAATTTCAAGAATTGAATTTATTGCGATTTCTTAAACAAAATGTTTATATCGATAAGTTGTGTGACTTGAATTTCCCGCATTGATAAGTTATTAATTGATCAAAATAAACAAATAATGCTTTATTTTGAAGCTAAACAAGTGTCAAATATAATTATATCATCATATCCTTTTAATTTCAAGAATTTAATTTATTGCGATTTTTTAAACTAAACGTTCATATCGACAAAGTGTGTGACTTGAATTTCCCGCATTGATACCTTATTAATTGATCAAAATTAACGAATAATATTTTATTTTGAAGCTAAACAAGTGTCAATTAAAATTATATCATCATTTGGTTTTAATTTCAAAAATTTAATTTATTGTGATTTTTTAAACAAAACGTTTATATCGACAAGTTGTGTGACTTGAATTTCCCGCATTGATACGTTATTAATTGATCAAAATAAACAAATTATGCTTTAATTTGAAGATAAACGTAAAGTGCCAAATATAATTATATCATCATTTGGTTTTAAGTTCCAGAATTGAATTTATTGCGATTTTTTCAACAAAATGTTTATACCAACAAGTTGTGTGACTTTCCCATATTGAGACGTTATTATTTGACTAAAATAAACAATTAGTACATTATTTTCAAGCTAAATAAGTGACAAATACAATTATGTCATCATTTAGTCTTAATTTCAAGAATTTAATTTTTAAATAAAAGGTTTTTAAGTTTTCCGCATTGAGGTTTTATTAATTGATTAAAATAAACAAATAATGCCTGATTTTGAAACTAAATTACTGCCAAATATATTTCATATTGTCATATAGTTCTTATATCAAGAACTGTATTTATTACAATTTTTTAAACCAACAATTATTGTGTGTTATTAATTGGCCAATATAGCGTATTTCGAAAACCAGATCTGATAAATCAAATCTGACTGCTATATAGGAGTCTACAACCAAATATTACCTAGAAAAATTGCAGCTACCAAAATGTTTGTTCAGTAATCTAGTATTTCTATTTTGGATTCTTCACCCAAATATTACCTAGACACAGTTTAAAAACATCGTAGGTATCGAGATGTCTGTTGAGTAATGTCTAGTATTTCTATTTTGGATTATAGACCCAAATATTACCTAGAAACAGTTTAAAAAAATCGCAGGTATCGAAATGTCTGTTGAGTATTGTCTAGTATTTTCAAGCGAAATTTAATTAGTCGCGTAGTTGTTGCCATTGTACAAGTATAAAAATTTGTATTTTCACAATAATAATCACTTTGGAGCCAATTTCCTATAGAATTGGAGTTTGTAGGTTTGTAACTAGACAAACCTGCAAAAATGTATAACACATTTTTCACAGTAATAATCAATCAATTTGGACATTATTTAGTATAGTATTGGCACATTCTTATAGGTTTGTCTAGTTAATAACACATTTTTTTCACAATAATAATCACTTTAGAGCTAATTTGGTATAGCTTTGTCTAGTTTATAATACATTTATAATTTATTAATTTTTTTTAAAATATTTAATTTCTAAATCGTTTATGTTTGAAATAAATTGATCCGAAGTTCAAAAATACCCTAATGTTTTATTGTAAAATATTTTAGTATCTGTATATACATAATTAATATATACTACGACTAAACTATCATCAACCATCGATAAGTCGTGAAAACGGATTTGCAGAACGAAAGCACATCATACCATAACGAAACTTTCCTAGTTAAACATCATTCTGACGAGCAGTCACGTATCTAAAACCTTCCTACCAAAGTAATAATCCGCTTAGTTATAACGACGTGAAAATTGCATCCTGTACAAAACTAATGCCGCTCTCGTACAATTTTTTTAAACACAGCTTTTCTATAGGAACACGTAGCGCTGATGGCTGATTATTACCAGAATTTAAAAACCCACTTTGAAGTTACGTGACACCATTCAGACGCCACCGCAAGAGAATGTAATTGAATTGCTGTAATTGATCGTGCAGGTAATTTCTAGGAAGTGCATTGTTTGCTTTTGTAAATAAAAGAATTAATTAAACTTGTCCCACAGCTGCAATTCAGTGTTATTAAACCCGGATTGTATGCGCCACTCTAACATACTTTCATTCGCCACAGAGTGTCCAAATTATTTAAAAAGCTAATCACTAGAAGCACATTGAAAAATAAAATGTGGGAATTTTTATCTTAAGCTGGAGCTGGAGCCACTTGAAATATTATGAACGATGTTAATCCGTTTAGGGTAGTATATTTAGTAGGAGGCCGTAGAATTGTTTTTTCTGCTGCAAGTGTTGTATAACGAATAGAATAGTAATCTGAATAAAACAACTAAAAAATAATAATAATAAAAATAACCAATGATTGTTGAAGTGATGCATCACTTGTCGGGTTTAGCGTATGCCAGTGGCCCTAGTTTTTATAATTAGCTATTCTGTTTATCCATGTTTATCCATTTAGGATAGTATTTAGTAGGAAGCTGTAGAATTTTTTTCTGCTACGATTGTTGTCTAATGAATAAAACAAGTAATCTGAATAAAACAACTAAACAAAAATTGAAAATAACCAATGATTGTTAAAGCGATGCATCATTTGTCGAGCTTAGCGTATGGCAGTGGCCCTAGTTATAATACAAGCAGTTTTATAAAGCTATTCTGATGATGTTTATCCATTTAGGATAGTATTTAGTAGGAAGCCGTAGATTTTTTTTCTGCTACGAGTGTTGTATAATAAATAGAACAAGTAATCTGAATAAAACAACAACAAAAAATTGAAAATAACGTAGAATTGATTTTTCTGCTACAAGTGTTGTATAACGAATAGAATAGTATTTGAATAAAACAACTAAAAAATAATAATAATAAAAATAACCAATGATTTTTGAAGCGATGCATCACTTGTCGGGCTTAGCGTATGTCAGTAGCCCTAATGTTAATAAAAGAAGTTTTATAATTAGCTATTCTGAACGATGTTTATCCACTAGGATAATATTTAGTAGGAGACCGAAGAATTTTTTTTTCTTCTACGAGTCTAGTATAATGAATAAAACAAGTATTCTGAATAAAACAACTAAAAATATGTGGAAATTCCCAATGATTTTTGAAGCGATGCATTTGTTGGACTTAGCGTGTGGCCCTAGCGTTAATAAAATAAGTTTTCATAAACTTGTTAAGCGATTATAATATCCTCCCTACTCGGTATACAATCAGTAGTAATTGATTTCCCAATAACACACCCCTCCCCAGTGGTTGCAATTCAACAGAAAAATAAAACCGCTGAAAATATGCGGGCCGCACGAAGCAGACGTCATGAAATTTAAATTTGTATCCACCCCGCTCCCAGGTACGGTCGTAAATATTAAATATTGTCATTTGGGAGACATCACCAGCAGACACACCGGTGTGTACCCCACCCCTACCACCCCTCGAAAACTACGTGAATGAAAGCCGATCATCAAAAACTACTCTACATTCTACCAACTAGAAACATGCACACATTGAAATAGCGTGGCAGTATGTACCTTTCCGAATTTCCAAGACTTGAACATGCTGCACGCCGTATTCACTAAACAACTTTATAATTTATGTTGAATGAGTTGCACCCTGGCAAGTTCGGCGAGGTCCTCATTGTAGCGTAGCTTTAAAAACACGACACGGGTTGATTTGTTATCGCAACACGAAAACTATTTTACTTTTGCAAGCAATTTCGTTGAGTGCGAAAAAACGGGGCCGCGGGTTTTTTTGAGTGGTTTAATACCGGGACGAAATTGAATTAAACTGGGCACAAGTAGTTGGTGGCGATATTTTTAAAACTGTGATTAACGACGTGGTACAACTTTGTGTATCTGACGCTTAAACTAAATGCAGCTGATCAAAAAACCGGATGCGAGTATGGTCCATTTAACACGAACGCGACAAACGCGGAATTGATTAATCTGGTATTTATGATGTTGGCTGTTAGGCGGCTTAAGTGCGTTTTTAATAAATGCAGTGTGTAAATGATTAAATGATTGCTTCGACTTTCACTTCGTTTTGTGTCAAGATTTTCTTGTGGTGTGTATAATTAGATAATGGTGGAAATTATAGGGTACTCATCTGGCATTCAGATAATTATACCTTTTTTTTGAATCACCGATGTTAATGTATTACAATTTATAGAAGAAATATGTATATATACCCATATACATATAACCCTCCGGTTATAGTGGATACGGTCAGATCATTTTAGTTGTTTCTGTTAAATATTAATTGTTACACTCCGATGTCCGCAGTTTTAACGAGACTTTAGAAAACTTGGGGACGATTTTTTGACGTAGTAAGTTCTAACACAAACATACAAATTCACAAACACAGTGATTCTCAAAGTTGAGGTCGCGAAAAATATTTGGGGGTCGCAGAAATAATTGATTGCAGATCAGTCGGGATGATTTTCTACACCTACCCATTCTTCAGGGGGTCCTTTGATATTTTTAAGTGCAAAAGGGGGTTGCAGACCGAAAAGTTTAAGAAACACTGCAATGACAAACGGCAGAGGGATACACATACACAAACACAGTGATTCTCAAAGTGGAGGTCGCGAAAAATATTTGGGGGTCGCAGAAATAATTGATTATAGATCAGTCGGGATGATTTTCTACACCTACCCATTCTTCAAGGTGTCCTTTGATAATTTTAAGCGCAAAAGCGGGTCGCGGACCCAAAAGTTTAAGAAACATTGCATTAACAAACGGCAGAAGGACCTGAAGGTCGATAGCTAGTTACAGAATTGTAACAAATGCAGTAACTACTACAGGGCAATGATAATGACGGATGTGTATTTAATATTGCTTTATTGTCGATGGAACTGAACGAACTATATCTACAAGGTTCCTATGTAATCACAATCAGACTACATTGAAAAAAATGATAAATATACGGGATGGGTACAACTATATATTATTAAATTTATTTGATTGACATATTTCAGGATATTCAGGATAATTCTAGAATGTATTGAATTAGTAAAACTATTGCTATACTTTATTTTTACTTGATGTACAATCAAACTACTTTCTAAATTTGCGAATCCGAAAGATTTTGCTTCTGCCCACCGTTATTTTGTCCTGAATTAATGATTAGTTTAAGGATTTGATCTCCTCTCAGAAGTTGTCCTAGATCATTTTTTTGTCTGACATCAGCGGAGTACTTAAAAACCACTATGCTTCGAGATGAAGAAATAAGACAAAGTGTGAAGACGAACATCAACGAAAATCTAGAACAAATCATGCAACAAGTTATAGGCACCAATGTGGAAATCGATGAGACATGGAGCACCATAAAAGGAGCTCTGTGGGACGGCAGTAAGGATAAATTGAAACAGAAAAACAGCTCCCAACCCCCAAAGGAACAATGGATGACAGATGAAATTTTGTCAAAAATGGAAAAGAAAACAATACAAAGACACAGATAGAAATAAATACAAAGAAATTCAACAAGAAATACGAAAAAAAATTATAGAAGCCAAAGAAACATTTATGAGAAACCAATGTGTGAGGAGATAGAATCGCTTTAGCTTAGGTATGATTCATTTAACTTACATAAAAGAATCAAAGAATTCACTGGCATGGGAAAGAAGAAACAGACTGGTATAATAAAAGATAACAATGGTAATATTATAGTATACCATCAAAAGATGGGAGGAATACATACAACAACTATTTGAAGACACCAGAAATGAAATAGGGATAAAAGAAACGTCGCAAGGGCCAAGAATAACAGCTGAAGAAGTAGTGTATGCTATCAAGAACTCAAAAGATACAAAGGCAATAGGATCACACGAAATACCAGTCGATATTCTTAAACTAATTGAGGAAGACAATATTAGCATCTTGGTAAATCTATATAATACCATCTATATGATTGAAATCATACCACAAGAATGGTTAAAATCTATATTCTCTTTATTACCAAAAAAACACAACGCAAGGGAGTGCTCAGATTTTGGAACAATAAGCGTGATGAGTTACACATTAAAGGTTTTTCTAAAAATCATTCACAGCCGCATTAACAAGAAATTAGAAACAGATATCAGTGAGTCACAGATCGGATTTCGAAATAATCTAGGCACAAGAGAGGCTCTCTTTGGAATAAATGTCATAATCCAGCGATGTCTCGATATGAACGTAGATTTATTTATAGGCTTCGACTACGAGAAAGCCTTCGATAAAGTTAAACATGATCGGTTAATGGAAATAGTACAGCAGAAGGGCCTAGACTACAATGACGTCCGAATAATAAAAGCTTTGTACTGGAACCAGAAAGCACCAATAAATGTTGAGGATATAACCCTGAAGAATTGGATATCCGACAAGGATGCATACTATCACCGATCCTATTTAATATGTACTCGGAATGCTTGTTCAATTAAACCATCAATGATGATTCGGGTGGAGTAATCATAAACGGTCAAGTTATCCATAACATACGATACGGAGACGACACTGTGATAATAGCAACATCCATATGCCAGCTTCAGAAAATGATGCAAGACAGAAATACGACTAGCCAATCCTATGGGCTCAAAATGAATTTGAAGAAAACTAAATGTATGGTTGTAAATAAAACCAATGTTAATAATATACCAGCAATACTAGTAAACAACACCACAATCGAAAGAGTTAGAAGCTACCAATACTTAGGAATACGTATTGATGACAATAACGACCAAACCACAGAAGTGAACAAACGTATAGAAATAACAAGAGCAATTTTCGTCAAAATGAAAAATCTTTTCTCAAATAAAAGTCTCAATCTAGCCTTGAGAGTCCGAATAATTCGCTGTTACATTTTTTCAACACTACTGTATGGGATGGAAGCATGGACATTGAAGGAAAATAACATACAAAAACTAGAGTCGTTTGAGATATGGATATATCGCTGCATGCTCATGATATCCTGGACGGACCTAGTAAACAACGAATAAGTCATGCGAAGAATGCATAAAGAAAAGGAACTGATCCTTACGATCAAAACACGAAAGCTAGAGTACTTGGGACACATTACCCGGGGAGACAAATACTCTATTCTCCAACTGATCATGCAAGGAAAGGTACAAGGAAGAAGAAGCATAGGGTGTCGCAGAACCTCATGGTTAAAAAACCTTAGAGAATGGTACGGACAAACATCGGTCGGACTATCTAGAGCTGCAGCGTCAAAGTTTACAATCGTCATGATGATTGCCAACCTCCGTTAGGAGACCACAAGAAGAAGAAGCGGAGTACTTCGTCATAAGAAACCTTGTCGACCCATGGTATTTTCAGCATCCTCCTATAGCACCACGTTTCAAATGTCATGTTGTTTTCTGTTTTTAATATCTACTCCTCCATTCCAGATAATAGGATGGAGAATATATAGCATATTAGCATGCTGGTTTAAAGTTTTAATTTTATATTTCAGTTTAAAACAAACGTATGCTAATACTTTTATTAATTCGACATATTGTAGAATCATCCTGGCTGCAATAAACTCCTTTTCTAATTGCTAGATATTTCGCGAAAAATTAGAAAAGGAGTTTCATTATTGTCCATATATCGTCTCTCTCTCTCTCTCGAGAGAGAGAGAGGTCTAGTTCTAGCAAAATACGACCTCTAGTATTAATAATTTAAATATTACAGTTCATTTAATAGTTTCTTTAAATAAACATCTTCTAACTAACTAATATTTTATGTGTAGAGTTTATTACGAGTGCTACATTTATTAACAAATAAACTCACAATACTATCCCGTGCCTAATGACAAAATTCCATTAGCATTCTAGCGAAGAACATTACCGGTAAATGACCCGATAAAAGAAAATTTATCGCAATTGGAGGCAATTTGTACATCGTCCAAAAATAGTAAACGAATTTATGTGTTGAATACAAATTTATTAAATCCCGCATGAGGTCATTCGCTCCATTTTGACTACACACGTTTTTCCATACATGAATTCCATTCACTTTTTTAAGACGAGAAAATGAGAAAATCACAACCACTATTAATTGATACAAGAGTTAGTTGTTATACTGACCATAATTTACTAGCTAAAGTATGCAATAAATTCGATAAAACCTTTTTTTTATAATTTTTGCAAAAATTGCTGGGACATGTCGATTTTGAATTTTAAATTGCCAGTTGCCAAGTGTCCGAGCAATTTTTGCAAAAATCATAAATGAAGATTTTATCAAATTTATTTATCTATACTTGTATGTATAGGTTATTATACAATGAGGGTCATATTTTGGTTTATAATTTTTACTTAATAATAAGTAAAATTTATAAACCAAAATATGACCCTCACCGTATATATTATATATATATATATATATATATATATATATATAACAGACCTTTATTTGGCATATCAGCCCAACCGTACTTTCACGGAAAGAAAACAAAAAAGACACAAAACGAAAGAATACAAATTAACATAAAATACATTTATGTATCCATTAAAATAAACCCCCCCTGTCCTCGCCAATTTCCTTTCCCACGTCAGCCCCCTGCAGCTTTTCACGCCTTTCCCATCCTCTCCTAACCATTCGTTCAGCTTTCTGCACTCTCCAACCCACTCTTCTTTCACTTCCTCATATTCTTAGTTAAGATGCCACCACGTGTCACTCCCGTTCCTACACAGCGCACACGCGGTGTACCCCAGCCCCATCCACACTTTTCTTCCTCGCTCTTCTCAACCACACCTCGCTCTTGCCATGCATACTTTGTCCTCTCTGCTCCACTCTCCCCTGGCTAAGTATCTCGGGAGTTTCCCCTGCACTTGCCACTCTACGTAGCCAGGGTTGTACGAGCTCTCAGCCATTCTCACTTGCCTTTCTTGCCACTCAATATCCCTCAATCTCTCCCTTATCTCTGTTCCTAGGCCCCTCTCAGCTTCTCCTCTACCCACACCTCAGACATACCCACTCTTTCATACATCCTTTCTCTATCCTTCATCCATCTACCCTCTGTTCTACTCTTACACCTCATCCATACCTCCCGTACCAGTCTTTCCTCGCCCAAATCCTGCAATCTTTCCTCAAACTTCACAACCCTCACACACGACTCCCACCATATATATATATATATATATATATATATATATATATATATATATATATATATATATATATATATATATATATATATATATCCACCACGATCACACTTAAGGGCTATTCACAATAAGCGTGGCAGTGGTAAGCGAAATTTTACACATGTATAAAAAATGCAGGTGCTTAAAACATCACGGACAGAACAGGCAATTACCTCTACCTTAATTCTCCCACAATTCGGAACGACTGGAAGTTTTACAGACATGCAAAATATTGCTTACCTCTACGTTACCACTACCACGCTTATTATGAACTTAGTTCTAAGTGATATATTCCATTTTTAAATCAAATCATTGGTAATACTGTACTTATTCATCTCACTAAGAGGACATTAATCTCCTCGTAATTGGTATTTGTTGAGTTTTGCGAAGGTCGACACACGAGGGCGATTTGTTTCCGAAATTAACGTTTGCAAATATGTGCGCTGAAAACTGTACAATCCTGCATTAAACAAATATTCCAACATTCGCAGGTCGCTGCAGATAATTAACCTTTTAACTTTTAATTAATTAAATAATTAATGTCCGGTTTGTACATCGCACAGTGGGCTTGTTTGAATGAATGGAAGTGGCATGTAATTATTCATAACGTATATGTGCTAATTTCCATACCGAGAATAAAAGGAAAATGACTAATATTTATTCAAACATCCACGCACAAATTCCACGTATATACTTCAAATGCAGAGGTTTACTGTAATAATTCTACAGCATTATTTTAAAAAGTATATTAATTACTTAATGTTGATGTGTTTATATTATTTTGTTCTATACATTTAAAAAAAATGCATTTATTATATTTCATTGTAATTATTGTTTTGAGTTGACAAATAACTAAAAATTAATAGTTACTAACTAAAAGTATTGTTTTTATATTATTTATCGATCAAATTGGCGTTTATATTTTATATAGACATACAAAAGTATGTGCTAAATATTATTATTTTTTTCTTTGTGCATATATAATTCCTCAGATGTAATACTAACAAAGTAAACCTGTATTAATACTGACATACAATAAATACTAAGTACATATGAAATAAGACTAAATTGATAGTGGAAAAGTTAGATAATTTTGGTATAAATGAAATCAGAAAACAAAAGTCCGCGAACATAGCTAAAGGAATGCATAATCTATTATTATTTTTTAAATATTGATTGCTCGAAAAATTAAGTTAAAAACAGCAAATCAGTATTTTGTGAAGTTATTTCATTTATATTTAAGCAAAGTAAAAAAAGTGAAACCATTATTCTTTCAGAAATAAAAAAGAAAATCAAGAAAAAATTAAATTTGGGTTTGGTTGCATTGCAAACAAATTTAGAAAATCATCAAAAATTCAATTGTAGTGATATACATCTATAAATCAACAAATATATTACTGTCCATAGATGTAGTTGTCTCGTGAATGGGTGAGCTTAGAGCTCTTTTAGGTTCATTCGCGTTGAACCAAAGAGCTCTTTCCTGCCTGCGTTGAATGCCTCGCAGCTAGTTATTACATGTAGTGGGGTTTCTTCTTCTACCCCACAGCCTCTGCACGTTGGTGATTTGTCTATCCCCATATTGTGCAGGTGTTTAATTGTAAATGTAGTTAATTTCGAGTTGATTCAACAACGACAACTCGAGTTGTATTCATTTTGCTTAACTAATAGCCATACAATTTAGATTTTTATAAACAAACGAGTTTCGAAAATCACTAAAAAAATCAATTATAGTGATATACATTTGCAAAGTAATGAAGATATTAGTATATGTATTGTCCATAGCTGTAGTTAATTTTGAGTTGGAAAAATGTGATATATAGGCAGACAATTAATTTGTAATTTTTTTGCGGAGTGTTACTTTTATATCTATTTGTATTTTTATTTTTGTATATTTTGGTTGTGGTTGGTGATGTGTAAGTGCAGTGACGGAAATGCCAATAAAGGTCTTTTTTTATAGGCAGACAATCCGTGAACAATATATATATATTCTAGAATTCAAAGCACAAACAAGCAAACACATTTATAATTTAGAATATATTTATATTTATTTTATATATAACTTGTTATGGGGAATCAACTATAACAGTCAAATATTAAATTGGAAACTTCTCAGCCCTACAGATTAAGTTTTCGTGCTTTAAAAGATACCAACCAGCTGTACGATAGATACACATTTATATAACACAGATACATAATAAGGGTCGTTAAATCTCCTATGTAATCTCTAAATAAATAGTTATAGACACGGTGGCGCTTGGACGCGTCTATCTTCGGGTGTCACTGTTTATAGAGATTAAATCCTTCAACAAATAATAGCTGGCAACTAGAACCTGATAAATCCTACCGCACGAGAGCAGTTCATTGGATTACATCCAAAACGTACTTTAAAATCTCACAAATGTCATTGACACGCAATTATCAAACTGCAATATAACAATTATTTCATATTAATTAATACCGCCGTAATTTAAATAACGAGCTTTAATTAAATCAGTCCCTAATTAAAACCCCGCTCTGCTTTTAGCAATTAATTAAATTTAAACGTACAAAAATGTAACCAGTCACACTGAACTATTTCCACAGCAATGCGCCAACAAATATTATCCCCCACCCGCAATTTCGCAACTTTCCACTTATCTCGTTTAAACCTGGCAACCTTTATGCGAGCCTCCCGGGGGGGCGGCTAAATAAATCAAATCTGCATGTTAATAATTATTTGTTTTTGTCTTTCTCACTCCCCCTCTAGGCTCTTTCTGCGTTGCCGACGCGGAAGGCGTAATGAATGGCACGTTCAAATATTGAAATAGATGATATGCAAATGTACGGGGCATAGATAACGCAGACACGGGCACATAAATTATTTCACAGCGAGCGCCAGGCTTTACATTTACTCAGCCCGATCCATTAGAATTATGATTCGGAACGATTTAACAATTATTTCGTTCGGTTTGCCGAGCGATTGCAATTGGCTGCAGATACACTAATTACTAGCTCCCCGGTTGATACGTAGACTGGTTAGCGTTTATCTTGTTAGTGGATACCTGCAGACTAATTGGAGAAAAGGGGGAAACATCAGGGAATGAATTGATTGCAGTGATATTTGTGTTTAATCTCATAACGTTAAAACGTGTCTAAATAGGTTACATTGAAAATTGTTATTGGTTTGACTAGATATGGTGCAAATATGTAGCCAAAGTCATAAAGCGCTTTCGTTTAGCATGGTTTATCATTGCTAGTCGCCCCCGTGGCGTGTAGTATCGCTCAGGTCTTGCGGTCGTGCGCCGTGGGTTCTAAGGGCCGAGGTAGAATTATGCGCATCGGAAGCGGCAAATAGAACAAGAAACAATAAGCGCGTACCAGCCCATAGTAATAAACGAAAGGCACTATTATTTCATCATACATATCATAGATGTTTTCGTGTATCTTTGTGTGCGGCTCCGAACTTATTGTCTTTTGTTCAATTTGCCGTGCAAGTCGATTCCGAAGCAACTCATATTGATGATTAAAACTTGATTTTAATGTTTTCATTTATTTCAGAAACAGAAAAAAACAAACTTTTCAATTTTCCAATCTTTTCACTAGTTTTGAATGAAAATGAGGATATATTCTACAATACACACACGTTTTCTCATTAATTTTTTGGGGTATTTTATTCGAATACAGAAGAAAAATTATCTCTAACAGAAATTATATTTTACCCGTGATAAAAATGTATGATGAGTAAAATTAACATTCGATACAGGCACACTAAATTTCTTAATTAAATAAAATTGAGAGTAAAATTATACACATAAATAATTTAGAATTGAAAATTGAGTACCTTTCTAATCTTTTTATCAAATTATTACTCATCATGGTTTACAAGTAAAAATATTAACAATCAACAAGAATAGCCATCATTTGCCATAATTAAATAAACATGGTAATACTTCGAGATCACTAAAGACTGCTGAAGTGTTTTTATAGTAAATGAGTGATATACGGACTATATACTGTTATGTGCAGCGCCATTACCCATTACATTTACTTCGAATTGTAATATGTAATTAGGTCGATCAGTAGACCTATTACAATTTGAAGTAAATGTAGTGGGTAATAGTGCTGCACATAATAGTATGTAGTCCGTATATCACTCATTTACTATAAAAACACTCCAGCAGTCTTTGTTGATCTCGAAGTATTACCATGATGACAAATGATGGCTATTCTTGTTGATTGTTATATTTTTACTTGGAAACCATGATGAGTAATAATTTGAATAACTTTTTTTTATATAAAAAGATTACAAAGGTACCCATATCAAGAAAGTATATTTCAAATATCGTTACAGTGCTACATAATCTAACTAAAGCCAAAAAATACTAACAGGACTCAACGCGCCTGTTTTTTAGACATTGAAATCCTATTGTATTTCATTAATCAGAACTAATAACATTTCCACTAAAGCAAACAATTAATTTGTTTGAATATATTGACTAACAAATATCTTACGATATTATAACACACATTCAAAGATAATGAATATTTTCCTTCTCTATGTAGACATAATTAATTTTGTATACGTCTACATAATTCCATTACTAATCATGTCAGTTAATAGATTGTAACTGGAGTAATTTTAACAATAATAATAATCCATTAGTAACACTACCGCTACTAAGAGTGTGGTTAGTTAATAATATCAAATTTCTGGCGGATACATCCTTTCCTCCCTTATGTTCCTGCCACACGCATTTAATATATTCTTCGAGATGCTCCGCGGTATTTCGCTTTTAATGAGTCATTAAAACCGTTCCCTAATTATTTCTGTTCTTAGAGACTGGGGTTGGCGACACGAAATCTCTTAAAAGTGTACATTAATAACGTGCGGTGCTCCTAATTTGTTGTGCTGCCGGAATTTTTAATTAATTTTTGTTTGAATGGAACATTTTGTGTATGCTTTTGATAATAATTTGTGGAACAATTACGAAATGTGACCAGAACATTTCCATTAAAATAATTTCAAATGTATGAGATTACAAAATCCATGTACTAGTAATTGGTTTATTTATTATTTAGTAATGATAAAATCTCACTCATGCCACACACACATGCTATTTTATAAGGCACCTTACACGGTCAATAATGCTGTCAATATTTTATAATAATAGCATTTCTAGTATAGTCAGTATTCAGGATTCAATGCTCCTATATTTATGATGTAGTCAATTATCCGGATTTATCAGCAGTATTCTCTTTATTCCATCATTACTATACCTTACACGATCAGTAATACTGTCAATATTTTAGAATAATGAGATAGTTATCGCACAGTAATAATGACAGTATTACTGACCGTGTAAGGTGCCTTTATGATGATAATTAAAACAATTTCAATTTTATCTTGTGGACCTAATTTCTACAGCATTTTTTATTTGTACGAATACAATACTATATCCATGTCTGTTAAAGTAATCTATATTTGCAACCCTCTTAGCTTATTAATACGACCCCGATAGTACTATATATAATGACACAGAAGGGTAATTTTTGTCGAAAACTAGTTAGGTAAGACGAGTAAAGTTTCAGGATTAACGACAGTGGGCTTAAAGGAAACTCCTTTTTAAAATCTATTTATATTTTGCCAATAGTATGTTGGTTTCATCAGGATTCTTTCTAGAATGAATACAGATATAAATGTTGGTTACAATATTTGAGTTTAAAATTCACTCATAATAGAGTTGAGAGAAACTAGCAGACAAGACAAACATACTGTTACACATAACTAATAGGTGTCCAACACATTGACAATGGCCTGCTTGCTTAATTCATTACCGTCGAATTATAAAATGTATTGTACTATATATAATAAGGTTATATATTATTATATATAGTACCATAAATTTTATAATTTGACGGTAATGAATTGTGCAAGGAGGCCATCGTCAATGTGTTGGGACACCTATTAATTATGTGCAACACTATGTTTGTCTTGTCTGCTAGTTTCTCTCAACTCTATTATGGGTGATTTTTTAACTCTAATGTTGTAACGAACATTTATATCTGTATTCATTGTAGAAAGAATCCTGATGAAACCAACATACTAAGAGTCGGGTCAACAAAGAAAATAAAACGAACAATACATCGGGGCGCCAAAATCACCCGTTGCATTATTATATTTTAGATTCAATGCAACAATTGTAATAATTTAAATGTTCCTGAAGTATGAGACTATCAAGAAATATATATGATTGATGTCTATTTACAACTTTATTTTTCAACAACTTTATTTTTGAACAACTTTATTTTACATCCGAAAAAATTATGACAATTGCGATTTTGTTTCTCGAAATTAAAATCATTTTCATGTCAAAATATTTCTAAAGATGAGACTATTAAGAAATAAATGATCATAAAAACATGAGTTTATTGATGCACTAAAAACGAATTTCTAAAGTTACAATTGTTATCATTTTGGTGCTCTGAAGAATAAGACTATACAAAAAAATGCATACTGATGTTTTTATGGGATTATCATTATTTAAGTACAAACATTGCAGTACACAGTATGACGATAATATAATCCAATTTCATAATTCGTGCCACAAGAAGAGTACATATATTTTAGTGATCTCACAAAAATATCTTTTTTAACTTTATTTTTATTTATTATTTTCTTTCAGCATAAACCCACCTGAATACTAGGATACCAACAAGTATAGTTTCGAATGTAGTTGTTATGAATAATCATTATTTACACATATTTTGAGTGGATCAAGTTGAAAAATTTAATATGTATGAGATTTAGTAGTATATAGTACCCTTACAAAACTTCACGACATAACGATAAAAGTTGTAATACTGCTATCAAATATTTTATTTATCGCACTTTATAAAGTTCACGAAAAAATAAGTTCTGAGCACTTTTTCCTGTTTCGCAAGCTTTGGCATTTTTTTAACAAGTTTATTAAATAATATAGTATAGGCATACGATGTATTTTTTAACATAATATTATTTATCGGGTGACCGCCATATTTCGTTATTAATACCACTTTTATAAAAACGCCACACAAATTTTCATCCAAATACAAATTTTAGCCTACTTTAATTTTCATGGCAATGAGAAGAAAATCTTATGTGGCCATTGCACATTATTTTATCATACGTATCATTATTATTATATCATTTTATCATAATAACTAAAATAGTGACAATTTTTTCTATCTTTATAACTATCAGCCCGAGGGTTTTTGCGCTGATAAATGGAGAAGCTGAGAGGTATTTACATTTTGGCTTGACTTCAAAAATGGGTATTAGAAGACCCGGTATTTACATTTTGGCTTGACTTCAGAAATGGGTATTAGGGGTGGGTGCAAGCAAAGGCGAATGTGGGAGCGACGGACGAAGGCTTGGGGCATTGCGAAGAGAAAATGGTAGAAATGGTGGGATGGTAACCTAGTAATAACGCTTAAGGTCTGAGATGCGTGAGTGAAGCCAATATTTTTGTATGCAAGTGTGGGATATAATCGAAAGTGAGCAAGGCTGGTTTCTGGAAAGTCTGCTAGAAAGATGGATGCCGATGTCGGTGGCACTGCAGGAAATGAATCGGATGAAACATGTGGTTAGAGTTTGTGTGGGAGGGCAGTGAAGGCGAGGGAAGATTGCGGAGTTTGGGTTTGGGTTAGAGAGACTGGTGCGTGTGGTACGGATGAGATGTAGGAGTACGACAAAGAGCGGATGGAGAGAATATAGCGGAAGGATGTATGAAATAGTGGGTATGCCTGAGGTGTGGGTGGCGGGAAAGCTGAATGGGATGTGTAGAAACGGATTTCAGGGACAGAATGAGGTATGGGATGTGGTGAGGATAGGGTATCCATGTATAGTGTGTAGTAAAGGGACAACGAATGTAAGGGAGGGAAGCCAGAGTGGACAAAAGGCTGAGGAGGGAAATGAAGTAGGTGAAGGTAGAGAAGGAATAGTAGAGGAGAGGTATTTTTGCAGTCTGAGGATTATATTTTACTATCAGCTATTATGTTGAGTTGGATTTGTTTTTTGCGTGTGTAATGGCTGTGCCAGTTAAAGGTTTTTATTTTACAACGGCAAAAAGGCTTAATTGTAAGCTGTAATTACACATGATCCACTGATAAATGTTGCATAAATTTTATTTTTATTTTTTTATTTACTTTATTTACTTATTTACATTTATTACATTTACATTATTGCATTTAATAATTTAAATTTACCGTAATTAATATTAGCCCTGTTTAGTGTGGCACTTGTATGTGCGTACATAATTATAAATTAACTATTTCTTAATTTCTATATTTACATTATTTTTTTTGAAAAATGTTGCATTTAGCCTGTGTAAGGTACTATTTATTATTATTTATTATTTATCGCTTTCCTATTAATTTTTCATACATGAATAAATTTTGATTAATAAATTTTCTGCATTGTATTTCCATTTGTATTTTAAATGATTTATTATTCTTTGTGTTTTTAATTTCTGTTGGTAAAAAATTCTAGCATTTTGGTACCAAACTATGCGAGTCCACTATTTCAAATGGCTTGAAGTCTTCACTACTACATTATTTCTCACCTTTTGTTTTACGAATTAGGCGTAAATTAACAAATGGAATTAATTAAATAGAATATAAAGTAATGGATAATAGTATAGTGCAGAGTTCAAGCCATTTGAAATAGTGGACGGGCATAGTTTGGTTGGTAGGGGCCACCCGCCCACCCCACCTTTGCTCGCATAGTTTTTTCAATGGATATTGATGTTTTATATTGTTTAAACTATTCCAAGAACAGTGTTATCCTATGGAAAAACTATGCCAAGAAAGGTGGGGTGGGTGGGCGGCCCCTACCAACCTGACTATACCCGTCCACTATTTCAAACGACTTGAACTATACACTACACTATTATCCGTTATTTTTTATGATTAAATTAATGTCATTTATTAATTTAAGACTAATTTAAAAAAATATAATGTGACAAATAATATAATCATTTGAAATAGTAGACCATCTGGATATATGGTATCTATCCACACATACAATTTACATATTACTCAACTAAAAATTTATATAATTTGGCGCAGTCGATTGTAATAGAGACATTGAATACGGATGTAAGTTTTCACAATTAATAGCTTTGAGCACGTCTTTATCAAATGCCTTTAAATAAAATAATTAAGGTTTAATTAACATTTTGCATGCAATTTACTTTTGGTTTCATTTTATGAGAGATGTGTTCTTGCATGTTTTTGTTTTTATGCATGTATATACATAAGTTTGTTACATAGAGCGTTCTAATATTAAATTGTTGTCAATTTTAGTTTAGTTTTTATTTAGTAGTCAAAAGAAACATTTGAATCGGGGATTAGAGTTTCCCATAGTTATGAAAACAATCTGCTGCTATACAACCCAGCATTACAGTCTTTAATTTGGTTAAATATAACAAAGTAAGTATTGAAAATTGTAATTATTTGTAGTTGGTTTATATAGCAAATGATATTTAAAATATAATATTACTAGTGTCCGACCGAAGGTATCGGTTTCAGCTAGTTTTAAATATTTCGTGGTTCGAAATGTTTGAACCGAATATCGAAATTGTTAATAGCCGCAACGATTCAACTTTGCTAAATCCAAGCTTATCTCATTTCCCGTCATATGTGCTGCTACACGTATTTCGACCTCTATTTTAAATTTCGGGCTTGTTGTAATGCATGGAGCGTTCCCAGGAATGAATAGAATGTGCAGGGTAAATTACAATGCGATTGAACTGCCAGTTGTAGTAAAATCAATAGATGTCATAGGTCCGGAATATATTGTCAATGTGTTACCTAGTGTGTAATATCTAATAAATATATTATATTTTTCTGGTTTATTGTGCCTTTCCATATTTAATGAACTCGCAATTTGTTAAAAGTCACTATTATGAATGCCATTCAAATACTTATTATATATTTTTTTCTCATGTAATTAGAGTATATTTTTAATTTATAGTTATATTTCAATAAAAAAAATATATAAATGAAAAAAAGTGAAAGGCGCTATTATTAATTATAATGGGTAGACCATTATAATTAAAATGTTACTAATTTTCAAGCAAAAATCATGTTTTAAGTTCCAAACAACTGCGATGCGAATCCCACTTCTATAAAACTAGATCGCAGTTCAATTTTAGCTTTAGAGTTGGGAATTTAAATGTCTACTATACCTCATTATATTATGGATAATAATGAAGCACAGAAACGAATTCGATTTATATTATTTTATATTATACAGCGTGTTATGTAATTCGAGGTCTTAAGTGGTGGTAGAGGTGAATCTAGCAAGAATTCCATTTGTAAATTCGTCTTTGTTTGGTAACTGGAATACTTTGTCTTCCATTAATAATTTATAGTACAGATCTGCCCATCTCTTTATTGGTATGAACTAAGTATCCATATTTTTCCTTGTCCAGTACTCTTCCAAAGAATGTCCATGTTTCTGAGGGCTTTCCCCCCGATATTTGTGTTTATCTCTTGGCACTTTTTATCCCACATTAGTCTCTTCTCTGTCTGTACCATTTGTCTAACTTCTCTCTTCCTCTGGTGATACCTCTCTATCTTCTTGTTGACCCGTGTTTGGCCATCTGTTATAACTTCTTTTATTATCTTGTACAAGTTCTTCAATTTCGCTATTCCACCAAAGCATGTTGCTTTTTTGTCCTTTAAAACTCAATGCTTCCTGCGCCGCGTTTCCTATACAAATTTTCATTTCTTCATACATATCTTTCGGTGATTCCAAATCAATCTTCAACAGGTCTCTATTTAGCCTTAAAAGCCGATAAAGTTGTACTATGTTTTCATTTATTAGGCTATCCAAATTATATTCTTATTCTTATAGAATGAATTTTCAAAATGAGGAGCAAATGTCGGTGAAATAAGAAGAAAATTACATGAGGCTTTGTACCTTAATATGAATTTATAAGTGAATTCATATTAAGGTACAGAGCCTCATGTAATTTTCTTCTTATTTCACCAACATTTGCTCCTGATTTTGAAAAATATTGCAAATATTTGAGATTTGGACCATACATTTAATAGTCGCGTGAAACTCAATTCGGCTCTTAATTTTCTCGTCAAATTCAATAGAAATACCATTAAAATTAAAGACACATCATGATTTGCACTTTAGAGATATATTGTGCTTCTATGCGACTTGAAAAACAGGGAGGGTTATTCTGCAACGATCGGAATTCTTCAGAACGTATACCATGGGCGATGATTTAACATCAATTTCAGAGATGCAAGCAGTTTGATAACTAATAATAATAATTTTATATTTTAAGATCGTGAGCGAATGTACATCAATTTCAGAGATGCAAGTAGTTTGTTTGATAACTAATAATAATAATAATATATTTTAAGATCGTGAGCGAATGTACATCAATTTCAGAGATGCAAGTAGTTTGAAATTAATAATAATAATAATTTTATATTTTAAGATCGTAAGCGAATGTACATCTTTATTTTTGCTAGGTATTAGGGAAGGACTTTATAATTTATGTTAAATTTTGTACAGTAGCGAAATCTGTGAGAAATATTATAATATAACTCTTACAAGTCAAAGACGTTGAAATAGTTTATTGATTCAAAAATGTGTTGGTACTTAGTATGTTTACACTCATAACCTAGATATGATCAACTAATTTCGTACAATGCTGGACGTAGGTTTAATGTAATTTTCAGAAATAAGCATAGACTTTTTAAAAATATAAAGGCGCTGCAATTATAAACTACCAAAACACGTTTGCAATAATAACCTATTTTGTTATCTTATTATTAAAAATAATAATGCATAATTTAATAATTTGAGGTAGAATAGACAGGTTTGTGTTTGAAGTCATATTATTGGACTTGAAATCCAAATCTCATTCTACCTCAAATTCTTAAGTTATAATAATTGTAAGAGGGAGTACGGTGAGTTTATGGTGATATAACATAATAAATAAGAGGTCAAATGCAGAGTATTATTTTCCATAATATTATGACCATATTTATACTAAGAAAGTATAAATAGGTAGATACCTGGGTAAGAGGGGGCTAGTGGTGAATGTGGAA
This sequence comes from Lordithon lunulatus, assembly GCA_963942505.1. NCBI lineage: Eukaryota > Metazoa > Arthropoda > Insecta > Coleoptera > Staphylinidae > Lordithon > Lordithon lunulatus. The sequence continues at coordinate 14,143,144 of OZ012667.1, read as the reverse complement.
AAGACCAAATGGATGTTGTTTAGGAATAGGGGCAGGAGGGGTAAGGACGAAGGCCTGAAATGGAAGGAAAGGCAGATTGAGAGAGTGAATGGCTTTAAATATTTGGGCTTTTGGTTTGACTATGGAGGAGGGCTTAGGATGCATGTGGAGTGTATGCAGGCGAAAGCAAGAATGGCTTGGGGGATTGCGTGCAGAAAATGGGGGAGTTTGTGGGGTGGTAACCTCGTAATGGCGTGCAAGATATGGGATGCGTGTGTAAAACCTATATTGTTGTATGAAGTGGAAGTGTGGGGATTGCGTGAATGGGAAGTAATAGAAAGGGATCAAGGTTGGTTTCTGAAGAATCTGCTAGGGCTCGAAAGGTCGACACCGAGGGCAGTGCTGTTGCAGGAGACAAATCGTATGAGTATGTGGTGGGAGTCGTGTGTGAGGGTTGTGAAGTTTGAGGAAAGATTGCAGGATTTGGGCGAGGAAAGACTGGTACGGGAGGTATGGATGAGGTGTAAGAGTAGAACAGAGAGTAGATGGAGGAAGGATAGAGAAATGATGTATGAAAGAGTGGGTATGTCTGAGGTGTGGGTAGAGGAGAAGCTGAGAGAAAGGGGTAGCCTAGGAACTGAGATAAGGGAGAGATTGAGGGATATTGAGTGGCAAGAAAGGCAAGTGAGAATAACTGAGAGCTCGTACAACCCTGGCTACGTAGAGTGGCAAGTGCAGGGGAAACTCCCGAGCTACTTAGCCAGGGGAGAGTGGAGCAGAGAGGACAAAGTATGCATGGCAAGAGCGAGGTGTGGTTCAGAAGAGCGAGGAGGAAAAGTGTGGATGGGGCCTGGGGTACACCCCGTGTGCGCTGTGTAGGAAGGGGAGTGACACGTGGTGGCACCTTAGCGAAGAATGTGAGGGAGTGAAAGAGGACTGGGTTGGAGAGTGCAGAAAGCTGAACGAATGGTTACGAGAGGATGGGAAAGGCGTGAAAATCTGCAGGAGGCTGACGTGGGAAAGGAAATGGGCGAGGGCAGAGGGGGTTTATTTTAATGGATAGAAAAATGTATTTTATGTTAATTTTTTGTCTTTTTTTATTTCTTTCTGTGAAAGTACTGTTTGGGAATGTGTGTAAAAGGGAAGTGTTGGGCTGATATGCCAAATAAAGGTCTTTTTTTTATACTAAGAAAGTATTCTTATTTTGTAAATATTTTATATTGTTTATATACAAAATATTCATTATTTCCATTTATATTCCATTTTCTGTGATAAATGCCACGTGATAATAGATTTTGTCAATAGAATTAAGTAATTTCTTCTTATTTTGTATATATTTTGATGAATATTTTATACTGTTTATATACAAAATATTCATTATGTTTACTAATATATTCCATATTCTGTAATAAATTCCACGTGATAATAAACTTTATCAATAGAATTAACTAATTTTCAGAAGTTCTTCAAGGTGGGTTTATACTGTCAAAATAATAAATAAATTAAATGAAAAAAATTGACGCATTTTTGATTTTGTTTATTATTTATTATTTTGTTAGTATAAACCCACCTTGAAGCTATTTATTATTTTTATATTAAATGAAAATAGCTCGCATTTGATAAAACTCCTGCAAATTTCTTCATTCAATTAGTCTTTATCACGCATTTACCGCAGAATATGGAATTAATTTAAGTTATTATTATATTATTTAATTATATACAAAAAAGTATTTTTCAGACAATGGCATAAAGGAATAAATCTGGACACTAATTCTAAGAGAATAATTAATGCTAACAAGAAGTCAATGAACATTTCTTCAATTAATTAATGTGAATCTATATTAACATCATCAATTTTCGATTAATATCCTTGCATACAGAATGTTAATCGAAATTTATCATAGAAACAAGTTTACTACTAAGGATTATATATCTAAATTAATAAATGATTAATAACTATCCTGGCATCGTGAGTTCTGGATTAATAACCTTGCATGCAGAATATTGCATTAGATTTATTTACATAAACAAGTTTTCTAGGAGGCTTTTCAATTATTTTTTTCATCTAATAAATGATTAACCATGGTCAACTTTAGATTAATAGCCGTGCATGCAAAACGCTAGCGATTAGCTCATGTAATCAAAATATATATTTTGTTTAAAAAACGTTGTAGCGGACTAGTTCATGAAAATAAATAAATAAATAAATATATATATATATTTAAATTGCTGATTAGTTATGAAATTATCATTATCCTCGTTTACGTTGAGAAGCAGTTGTAGCAAACCGTAGTAGGTTTCCTATAACTGCGTCTCAACAACGTAAACGAGGATAATGATAATTTCATAATTAATCAGCATGTGTTACTTGATGAGTATTATATAACACCCCATAGGGGTAATTAGTGTATATATGGACCCGCAAATAGTTGTAGCTTACTGACACCGTTTCTATTGCAATAAATAATTATCGATTCAACGCCAATCCAACAATTAATTTATGCATAATGATTCCTGCGGATGCACTGCATCCCCGCAGGAACCGGGTAAATGTAACACGCGCACATTTCCACACATTTACAATTATTATATATACCAGCGCAATATACCAACCGGCAAAACACTACAATATAAATAACGCAAATTACACGCACACAACACGCACACGAATGTTAAGTGGCTGCAATTACACGATGTGCATTTTTCGCGTTTCGCCTCGCACAAGGATAATTAGTTAAAACGCGGGCAAAGGTGAAGCGCGAGACACACATAAGCGTGGATGGACGGAGGAACCGAAACCGGAACGACTGTGGACCGGCGCGCGAGAGGAAGCTTCCGCGTGTGACGTCATACTGAACCCGGGAATGCAGGATTCCTCTCCCGCAGGACCAGACTTCCTGGCTAGGAAGAACTGTACCGAATCGGCCACGCTCGTTCGTAATCGCATATCGAGCAAATTCGCATATATAAAGTTTCCACCGATTACAATCAAATAAATAGAACTTGATTTATTACTATAGTTTTATATACGAAACCTCTTTAATGATTTATTGCCGCGCTGTTAAAATAATTGATATATTGCAATTATATTCACAAAAACTTTCTCTGATAGCATTATTATTTGAATTCGAGTAGTTTGTACACCGAAAACTAATTAGCCACCAGGATTTTTCTTCATCCTGGTGCTATATATATAACACCTGCCATTTTTAACGATGCTGAAATAAAATAAGAAATATCTATGTGCTAATTGAATTAAGGACTTTATGTAATATTTACAAACTAGTATGCTCTAGGCTCAAGCTTGTTGGTCCGCGACCCCATTTTGTACTTTTGTACATATCAAAGGACCCCCTGAAGATTGGGTATGTGTAGAAAACAGATCTGTAATTATTTTTTTCTGCGACCTCCCAACTATTTTCTACCTCCACTTTGAGAATCACTGCTCTGGGCATTTTAAAGTTATCGGGGAAACTTGTTAATGTCTAGAGCATACACGCTTATTAGAAAATGTACAGAATAAATGAGCGAAATATTGATTTATACAAAATGAGTTATTACTGCTATCAAAAAATTGCACCTTCCCCATCATTATTATTATTATTACTCACACAAAACTAATAATTGTATATCACGGATAAATCACAAAACCATTTCATACCGTTCAATGTAGCATTACAGTTATATCTGCGATCTGCAACTTTACGGGTTTAGAGCTTGCAGCAAAACAGACTGCAACAAATCACCTCGCCCGAGCGAGGCGCACTTTTATTTTTACACATGCATCCAGGAAGTTTTCACTCTTTTGCTCTTATTTCATTTCCTCCGTTACGCCAAGTATATTTTCCCCTCGTACACCAATCAATCAAGCCAAATTGAATCGACCGCACAAGACGATTGTAATTATTAAAAGCACACACAAAAAAATCGTGAGAATATAAAACATTCGTGCACCATAAAATAAGAAATCAATAGAGCAGGACTATAAAAAATTAACCGTTTGATTTGTCACAATTAACTAATTTCACTTTTTTATTGCGATCAGGTGTGTTTATAAACGTGCCCCCGAAATTATAACCCTGACATCCGTGAAGAAAGTATAATTTTTGTCAATCATAATTATTTTTAATATTGCCGTCTTAGGTTGAGATAATTAAAATTTTACGCCGGTATAAAGAGGTTGGTTGTTAGCGTCTTCAGATACAGCGTGGTGGTGTATTACATATTTACCCTTTCATGGCAAAATGGGCAATCCCTGCAAAGCGTTATTATCCCCGCAGGCGCCATTTCAAGGATGCTGCATTGTAGGTGCTTTTCTACATTCTTTTCATTACGCCCCGCAATATACCCCCGATATGTCCTCATTTAGACCTCATTCTTTCTAAGTAGGTCGATGCATGCATTATCTATAATGCGTCCTACTTTTTCAGCCCTGCGAGCGCTACAGCTACAGTGTTTTGCGATCTTATAGGGTAATTCATATACAATTTAATTATAAACAGTACCTTAATAATATTATTCAAGGTGTATCCTTAATATATTTTTAATTACTTTCCGTGTTTCACGTTTAATGTAATTAAAAACAAATTGCGGGGTATTGTGGACATTTACCGTTTAAAATTGGGCTTGTACATGGAATGTAAATTTTCTGTAAAAGCAGATCTAGTTATGCAAAACACCGGCAACATCTTCTTTCCGAATCATGCACAAATGTTGTTTATAACAAGATGCCCTCGTGTAGGTGCTGCTAATGTAATTAATTTCGTCGCAATGCTAGTCTATTCACAGCAATAAGGGAAAATAATTGCAGCAGGGTGCATACACGTTGCGTGTTTGCGATTGAATTATAAATTTGTTAGTGCTTGACCCCCAGTGAGAGTGGACTCAGCAATTCGGGCTGATTATGGCGTGGCGGGGTTTGATGGAACGATTCAGAAAAATTAATTGCCTTCACATCAATTATGTGTTTGTTATTGTACCGTAAATTTGTATGTTGGATGTATATCGACTGAATTATGTAACAGTGCAAGTCTAAATGTTTGCATTACTATCCGAATATCACGTTATTACCTACACCAATATTTGATGTTGATAGACAAACTTACTCCCTACAGTAAGTCGGCTATAAAAGTATGTGGCAGATTTAGTACAAACTAGTGCTGATTAGAAACGATAGTCGATATTTGAAAAACTATCGAAACAATCATAGAAATAAAACTTTTATACCGGCGAATTAGATAAAATGGAAAGTCTAGCCCATCTGTGTGGTCTAGTGCAGTGATTTTCAAAATGAGAGAATATTTGAGGGGAAAAATGTATTTCAGATAGCTCATTCAGGATATTTTTCCACACATACCCATTTTTCAGGAGGCCTTCTGAAATGTTTAAGTGCAAAAGGAGGTCGAGGACCAACAAGTTTGAGAAACTAGTGCTTAGATCTTTCATCGGTCTGTTTTTCAAAGGTTTTCTGTGAAGTTAAGGTAAATACTGAAGATTTTCTATTTAGTCCCTCCGGCTGATAGCTATAAAGATAGGTGACTTGTTTTTCGTTAAGTTAACGGGCGTGGAATGTTGTCAGTATGGCAACAGTGAAGCAACGCTGACAGTAGAGTCGATAGCGATTTTAGTCAGCTTAACTGAGAAATACCCTATTGTTTAGAGCACTACGGCAAGTTTGTCGATGTTTACTCCATGCATATTTTTAATCATATATTTTATATTTTCTACTCGATTGTTATCGAGAGTTGTTAGCCCATAGATAAAGTTTTTATTCGGTAGTTTGACAACTCTCGATACAATTCAGTACAATTCATTCAATAACTCAAATAATAGCAACAGTACAAACTATTTTTTAATAATAACTTCATATCCAAGACATTATTTAATTAATTGTTTATATCATACTTTATGATGTTGATATTATGTCATACGTATTGAATTGTAACGGAATTTCCTATAATAGCAGTGAAATGTTCAAATTCATTACGGCTTACAGTTACTACTCAATTAACAGCAAGCTGTAGAACACACCAGGCATCTACAAATCATTCGTGTAGACATAATAGGAAGCTCGCTGCATAAATTCAGGAATTACGCTTTCCTTGCAGCATTTAAACATGCTTGATTAATGAGGGAATCTTTTATTGCTCCGCGTTGTAACTTACCGCACTCCCTCGGAGTTATAAAGGATTCGGAAACGTGGGCTTACCTGCAAATGAAAAATAAAAATATTAATTACAGACCGTATTATAAAGTTACGGAATTGAAATCAAATACTGGCATAAATACTCTGAGTTAAATTGTTAATTAAGAATATTGGATTGTAAGGCGTCTACTTTTTCAATATTAATTAATTTTAAAGGATAAATAAAGTTTATAACAACCCTTTTAATTACTAATACTTTGTAATAAAATAATACTCGTTTTATTAGTTATACTTTATTTATTTCGAATTTAAATTGCCTATTACGTGTATTTAAAACAAATATATCAACAAAGGAAAGACAGTTAAACAAGAAAGAGGACTGGTAAAGAACAGAGAAGAGTGGAAAGAATTTACAAATGCATAAAAAACAACCACAAAATGTAAAATATAATGTAAAGTAGTAGTCTACACGTAAAGGTAAAAGGCAAATATATAATATATATAAAACAAATATTGCATTTAATTAATATATGTGGTCATTTACTTTTATAATTGCAAACATTACTTATGTACAATTCAAATTTGCAGAACTACGTGTATATAACACAAATGTTGCATTTAATTTATTTATTTGTTCATTTCCTCTATAATTTAATGCACTATTAATGTAAATGTAATAGCCTTCGCCGAAAGGTAAAAGGCGAATTAATAGAATTGTGCGCATCGGCTTGCACGACAAATAGAACAAGGGACAATTAGCCCGGAGCAGTGCACAGTGATAAACGAAAACAGCTCAGTTGAATCTGTAGTTTGAAGACGGGAACGAATCCAAAAATCAAATTAGTGGGAAATTGAATATAACATGCTAGATTTTCTACATGGATCGATTTGAATGATTAACAACATACTTATTTAGGTTTGGTACGCAGTAACTATATCCCGTTGTTATATTGGCTAAATATATTACAGGTTGTTGGGAAATAATAATAATAATTTAATTTTGGCGCTTGTTTCCAACTTCAAACTACCGATTCAATTATAATGTGACTAATATTCTCTTTCTCTGTATAATTCCAATATCCTGATTTTTGTAGGAAATTTACATACAAACTACACTACATTTTCGATGTTACGACCCTCTATAAACTAAAAATATATTTTTATCTAGACTTCGTAGATGATTACAAACGAGTATGAAGAATCACCAGATATATCAATGATAATTAATAATAAAATTAAGTCCCACCGGAGAGTGAAATTTTTGAGAAATTATTATTATATATATATATATATATATATATATATATATATATATATATATAATTAGCACCAAAAAGCAAATTAAATCATACACACGTTTATATAAACAATGATCTCATCTTACCTCTCTTCATCTATATTTCAATATTTCAATAAGCAACATATTATCTATACCTGTGTTCTGTGAAATCGTATTTTTAGATGAATACTGTCGGTTATAAGGGTTCAATGCATAAAGTGTAGCAAACGTAAAGCTTTAGACAATGAAGGTATTTTTTTGAATTAAACTTTGACCATTAACTTTAACTATGCATTGGGTCCAAGCCGCTTTAGAAGAAACAGCCTGTGGGACGATAAACATGAAATTGCGAGGCTGGCATCGTTTTATTCGCCATAACAACGCTATTTATTTTTTATTACGGTTACTATGTACTATGCGATAGGTAATGTCCACTCAGCGACCGCGCCTATATTGATTTTTGGGTAACTGTGCGGTTTTTAATTGTGCTGCAGAGTGACACATTTTAATTGAGTTATCAAATGTAATAATTTTATGTGATTTTAAATAAAATTAATATGTTTTCAATTAATTATATAATAAGCTCATAGTTTGTATACTAAATACGCATGTAATAGCGATGTTGTTATAATCAGTATATTTATAAGACCAAACATATTCGCTGGTATAGAGACTTGAGTTATTTCTTAGCCCATGATCTACACCAGGCGTCCGCTACCTTTTAGTCGATATCAAGATATCAATATACAATTTTAAAATCACGAAGGGCGCATAATTTACAGATAATCGAAAAAACTTCTAGGTATATGGCTACTAGGTCTCGAAAGGTCGACTCCTAGGACGGTGTTGTTGCATGAGATCGAATGTGCTGAAAGTCGTTTGTGAGGGTTGTGAAGTGACAATAAATGGGATGTATGAAAAATGTTACAAGAAATTCTAAAGGGTGTCCTAACAAGGCAGGAAAATTTAAATTTGAAACAAAACAGTTTTTTGAGAAAACACCGAAATTTTGGTTTAATTGTAAAGTAGACATGTGGGAACTATGTATGAAACAACATATCTGATAAATGCCCTCCTCGTCTTTGCTGGCACATTTGCGAACGCAAAGACTTTTCAATCACGGTTTGACATAACTGGCTTGATTTCAGTAATACAATGTCTAATCGCCTATTTCAAGGCTTGGTGGTCGTGGACTTGATGACATAAACTTTTGATCGAAGAGAGAAATGGCGTTAAACGATCACGCCTTTGTACATTTCTCTCTTCGATCAAAAGTTTATGTCATCAAGTCCACGACCACCAAGGCTTGAAATAGGCGGTTAGACATTATATTACTGAAATCAAGCCAATTCTGGTCGCCCGAAGGAGAGATTACAGAGCCAGTGAATGTTTCATGCAATAGTGCTATTGTTTCACATGATGTGTAGCATCCTGTTGGAATCACATCTCTTCCAGATTCGTACCATGCGTAATTATGGCCCGATACTGTTCGCCATTGACTGTGCATTCCCAGCACCATCTTCAAACAAAAATGGATCAATTATGCCTCCAGCCCAAAATCAACACTAAACTGTAACACATTTGGGATTAATGTTCTTCTCATGAAACACATGTAGGTTTTCATCACTCCAAATACGATAAGTTGCTTGTTTATGAAGCCATCATCAGTTGTAATTGAGGTAACCTTTGCATTGTTATATAGTTCAGAAAAATAGAAAAGATATCTTGTCCTCTGGTGGTCTTGTGTTGTAAAATCATAAAATACAATTCTTGCTAATTGTGTATATCTATAAAATAGGGAAAATACATTGTCCACATGATTTGCTACTTCTATCTCCAACTGTACCAATTATACGAAAATAATTGCGGTAATTGCGGTCCAGTTGGAGACAGAAGTAGCTAATGATGTAGACAGTGTATTTTCCTTCGAGATTAGTTCGAGATTCATATCGCACTTAAAGCTGAATATATTTCAGTTTCATTTTTTAATACTTCAAAAAGCGATGGGTTCATACATTAGTTCCCCATCTGCAAATGTTTTTTCTTCTCATTAGCTAGTAAATTATGCGATTGTTACTACTATAGATTATTGAAGTAGTTTAGTATAAAGCTCTTTATTATTCCAATACCTGTGTCAGGTCCAGTGTGCTTTTTGTTAAAAATATTTAAATCATTCTGATAATGAATGGGGTGTAAGGGGGTGATGACACTGATATGTCAACCCAAAGGACAACCTCACCTGCACGTGGTACACCCTGCCAGATAACCAACGAGGCTCTGTCGACCGAATAACTACCGGTATAAGTAGTCCCTATTGCTAGCCAACAGCTTCGGATGGAGAAGCTGGCAAGAGTGGGGCAATTCCCTGCCCCGGGAGTGAGAAATCACTCGCAAAGGCGGATGAACCGACAAACTGGTCAACTGCGTGGATATTCGGAAAGAAACGGGAAACTACAGCATTAAAGGTCTCTAAGACATCCCTAGTACAATCATTATTACGACGGATAAAACCAAAAACGGCCCCGAGTATCGACGTCCCTTAAATGGGACAGGGGTGCAAAGAATCTCAGAGTCAAAAAGAAGAACAGTACACTATAGCATAAAAACACAACGAAAAAGACCAAATCAATAGGAATAAGCACATGGAATGTCCGGAGTGCATATGAAGATGGAAAGATCCACAACATTGTACAAGAAATGAATAGGATGAAGGTAGAAATCATGGGCATAAGTGAGATGCGTTGGAAGGGCTCGGGGTGTAGTACAGTACTTGATCACTTCATATACTACGCTGGTAACGACGACAAACAACATCGAAATGGGGTAGCCATCGTAGTAACCCGAGAAGTCAAAAGTTCAGTAAAAAATGTAATATTCCAATCAGATAGAGTCATAATGGTTCAATAGGAAGCAAAGCCATTTAACATAAACATCATCCAAGTCTACTTTCCAACTACAGACAAGGACGATGCAGAGGTAGAAGAACTATATGAGCAGATATAGCATGCCCTAAAATTAATCAAGAAAAACGAAGTTACACTGGTAATGGGAGATCTCAATGCTAAGGTTGGACAAGTAAAAGAAGACAAGATAGTCGTAGCGTATGGACTTGGTTCACGGAACGATAGAGGAGATAGATTCGTCTAATTCTGTAGAGAAAAAGAACTTGTTATAACAAAGACGCTGTATAAACTTCCACAGAGGCGACTATATACTTGGACATCACCAGCAAATACAACTCAAAAAGTAGTCAGAAACCTTACATAACTATTAATCAGAGATTTCGAAACAACATAAAATCTGCAAAAAACAGAACCGGGAGCAGATGCAAACTCTGATCACAATCCTCTTGTGGCATCATTTAAGACGAGACTTAAGATAAAAAAAAATAGCAAGCATCAGACCCTATATACGACTTAAGAAGGGTCAGAGAAGACGTTAAATTCAGAACAGTTATAACCAACTCGGTAACCAAAACCTTCGAAACAATAAACACAGGAGATCTCAGTGTAGTGCAGCAATGGGAACACATCAGAAACGTACTTTGTGATATAATTAAAGAACACGTACAAAAAGAGACACGGGAAAAACATAAAGAATGGATGACAAACGACATTTAAAAAATGATGAATGATGGAAGGATGCCAAAGAAAAATACAAATATCTAAATAAACAAATACGGAAAAAAATCAGGAATGCTAAGGAAGAACTAATGAGAACGGAATGTCTAGAAATAGAAAAACTACAAAAGAAACATGATCACTTCAAAATTCATTGTCGAATCCTGGACCTTATCAAAAAAATACTGAGAAAAGCTGGAGGCCTTCGAATCATGGACATGTTGCCGTATCCGAAATATCTCATGGAAAGAGCACATTAGTAACGAAGCGATTCTGCAGAGAATGGACAAGGAACGGAAAGTATTGACCGCCGTGAAGGTTAGGGAATTGGAATACCTCGGGCACGTAATGAGACATAGTGACAGGTACATAATACTCCAACTGATTCTGGAATGAACGGTCCTGGTAAGAAGAGGCCCAGGAAGACGACGAATTTCCTAGCTATAAAATCTACGCCAGCGGTTTGGCATGACATCCCTGCAACTTGTTCCCAGTGCAGTAGACAAGGTGCGGATCGTGATGATGATCGCTAATATCCGGAACGGATGAAGCACACTAAGAAGAAGAATTACAATAAAGTAATGTGCACTGGCCACATCAATATGTTTTATTTTTCATCTTTAGCTTGTCAACACGTCCACTACTGGACAAAGGCCTCCTCCATGTCTTCCTATGTGGCCCTGTTCTGTGCCGTCTATATCCAGTTCCGACCTGGCGCAGGAAATCATCAGTAGGCAGAAGAGGCGGGTTTCAGGTCGTGGAGTAGCGTTGTGGCGTTCGAAACAGCTGTATAAAACTGGAGCTGTTTAATACAGGGGTTGTTTCCAACAGGGGTTTAACCAGTTTTCGCAGGTTTTAACCCTATTGACAACAGCTGTAAACAGCTCTGGCATTAAGCTCCTCGACCCGAAATCCGCCGCTTCTGCCTACTGATGACATCCCGCGCCAGGCAGGTCGAAACTAGATATAGACGGCATATAACAGGGCAACATAGAAAGAAATGGAGGAGGCTTTGTTCAGAAGAGGACGCGTTGACAAGCTAAATATAAAGAATACAATATATAAAAAAATATTAATGTTTCCAGTGCACATTACTATATTGTCATCTTTCCATCATTCCTGTGGTCGCCCAACGCTTCTTTTGAATGCGCTAGAATCAGGGATTTTGTCCGCTTCTCGCGATATATCCCGTCCAATAGATAAAAGGGCCTCGTTTTGCCACATTGTTCTTCTCTTAATCTCCTCATGCTTAATGTTATGTCTTAAGCTCGTTTTCAACATCGCTACCTCCGTCGCCGTTTGACAGACTCTAAGTCGATTTATTCTATTGTTGGTGAGCGTTATGGTTTGTTTGAAGTCCTTACGTTACTACTACCTGTATACTTGAAACCACAATGCTCATGTATCATATACTTGCCGCTTGAGATTCAGAGGGATTTTTGGTTTTCAGAGTGTATGGCTGAGCTTACCAAATGCTGTCCACGTTAAGATTATTTTTCTGCTGTCTTTTTTCTCTCCCAAGATTTACATTATGTACCAAATACATGTAGTTTCCGACTTGTTCGACAGAGTGGTCGCTATGGTAATAAGTATGTCGATAGGACTCATAATTTTAGTTTTTTTCTAAGACCTACTGATTGGGAGACGTCCTTAATTTCTTATGGCATTGATGCTAGGTCTTCAGGGTTGCTGAAGAACAGAAGGCAACATCGTCAGCAAAACGTCGTAGGCGATTAAGCATTTTCCAAAGATTTTGATGCATTTTTGATCCCAAGATAGGTCTTTAAATTCATTATATAGCGCCATGGGGAATTGTTTGGGCGAGCTTGTGTCTCCTTGTATGACACTCCTCTAGATTTGCTGATTTTGCTAGTAGCCCATTCTTCATCCATTTTGACTTGTAGTGTAGCATGCTCATAAATGTACTATCGTGTGTTTCTCGTCTCCTTAGGCCCAATTCACACATAAGCGGCGACGGGCGCAGGCGAGACGCAGGCGCAATGTCGCACAGGCGATTGTGATGTCCATATGCAGTGAAGGGGGTGGACATTGCACCTTATGTTTACATAGAGGCGGGGTGGAAGAGTTATGCCTTTCGCCTCTTCGCCTACCGTGCCTTTGGCGAAGAGGCGAAGAGGCGAAGACGCGGTGCCGGCGCTGCGGGAGGCACGACGCTTCTAGCCCCCTCTATATAGACATATGGTGCAATGCCCACTTAGGTGACGAAGCGCAGGCATTTGCCTTGTGCCTCTCGCCGCGCCGACACCGCCTAAGACACGGTAGGCGAAGAGGCGGAACTCTTCCACGCCGGCTCTATGTAAACATAAGGTGCAATGTCCACCCCTTCACTGTATATGGACATCACAATCGCCTGTGCGATGTCCCGCCTTCGCCCGACGCCGCTTATGTGTGAATTGGGCCTTACACGTTAGGGGAAGGGCTTTTCCGTTCCAACCGTGCAAGGCTATACTCCTAGAGATACGGAGCTAAGTGTGCAGATGGTTCTTAAACGTATTCAGATTATCTGAGGAGGTTTGCCTGCCATTTAGGTATGAGGTCTTATCGTTTTGGTTTGTGCTGGGTTGTAATTCTCTTCATTTTAACTATCTAGTGTTTTAAAGGAGTCTGGGCCTTTGGGGTGTTATACGAAATAATAAAGGGACAGTTTTCTTATTAGAGAAGTCCAGCAACAAGGCACAGACAGAAAGCTTTTCCTCCATCCGACACTCCTGATTTGTCATATTATTTGTATTATTCGTATTATTTATTATTAATATATTAGTGCTCTATAATACGAGTTATATTTTGAGCAATAAACTAATTTCTATTAAATAATACAATACAGTTGTATATGGTGCTGGAAAAAATGAGAAAAAAAAACAAATAATATATTATGAGAAAGCCAAGCTTGCCTACAAAATAAAGCATAAACTAGTAAAGATCAATTTTGAATCAAAGTTAATGGAGATCTGCATAATTATGCGGCCAGATTAAATCAAAATATACATCTTAATATAAAAATTAGCAGGAAAATAACACTGCCATATAGTATTTTTAAACAATTCGATGCCCTCCCGATCAATATGGAACATGACAATAACTTTATTTTTAAAAAACAACTATATAGATATATATATATATATATATATATATATATATATATATATATATATTTGTTTTTTAATTTTATATTCAGTATTTACTGCTTATTTAGATGTTGAAACGATGTGTTATTGTTGTATGATTAAATGATAAAATAAATTAATAATAAAAAATAAAACATAATATTAAACAAGTATTAGTACTTGCAATGTTACATAAATCGCAAAACGCAATTGCTCAAATTAAGTTACATAACCCCCCAATTAAATGACTCTATTAAAGAAACATTAGTGACCGGAAATTATAAAATTGTCAAATTACATTTTTTTTACCATTCCAGCATAATATTTTTTTTAACATGACACGTGGCTGTCTTAACCACCTCAACGAACTGTTTCGCAATACAACCGTCGTCAAGTTTAGCCGGAATACCGGCCCGAATTTTATCTCAGATTACGTAAATTACACCGAAACTTCGCAACAAATGCATAATTAAAGTTTATGCAGCAGAACCTTACAACTTGAAAACGCCGCAGCACACAACACAACTGCTGTAAATGGCGGAAACGCTGCTGCTTTTGAGTTTTATTCAATCGCCGGCAGTGAAATTGTGAGAGCACAGAGAATGCGATCCGCGTATTGTACTGATCATATACGAAACTTTTAATTAAAAAAAACTTTTACAATTGCAGCCGCATTTACGGAAATGAATGTGATGTGATATAGTAGTTATATGAATATGGGAATCACTAAATCAGAGAAGATTAAATAGTAGGAATTTTTTATTGTATGATTTTTATTTATAAAGCTGCGAGAGAATTTATATAACAAGTATCATTTCCAATATAATTTAATAAATAATACCGCCCCTTTAATTTGGTATTTATTGCAATTGCATTTATTTCGATGTCGCTACTGCTTAAGGTGTAGCAATTCAAGACCTACTAGATTTATAAACTATTATTGTTATTATTGTTGTTTATAATATTTTTATAAATGTGTTTTATGAATGAGTAGACTTAAAAAACATTGAATGCTTTCTGGATGACTGGATGTTCAGCCTTTTAGAAGTTTTCGACACCCAACATTTCTCACCTGCATGCGACACCATATTACTGCAATTAGTAACAGACACTATCGAATGAGCTGGACTATCGATAGTGCCTATCGAATGAGCTGGACTATCGATAGTGCCTATCGAATGAGCTGAACTATCGATAGTGCCTATCGAATGAGCTGGAGTATCGATAGTGCCTATCGAATAATAACTTTCGATAGTACCTATCGAATAATAACTGTCGAATAAAGACGATTGTATAAAAACTATCGAATATTCAAAACTTTTTGAAAATTGAACATAAATAAAATACCAAACGAAGAAGGAACACTCAAATTAATTGTAAATTACACATAATTACTATTCATAATATTACATTTTCACATTTAATTATATTTATATACATTATATTTATTAGTAAGTCTGTAAACTGTAACTGATTCTACAATTGACATTTAACTAGAGAATAAGGCTATTCGTCGAATAAGTTTGAGATATTGGCGTTAATATCTCACACTAATTCCACGAATAGCCTTATTCTCCGGTTAAATGTCAATTGTAGAACCGGCACTTATTTGTTTATTCATTCATTATTTTTATTCGATAGTCCGTAACCGATAGTATTCGAAGTTATCAACTAATCGTCTTGTTTCGTTTCTGGAGGAAACTGTCACGAAAAGCTCTGTTGGGGTTTACTTTTGCGTATATGAGCGTGTATTCAATCACCTTATGATATTAATTGTTGATAGTTAATGTACCAAGGAAGTATAATGCAAAATTTATTTACCAGTATTAACCCACATCCCGTAAATCTAGGTGTTACTTAGTACGTAAATGGTATGGTTATTATATGTTTTTGCTATACGAAATATTCGTCAATTGAAAGTTATTTCGTATAGCAAAAACATATTATAATTTATTATCCTTTATAAGAACAGTAAATCATCTTCAACTGTAACAAATTGTTTCTTACATTAATTCAATTCTTTAACATCTAAAATATTCAAATTATCATTTATGGTCCCATATATTCAAATTAAAACGTAAGGCACAATTGCGGTTGGCGTATGAAACATTACCCCATAACGAAGGCGTTGTTTTTCATAATTGCCATTTCCTCTTGGAGAAACGTTTTCGTGATGATGAATGAATTCAGCACTTGACTCGCATCCAGTATCCACTCGAAGCGGTTTTATTTGTTCGAGTGCAATGAAAAATGAAACGTTTAATTTTATGAGTCATTAAAGTTTCTATTGGTATTGAAAGTGGGATAATATTCAATGGGGTCGGTCCCGGGGTGCTTTACTCGGAACACAAAGGCCCAGGCGAGGGGACTATATGTCTAAGTTTAAATATATGTTGTAGGTTTGTGGTTAAATAGAACGTGGATCCGGGAAAGTTGTGACAAGGGCAGAAATTAACATGAAATTTACAGATATTATTTGATTAAAAACAGTTTCGTAAGCAAATTAGTGTGGGCATTGTTTGCATGTTACACCTAGTTGAGGGTGAAAACGTGCCTACGGGCCTTATCGCGTGACAGCATCCATGCACCCTTTATAATATAATATTGAATATATGGTGTTTGTGCGACACAAACAGTTCAGCTGGGTAATGACCGCCCCCACTAGTCAATGGCTATCCGCATGTCAGGGCCACGTTTACGGGCGCGAGTTGGTCGATAATACTCCAGCTAGGCGCTATATAAACCAGATTCAAGCCGACTATACAATATTTTCTCAATATGACTATAAAATCGAATCTCGTTCACCTGTCACCGGTATAACAGAATAAACAACCTTTTACCGTAACGCAGCGACGTAGAAGGCTTAAATTTAAATCCGGGGGGGAGGATGACGTGATTGAGCGTTCGACCCCTAGCAAATCGTATTTTGTATATTTTTATTTCACAACAACTCAACGTCGATATTTCACGCGTAAATGTGAAATCATCTATGGTGGTTTATAGCGAGGGACGGGGTCGTGCACCTCAGACGCCAGGAATGCACACTTCTACATTTATTAATACCGAGAATTCTTGTGACTCAAAAATGCTGTTGTGGCGCGGATGCGATCCCGATTGATGTAGAACAGGGCATAGGAATTCGTAATTATTAGCGCACGTTTGTGTAGATACCGGCCACAATAAAATTAGAAGCGTAAATAAATACAAACGCGAAACCAAAACGGAAATGTCTCGACGGGGTTAAATTTAGAACTCGAAAGCGCCACACGTATGACAAAAATGCACTCACTGCTATGTATTTTCAGTAAAAATATTATTTCTAGAACGAGATATAAATAAAACTTTACTACGGACTTTAAAAATAGGTTTGTTTGTTTTCTTTTATGAATCAGTTGTAAGTTATAGGATGTAAAATTTTAATATTAACATAGGATTACGTTTGGGAATATTTATGGTCGCATTTGCTGTCAAAACACAATCTCTTGTAATTGTAATGTACGGTAACCGTGTTAGTTGGTGCCCTTCAATTCTGTCGGGGAAATCGTGGTTTTTTTTAATGAAGCCGACCCGATTTAACGGTCCCAATACCCGGGGCGACATAATCATATTAACCGCACTCGCGGAATTATGCAACGAGTTATCTTCGCGAATTGTAATGTGGACACATACAACACGATCACATTAGCGAGGATGAGGTCAACAGTTCAATAGCACCACGAGAGGTGCATGATGCAGGGGATTGCAGAGTTCACGTGCCGTAATTTATTATACATTGAATAGGAAAGCGGAGATTTGTAATATTCCGGATTGTTGCTGAATTAATTCAGTAATTAAAATAGCACTAGAACGGCAGCTATGATTTTATACTGAAGTTGAGAGGTTTATGAATATTTCAGTGTAGCGGTATGGGAGGGAAATATCAAAGAATTTGTAAGCCGGCTGCACGGGGATTAGAAGCAGTCGAATGCAAATTTTATTTCTATTCAACATTTTTGTGGATTATACCTGGATTGTAAAGAAATTATTCATGTGCAAGCTGCAACAGTTGCAATCCTTTGATACTAGAAAATATAATATACAACAATGTCTCCGTCGACCGAGTTACAGCGGCTTTTTTTGTGATAATATTTTAAATCTTATATTTTTTTAATTATAAAATTATTATTATTATATATATATATATATATATATATTTATATTATATATAGAGGGTGTCCCTAAAGTTTGGAATATATTCGAAAAAATCTTTGTTTATATTTTCTGCAAAAATTCCTCGATCCACATCGATTTTTAATTTTAAATTGCCAATTTCTAATGAAAGTGTTAATTTTTTCGACTATTTTTGAATGCGTAATGACGACATCGACAATTTTTCCAAATAACAACCCTATTTTATATTTTTCCGCGATCAGTATATTATGATACAGGAAATTTCCGAGAAAAATCATTTCAAATGTCAGAGTGAAGAAAACTCATTGTCAGACTGTAAATCGTGCAGTTTGAGCATTTAGCTTTTTATTGTTTAATTAAATATTATTTCGCTTTTCATGTTTTTCTTCTCTCTGACATTTAAAATAATAAATAATATAAACGAAATATAAAACAATAACACAATTCAATTGTCCATAATATACTATAATAGAATTATAAACATAAACTAAACTTCACATGTCCTTAATGTACCTTCCACATTCCCACTTACATATCTTAATATCACAAATCATTCTAATTTCAGATGGTATGCTGTTGTAATCATTTAAACCATTATTTTTAAATCTGGTAACATTATATAATATTACTCAATACTTCTGATTTCCACATTCATGACCGTATGTTCTTTGATTTTGGTTTTAAATTTGTATTGCTTCCTTGATAACTCCGGAAACTAATTATGTATGTTCTGCCACATTACCTTTATTTGTTCGTATATTTTCTACATGTTTATTATGATTACGAGTATCATACTCATGCTATTGATAGTTAAGTTTATCGTTATGGTTGTTTTTCATTTTTGTATAATTATATTGTTATGTGCACAATATAATTAATTTAAAAAAATTACAGTTACCCTAGTTCGCTTAGAGAAGTTTGTTAGTTTAGTTATAAATTTCAGAAGTTGTTTGTATATTATATGATATTATAATTACTCCCGTTCTTATTATATCTTTCATAAAATTTTCTTATATTAAATTGATTGAACCTTAATAACGTCATCAAACGTGCACCACTATACTAAAACCAACATACAATGTCTATGATTTCATAGAGATTTCTATACACCCTTTTAAATTCTGCATTGAATACGATTCAATCGAACGAATGTTTCCTTTCTCCTCGCCCAACAAAGATCACAAGCATCTGTGCGAACCACTCCCCATGGCCCATCTGCGCCTAGCGGTTGAGGGACAATGTTGGCCCGGATGTTGGGGCCATCCTCGGGGAGGAATTAAAACCGATATCCGGAACACGCGCATTATTTCGCTTCAATCCGCAATACACGTTATATACTTTACTTTATTCGCGTCAGGATTAATTTATGTGGTCCGATATATCAGTATTATATTTCTTCTGGTTGGGCCCGGCGTTATCAGTTTGATTTGTACCTCGGATTTAAGTGGATTAGATGTGGGTTGGATTTTCGTTCACAAAGAGAAGTGCATGTGCTGTCGCTGGAATAAGGTGAAATGACCCCATATTTTATCTGCGCGCATACGGCCGGGGTTATATTTCACTATGTATAGAACGAGAGCTCCCTTCAGGAAGGCGGATATTAAAGAGCTCTAATATTAAATATGGTTTATTTCTAGTTCTTAAGGAAATGCTTAACGAGTTGCTGGAGAGAAAAGTAAATTTGCATTACGAGTATTTCACGGAGAATTGTATGCGTTGTATGCCCATTATACTAATGGGATGGCTTCAAATTCTACTGTGATGCAAGATTAAAGTAATTTGCAAGAATCTTATATAGTTTTAAAATGTGCATACGTATCCATTATAAAAATTAGCATATGTTTATTTTATACAATTTTTATCGCACATGCATAAAAAGAAAATATCAATGAAATGTACAGCTCTGAAAATTAAATGTAAAACATCATGTTTTAGCAATATGAAACTTGTAAAATAATTATATTTTGTACCAAAAGGAAAACAATGTATAAAATAAAATATAAACAGATTAGTAGGTAAAGTCAAGACAATAGTATTGAGCGGACAGAGGGATTGACGACTCTATGAATGTGGAATGCTTATTTTTTAGGTACTTTTTGATTTCCAGAAATTCACTAATTTTGAGAACCTTGGAACCAAAAATATTTCAACTAGTTTGAATATGTTTGGTTCCAAGGTTCTCCAGATTAGTGACAATTTGTTACACAGCTCCTGGTGTTGGAGTTGCGATAAAACATAATATAAAAATAGTTACAAATTTCATTAAAATTTGTATAAATGATATTCAGATAAAAGATAGTAGTATTTTAGAAATTGAATGGTTGAGGCGTCTACTACGTGGTAATTCATTTTCAATGGGATCCATGGTCAACATTTATAAAAATTGCTTTTCTTTGTTTTATACATTGTGTAATGTTTTCAAATCAATTCTATGAGGGATCCATGGTCAAAAATAGTAATAATGAAATTTGTTCGACTTGGTCGCCGAAAAAAAATACTTATAATCAAAATTTTCCAATTTCCCTCAGGCATCTGGTGTACTGATATGTTTTGCACTAAGATCGGTAAAAAAATTAAACAAAAGATGTTGCATAATTTTTTTATCAGCCCAGCTTCTAAAATCGGCCTATCGAAATAGGAGCGTAAAAGTTAAACATAAAAAATAAATAGAAGCATAAATATGGCAAGATAGAGACTTTCCATTTTCCATTGCTTTTTTTGTTTGAAACATTGTGTAATGTTTTCAAATCAACTCTATGAGGGATCCATGGACAAAAATAATAATAAAATTTGTTCGACTTGGTCGCCGAAAAAAAAAAAATCTTATAATCAAAATTTTCCAATTTCCTTCGGGTATCTGGTGAACTGATATGTTCTGAACTAAGATCACAAAAAAATAAAATAAAACAAAATATGTTGTATAATTTTTTGATCGACCCAGCCTCTAAAATCGGTATATCGAGATAGGAGCGTAAAAGTTAAAAATAAAAAATAAATAATAGGAAAAATATGTCAAGATAGAGACTTTCCATTTTCCATTTCATTTTTTGTTTTAAACATTGTGTAATTTTTTCAAATCAATTCTATGACGGATCCATGGTCAAAAATAATAAGAATGAAATTTGTTCCGACGAAAAAAAAACTTATAATCAGAATTTTCCAAATTTCTTCGGGCATCTGGTGCACTCATATGTTCTGCACTAAGATTAGTACAAAAAATTAAATAAAATATGTTCCATAATTTTTTTATCGACTCAGTCTCTAAATCGGCATATCATATCTAGCAGCGTAAAAGTTAAAAATAAAAAATAAATAGAAGGAAAAATATGTCAAGATAGAGACTTTCCATTTTCTATTGTCATATTGTTGTAAACATTGTGTAATTTTTTCAAATCAATTGTATGACGGATTCATGATCAAAAATAATAATTTACGTTACAACATATACTATACAACAACGCTTATAAATATTATTAATAAAAATATATAACTATATATTATGGTCGACAAGATATAATCAAAAAGTTCCTAAAAATTTGGATTTTATTGGTCACCCCAATTGGCCAGTACAGTCCCGCAAACAATCTTCCGTGCGCGCGGTAAAAAGTTTAAAATCAAAAATAAATACAAGGAAAAATATGTCAAGATAGAGACTTTTCCATTGTCATTTTGTTAAAAATATTGTGTAATTTTTTCAAATCAATTTTATGACGGATTCTTGATCAAAAATAATAATGTACGTTACAACATATATTATACAAGAACGCCTATAAAAATGATTAATAAAAATATATAACTATATATTATGGTCTGCAAAGCATAAACAAAAGATTCCTCAAAATTTGGATTTTATTGGTCACCCGAATTGGTCAGTACAGACCTGCAAACAATCCGCCGTGCGCGGTAACACGGCGTCGCGCGGTATAGAGGCTTAGAGGATAACTTCACACCGGTACTTTTCAATTCCTCCGAGCTTTTCCCTTTACCGGTGGAAAAGGCTCATGGCTGACAGCGCTATAAAGATAGTTTCTTTATATTCTGATTATTATTTATATATTGAATTGAATCGGCATCTACTTTGTGATAATTCATTATAATAAATAAATAAAACGAATTTTTCTTTGTGTGATAAAAGTGATAAAAAACAAAGAAAAATTCGTTTTATTTATTTATTATTTATATAGTTCTACATCTTTTCACCTTACAGCCACGGAGTATACATATATTCTATTTACGTCTGTTTTGCCGTACGAATATCGAGATTGTTTTCAGACTGTAATTTTTAGAAAATACGATCCATATGACCATATGCAAAACACAGTTTTTGGTAAGAAATCTGACTTTAAATATTAAATAAAAATCACGGATATCATCTCATGATCAGCAACCAAAAAACTAATTTGGTGAATACTAGACAAGTGTTTGTCAAACTTTTTGGTTCGCGACCCCTTTTCTCACTTAAAAATTTCAAAGAACCCCCTAAAGAATGGGTATGTGTAGAAAAACATTCCGAGTGATCTGTAATTAATTTTTTCTGCGGCCGCCCAAATATTTTTTGCGACTCTCACTTTGATAATTACTGTACTAGACAATACCATATTAAAGGTCGTTTTAGACAAGACAATTGCTTAGTTCAAAAGTTGTTCAAGAAATGAATTCATATATCCTCCTCCCATATAATTTGTCCTTGACAAATAGAACGCGTTATATTTTTCCATTCAATCTACAATCCAATTCAATATTTCAAATAATTTGCTGTATAATACGAGGCAATTTAGATTGTCTCGCATCTTGACTAACTTTTGAGTCAAGAAATTGTCTTGTCTTAAGGTCGTTTTAGACAAGACAATTTCTTAGCTCAAAAGTTGTTCAAGAAATGAATTCATATATCCTCCCCCCATACAATTTGTCCTTGACAAATAGAACGCGTTATATTTTTCCATTCAATCTAAAATCCAATTCAATATTTCAAATAATTTGCTGTATAATATGAGACAATTTAGATTGTCTCGCATCTTAACTAACTTTTGAGTCAAGAAATTGTCTTGTCCAAAACGACCTTAAGGACTAAATATTATATTGTTCGAATTAGTTTTTGATTGATGATCATTAGATGGAGATCAGTAACAGAATTCTGGTGCATTGTTTAGTTTAGTATATTACATAACTCATTGTAAAGACAGGATTTCAGATAAGTCTGAATTTAATCAAATGATAAGTAAATAAGTAACGTTTTAATGATTCATAAAATATTTATGGTAGCGCCATTAAATGTTATTGCGTACAGCGAAAATTTAATATTGTATTTTAAGTTCACTTCCTATTTATTACACCTTTTCCGATATATTTCCTGCTCTAGTTAATACAATGACTAATAAAATTCATATTACACGGCTATGGACGTTAGTGCTACTTATTTGTAATATTTCATACTTTTAAGGTATGTATGACGTTTAATATTAATTAAAATGAATCCTGGCTCATATTTAATGCCAGTTTTAAAAACCTCGACACCTAATTCGGGTACAATGGGATAAAGACCAAGAAAGAAAGATTATAAAATGAACAATCTGTTTTTACTGGCACCTGATTTGCGTAGTTAATACTATTTTGCATGTATACCACAATAATAAAATCTAATACACAAACACTCTACCATACAACTTTAAAGAGCTGAAACCAACAGCACCATCAAAGCGGCGTATTTATATACGAAATAGCATCCCTTCATTCTTCCCAGACATACTGAGAACACGATGAATGGATGTGGCGCTCCTAATAACCGCACCATGTGTATTTTATGACTCCTTTCGTAGCAAAAGGCTTATTTGAAAATAATATGCCGGCGGGCCCTTATTTCCCGCGACCCTTGACAAATCGTACAGGCAGCGGCAACGTCACGTCCGTGTCCCGCACTAATCACAATATCACCTCTTTTTATCCTTGACCGTTTGTCTTACGTCGTCAAAAGAGATCCCGTTCAGCATGCCTTACAGGCGTGCCCTTTTAAACGAATTAGATTTTTTGTCGTCAACGTCACACAAACGGCGTAGGGACAGAGGGCGAGAATGGGATGTTGGGAAAAGTTCGATATGTGTATGTGTGTGACCGGAATAAAGAAACGCTGGTGTTGAGATTTTGTGAATAGTTTGACTGTACGACCGCATATATAAAAGGGGGATTATCTAGTTTTATTACTTGATAAGTATAGGGTATATTTACACAAAACAAATAGAATTTACTATGTATATTATTATTATTATTTACGATTAGTTAGGGAGACGCATTTATCAACAGACTTTATGTGAATAGTATAGATTCAAAAAAATACTTCTTAAGGCCAATACAAATAATACAAATTTTAATATAGAAGTATATTAAAATTTGTAATAACCATATCCTATTAATTCCTTATTTCTCTCTTTAATGTAATGTATAAAACCTAAACAGTTTGACTTTCCTGTATAATTTTCTTCTCTTCTATGTCTAGTTTCTATTTAATAATCATTGCGTAAACTTTATATAAAAAGACTTATTCTTCTATCATTTGTTACGTTGTCTTTTATAGTTGTCTCCTCATGTGTATGAGGTATAGACCCTGTCCGGTTGGTTACTACTAGTGACTAATAGTGACAAATGCTGACGTCACGCTATACTATTAGTATGAGCGTGACGTTAGTATGTGCCACTACTAGTCACTAGTAGTAGCCAAACGAACAGAGCCATATTCCATGCGTCTAACTTTCCAGTGTGTCACCTACTTTTCCTATTTTAGTTAACAAGATTTTTCATCATCGGTATAAACCCCTTATTTTCGTGTGTACAGAATTAATTTGAGATGCCATCTTTTCTGGTTTGTTTTTGAACTCACAACGCAAATATTAATTCCAACAATAAGATTACTTTATATAGCTAAGTCGCTGGAATGAAGAAAGGTTGTATGTAAAATAAGATTAAGCCAGCATAAAAGTAATATACCAGTGAAATTAGAATTACAGAAGTGGGATACAATAGACGATTAAATGTATTTATTAATTACTTTCACAAAGGAATAAACGACGATGAAGAAGTCAATATGCAAATATACCGTCTCAAAGCGTAGATAACAAGCGGAAAAGATGTACGTTTGTGCGTGCGAATTAAAAACTGTTGGTTGTATATATTTACGCCTTGGGAAAATGTTCGTGTGGCCTACCCCTATATCCGGTCACAAATTCTTGTAGTAGCCCATATGGCAATTAGCTAATTTATTTATTTATAAAAGTAATTAATAAATAGAAGTGGAGTCACACTAGAGGATTAGATGCCTCTAGTGTGACTCCACTTCTACAATTTTATTTTTTTCATAATGATGCGTATAAATGGCTGCTGTTCTAATTCAAATTCGATCCTTATCTGTTTTAAACGGCCCCTATGTGATATTTTCTGCGTCAAAATGTACAACCGGAATTGTACCATGAGGTCGAGTTAATGCCGAACAGTTAACTTAATTTGTTGATATGCGGGTAGGACGTTGTTAATAATAATTGTTCTTAATACAATTATCATAAATAATATCACAATTAAACTAACAAGTGGTCAGTTATATTCATCTAGTTTATGAGTACATATAGTTTGCATTGTGTAATTCCGTAGTGGGTTTGCTGTTTCTGTAAGTAGAAATGACGAACCTGCAAGTGAGCCATCGCGGTAAGCATCAAAATTCTATCAGCACTAACGAAAACAAAACAAAAAGATATATAATGTAGTATGCGCTCAACTATAGAAATACAAGTATCATATTTATAAAAACTGTAATTGATAATATTACCATTAACTCATTAACTACATCTTTCGTTTATACACGACAAAAAAATTCGTCAGACACGGCTATCGTCTGTAAACGATTTGATGAAGAATTATATTAGGAACGGATATTGCATATTGATGTTCCTATTGAATATTGTAAGGTTTATTATGTCACATATTACAATACAAATATACACATATACTTCATGAACTACGGCTGTCCTTAATATGCAATTTAATGTACGTGAAATGAAGAAATATGTATCTTTTGCCCTTTACACATATCGACTGTGTAGTCCTTTAAATCAGTTTTTTTCTTTTTTGAAAAAAAAGAAGCAGATTGGCCCTTGTTGCGCTACACAGTCAATTTAATGTACATATAATAACGTTATATAATTAATAGTTGAGTAATCAAAATAATTATATTTTTTATAATTTATTTATAATTATAAAGAAACATCATTGCAGGTGCTAAACATTTTCAGGATATAAAATAAACATAATTATTATTTAATTTTATTAGACATTTGAGTCTTAAAAGGCTCCAACGCAACTATAAACTCTAGAAAGTAATTTCACGAGTCACGTAGTATTACGAGAACAATTTGTAGCTGAATTTTTGAAATGTAGGGCATTATGAATGTCACATACATTTTCTCAATCAATCTCTTGATTCATTTATATTACTTAATCGATTATAATCTTCCAGAAGAATAATTAATCATACAGTCACTTGAAACATTAGGCTGTTGAAAACAAAAACGAGCATAATGGAAGCACGATTGCGTATTATGCAAGAGCGTTCATTCATGGCTTATCATTAATTGAGATCTGTACTTTAAATTGCATTAAAACTGTATTCATCACACTTAAAGTAAAACCTACTAAACCTACGGAGTTTCCTGTATATTTTGTCAGTCATGCGTAACGTGCACTAATTAATGACACTTGAATTGTGGTGTTGAATATTATGTTTCCGAACTATAAGTAAGCTCTATAGTGTGTTTAATAATACTTCAAAAATATCATACTGCTGACAACATAAACCTCCCATATGTTTAGTTGTTTAGCTCTATTTGCAGTCAGGTTATGACAGTGGACTAAGAAAAGCTTTCAAGTTATGTGCTGTGTGTTGTAAAGAGACGGGGTGATTAATGAGTTTTAAATTTGAGAATAGCACATACTTTAAGTGTTATGTATAGCAACATTTCAAGGTTGCACTTTAAAACGTAATGTTTTACAATAATTTAGGGTTATTATCGATAGTTCCTGGATTAATCCAGCTATATAGCTAAACTAATTCAACTACATAGTATTAATACTATGTATACAACTACACAGTATTAATACTATGTATACAACTACATATACAACTACATAGTATTAATACTATGTATACAACTACATAGTATTAATACTATGTATACAACTACATAGTATTAATACTATGTAGTTGAGTTCAACTACATAGCTATATTTTCTGTATGTATTATGGTAGTCAATGGGAAAAGTTAGTGCTGCCTTAAAGTTTTGGGTAATGCGTCCTGAGAAATAATAAATTACGATTGTATAGTACTAATCATATACGAACTTATTATTATTTAACAATCCAATTAAAATACGTATATATAAGTTAAATTTAATTTGAATAATTGTAATCATAAAACTTGTAAAACTAAACCAGTAATTCTTAACCTATCACGGTTCACTTTTCATAATTAAAAAAATTGGCGGCAAACTAACAATTTAAATATTTAAATATAATAATAATAATTTAAATATTTTTAAATTGAAACATACAACATTATGTTTATGGTAGTGATTCTCTATTAACTATAAATACGTCTATATATTTGTAGTATAGTAGTAACGTCACCGACATCTTAATTTCCTATTAAAATAATCATGGCGAATCAGAGTTAATCCGCAATGATTTCTATCTGGCATGAAATGAAATTCGTATCGAGCAGTTGGTTGGAAATATTAAAATAATCATGGCAAATCAGAGTTAATACGCAATGATTTCTATCTGGCATAAATGAAAAATTCGCATCGAGCAGTTGCCAGGAAATACGGGGTACAAATCTGTTTAATTCAATATTATTCATCTCGTCGGCCGTGGCTGCTCTATGCAATCAGAAAAGGAAAAACAAGTCTCCAATATGCCTATAAATAATTTTGCAGTTGTCGCAGAAGTGTTAGAAATACGGATTGTAGCTTGCACGCTTTGAGGGAGAAAGCCTAAAATAGATGAGCTCAAGTCGTCCCGAGCCATTTGAGCTGGAAATATTTCGATTGCCACGAAAGTTTGTGGAAGTAAATTCTTATTTATTTGGTAACGATGCCATAAAAACAAAGATATTTATTATATTTATATATAAAAAGTTGTTAGAGCGGCAGTCGATAACGATACAACTCAAGGCTATATTATACAAACAGTTTCAACCTTTGTAACCCTAATTTTAAAATTAAATACGCTACAAGTTCTTAAGGTCGTTTTAAACAAGACAATTTCTTAGCTCAGAAGTTGTTCAAGAAATAAATTCATATATCCTCCTCCCATACAATTTGTTCTTGACAAATAGAACACGTTATATTTTTCCATACGATCTACCATCCAATTCAATATTTCAAATAATTTGCTGTATGATACGAGACAATTTAGATTGTCTCGCATCTTGACTAACTTTTGAGTCAAGAAATTATCTTGTCTAAAACGACCTTTAGGAAAACCTACTAAACCTATAGAGCTTATTAAATCATACCCAAGATAACGGGCACTTAAATAATGTTTAATTTTGTGCAACGATGAATTTCGTACATAATTTTTATTTGAAAATAATCTCCATCTTATGTAATTGCTGACCATTATTGATAAATAAATATTTGTGATTAAATTAAAATTTTACGGGAAAACGAAAATATCTAGTGAAATTATTATATTATTTTCTTTGCCATTCAATGTATTAAGTAATAAGGTAGCGGGTAGGCACTTTTCGAACCCGGAAAAGAACAGGCTTACTTCAGGGATGCGACCCTGCCTACGTGAGCCATGGTTCTCCCATTTCATTGTACCATTGAGAACCACGTCCCGACCTTCAATCCTTCTAATATAAACCTATCTCTCCTACACCGATACCCTACCCATCTTGCAAACGCCTAGTCCGCGTGGAAATATTATAACTAACACCCAAACATGGCGAATCCGAAAATAATAAGAAGAAGGCCCCAGGTGGGTTTAGAATCGAGTCCCACACTTTGAAAAAATTCTGCGAGGGAAAGATTATCCTTCATCATCGTCTAAAATCAACACCAAACGTTAGAAATTGCAACATATAACACAAGAACAATTTTTTTTTGAAGATAGACTGAATTGTAAATTGAAATGGAGGAAATTAAGAGGGATATTATCAGCCTTAAGGGGCATTCATTATGGAACAGCCAGTGATAAACGATGTGGTACTGCAACGGCGGGAGTACGGTTGGCGTAACATAAGAGGTCATGTCCGTTCCCAATGATTCAATCTTTTGATATTTAAGGTTACGCAAACAACAAAACGACTCAACGGCTGGGAAAAGCAGGACGATTCATATTGGTCGGCCCTTGTCTGATATACCGCAACAATTTGAAGGTGCTGTACTTCTTGCCACACGTTTACCTCACGATTACCGTTGCCACAACGCTACTACTACTATATGGACGACGAAGTAAACATTATAGCGCTGGGTTCATCGAAGTATGGGGAGACTTCAATGCCAGAATTGGCCTCAATATGAACATGTGAAAGCCCAGATAGAAAAACTATATAATTTATAATAACAAACAGATAGTCAAAATATAAAAGTAACCTACAACTGAGTGGAAGGAAGTGACCATATAATAGTGAAAAGCACAATCCAACCAGATCCGAGGAAATAGAGGCATAAACTTACAAAGAGAACGACCTATGAACATGTTCACCCTCACTGGATACCCATAAATTCCAAAATTATATTTCATCGTTAGTTTTAGCGTGACATGCGAAAACCCGAGAAATAGGATGATTTCTCGGTTTTTCGCAAAATATAATGGTTTGAAAAAATCAAAAATAAAAAAAATCATTTTCTGATACCAATCAACACTCCTCACGGTTCTAATAAAAATGTGAAACCCGTTTGTCTTTTTGTCACAACCCTTCAAAATTCGTAAAAATTGCTTGGAATTATCATTTCAAAAACGTGCTCTGAGGTGAAATTTTTACAAAAAATCTAAAATTTGAAAAATCAGTTTTTGCTAACAATCAATACTCCTTAGGGAACTAATGAAAAATGTGCAAACCGTTTGTTGATATCTCTTTCCGTTTTCGCGTCACAACCCTTGAAATTTCGTAGAAAAATGCTTGACATTACCATTTCAGAATCCCCAGTAATATCCCTATATTAGGAAACAAAAACCATTTAGTCATAAGCATGGAAGGTCTAAACAAGTAAATAACTGAAGCCTTACAAGAAAGCCAAGATACCTGCTGCATTAAATCTAGAAAGGAAAAAAGCCAAGAGGCGAAAACCTTAATAGCTAATCGTAACGAATTGAGTAACAATAGAAATACAAGCAGCTAGGAAGTAAGAAAAGTCTAAAACCATCAAACGAGATATCTCAGAAGCTAATCTCTTTATACCCTTTCGGGTGTCGAGATTATCTAAGCGTATTTTAAGTCTATTGTATTTTCTGTAGAAATTCCTTTCAGTTCTTTCTATTGCTCTTTATTCTCCTTGCATCCTGCCATCCAATGCCATTCCTCGGTAGTATTTAATGTATGTTGTTTTCCCACGTTTTGTGTGGTCTACCTCTTTTCTTTCCTTGTATTCTTGTGTTCCATACACTGTTTGTCTGTCTCCCTTCTGGCATGCGAATTATGTGTCCATACCATCCGAGTTGTTTCCTTTCTATAATTGTCTGTATACTTTCTGTTGTTCGAATTTGCTCATTTCGTATTCTGTGAATTCTTGTAATACCTTCTATCCTCCTTAAGTACTTCATTTCTGCTGCTTGTATTTTGCTCTTTTTGGCAAACCAAAATATGTAATTTTATGAATCTTTTCTATAATTACTGTAATCTGTAAATGGTATGGTAAAAAAGTTATTAGTATTATTATTATTAAATACTACACACCGTTGAAGAATTATATAATGAACTGTACAAAATCTGCAAAATGAGGAAGATATGGGCTCAAGTATACCCGCACCAACAAAAGCTATTATTATCCAAGGATCCGAGGTGTAACCAGATATCATCATAGAAGAAATGGAACTGGCGCTGACAAACATGAAAAACAACAAATCGCCCCGAGAAGACAACATAGCCAAAAGCCATACAAACATGAGGCACGTACTTGATGGTTAAATAATAAACACAATTTAACATCTACCTGCAAAACGGCACAATTCTAGACAAATAGCACAAAGCAATTACCATCCTGCCTTTCAAAAAAGGCGATAAGGCTGACTAAATAAGGCTAAACTATCGAAGCAGAACTCTTCTGAGTCAAATATATAAATTATTCATCAAGACTAGAGAGAAAACTAGATTTGTACGAACGAAACGAACAAGCTGGATTTCGCACCGCGTTTGAGGCAAACGACAATCTGAAAAGTATCAAAGTTTTTATCGAAAAGTCACTGGAGTACAGCAGACACTGGTCCTTGCATTTGTTGTTTTCCATAAAGCTTTCGACACAGTTGAGTTAAACGCCATCATAGAAGCGAAGAGAGATTGTCGCATTGATCATACGTACTCAAAACGAATCTACAACATCTATAAAAACGCTACAATCCTTGAAAACTATATGATAAGACCAACCCGGTTGAGATGTAAGACAAGAGGACGTTAGTCTGCAAAACGATTTATAACCGTCTTTGAATATGCGCTCAAGATACTTAATTGGGACACAATAGGCATTACCATAGATGGTCAAAAACTCATCTTCGATTTGCGATGACAGAGTCCTCGTTGTTAGTCTCCAAAACGATTTATAACCGTTTTGAAATATGAACTCAAGAAATTTAATTGGGACACACTAGGCATTACCATAGATGGCCAAAAACTCATCTTCGATTTGCGATGACAGAGTCCTGGTTGTGTGATCGAAATCGAAGTTTTTGATGATCTATGGTAACGCCTATTGTTTCCTAATTAAGTTTCTTGAGTGCATATTCCAAGACGGTTATAAATCGATACCTAGGAGAATTAAGGCAGATGATCGAGGAACTCTACGACAAATGCTTGGAAGTTGATTTTTAGATCAACTTTTCCAAAACAAAGATAATGACAAATTTAGTACCGACACACACACACACACATACACACAAATACACACATATACACACATATACACACATATACACCCATATACACCCATATACACCCATATACACCCATATACACGCATACACACACGCATACACACACATACACACACACACACACACGTAGATTTAGTCTACAAATATATATACTTCGGTCATGAAATTAGAATATCTAGAGAACCAGATATGTGAACTACTCAGAAGAATCAACTTCGCATGGACAGCATATGGAAAGCTTAATTATATCCTTAACAGCAAAATCCAGATGTGTCTGAAAAGTACGATCAATACATTTACTTTATCGTGCGGGGAAAATCCTCTTTATTAGGTCCCATGCTCATTTTAAGTTGATAAACATGGACTTTCCCCCTGAAGATGTTCACCAAAAACTAATCAACGCGGAGTTAGGTGATAATACTTACTTAATTATCAGCCACCGCAACCCTATTGGTGGGTTTTGGTTGACTCAACTATAGCCCGCCAATCTTAACGTTGTAGCGCTTTCGTTTTCCAGTTCGTACCACCCATTTCTCTCAGGTCATCCTCTACACAATCCCACCATCTCTTTCGTGCTCTTCCTCAATCATGCGCCCTGTCAAAGCTTCTGATCAGCATTTTTTTTTTAATGATTTGATCCTCGGTCTTTCCAATTACATGTCCTGTCCATCTAAGTCTTGCTGATCTAATTGATCCAATTACTGATTCATAACCACAGAGCTCTTTCAGTTCGTAGTTCATCCTTATTCAGGTTTCTTCTTCCTTTACTGATCCAAAGATTGATCTTTCTATTATGCGCTAGAAAACACTTAATATGTTCTCTTGTGTTGCATTGAGCATTGAGAAGTTGATCTCCGAACTTCCAAGCATTTGTCGTGAAGTTCCTCTATCATCTGTCTTAATTCTCCTAGGTAACGATTTATAACCGTCTTAGAATATGCACTCAAGAAACTTAATTGGGACACAATAGGCATTACCATAGATCATCAAAAACTCATCTTCGATTTGCGATGACAGAGTAAGACAACGAGGACTTGAGTCCCTGTTTCGCTGCCATTGGTTGCTATTGGACGGATGATTGTTTTGTTAAGTCCGAGTTTTGTTGTTTTCCTTGGCAATGAGCTACGCAAGAAGTGTTTTATGGCATAAAACATCGGGTTCCTTGTATCATTCTAACTTTTATCTTCTCGTCTACGTTGTTATTTATGTTATTTTATTTTAGGTATTTGAATGAAGCTGTACTGTTTCAAAATTGTATTCGTTTAGCGTTATGTTGTGTCCTATTCGTAACAATGTTCGTATAATTACGTTTGTAATTTACATTTATTTTATCGTAGGAGTTACTAAGGTAATTAAATAATACCATATCTACAACACGAACATTAGGCATCAAATACTAGGGGAGTGCTGGCCTAGTATGGTCAGCATTGGCAGCTCATCACCCGCCAGAGTTTTGCAGCTTGCACGCATAATTGACTGGTGGGACGAGTGAGCAGCCTTAAAGGGAGGTTTCACAATGGGCCCATTTAGAGGCCTAAGTGTCTGTAGCTATGCTACCCTCCAGCCAACTATCCAGAACTATCCAGATACCATATCTAGAGTATTTAACCCTAGAAAGGTAAACTGCATAAAAATTACGCATACAGGTCATTTCGAAGCGCACCTGATTCGCATAGGGGTTGGAGCTTACACCTATTATTTGATTAACTTGTCTATCAGATAGTGTCATGTTTGATTTGTTGTGAGTTGAGTTGAGCGCATACAATAAGGAAGTACTGCAAGTGTTTAGAAGTAAATTTTACGCATGTATACCTTTCCTAGAATATTGCTGAAGTCTATCTTTCTAGGGTTAAATAAGAAAACACATTTTTTATGATAAAGACAATATCCTTTTCCAGAAAATTTGAAAGATGATTCCGAGTTGTTGTCTTGCATTAATTATCTCATTAAACAAATTCTACATTAAAAAATATTATTGTACCTGAAACATTTTTCTCATGGTAGTTATTGCAGCCAATTAAAAAGTGAAACGTTACATTAATGTCGTTTTAATTGAATATCCCAAGGAAATACTTTATTGCAGTTTGTGTTCCGCTTAATTTTTAGTCATACTAATCTTACTTTCGATATTAACTCATGCTGTTTACTACTGCATTATGGTTTTAAGGAAGCAGTATTTAGTATGTCCATTCGTATATTATTATGCGGAAAATTATAATTATGTTATAATTCTCTAAATTTTTTGATAGTTTTGCTCTGTATCATAGAAATGAGTGCACGAAAATATTATTTTTAATTTTAGAAAATAGTCACGTCTGAATGTAGATGATTGGTTTTAAAATAAAGCACAATTTGATATATGATATACAATATATACTAATATGAACTTGTTTGCTTAACTTTGCCTTTTTCATGAAGCGTTTTCATTTAGTGCATATACAATTATATTTATTTATATTTATTATATTTAGAGTACCTCTATTTTTTTTTTAATAATTGAAATATGGCGTAACTTTTTGATATATTGGTTCTATATATTTTTTTCAACAAGTGATTTGGTGTGATCATTGAAGTGATGCTTTTCTGTCATTACATAATAATTGGAGTCATCATTCAACCAATTGTTTATTTATTTATCCCATTACTTTTACATAGCTTATTCCTCAGATGCACATACTACGTTTAAAGAGGAAAACAACAATATTATTCAATTCCGAAAATCAGTTCTATATTTATAGTTGTTTTAATAGACGTATAAAATACGGGTATAAAATCAAATAGGTAAATAAGAATATCATAAAATACAATAAGATTAAATTTATTGTATGTATTTACATCTTATTCAAATCAATATATCAATCAATCAAATAGGTATATAAGAATATCATAAAATACAATAAGATTAAATTTATTGTATGTATTTACATCTTATCAAACCACACACTTGCGGAAATTGGATGAATTATGAAATCTATTGCAGAAATGCAAATATCGTAACTGTGGTCTATATTTATAATATGATAAACTAGAATGTCACCATTCATGATAACCAGAGAAAAAAAAACATTTAATACAAATACACAGCCTTGGTGTTTAAGCATTGAATAAGGAATGTATTATTATTCCTTCACTCAACGGTTTAAGTCAGCTAAGTCGAGTCCAGAACAGCTCCCGAACGTTAAACGTAAGCAGCTAAGATTAACTTACCTAACTCATGTAGTAAGAAGTATTAAATGGGACACTCACCTGAAATTAAAAAAATCATTAATTAAAAATATTCTAGATAATTAATTATGCATAATATTTATATATATATATATATATATATATGATTTTCATATTCATTTTTCGTATAAATTATGTCATTGTAATTTATAAGTTAACTTATCGTTCTTTTAAATTCTTTTCAAAAACTTTTTACATGGTAAAGTATATAGATTCTCATTGACTATCACTTAAGGTTTTAGACAAGACAATTTCTTTGCTCAAAAGTTGTTCAAGAAATGAATTCATATATTCTCCTCCCATATAAATTGTCCTTGACAAATAGAACGCGTTATATTTTTACATTCGATCTACCATCCAATTCAATATATCAAATAATTTGCTGTATGATAGAAGACAATTTAGATTGTCTCGCATCTTGACTAACTTTTGAGTCAAGAAATTGTCTTGTCTAAAACGACCTTTACACACAAATGTGCCAAAACCATAAAATGTGTAATTCTAAATACATTGAACATTATCTCCGCAAATGATACATGTTACATTCCCCCAACCACATAAATTTAATTAAATTCAAACACGAAATCGTGCCGTATCTCAAAACGCAATGCCACATTCACATTTTCTGTCATTTTGACAAACGATTTTCCCGCAAAACAACAGCCCGCACAAAACGTAACGTGCAAACATCTCGAAACAATAATTTTTCGCCCGTCACCATCCATAATTCACGAACGCCGTTACTTTATTAATCTCCACCGAGCTGCAACGCGCTCCTTTTAAAATTGATGACACCGCTTATATTAATTAAATAATAAACAAACCGTCGCCACTGTCCTACCCCACAAACCGGCCGCTTCCATTAAATAAATGACACTATTTGGGTCAAGAGTAGCCGTAATGAAATGGGATAACAGTTGTTGTAACATGCCAACCGCGTTGAAATATTAAACCTGCGCAAGTCGTAATTTACAGTTTGTCACGGCACGCCGAAAAGGGGCGATTATTTAAAATGCATTTACTGCTGCTGCAAGTTCGTAATAATACAATAAATTATTTGGAAATGTGTTGAAAGTGTCGTAAAGTTAGTCTGTGAATGGTTTTATTGAAGTTATTTTCGGGGAGGGGGGTTGTGTTGGGAGGAAATATGAATATTTATGGCTGCAGGAGTTTTCGAGTTTATAGCTTTGTGTCGATGAGATAAATGTTTTTATTGAACTTGAATTGGGAAGTATACCTGGTTGAACATATTCGGTGAAATATGAATGACAGATTGATTTTGTTAAATTTGTATATTTTGTTTACTTGGACAAAATTATATTTTTTTAGGGGTAGAATAGGTATTACATCGCACTATAAGGCACCTTACACGGTCAATAATACTGTCAATTCTAGTACTGTCAATATTTCCTTCGATCCTCATTTTATATTTATCAAGTAATCAATCCCCATAAAGATGAGTATTCTCTTCATTACAACATTACTATACCTAACACGATGAGTAATACTCGCAACATTTTAGAATAATGAACATTTTAAACATATTATCGTAATACTGTCGTTATTCTAAAATATTGACAGTAATATTGATCGTGTAAGGTGCCTTTATGAGATGACAAGTGTCGTACCTTGAATAAATAAATTTTCAGGTTTTGATTTTTGTATTGATGATTCTTATGTATATTTTAACGCTCCTTTAATCCTTTTTTGTTTAGAATAAACCAAATTATTATTTTAAAAAATTAGATAATGTTATACTCAATGGTAAAACTACTGAAACTATTGAAATCTCTAAAATGCATTTATCTCTATTTATTTTTGGAAGTTACATTTATCATCTCAGTGTGCGATATGTTTTGTAATTCTATAAAGAATTTTTAACTGTAACAAAAACAAGTGTAAACTATAATATTAAGTCCTGACTTCCTCGAAAATTGTATTGCAGCATTGGTAATGGTTAAAAAATAATATTATTGGGCAGCCACGGCAAGAGTAAATTGCTGGGAAGAATAGAGAATCCGCTTAAAATATCTGTGTGTTAGGCTATAATTTAGCCATATTGATGAAAATTTAGTAATTTTCACATTCACTCTATAAAATAATTCAGTGTTAAAGATCACTGCCATAGATGTACATTATTCACTACTGCCTGTACATACAAACGTGACACTGCATATCAATATAAACAATTAAAGGTCATACTGCTGTACACGCTGGTCATAGCTATTAATTTTATTAGTTACAAGTAAAAATATATTTCTCAGCACAGCAACTGCAGCTTTATCAAGCCATAACAACTCAGCGAGCAACAATGTGTGGATACTTTGTATCAAATAAAAAGTAAGCACGTTCAAGGATTACATTGTTTTATTGTCGGCATTAAATTTATTGTGGGCGTTAAATTGGAGAGGAATCTTTATTGACACAACACCTATATGCGTTTATAGCTCTTTTGTTAAAGTGGCAATACACTTCACACTAAAATAGGGTTATACCGTAGCACTTTGTGAGGATAAAGTACACATCTTATTTTTTAACAACAAAAATCACTAAGGAAAATGAATAAGAAACAGCAAGTAAAGGTCGTTTTAGACAAGACAATTTCTTAGCTCAAAAGTTGTTCAAGAAATGAATTGATATATCCTCCTCCCATACAATTTATCCTCGGCAAATAAATCGCGTTATATTTTTCCATTCGATTTACCATCCAAATCAATATTTCAAATAATTTGCTGTATGATGCGAGACAATTTAGATTGACTAACTTTTGAATCAAGAAATTGTCTTGCCTAAAACGACCTTTAGAAATATTGTAGAACTTTGAATAGTAGAGTAATAATTACGAAGAAACCATGTGGAAATTGTAGATTTCTGAATGAGAAAAAATTAACGAAATAATAGAGAAAGTTAATTTGTCCATACAATCCGCAGATTTTTGATCTCCCTATGTTTTTGGTATTTGAGACGTGAATTCTTTAACTTGTTATAAATTGCAGCTTTTCTTAATTAAATTGTTGGGATGAGGGATAAGCAACCTGCGGCCCTTCAAAGAGTTTAATATGGCCCTTCAAAGATTTTACATTTTGATTTTTAATAATTCTTACAGCATACTGCAGCCTCATTGTAACCTACGCATATTTTATTTTAACTAAACTAAGAAATTCGAATAAGAAACAGCAAATAAGAAATATGAAAATAGTAGAACTTGAAGAGTGGAGTAATAATTACCATGAAATCATGTGTAATGTGCAGTTTTTCTGAATGAGAGAAAAATTTAAAAATAATAAAGGTCGTTTTAGACAAGACAATTTCTTGACTCAAAAATTAGTCAAGATGCGAGACAATCGAAATTATCTCCTATCATACAGCAAATCATTTGAAATATTGAATTGGATTGTGGATCGAATGGAAAAATATAACGCGTTCTATTTGTCAAGGACAAATTGTATAGGAGGAGGATATATGAATCCATTTCTTGAACAACTTTTGAGCTAAGAAATTGTCTTGTCTAAAACGATCTTAACAAAGTTATTTTGTCCAACCACGGCCAAACAATCGAAAGATTTTGGATTTTTCTATGTTTTTGGTATTATTTATTTACATGCACACAAACTATGAAACAGATACAAACAATTCACAGTTTTTGTGGGCTTTCTTTCTACATATTATTGACATTTTTGTTGTAAAATTCATGTAAAAAGTAGTTTTCTTGATGGAAAATATTACGAATTTGATCAACCTGTTTTTTACTCTAAAATTGTAATAAAGTGCAGTTTTTCTTAA
Source organism: Lordithon lunulatus (assembly GCA_963942505.1). Lineage (NCBI taxonomy): Eukaryota > Metazoa > Arthropoda > Insecta > Coleoptera > Staphylinidae > Lordithon > Lordithon lunulatus. Next base: position 14,103,687 of record OZ012667.1, on the reverse strand, counting down.
TGGAAACACTAACGAAAGATAATTTGTTCAACCTAAACTATGAAACGGACATAAACAATCCACAAATTTTGGATTTTTCATTGTATTAGTCTAATCTAATTTAAAATTACTAGACGGATTAGTTACATATCTCACAATTCAATAATAAAATTAATATACAATTTATAAAGTAGCATTAAAACATGATAAGTATATTGAATAAATTTGTATGAACTTTAAACGCTGCATTCATTTAAATACGTTTAAATTTCAAATTCAAATAATTCGCACTTTAATAACATCGCTCGCCCATTTGGAAGTATGAAAGTATAATTTAGCTCGAGGCAGTACAAAAAATATTCTCCGATAAGAAACCGTAAGTGGTGCCGGGATAAAATCCATTCCCCACGTGACAAATTCTAGTCTACCAAACAAAGTCACCCCCGAGGCGGAGTCTCGCATACATACATACATACAGACAGTCATTTTGACGAAGAACCCGAGGTGAGAAACAAACAAACTGCACCACCCCTCTTTATACTACATAAACGCTATTTTTAACCACCACTTTTCGGCTCATTTCTTTTTATAGCCGGTCCAAGTATAGAGCGTGCACGCCTTAAAGTTTGCTGCCCTTTTCATAAAACCACTTTGAAGTTATGCCATGATTAATTAATTCCTAGTTTAGAACAAACACCGATAAACTCGACCGACCAAGTGAAATAAATTACTAGACAATAACACCACCGCCGATAACCTTTATGCCCTATTTTTTCATCGTCCGAGGTTGTAATTGCGCGTTTCAATGGCCGCATTAATGATGGAAAATTAATGAGCGACGGAGACATAATATAATATGGGATGCAGCGTCTCGACGCCGGCGATGAGTCACCCCTTGCAACGGGGGAGGCCATGCATCATAGCCGTCTGCTTCTCCCTAAAAACCGACCCCTCGATTTAATGCCGCCGGTGACTCAAGCCCTTGTCGGGCCACAAAAAAAGCCGAGTATTGAATCGGAAGATTTGTACCGACCGAAGACTTCTGACGGGTTAATTTCATAACATTGTGCGTATGTCAATCACGCGTTTGAAAAAATAAATCCTTGTAAAAGGACGTCTTTGTTGACGGCCATCTAAAGGGACACATTCTTTAGATGGCTTAGTTATTATGCGGGGAATTAAATCTGGAAAATATGCTGCGTAATTTCGGGTGGGGAATTTCTGGCAATAACATGTTTTATACGAAAATTGTGCGGACCAGAAGTAATTTTGCTATATTAAGATTTTCCGCAAAATTACATTCGAATATTCAAGTTAATATTGTTATAAAAAGATTTTCTTTGTGGAATAGAATGGAAATATTCGAATAAAGTGAGTTTATGATGTATATACGATGAGTAGCTGGTATTTCAAAGGTTGCTAGACATGAGTAAATCATGTTTAGAATATTATTTTCATATCTCTGGATTCACAAAGGCTGTATATAAAAATTGAACCTATTTCTCGACGACGTATACAGGTGAATTAAGATAAGATGAGTTTATATTGACAAAATCACAAATAAGAAATCAGACAGCTGAAATGAATTAAATATATACACTGTCCAATTAATCTTTATTACTTATTATTAACACAGTAAACAAAATAATGGAAAATAACCCAATTTATTAATTTATTATTTTTTTTACATTATACTATTATACACAATGTTTTTTGCATTATTTATTGCATTTAAATGTCTTTTCACTCAGCAAAAAAAAGATCACAAGGCCTGTAAAATTATAGATTAGTACGTAGTAACTATACAATAAATAATCACTTTTTGAACTAATAACAATTAAATGCAGTTTGAAGAAACCAATAATTTCACAATACACGTGTAAAAATAGCGTTTTGTATATAGATATACTGTGTAAGAAATAACCATATTTTGGAACTATTTGTTGAGCTTGAAGCAACAAATAATGTTCATAACGCGTGTAAAATTATAGTTATGTAGACAATTTTATTAAAAAATAATCACATTTTGGAACAAATTTATTTATATTTTATTATTGAAGCTTGTGTCACTTTTATAATAAAAATATTCTAAATTTTAGATATGTTATGTAAGCTTACATAAAGCAATCTTTACAGAAACAAATTTATTAACAAATACTGTTTTTACCCTGTATTTTTTTATGATAGTTGAGTTGCTGAGACTTAAAATTTCGCTCACAAACATTTAAATGTTATTATTGTGAGCGAAATTATAAGAGCTAGTTTCATTTTTGCAAACTATTATATTATAACAGTTACAAGTAGTTTGTTAATTGTATCACGTTTATTATAGCCTTTTCCATACGTACCAACTCGAATTTTATAATCTGTAACACGAATTTATTGCACTATTAAGCATACCCAGTTACCGTCCGGCCATCTAATAAATTATTTTACATTATCGGACTTTCACTTTTTGCTTTGTGCATGTAAAGGTTTATGTTACTGTGTTAAATGTGCAACGCACCAATTAATAACATTGTATAATAATAATAAAGGATGGTAAATCAATACGTCGTGTCATAGATATTTGTTGGCGGAACTCGCAATCGCATAGTGCGCAATGAAGATAAAACACCGATAATGCTTATCGATGCGATATCGCGAAATTGCACGAAATTTGCCACATAGAATATGTGTTAAAATAAATGAGATTAGATAAAAATAAGTAAAATGCATAGACATGCATAATTTTTAGTTTATCATGCATAGTTATAATCGTGAATTGTTTTATTAAGATTTAGATAATTTATACCATTACGGAAAAAATACTTTCGATTGTATGCTCTAGCCAGAAATCAAACCCTAGCCAGCCTATGAAAAGTGGAGATGCTAACTACTACAACACCATGTTATTATTACTATTATTGTAAATAAATTGTTAAAGAGCATGAATGGTGAAAATAATATCAATAAAGATTATTATTACAACTGTTTCCGTTCCAATAAGCTGTCTTATTTTAAGCAATGTAATAATAATAATATCTGACGTGGTTAGTAATATTAACGCATTCTACATAGAGCATCATCATTCTTGATGTAACTTCTCGTGGGACAAAGGGCGGTTCATATCCGGTCCACCAACGCAATGAATATGGCCTGCGTTCTGACTTTCAAATTATGTTTAATAAATGCATCTCAAATATTAAACTGTGGTGTGATATGCATTTAATATTCCACTCATCATTTTAAGATTTGTTGAATGTATTCATATATTTGTTCTTTCGTTCTTAATCGTTTCCTTCTTTGCCACTGTGAGGTTTTCTTCTATTTGTATCTTATCATTGAGTGAAGAATCGATGATTCTTCATAGGACGATATCCTAAATATTTTATTATTTCTGGATTCAGTATGATGCAAAAAAATATGTCTAAATATAAAATATTATAGCCGCTTTCGTTTATCATTCGAGAGCTGTTCTGGGCTGGTCTAGAATAGCCCGGAACAGCTCTCGAACGAAAAACGAGAGCAGCTTTATATGTAGGTGAAATTTCCGTGATTCCACGGGGTATTATCATAATTAATTATCTCGCCAACTTCTCTGAGCGCGTATGAAAACTATACTTTTCATCTAAAAATATTTCAAAACGTAATATTATATACTTGCCCTTCATCTTTTAAATATGCAAACTAGTACCATCAGCACTGCATTGAGTTTCACTATTCTAATGAGTGTATATTGATTTTAATATAATAAGGTTTTAATTAGATAAAAGCAAAATTGTACCGTTTTATTGACGGCACAAATATCATGAATGACAGGTCGGGCGGCTTCAAAACATTGTCTTCGTCAGCATAAACTTTAATTGGACAACGTTATATACAGATATAACGCTGTAAAATTAAAATGCTGGTATAAAATAAGAAATAACAAATAAAATAAGGTTTAGGGTGTAGTGTACCAAAATACGAGGTGAGTCCTATACCATCCGGCGAGGTGCGCCTATTTTGAAAGTAACAGTGACAACTTGAGCCGCTTTTGTTTATCGTTCGGGAGCTGTTTCGGGTTGTTCGTCGCGTATTCGATTATACGTGCGAGTTGCTCCTTGTACACACGAGTTTACCTCGTCCCTTGCCACGGTTACAGTTATTTTTCATCATGTTAAAATCATTTCATCATTTCAATTTGTGTACAATTATCTAAGAATATTCACAGTTGTGAGCACCGTGCGTTCTTTTATTGTTCCGCGACGAGTAGCTCCGGTGTGAACCGTTCGAGCAGCTAGAAACGACCAAAAGTAGCAGCTTTGAGTGTCTTTTTTGATTTCTATACAAATAATACGAGAAACTATTACTGTAATTGATTTAAATCTAACAATAACAACAAAAACCTATAAAGAATGCCCAAAGATAAGAAAATCAGATATCAATTATCTGTTTCTACATGCACGCCGTATTGTGCATTACATGAAAAACATTATGCGATAAACAGGCAACAATGATAAAATGCAGGAAACGTTCCACGTAAGCGCCAATAATTTCGATTGTAATGTCTTCCCCGTTTGATATTTAAAACCGATTACAACATATATGCGCGGTGTAACAATGCACGCATAAACAGCCCATTGACTCGCTTCAAAATGCTGGAATATAGACGATACATTATCTTCAACTTCCTGTTTCAACCCGATAACTTGCTGCGCGGAATGCAATACGACGCCCGATGAAATATATGTATGATATAAAGCACCTATAATAATACGAAGTTATTATACTATTATATAGTTGTATATGTATATTTAACATATACAACTATATCTAAAAGTTATAATAACATATATATTTAATAAATAGCTACCCTAATTATTTGGTATAATATTATAAACATAAACATAAACTTGTTTGTTTTATACCACTAACATTTTATTGTTTAACACAATCATTACACAGCCCCTTTTTTAAATATATTTAATATTATTTCGGCAGAAAGACCCATTAATGGGTATAAAAAATATAAAAAGAAGACACTGGTTGTTTTAAGTTTAACAAAAAACAGCATTTCAAACACAAAACCTCTTGTTTTAAATTAAAAAAACTTCTATCTGTACAGCTATCAACCCGAGGGCTTTTCTGTTAATAAAAGGAGAAGCTCAGAGGAGTGTAATCACCTTAACTTCACAGACAACCTCTGAAAAACTGTGAACGGTGATTCGCGAAATTTTGACTACACCGGGGTTTAAAGTCTCGCACCCTAATGCTCAGTACGAGCCGAACAACGTTTTATAACCACTAGGCTTTAAATTAAAAAACTTCTATTTACATGGCTATCAACCCGAGGGCTTTTCTGTTAATAAAAGGAAAAGCTCAGAGGAGTGTAATCACTAGGTATTTACCTTAATTTCACAGAAAACCTCTGAAAAACTTTGAATGGTGATTCGCGAAATTTTGACTACACCGGGGTTTGAACTCTCGCACCCTAATGCTCAGTACGAGCCGAACAATGCCTTATAACCACTAGGCGAACCTTTTTAGGCCTGAGTAGCGAAAGATAAAAAAAAATAATGTTTAAATATTTAACGTGCCAATTTTTTTTGCAAGTGAACTAATCATAGAAAATAAAATTAAACAAAGAAACATTCTACTGGTTATGCAAATTAAAAATAAATGAATGAAAGCTAGCATATATCTAAATCAAAGAAGAGACATACATCACCACCATACAAGAAGAAAACGTGACATAGCAACAGGAAACATCCACATCCCAATCCAAAAACATTTAATGTTTAAAATGATGTTTAATATAATCGCTAAATTGGGCTCATTAAAAATATAATCATGTGGAAACGAATGTTATAATTTCAAATAATCGAAAATTAATTTAAAATTTATGATGGTTTTGATGAGTAAAAACTTATTGCTATCTGAACTTTAAGTCTAAATGATTTATTACATTTGGAATATAAATTACTTATGTGAAATAAAAATAATAATAAATATTAAATAAATTAAATGTCAATTTATGCTAACATAAAATAAGAAAAATATTGCAGAATATTATTCTACATTGAGTGAAACAAATTAAAAAACTATATGACTATTGCGTATTCAATATTAGATTGATTTTGTGAGTACATATTAATGGTTATTTCTACGTTCTTATTCTAGCATAAACCGACCTTGATTTTCAGATACTAGTATTTCAGTCAAGGAAAACATTTTCTATTCCAAAATATTTAGATATTAGCAAAAACCTGCATAAAATATAGAAACAGAATTGATTATTCAAGACCAGGTTTTCTTGGAAAACGGTGCCGCAATAGCGGTCAGTTGTTACTATGGATTGCAATAGCGAGGCAAATTAAATCGGTAGTTTGAAGAAAGGAACAAATCCAAAAATCAATTTTGTGGGAAATTAAAGGAAAATTAAAGCTAGAATTTCTACATGAATCAATTTTAACCCTTAAATGCATGATATCTTTTAAATTGATATCAAAAATATTTACCGACAGTCGTCCACTTGATACAAAACATAAGAGTGGCCATTTAATAGCAAAAACATGAATCGTGTATGCAGATAACTATGCAGAATTACAGTTTTCAAAATAATGTTTTTAATTGGGCAGTGAATATTTTAATAGGTAATGTTGCAGTTCTGCAACAATATGCATTTAAGGGTTAAAAATTAACATCATTATTAAACATATACCATAGATGTGTGCATTACTAATTGATGTGGTGCCGCCAGATGGCGTTTAACTTTCCTCCTAGGGGGTATAATTATAAAAATATATTAAATAATATTAATAAATTAGGATCTGTAATATATTTAGCCAATACAACAACTGGATATGGTTACTGCGTTAGCAACCTAAATAATAATGATGTTTATAATACAACTTATAAACATCATTATTATTTAGGTTGCTAACACAGTAACCATATCCAGTTGTTGTATTGGCTAAATATATTATAGATTGTTTCTAATTTAGTAATATTATTTAATATAATTAGATAATTATTATTTCTTCAAACTACCGATTCAATTTCAATCCCGATATTTCGGTATTTAAATCTAGCAAAACCGAGATTCACTTATTAATACCGGTATTTACTTCCTAACATATCTGTTTATAGTTATAATTTATATTTTTTCGCATATTTAGATTAATTATTTTTAAATATTTACAATTAATTAATATTACTAGTGATAATATTTACATCGATTTCAGACGGAAATAAGTAAAACTATACCGATTTTGAATGACTTTTCTTCCTATATGGTTATACATAATTACAAAATATAAATAATTTACATAGGAGGAATTATTTATATTTTGTAATTATATCTATAACTATATAGGAAGACAAGATCTTTCAGGATTACGGCAGAGGGCTTCAAGGAAACTACTCTACTGGTTTTATAACTATATATTTGTACTTTCCGAATGTATGGTGATCGGGAATAAATTCGAATAGCTAATTTTGAATTTTCTTCACGTCAATATAAACTATTTTTCGAAAATATAAGTCTGTGTGTTTGTCCGTGTGCGTCTATGAACAACAAATTGCGGGAATACGGCTTAAATACTTTACTGTACGCCATGGGAATATTATAAAGCTAACACAATATCGCACTGGTATCTCACATGACAAATTTTGTAAATCCCAAAAACTGTTTTTGAAATAAATGCATTTTAAAGATTGCAATAGTTCTAGTAGTTTTAGCATTGAGTATTATGGGAATTTTATTAAGCTAACACAATGGGCAATTCAAGCTAGTCGGTACTCTATCTGGTGGCAGAAAATGAACTAAAATCTAGTGGGTAATCGATACACAAAATATGTATTTTCTCATCATATATGTGATAATATGTGTAAGGTATGTCTAGTTATATATTAAAAGTTTATTAACAACCACGCAGTACCGTCCAAGTGTTCAAAATCGTGTAATTTTTATCTAATCAGCTGATCAAACAATAACAAAAATCAGCTGTTTACCCACTAGTTCGACAAAAACCGTTGACATTTGAATCGCCAATATCGCACTGGTATCTCACATGACAAATGTAAATTCTAAATCATATTTTGAGATAAATGCATTTTAAAGATTGCAATACTTCCAGTAGTTTTAGCATTGAGTATAATGTTATCTATATCTTTACCAAGTGTCGTAGCTTCCAAAATGAATTATCAGGTTTTGATTTCTGTTTTGATGATTCTTTCTCCTTTAATCCTTTTTTTTAGAATAAACCAAATTATCATTTAAAATATTAGATAACAATATACTCAATGCTAAAACTACTGGAACTATTGATATCTTTAAAATGCATTTATCTCAAAAACAGTGTTTGGAATTTACAACATTTGTCATGTGAGATACCAGTGCGATATTGTGTTAGCTATATAAAATTCCCATGGCGTACAGTAAATTATTTAAGCCGTATTCCCGCAATTTGTTGTTTGTTCATAGACGCACACAGACAAACACACAGACTTACATTTGTCATCTCACTCATCGATCTATGAAATAAAAAATGAAATACGACAGGAAAAATCAGTATAGATGAGGATTATATCACTGTTGATGGTCACAAAATTAAATTACACACTTTTAGTTCTTATTGCCTATTTTGTTACTTTGTTACATTATACAATATAATGCACAGTATGTTTCTAAAATCGATGCCTTAATTCTTATTTTATTCCTTATTTTATATTTTATTACAGCACAAATCAACCTTAAGTTCTATTATAATAGAGCTTAAATCCTTGATGTAACTATCACAAAAATTACAATTATAATAAAGTTAACACATTGTAGTGTTGATTATTCATCTGATTTATTTTTTATTTATCTTAAAAAATCTTAATTAAAGGACATATTATTATACGTGCTTTATTTAAGATTTAATATATTACAACTGCGATCATCTAATAAATAAGTAGAACTACAGTGCAATTTTGTAAAACCCAGACACATTCTTAACAAATCATACAATAAAAAGATGAAATAATCTGAATAACAATGATGCTAATATTTGGTAATTGTGTCCGTTTGTGTTGGAATTGCATTATATCATAATTTACACTCATTATGTCTTCATTGCTAAATATATGCATAACGAGTGACTCAGAAACGTATGGTGAAAAGCATGCCTACCGATTCGTCTGAATAATTCGAAATAACATCCTCCTCGCAGAACTCGAATGTCTGCTTGTTCAGCTTGATAGGCTCCGAAGATCTTCTAATCCAAGACATATTTCACATCAATCAGGACGAAATTTTGCAAAAACAGTAGAAATAAACGGCAGGACACAACACTATAGGAAACCCACAACGCTCACACACGCACGCACACGCGTTACATTCAGTACGAAGTCCAAAGAGCGCACCATCTGCTTTATAAATAATAATAATAAGAGGAGGCCGCGGATGATGTAAATGCATACAGGGTGATGCGACCGACCGCACTCACCAAACTGGGAACAGTACGGCACCGAGCGGTTCGACAGCCCGCCATGTGTTCGGACGACAGGGCCGTGCTCGGTGCCCGTTGGCGTCTATCGGACGAAACGTGGGCGGATATGTAAATTATTGGAAGGAAGCGGTCACCGACGTTAGTAATGTTTAACAACAATTGCGCGGCAACAATGAGCAATTATCGGCTGCTGGCTGATAAGCCGCCTTACAATGCGCGAATCATTGCGTAAAGATTTTATTGGCTCCAGGGAATTCAATGCATTGAAGATTTATGGCGCGAGTTTGATTGTAAAATATCGCGGAACAATGCGAGATAAAACAGTAGGGAGCGAATTGGCTCAAACTGTGATATGCCTTGAGGTACCGTGTGAAAGATTTACGCGTGTATATCCAATAATTTCTGGATATTATTGTTAGTTATTGCTAGAAAATGTGTTTTTGTTGATGGATACTTATGATTAAAAAATGATAGGTCATAGTATGTAAATCTAGATAAATGTAAAACTATTATAACATGAATCTGGTTAGGTCTAGTGCTAATATTAATAAATTAATGCCATATACATATCCATATATATGAGGTTTCATAAAAAAAATAGTGGGGGTTTTCGAATTTCGGAGGTTGTATAATTCCAATTGTCAGATTTTTTCTTTTTTTTTCCTGACATATGTTGAAATTGGTAGCCATATTGGATGGCTACTCTATTGTTGGGTGTCGAAAACTTTAGACATGTTTTGTATGCTCGGTGATTTTATACTTGTGGAAAAAATGGAACAAAAAATTATTAAATGAATGGAATACTTTTAACTGTTTTGGGAAAAGTTGAATATTGTTTTTGGCGAGTCTTCTATAAATAAAAGAAAATATTACAAGTGGTGCAAACTTCTTCAAGAGGTACGTTGAAGATGACAAGCGCCCAAGGGGTGGATTTTTGAGCGATCGCAATGAATATACCGATCGATAGACCTTCGCTATTATTGCGAATGGTGTCGATTTGTGACCCTTCATTTTGTGAAAGGAGCATATTATCTTTGAAAGAACTGGAAACTATACAGTAGTTATGTTTTGACATTAATTTTTCAGTTAATTCTATTAGTTCAGGACTATGAATCATATTCGCATTATAGCGTATGGTAGTATCGATCGGTCAAAAATCGCACCCCAGGACGCTCCAGAAAGAACTGGAAACTAGACAGTAGTTATGTTTTGACATTAATTTTTCAGTTAATTCTATTAGTTCAGGACTATGAAATATATTCGCATTATAGCGTATGGTAATATTGATCGGTCAAAAATCGCACCCCAGGACGCTCCAGCACATCAACAACCGAAGATATCGTCTCAAAAGTGAAGAAAATGATTATGGACAATCGCGGAATCACTATGAGAGAAGTTGCTGAGGTTTTAATAATAATAATAATTTACTCCCAACAAACGTACAGTTTAAAACATGGAAAACCACATGTAGTATCAATCAATAACATAAATATGAAAATAATAATAACATATACATACAAATATAATATAAATCCCAAAGAAATAAAAATAACTGCAGGTGTAACTATCCCCACAAAATACTCTTTTGTTTGACTGAAACATATTCACACCATACTGATATTGGTGATATGAACACATCATTTTCAACAATGGTGAATTTTTATGATGTATTTGGATTTGGTGTCGTATGAAAAGGTCAAAGGCCTCCTAGCTGCAAACCGAGTCACATGCAAGCATAGTTGGGATAGTATGGTGCTAATGTAGACATTACAATACAGTAAATTATATACTGCTAAATATATGTGTATTGATTGCACAGACGTCACATTAAACTCTGTGCTATTGTAGACATTACAATACAGTAAATTATATACTGCTAAATATAAGTGTATTGATTGCACAGACGTCACATTAAACTCTATCAACTGAGCATTATAGCTAATAGAATGACCGGCACCATGTTTGTAATAGCATAAATATCTTAAGAATGTTCTATGAACCTGGTGCTTCATTTTCTTGTATTTGATCTGATAGGGTGACCATATAACTGAGCAATTATGAAGTTTGCTATGAATCATATTCGCATTATAGCGTATGGTAGTATCGATCGGTCAAAAATCGCACCCCAGGACGCTCCAGAAAGAACTGGAAACTAGACAGTAGTTATGTTTTGACATTAATTTTTCAGTTAATTCTATTAGTTCAGGACTATGAAATATATTCGCATTATAGCGTATGGTAATATTGATCGGTCAAAAATCGCACCCCAGGACGCTCCAGCACATCAACAACCGAAGATATCGTCTCAAAAGTGAAGAAAATGATTATGGACAATCGCGGAATCACTATGAGAGAAGTTGCTGAGGTTTTAATAATAATAATAATTTACTCCCAACAAACGTACAGTTTAAAACATGGAAAACCACATGTAGTATCAATCAATAACATAAATATGAAAATAATAATAACATATACATACAAATATAATATAAATCCCAAAGAAATAAAAATAACTGCAGGTGTAACTATCCCCACAAAATACTCTTTTGTTTGACTGAAACATATTCACACCATACTGATATTGGTGATATGAACACATCATTTTCAACAATGGTGAATTTTTATGATGTATTTGGATTTGGTGTCGTATGAAAAGGTCAAAGGCCTCCTAGCTGCAAACCGAGTCACATGCAAGCATAGTTGGGATAGTATGGTGCTAATGTAGACATTACAATACAGTAAATTATATACTGCTAAATATATGTGTATTGATTGCACAGACGTCACATTAAACTCTGTGCTATTGTAGACATTACAATACAGTAAATTATATACTGCTAAATATAAGTGTATTGATTGCACAGACGTCACATTAAACTCTATCAACTGAGCATTATAGCTAATAGAATGACCGGCACCATGTTTGTAATAGCATAAATATCTTAAGAATGTTCTATGAACCTGGTGCTTCATTTTCTTGTATTTGATCTGATAGGGTGACCATATAACTGAGCAATTATGAAGTTTGCTACGAAAAAAATGAGCAAAAAAGGTACTTAATAAAATTGATGGATACTTACGGAATTAATGGAAAGAAAACATTTAGAATTCATAATTATAATGCCTAATGACCTATAGCGTTCGTCATTATCTCCACATGTAGATGGAAAGTTAAGTTGCAATCAAATGTCATGCCTAAGACTTTTATATCCTTAACCAGCAGCAAAGTCATGTCATCAATTAAGTAATAAAACTCCAAATTGACTCTAATACACCGTTTGCGTGAAGAAATCTCAACAAAACGCCTGGATTTGTAGCAACAGCTTCTAGCAATGGCTTGTTCGTGAATTTTTGGCCAAAAATAACATTGTTATGATGCCCCAGCTTGTGTATTCTATATTCTATTGCCGAAGCTGAAAAACTCGACAGGACGACGATTTGCCAACATTGAAGAGGTAACAACAGAATCGTTGAAGAAAATTAAAATGAAAATTTAGGAAAAAGTATTTTTCTAACCAAACTCTGTGGCCTAGTGGTTAAAAGCTCGTGTACTGAGCATTGGCGAGCAAGAGTTCAAACACCGGTGTGAGCAAATCACCTTTCACAGTTTTTCAGAGGTTTTATGTGAAGTAAACGTAAATACCGGGTGATTACACTCGTCTGAGCTCGTTTACTAGCGACAAAGCCCTAGGGATAATAGCTAGAAAGATAGAAGTTTATTTTGTATTAATCTGTAACAGTTAATCTAATAATTATGATTTCACAACTGAATTGATATTTGTTTTCATGTTGAAAATCTCTTCTAACGTGGCAAGGCTTTATATAAATTAATGAATATGTCATTGAATGTGGAAAATATATTCATTTATAGCAGTGTTCCAATAATTCTGACTTTTTGGATTACAGCTGTTTTATTGATATTTAACGATTGTGATTGATTCAAATAATTATTGTTTTCATATCAAAAATTTACATATAACATTCTATTGCGTTTAAAAAAAAATTTCATAATCCACTGGTTCCTAATATTTCCTAATTATATAATGATATATAGTTGAAACGAGTCATTATTTACATAGTTACATAGTTTAAAAAGTTAAGAGGCCGATTCTGTTGTCATCTCTATCATTGCCTTGAAAAGTGATGCTGGACCCTCCTCCTCTTCTGACCTACAGGCAGCTCAAGGAGAAGGAAAAGGTTTAAGAGTTCCTCAAGGTTGGGAGGAGGTCCTAGAACCGGCTTGTCCCCTCTCTTTTTCTGAGTTAACGGTTTCCGTGCATCGCTATGAAACGCTTCTTTATAGTGATCGCTCAAAAATCTTGTGATTGTCTTTGTCGGTTACTGTCTCTGCTTACTAAATTTTGTTTTAAGTCCTTTCTTTATTACAAATGCATTACGTTTTTCTTCCGATTGTATTAGTATTCGTCTAGCCTTTTACATTTCTGGTTAAAATTCTGTTTGTAACGTATTTAGTGATGATTGCCTTTTTATTTTTTTTGCACGAATGTTATTGCGTGATTTCCTACTATTACTCTTATTTTAACTCTCTTTGTTGAATTGTTGCTTCGTGTACAACATAGGTTGCTATCGTTCTATCTCAAGGACTGTATACAAGAGGACATCGCATCGCATGGTGAAAGGAAATCATTTGTCGTCATCGAACTGTGATATGCCAGGAATATTTGGCGGTAAATTTAAATATCATTGCGATCGGGCCAGATCAGAATAATGTTGGTAGTGTGCAAGAGCCGTATAAAGTCTTTAGGTAGGGTGATGCATGTAATATTCTTACGTAGTATATTACAAAATTAGACAAGTCATAGCAATAATATTTAAATTTATACTACTCTTGCAATTACCAACAATACAGCAGATTTAAATTTGCCGTTAATTACCCACATACATACATACATACATACATACATATGCGATAGCCGGAGACGTGGGTTCAAGTCCCACCGCAGAGTGAAATTTTTGAGAAATTATTAATTAACATTGATACATCTGGTGATTCTTCATTCAGATAGCCGACAATGGCAAGAAGTATATATATATATATATATATATATATATATATATATATATATATATATATATATACACAACTAAACCCAATAAAAAGTAGTACATACTGTTGTGACCACATATACACAAATTAAAATGTTCACTCAGACTTTTGTTAGAGGTTACTGTGCTGTCAATTTTGGACTTCACCAACATCCCATATGGGGGTGTAAGGGGGTGATGACACTGATAGGTCAACCCAAAGGACAACATCACCTGCACGTGGTACACCCTGCCAGATAACCAACGAGGCTCTGTCGACCGAATAACTACCGGTATAAGTAGTCCCTCTTGCCAGCCAACAGTTTCGGGTGATGGAGCTGGCAGGAGTGGGGCAATTCCTTGCCCCGGGAGTGAGAAATCACTCCCAAAGGCGTATGAACCGACAAGCTGGTCAACGGCGTTGAGATGCGGAAAGAAACGGGAAACTACCGCATTAAAGGTCTCAAGACATCCCTGGTACAATCATCATTATGACGGACAAAACCAAAAACGGCCCCGAGTATCGGCGTCCCTTAAATGGGGCAGGGGTTCAAAGAATCTCCGAGTCCAAAATAAAGAAGTACAGTACACTACAGCATGAAAACACAACGAAAAAGACCAAATAGATAGGAAAAGGCACATGGAATGTGCGGAGTGCATATGAAGATGGAAAGATCCACAACATTGTACAAGAAATGAATAGGATGAAGGTGGAAATCATGGGCATAAGTGAGATGCGTTGGAAGGGCTCGGGGTATAGGACAGTACTTGATCAGTTCATATACTACGCTGGTAACGATGACAAACAACATTGAAATGGGGTAGCCATCATAGTAACCCGAGAAGTCAAAAGCTCAGTAAAAAATGTAATATTCCATTCAGATAGAGTCATAATAGTTCAACTGGAAAGCCATTTAACATAAACATCATACAAGTCTACTTTCCAACTACAGACAAGAACGATACAGAGGTAGAAGAACTATATGAGCAGATAGACCATGCCCTAAAATCAACCAAGAAAAACGACGTTACACTGGTAATGGGAGATCTCAATCCTAAGGTTGGACAAGAAAAAGAAGACAAGATAGTCGGAGCTTATGGACTTGGGTCACGGAACGATAGAGGAGATAGATTCGTCCAATTCTGTAGAGAAAAAGAACTTGGAATAACAAATACGCTTTATAAACTTCCACAGAGGCATCTATATACTTGGACATCACCAGTAAATATAACTCAAAAAGTAGTCAGAAACCAAATCGATTACTTAACTACCAATCAGAGATTTCGAAACAGCATAAAATCTGCAATAACATAACCGGGAGCAGATGAAATTTCTGATCACAATCCTCTTGTGGCATCATTTAAGACGAGACTTAAAAAGATAAAAAAAACAGCAAGCATCAGACCCTATATACGACTTAAGAAAGGTGAGAAAAGACGTTAATCTCAGAACAGTTATACCAACTCGGTAACCAAAACCTTCGAAACAATAAACACAGGAGATCTCAGTGTATCGCAGCAATGGGAAAACATCAGAAACGTACTTGTGGTATAATTAAAGAACACGTCCCAAAAAAGAGACGGGAAAAACATAAAGAATGGATGACAAACGACATTTTAAAAATGGTAGACAGGTAGACAAGGTGCAGATCGTGATGATGATCGCTAATATCCGGAACGGATGAAGCACGCTAAGAAGAAGAACATCCCATAAACATTATAGGCCCCATAAGCTATTGAATGGATAAATTGACAACGTCATTGTGACAGTATATGCCAAAACAAATGTCAAACACCTTGAATAGCGCTTGCGATTGGATGATGACACCTTTTGTTTAATTATTCAGTGTTAGCAATAGAGAGAATCTAAAGTAATTACATTTCCTAGATAATGTATTTATTGTTGCTATAACAAAGAATTCACTGACCCCAGGTATTCACTGACGTTCCATAAATCTATCAATAACTATTGAACCCATAAGTAGGTTCAATAGTTATTGATAGATTTATGGAACGTCAGTGAATACCTGGGGTCAGTGAATTCAAAAATATTCTATCTTTATAGGACTATCAGTCGTGAGCCTTTTTCCTTAGTGAATTCAAAGAAATAATTAGAAATAACATAATATATACTTATTTGGGTGATAAACTGCGGCATATTAAAACTTTTATTTACTTTTCAAACAGACATCAGTTGACAATTTGTCAGATAACAGTCCGTTACAAAAATTACACAATGCAAACATTTTAATAGTACATATACTTATACTGAAGAACATTTTATATTGATCTATGTTTTTCTCAATATTTCGCCTTACCAAATACGTATAAATCAATAATTTTCATTTACTTAACATTTATAGAAATATATAATATTTTTATTGTATTATTATACAATTATTACGCATAATCTCATTGCTTATTTATTTGATTGATTTTAATCTAAAATATCATTGAACACCATTTATTGTGTATACTAGAGTTTAAAACAGCCACACTCTCGACAAATTGCAACACTATATAATTCCCCTCAATCCGGTCCTGCAGTAACTTAGGGCGAACGCGGGGGAGCCGAAAAGAGGGAACCAACTTGGGATATTTTGAGTCACCATTTAGGGAAGGAGTGGGGCGCGCATTTGGTCGGACGGGAGCGATCTAAATTCCCTCCCGAAACACAAGTCGAGTTGCAACTGTGTATGTGTTTCTTGTGTTTCTGTGTCGCGAAGATTCTTTGTTTGACGTAACAAAGGACGTCAACCAAAAAAAAAACGACTGAAATTCCGTTAATTATCGAGCGTAAAACTGAATAGCGAACCCGT
This sequence comes from Lordithon lunulatus, assembly GCA_963942505.1. NCBI lineage: Eukaryota > Metazoa > Arthropoda > Insecta > Coleoptera > Staphylinidae > Lordithon > Lordithon lunulatus. Next base: position 14,086,385 of record OZ012667.1, on the reverse strand, counting down.
CTGCTGACATTCTCGGCCCATCGTAATGAACCTTTGTACTGGTCCGAATTAAACGAATAACGGATATGATAGGCTCGTTTATTGTTATTGTTTTCTAATATGATTAAAACAGATAACGCTTTGTCTGGTGCAGTCGTAAACATAATTTTATCAACGCACGGCCATCATAAAACTGTTTTATGGAGATGTTGGATTGGATTTTAATGCCTGCTGAAATAATCATGTGTTTTATATTATTTTAGAGGGTAATTGTGCGGATAATTCAATTCATTCAGGGCATTCACCACAATTTATGTCAAACAAAAATAGCTAATTATATAATATACTATAATTATTGTGACTATTCGTTCGGATTTTCTAGGACAGCCCCGAATTCTAACGACCTGCATTATTATCAAAATACTATAAAGACAATGGTCATAACAAAGTGCAATATTTCAAGCAACAACTAGAAAACTGCGATGAACATATTAAAACAGTTCATTAAGTTGGAAAATAGAATTAATTCTATCTATTAAAAATAATCTTGTTCGAAATTTGTATGCCTTAAATATTTTTTATTATATTTGTATTTGTTGCATTAAATGTAAATTTTTATTTGTTTTTCCAAAATAAAATTAATTTCAGGATCGCGTCGCAGCAAGATCCGGGTTGTATTTAGTTTCTCCGTTATTACAATTAGCGTCCGAGTTTACATATAATTATTTATAGTATTTGTTGCATTAAATGCAAATTTGTATTTGTTTTTTCCAAAATTAATATTTCAATATTTCCTTTGTTTAATTATAATAAGCACATATGTATGGTACATAATAATAATATTGAAGGATATCAATATTATTATTATGTGTCATTGAATAGTTCGATCAGTAAATTGCCTTAGTTATCGGCGCGCTTTTAGAGATTTATCATAATTGATGTTAATCCTTAAATGCATGTTTTTTAAAGTTGATATTAAATAATAGTTACCGCCAGTCGTCCACTTGCTACAAAACATAAGAATTGTAATTTATTAGGAATATCATGAATCATATGTATACAGAATTACAGTTTTTAAAAAAAAATTTTTACTTAGGCAGTGATCATTTAAAAAATGTAATGTTGCAGTTCTGCAACAATATGGATTTAAGAGTTAAATATTGTATAGTAGCGAAAATCGCTAATAAAGAACTATTATAATAATACTACTAGTAATACCGGTATTTATCTAAGAATACAGGTATATACAAAGTGGCCTGGAATATTCCGGTATTGCAATACCTAGTTAATAAATAAATGTATTTCTATTTTTGATTGATTGATTGATTGTTGCAACGTATCAATTTCGCTAAAATGTGAGAGACTGTATTGGATCACTCAACGGAAACACTTGAAGTTACTTAATGCTTTTATAATATCAGGTCACATTTTTTTGTAACATTTTCACACCGCTTGACAGCTAATTGAGTCTCACAATCACATCTCACATCCTGTGAGACCCGGATAATTTTCTAAACATCACAAAACGTGTCCCGTGTCATGCTTATCACGAGATAATATTCAAGGAAAACGTCGGTACAAAGAACATTCGGTGTTTGCGCGTTTATTACTGCGCTTGGTAGACATATGGCTAGTTATGCAGTTTGCCAGATTTTCGGTTTGTAGAAGGTTGCCCATGATAATGCCCCTGTGGGTGGCACTTTGGACTACAAACGGCGTTTTCATGCCTTTTATGGATGAGCACGTTTATTATCAGAAGGCGCATGCTGGTTTACAATGTAACATCTTTGTAGAAAACAGGTCAAATGATTTAAGTCACTGATATGCATATGTACTTGAGAGTGTTTATTGACAGGGATATGTTGGATATTTACTGGATATAATGAGGAACGCCATATAAAGAAACTATTATTATTATAAACTTGCTATAAAATTGTAAACCATATGTACAGAAATAGGCGGAGTAAGCTCTGCAAAGATACAATTTTGGGCAAATGCCGATTTTGGTGGAGTAGTATATATTTTATATATTTTTGAAGACAGATAGAAAATATAATAGTGGCAGCAACTTAGCCAATAACATAACCCACCTGTATGGTATGCATATATATATATATATATATATATATATATATATATATATATATATATATATATAAATATATAAAATTTATTTATATGTCTAGTGAATGTTACCATCTGAACTAGAGCAAATTTTTATGTGACCTCGTAATGCAATAAATTATCCAATTATACAAACAGGCTCTATTGTGGTCAAAGTAATAATTTTCCTTGATTTGTTATTTTCAATTATATAGTAAATAAAGTAGCAGATATAATAATAAATATATAATTATACAATACCACAGGCGTGCGATTCCTGACACCACTCGTCCCATTCGTTCAACCCTGGTTTAACTGTTCTCTTCAAAAGAAGAAGAAGATATATTTATTGTAACATACATACATACAAGATATACATATAAGAGGCCACCGACCGTGGTCTTTCAGCCTTCGCTTCAAAAAATACGGTCAATTCACGATTTTAATTCGTTCAATTATGGAATTTCAATTTATTGATTTTTTTTAAGGATAGTAAACTTAAATTCCGTCATTTTACGAACTCAGATTGTGAATTAAAATTATGTAAGCATTATTTTGAATACATTTATTTAAAAAAAAACTGTTGTTGACCTGGTATTGTAGTTAAAAAGAATATCATTGTGTCTTTAAAAGTATTTTACTTTTAATAATAAACTATTTTATTATATGTTTTACACCCTATCGAATAATAACATGTAGATACACGCGTCCGGTCGGGATGATAGATGGTGCAAGGGTATTTCTCTCTATATTTTGATATTTTTTTAGAAAATAGCTGCGACACTGTAAGGAATCTATGTAAACGCATTCTATTTTATACTTTACATAACATTTCGGGGGATGTTGATTTTATATATATATTTTATCCGTTCTGTAGTAATGAATTTTATACTCGCGCCATAAAAATTTAAATTATTTTTACCATAATAAATGATTCCACCATATACATTAGATGCAATGCGTGTTACTTATTCTATTACATAACTTATGTAACTACAAAACGCCATTTCCGTATAATATACGGCGTCTTCCAGGCAAGGCAGTAATTTGTAGTGCATAAATAATACGAAACAATTCCACACGTCATCACATACATGCACTGCCCTTGATTACTAATCACCTTCCGAATGCATTCGATGCAACGTAATATAAATCAAGCCGTAATCGTCGATATAATTACAATAATGACATGTAAATGATTTTAATGAGGCGGATTGTGAAACTTCTCCAGCGGCTACAGCGCGTCGATATATTTGATTTTCGAGGGAGGGTAGCGGGCGGTGTCCGCTAATGGGATTGTTAAAAGTGCTCCCGGGTTTATCTGTTTCATTCCGTATTCCGATGGGATTAGGGGGTGCCGCATGAAGGGCAATGGGGGAGAGATAGGATTTCATATTTCACGGATGGTGTTTGATAAAGAGTTATAGGAAGTCACTCGCGCGTATAAATTGTGCCATGAGTATGATAAGATATTCTGAATTTTGTGTGTCAATGTCATATTAATGTGCTATAAAAATCACGCTGTTCAGATTTGAATTTTAGATACTAATGTGCCATTCACAATAAAGTCCTAATTTCCTAGCAAGCGGTGTCGATAAAAACGGCCGTTTTTGACGTCATTTACACATTACAAGATACGTTTTAAGTACATGTAATTGAATAACTCACCAGATTTCAGTGTAATTCATGACATTTTCCCTATACTTTGAAGTATACCGCTCTCTGGATTACCAGATTTATTTAAATATACGTAAAAGAAATGTGTGACGTCAAAATGACGTGAAATACGGCCGCTTTTGTCTACACCGCTACCTAGGAAACGCGCAGTAGTGGTAACGTAGCGGTAAGCAAAGTTTTGCATGTCTATGAAAATCCAGACGTTCATAATTAGGCAGTAATGTGTGTGGGATAATTAAGGTAGATGTAAAAACCTATATTCTGCCACAGTTTTAATTAATCTTATAACAAAGGCGTACTATACACGGTGATCTACTAGCTCTATGACAAACTCTGACATGTGAAAGCACATATGATTCTAAAGCCCTGGTTTCCTGGGAAAGCGGCCGCTTAAAAACGGCCGCTTTTGACGTAATTTTTATGTCACAAATATAATTCCACGTGTATATAAACGAATATAGTTTCCTATAAAGTGTAATACCTCAACGTACTGCAAAAACGCAATGAATTACGATGAAAAATTGTGAGTTCTTCTATTACATATACTTAAAACGACCTTTGTGATTTGTGAATGACGTCAAAAGCGGCCGCTTTAAAGCGACCGTTCTCCTAGGAAACCAGAGCTTAAGAAAAAAATGACTTATGAACATAGTTCCGATTCGTTTTAGTTATCGAGTTATAGCACTTTTTTTTATCGAATATGTTGCTATGGAAAAAACTGCTGAAACAAATGGTGTACAAATGACATTAATTTGGGAATTAATGTTACTAATAGTTTTAATAAGCATAAAATGTATACATTTACCACAGAAGAATATACAGATATCATATTTGTATATGGATATAACGGCAACGCATGACATGCAGTCAGAGAATACCGGCGTAGATTTCCGCATAAACCATACAGTTTTCAGTGCTTCTTTTCGGAAATTTCGAGTCACGCTAGCAAGAATGGTGGAGCGAGTACTAGAAGACAAAAGGAGAATGTATGCTGTGTTTGTGGACTTGAAAAAGGCTTACGATTCAGTTCTGAGGACCAAGCTTGTGGAGTGTATGAAAAGGTTAGGAATGGAAGAGGAGGCTGTGGAAGGATGTGCAAAGAGACGCAGGCAAGAGCGAGAATGTCAGAGAAGTTAAGAGTGAATGTGGGGGTGAGACAAGGATGACCGCAAAGTCCTCGAAACGAAAATGTGGATGCTGGCTTATGCTGATGATGTAATGAAGTGGGTGGAAGATAATGCAGGAGGTGTTGAATAAAATGGGAAAGTACTTGTATAAGAAGAGGTTAGGCGTGAATGTGAAGAAAACCAAATGGATGCTGTTTAAGACTAGGGAGAGGATGGGTGGAGTGTAAGAGCTGAAACTGAAGGGTGTAATGATTGAGAAAGTGCAAGGTTTCAAATATCTAGGTTTTGGTTTGACTGCAGGAGGAGATGCTGGGGAGATAACAGGCTGGAGGGGTCGTGGTGGGTAGAACCAAGGTGTGGATGTTGGCATATGCAGATGACGTAGTAGAGGAGGCTGTAGAAGGATGTGCAAAGAGACGCAGGCAAGAGCGAGAATGTCAGAGAAGTTAAGAGTGAATCTGGGGGTGAGACAGAGATGACCGCAAAGTCCTCGAAACGAAAATGTGGATGCTGGCTTATGCTCATGATGTAATGAAGAGGGTGGAAGATAATGCAGGAGGTGTTGAAGAAAATGGAAAAGTACTTGGATAAGAAGAGGTTAAGCGTGAATGTGAAGAAATCCAACTGGATGCTGTTTAAGACTAGGGAGAGGATGGGTGGAGTGTAAGAGCTGCAACTGAAGGGTGTAATGATTAAGAAAGTGCAAGGTTTCAAATATCTAGGTTTTTGGTTTGACAGCAGGAGGAGGTGCTGGGAAGATAACAGGCTGGAGGGGTCGTGTTGGGTAGAATCAATGTGTGGATGTTTGCATATGCAGATGACGTAGTGCTGGAGACGAAGAGAGTGGAAAAGATGCAAGATATATTAGAAAAAAATTGAAGGTACCTGGATAGGAGGGGCTAGTGGTGAATATGGAAGACCAAATGGTTGATGTTTAGGAATAGGGGTAGGAGGGGCTAGTGGTGAATATGGAAAAGACCAAATGGATTATGTTTAGGAACAGGGGTAGGAGGGGAAGAGTGAAAGAACTACACGTGGTGGCACCTTAGCAAAGAATGTGAGGAAGTGAAATCAGAGTGGGTTGGAAATTGCAGAAAGCTGTATGAATGGTTAGGAGACGATGGGAAAGGCGTGAAAATTTACAGGAGGTTGACGTGGGAGATGCATTGGCGAGGGCAGAGGGGGTTTAGTATGTAAGAAGAGGGCTTATAATGGATATGTAATTTATATCATTTTGCAGTTTTTTCCTTGTTCTTCTTTTGGGTATTTATATGATATTATGGTATTTGATAGAATGGATTTTCTGTTCGGGTATGCCAAATAAAGGTCTTCTATGCTTTGGCTAGTCTCAAATACTTCATTTCGGCTACTAATATATTGCTATTATGTCTTTAAAAAGAAAAAAGTTACGCCCACAAAAAAATAAAAATCATACTTTCACGACAAAATATATCATTTAGCGTGAAAATGGGAGAAAAGAAATAGCTAAAAGCATCCAATTCTCTAAACGTAATTTGTATCATCCTTCTAGCTTTAAGAAAAAAAAAGTTACAGCTTAAAAACGGTGAAAAGGCTCAAAAATCACATTGTCATACAATTTTTGTAATTTTCAATACTAGAGCCTATGAGAATGAAGGTGGTGTAAGTCACTTTTGAATTGTTTTGAAAAGGAGAAGACGTACGCAGTTACAGAATTGAAATCAATTTATTCATAAATAAAAATGTAACTGCGTATGTCGATTTACATAAAAACCAAACGCAGTTACATTTTTATTTATGAATAAATTGATTTCAATTCTGTAACTGCGTACGTCTATTCACATAAATACCTAAATATTCTCTTTTTCAAAACAATTCAAATGTGACTTATACCACTTTCATTCTCACAGGCTCATATATAAAAGTGTGTCTCTATGTTAGAACCCATCTTTTGCATCCATATGTTAAGATTAACCTATATATCATATTGGTTTTTTTTGTACCAATTCCTATACTCGTAATGGTGTAATAGCATTTCATTGCATTATCGATCCTCTTTATTGCAAACCCATTATCTCCCATTTCACTCTAAAGTAACTCCCAAATATTGAAATGAGTACACCTTTTATGTTTTTGATTTCTACATGAAAGTTAACTTATATGGATCTCTCCCATTACTAAGATTTCGAGTTTCTTTATATTTAATTTCATATCACTATATTGATAGGTTACGCTGTAGAGGTACTAAATCCTTGATTTCCTAGGAAGCGGTGTCGACAAAATCGGCCGTATTTAACGTCATTTTGACGTCACACATTTCTTTTACGTATATTTAAATAAATCTGTTAATCCAGAGAACGGTATACTTCAAAGTATTGGGAAAATGTCATGAATTACACTGGAATCTGGTGAGTTATTCCATTACATGTACTTAAAACGTATCTTGTAATATGTAAATGACGTCAAAAACGGCCGTATTTATCGACAACGCTTGCTAGGAAACCAGGACTTCACACGATATTAGCAAATGGTAGTTTCGAAATTTGTATATATAAGTTTTAGTATCCTGCATGCATTGTCGAGCTAGAGGCTTTCTTTATTATTTCATCTATAAAAATAACAATGGTATTAATCCTTCTCCTTTCTTAGTATCGAATGCCTCCGTTCTAATGTTTTTGATGATGAGATAGTTTATGTTTCTATACTGTTAATTGTTTTTATTTGTTTTTCTCTGATCGTTCTATTCCTTAATATTTTCCATACTTAATTTGAAAGTGTCAAACGCTTACTCTAAATCAATGAACGCTAAATACATTGCGGTTCAAAATTGTCGCACCACCCAGCCATTTAAACATAAAGGCACCTTACACGATCAATAATACTGTCAATATTTTAGAATAATGACAGTATTACTGTACGATAACAAGTTTAAAATGTTCATTATTCTACAATATTGCCAGTATTACTTGTCGTGTAAGCTATAGTAATGATGGAATGAAGAGAATACTGTTGTTTATCCGGATAATTGACTACTTGATAAATATAAAAGGAGAATTGAAGTAAATACTGACAGTACTAGGACTGACTGGCAGTATTATTGACCATGTAAGGTGCCTTATAGACTTTTAAAGAGCAAATGTAAACCGCTAACCACTATTTTTCACAGCTAAATGTATGACATTGCACTACATAGTTTCTGCTAACATTTCAAGTGAATTGCATAATTCGAGCCATAATAAGAGTATGAATGTGAGTCCATGCTTAAGAGTAAACCTATCACATAGTTTAGTGATGGTTCGAATGTGAGTTTGGTATTATGAAAAATATTAATGTCATTTTTTTAATACATTTATTTGAATACATAAGGTTATCATGCTATACCTAAAGTAATTTTTATTCTTTCGCCATACTGAGTAATAATACATTAGTTATAACTACATAAATTGTCACATAGTTTAGTGATGGTTCGAATGTGAGTTTGGTATTATCAAAAATATTAATGTCATTTTATTAATACATTTATTTCAATACATAAAGTTGTCATGCTAAACCTAAAGTCATTTTTATTCTCTCGCCATACAGAGTAATAATACATTAGTTATAACTTGTATTATAAATTATATTCTGCTATAGACTAGTATTGTCATCCCTACAACTAGAACAAAACTTGTTGGAAACAAAACGAAGTTCTCTATGCACGTGTGTTAGTTTCGAGTCCACAAACGCAAAACAAACTTGAATACAAACGTTTAATATAAACTACATTGTGGTTGGTGGCAAGAACAAATCACATTATGCAGTTTACGTCTATATGTGCATTTGCCTACGAAACTAAAATAAACTTCGTTGTTTATTGAAACTTATGTACATATGTGACGTGTTGGAATAAAACCTTAAGTGTTATTATTAGCATACTAATAACTAATGTACATGTATATGCATATAACATTTTCTATGTATTGTTGTATGTATTAAATTTATTGTATAATGATTTAAATCTAATAAATTTCTAGAATATTACCTATTATACAAATTTGTTCATTAAACGAGAATGGTTGGAATGGTTTTAAATTCGAAATAAAAGATATAATCTTCAGATCAACCAGATATAACCGTTGATTGAAGTATTTATATAACTTCAATCAACGATATAACTAAATTTCCAATATAGGAAATTTATCTGTTTTTCGTTTAGTAATATCACGGTTTACATGGCACTGTGGAGAAACCTGCACATTTTTGGTGCAAATTTATTTTAGATATTTTTATAATTTCATTTTGCATTTTTCAAATTTTATCTTGCTGTTATAATTATAAATGTGTGAATTATTGCCGTATGTTGCGACGAGTGGAGTGGAAAATCACCAGATATGCCATATTTTGATTAATTGCCACTCAAAATTTCGGACATTACGAACATCTCGTGTGCTATCAACTATAATACTCAGTAATGCAGTTAGTAGCACGACTGTCGTGATAGGCGGAGACGTCGGTTCGAGTCCCATTGGAAGGTTTTTGAGCGGTAACAAATAAATATTTATTAATGTTAATCTGAAAGTCCTCTCATAGTTGTATTAATCCATGAATACTACCTAGTACATTTTTTTTTGAAACGTAATAAAACATGTTCACATATTTTTTCAGCTATTCGATCTTCAAATAATGATACTGACTGTTATTATTAATGTTAATCTGAAAATCCTCTCATAGTTGTATTAAGCCATTAATGCTACCTAGTACAATTTTTTTTTTGAAACGTAATAACAAAACATGTTGACATATTTTTTCAGCTATTCGATCTTCAAATATTGATACTGACTGTTATTATTAATGTTAATCTGAAAGTCCTCTCATAGTTGTATTAAGCCATTAATGCTACCTAGTACAATTTTTTTTTGAAACGTAATAACAAAACATGTTGACATATTTTTTTAGCTATACGATCTTCAAATATTGATACTGACTGACATACAAATGTTGACTCCAATAGGGCTGCAAGAATTTCACAAAAACTTTCGATTTTAAGCCCTTTGCACAATCTGATAAGAGATTATTTTTTATATTTACTACGTTGTTATATATGTCAACATATTTAGTAGATGTGTGTATGTGTACATAGGTTTGAGGCGAGTTATAAAATGGCAGATGATAGTTATGGTCACTATGGTATGAATGGTACCATCAATAATAGTTATCACTAGTTTTCTAATTATCGACTACTTTTTCTTCTTGAATTTTGTAACTCCTGCTCAGGAAAATAGAGCATCCGCCCTCTCTTCCTCGCGACGCGATTTTGCACACCCTTCTAACTCCGTCAGTCATTTTCAGAGGCTTCTGTAAGCATTGCACGTCGCCATGATGATTTAGGTCTTCCTTGATTGCGTCTGCGCTGTCGATACCAATGTAAGCTCGTCCTGATTATTATTATTTTTTGTTTGTTTCTAGATACATGTTGTATTTACAATAAATCCTAACTATATTTTTATTATAGAATCTATATGGCGACGAACTATAACCCTACAAACTATCTAAAAACAGATGTTTGTTTTATCATTGTCTACTATTGACTTTCAAAAACTATCGATAACAATCGACTAGAAAATATCAATAGACATATATACGTCCGCTTTATTGACAAAATTTACGGCAACGTGCCGTTTTTCTCGATTAATCTAGCAGTATAGTTGGTAGTGATTTTGGCAATTTGGCATTTTTACCTACTTCCCCACTCAAAAAAATTCTTAAATATTTTTTTAACTATCGATAGTAATACTATAGATAATTTTGTTCCCACATATATACTCATATTTCAAGAATTACACTAGAAAGTAAAATAAACTATTATAAACTGTCTTTAAGCTGATAGATTCTGATTCTAAACAAATAAATTCAATTTTTCATATATTGCCTTGATTAATTGTTGCTGCTCAAACCGTTATTTTCCCCAACTGATATCATGAAGTAACCACTGGATGTAAAAGTGTACAAGGGTTAAGATAGATTTATAATAGGATTGATTACTGGCTGGTGCATAGTATTGAAATTCGTTTCCTGGAAAAAAACTACCTGTATAGATTTATATTATTAGTGTGCGATTTCATAAACGACACATTTTAATCGAATGATCCAATTCAATATAATTTGTCATAAGTTCTTCGTTGTATTATAGAATAATATCACTACTGTGATAAATTCAAACCGAGCTACAGATATTAATAATAACATAACATTCGAACTAATAATAAAACCAAGGAAATGAGATGCGGAAAATAACAATATTTTCCCCTTCCGGTACACTACTCAATCTCATGCTATAAACAAATTAAAACGCCATTACGCAAGCAGAAATTATTAATATCATGCCAGCATCCTCCTCCACAAATAAATCATAAATTGTGACAATACCCAAAGGAAAGTATTTCCGTGGCGCCGCACAAAGAAGCTTTTAGTCGAATGCCGATGCATTTACGCAAATTACACCACGCGAATAACAATCAATCCCTTCTGTTTGACTGTATAAATACAAGGCCGGAAGTGCGTAAATCGGATAATGACGTTATGAAACTCGCAGGATTATAACACAATTGCTGAATGCTAAATTGATTCGGAATTATTCAAATCCAACCCAGATCCCGCGTTTAATGTTAGTACTAAAAAATCAGATACGGTTGCGAACATTTTAAGCTCTAAATTCGTCACAGTTGCTGGTTATTTCAACCTTGGTGGCGGCGTTTTTTTTTACAGTTTTTATTGTTTGAATTTGCGCGTTCGTTGCTGCAATTATTAAACCTTGAAATAACGTTGCCGACGCTAAGCATTAAGTGAAATAACAAAGCGTATTAAATAATTATTTCTGTAAAACATTGAGAAATACGGTAATAAATGAGCGGTGTTGGTTATTTATTAGATCGCTTTCATGTTACTAGATGGAAATTAATTCATGTTGTTATAGTGCTGAATGTATGATATGAATATTTCTATATTTATGGAAAATTATTGGAAAAATTATATTTTTATTATAGAATAGAAAATATATACGATTTACTGTTATATCAGATAATTATTATTATTCAGACTATTTTATGCTGATTTCCTAGATAATAAGTTTTCACTATTCAAAGGCGCTTTCGTTTAGCATGGTTTATCATTGCTAGTCGCCCCCTTGGCGTGCAGTATCGCGGTCGTGCGCCGCCGGTACTTTGAAAATATATACGATTAATAATAAATAATTATTATATTTTAACAAGACTATTTTATTGTGATTTAAGAAATTCCTACAAAATAAGTTTTCGCTATTATTAAAATAAACCTTAAACTGGCTTTTTTATATCTGAATTAAACCACGTTGCAGTGCAAACAATAGAAAACCCATATATACTAAAAAATAGCAAAGAAACCAATAATAAACAGAAATTCGGAAATAAATTACCAAAAACAAAAGAAATTAAATTTTACTAGGAGCGACACTAGACTAAAATCATCCTCTATATTTCAAAATTATAAATTAAATTGCTCATAGAATATCATATGAAATTACGCAAAATTATTCCCACACCTGGCTGTATCAAAAAAAATGTTATTCAATTCACAACAAATTGGAGGACACAGTTACTATTTGTTTCACACGCAGACAATAAATAAATCTTATTTAGTGTAGCATTAACAATATAATTTTTAAAAGCAGTCAGGATTTAGAACGCTTTTCCAAAAATATTCGATTTAATTAAAATAGGCGAAAAATGCACAAACTCAATTAAATATTTTCGTTTCTCTTTGGCCAGTCTGTTATTATTAGTTTGCACTGATGTAACTTATTCTGGGTACACCGTACCAAAGGGATTAAACTCTGTTATTATTGTTGTTAATATTATAATATATAAGCAGGCAATATTTAGAAGGCTTTTCCTAAAATATTAGATTCAATTAAAATAGGCGGAAAAAAGCACACACCCAATTAAATATTTTCTTTTTTCTTTGGCCAATCTGATATGATGTACCCGGAATAAGTGATTCAGTGCAAAATCATTACTCAGATTTCAGATATCACTTATTCCGGGTACACCGTACCAAAGGGACTAAACTCTGTTATTGTTGTATTATAATATATATATATATATATATATATATATATATATATATATATATATATAAATAAATATATATATATTCATCTATTATCTAGAATAATATAAGCCTGCGTACAATGCTGCAGGTGTCAAGCAGGACTGTTTTTTTGCATACGGAGTACAAATTTAAATTTAGGGTCTGTGGCTGTGGCAGGAAACCCCGTTGGTGTTTTTATTATTTTAAACTTTTGCACTGCATTCACTACATCCTAGTATTTGTTTTACTATTATTATTATTATGATAGAAATTAAATATCTTATTATTATTATTATAAGTGCATATGTATTCAATTCATTGACTTCACTATGGTGTACTATAAATTGATTAAATTGCACACACATTTAAAAAAAAACTCTTCTCATATATATACAATTGCGCCAAATACTCCATATTTCATCCAGAATGTATAGAAAAATCCCTTACCATTCTAGCAGACTCCAAACTAAATCTCTTCATCGGAAACTCCGGAATTCTATTAGGAACGACAAATATTTTCTTATTGGCGCCCATTCGGTCAGCCCGCGATGTACTGTTACTTCTCATGATTTTAATCTCCACGTTGTTCACCTTAACAAGTTTATAAGCGTCATTTTCATCGATAGTTTTAGCGCGAAAACTGCCACCACAAAACATTTTCCCGTGTTCCCCCCAAAATACACACAAAATTCACAAAATTGGCATTTACGTTAGCAGCAGCACAAACACGCACAGTTACTGAATAATATTCACACCGTATTTATTGTAGTTCACTCGGTTGTTTATAAATATTATTGCGGGTAGTTTCCGAGAAAACGGTGCGAAAACGCGCGTTTGTCGACGCAGTTGTTGGCGGACTGAACGAAAAATCTTGACCATGTGTATAATTCGAAACGCACACCTTGTTGGAGGTAAAACCAGTTGTGGAAAGCACCTTCGGAGCGAGAGGTGCGAGCGCCAGGATGGCTGCGAGACGAGGATGGGACAGAAATCAATGTCTGCGTGCTGTGCTCAGGTAAAAACGGTGTGTAAAAAGCGAAATGCCGTAAAACATGCGAACTGTTCCAAGCGAGACCGCATCGGGTGAGATTGCGAAGAATGCATAGAGAGAACGAAGGACTATAATTTCATTTGTAATATTACACCGGTGCCTTAATGGATATTAAAATTTATATGATATAATATTTTTTTATCCTTCAGTGTGTGCGAAAGCTTGCAGAATTTGTTCCCCTTGAAGCAATTTTGTGGTCGAATAAGCAAATGTTTGGAGGCGCTATTTCTTTCAAATCCTAACGGCAGCAGTTTTTAACAATTGGAACAGTTACGTCCGCGAGCTGTAGATCCGTGATAATTTATTGTATTGCCAGTCATGTATAATTATACAATTTTAAATATTTTTGCGAATGAATTTGAATATCCTATACATTCCTCTATCTTATCCTGCTCATAAATCAATGCACACGCGGAGTTAATGGAAAACAATTGCAGGCGATATGGTGAAATTGCGTCAAGTTCGAATAAATCAATTACTAAAAACGGACGAGTGAGCACGGCAGTATTTATGTGTTCTTCGGGGTGTTTATCAAAGCGGAACTGAGGTAAACACATGAGTAATAGTTATGGGCCGTGTTTCAGTGATATTTCGGAAGGTAGCTTACGGTTCAGTTACGCTAAGCTCTCTTGTGGATATTAATGTCACGTGCAAGGAAATTGCTTAGGATTTGTATTGCCCCGGATTTTGTGCATATAATTTCTACAATTTGTGTATAAATATGATGATGATTATTATATTATTATTGTATATAGTAGATTTAATATTAAGAATGTATTCTATTGTTACTGTGAAATTTAACTTAATTTATTTTATTTTGTTTCTGAAATCGGAAAGGCCACAGGCCAATTGCCTAATATAGATTGTTTTCTCTCTATGATTATTGATTTAAGAACATTTTATTAGATTTGATTCGGTACCCCTCAAAAGGAACACACATCTGTCCGTTTGGCTACTACTAGTGACTAGTAGTGACACATGCTGGCGTCACGCTCATACTGATAGTATAGCGTGACGTCAACATTTGTCACTAGTAGTAACCAAACGGACAGGGCCTATGTCGTGGTGTTGAAGCCCAATGAGGCGACATCTGCAAAACGCCCTGCTATAGAGTTAGGACATAGTAATGACCAGAATAGCGTCGCATTACTAAGATGTTCTGGGGCAACTCCTTACGCGACTGAGCCTCTCTACTATACCTCGCCTCGAAGCAATTGAGTAATGAAAACACGCGAAAGGCGGTTGGGCGACTTTCAAGAGCCCGGTGTACGTACACAGGGCAATAGTATCAACGGCATTGTTTTTGCTATACCTTTGTGCTACGCATTGCATCAGTGTTCGAGAAGTTTTAATATGCTTGGACAGTGTAATACGGCTACCTTGAGTGGGCAGGGCTACTGGGAACGTGCATGCAGTATTCAAGTGACCACTCAATTGCTTCGGCGATCCTAGTATAGAAGCACTTCATACCTTTGAACTATCGGCCTCTCTTGAGGTGTTTTCGTTAACCGCCCCATGGTGTCCTGTATCGCTGTTGTCTAAAGCTGTTTTCGTTTAAACATCTTTGAACAACTCTTCAGTCACTCTGGCTTCTTTCCGACCCCGACGCTATTAGTTATCATAAGCTAGGGGTCACCTAACTTCTCTACTGGTGTGAAAAACAAAACGAAAATGTTAAAATTCTTTTCAAACTGTTTCCGTCTTGGCTAGTCTGGACAGGTGTTAGAGGGTACCCAGCCAGACTTGTTACCCGCCACGTGAAGGATTTGCCGATCCTGGTGGCTGGATGGGGGGAAGACATCACCGAGCCATGCCCGTTGCTCTGTTAGAGGCTAAGGGGTTCCCGCCGTGCCGCACATTCTATCCAGCGACACCGGTCGAGCTGCGGACATGAACCGGAAAATGAAAAAAATCAGATGTTCTGGAACGTGACGTCTGTGCTGTCTATGACCAGATTACTGTTGATATCCACAGCCTGGTCAAGGAAGTGATTGGAGCTTCCCTATAACTACGCCAAAGAAACTGAATCAAGAACGCACAGAGAAAACTCTACTGTGCATGGGTTGGACACTCCAGTACGCAGTACATGTTGGATGGTCACCTAGCTACCACCAAACCTGATCAGACTCGGACGATGACCCTGCTAATTATGGGACCCCAAAAGCCAAACGGAACGAGGACGCAGAAGAAGCAATTGCAGACTTGCTCACAAGAATTGTTGCTCAAGAATCGCCTGAAGCAACACCAAGCACCAAGAGAAAGCTACCTCGTTGTCACAAGTAACAGCGGAAAAGTCGGCATCCATCAGGTGCAGGAACACAAGACACAAGACCCCAGCAGTTTTGCGACTGGTGAAAATTCCAACCGAATCGACGAGAGCACGGAAGAGACGGCTCGCCATAATAAATCTCGAGGCAGACTATGACGAAACCGCACCCAACATGACGATCTACTGGTCGGAGTAAACATTTACCGTGGTCACGATAACCAGGGGAGACGACCAGAGACGTCCAAACTGTAATACTGATTGACCAACAACATAAAGTGCCAACAAACAGAAATAAAAGGAAACTAGCAAGATCAATCACCGAACTCACCGACCAACCCCTGAGACACGGGGAAGTGGTGACAGTAAAACGAACCGTGGAAGTAAGGAACTATAACGACACGAAAACAAGCAAATTCTGGATTATCCACTTATATATATATGCTGCGACTTCACCATTAAGTAAAGCGGGAGAAGGACTATGTATGAGGACGCGAGGAAGCGGAGACAGATTGCCGAAGCGGACAGAACTAGGTAACTACATGTAGAGGCCCCGAAGATCCCCACTTTCGACAGCCGAAAATTCTTAGAACAATCGAACGGATATCACTAGCAGACCTAGAAGAGAACATATCCGCCGCGACACCCCAACCAAGGGCCCTTAAAGCCCCAGGGAAAACTAAGTAGGCTACGGTAAAAAAGTAGGACATACTGATTAAGCTAGTGGAAGGACAATCATATCCAAATCTTGTCCGGAGTGCACGCGATGCGAACCTAGGAGACAGTAATATCGCCAGGGCCGAGAAAACTGATAACGGCTACCTGAGGATAAGGGTAAAAGGGAATGGCGAGAAGGTGGATAGACTATGTGAAGCCATCTCAAGCAAGACCGGAGGCGCATAAACGCGCGTCAGAGGGCCAGGGACAGCTATTGGGAATCAGGACACCGCCAGGGTTGAAAACCTCCGGTGAGCCCGGAACCCCACGCAAGTGGTCACCGTATCCAGCAGTGAAGGAGAAGCAGGGCCGTCCGAAGAGAGGAGCTCCCAGCGTGTGCAGCCGCGGTTGGCTTGACGGCCACTGCGCCGGAACATGCACAGGGGAGGACAGCAGAAAACTGTGTATCAAATACTGCGAGGAGGGACATCTAGCGAGTCTGTGTAAACGAGAGACGCTGTTATGCACACTCTGTATGGGCAGAAGGGCATGGTACAGGAGGATTACGATGCCCCCTCAATGGTAAAGCAATGAGCGAAGCCAGAAGACAGGAGACCGGCGGTGGAGGGAGGACAGCTCATCCCCCAAGGACCTGAACGATCGTACTGCAAATAACAATCCTGCAGGCTAACATCGGCAGGAGCAGGATAGCCCACCAATTGATACAGGCCACTGCCGAAGGCCCGGGTGAGAAGAACAGCGGGTTGCTGGCCTGGGGCAATGTTACAAAGACCCAGTGGAATGTGGATCCTCGGATCACCCTGGTCAATAGGATTGTATCGACGTACGCAGCGGAGATTCTAGCAGCAATGCCACCAGCTGATCTGATGGTGGAAAAGTGGGCGGCTGCATACTTTGCAATCAAGGGTGCAGTACCACTAAAGGCGGCGAAGGAGGAAGCTAAGAGCAGCACTATGACAAAATGGCAGAGCGTATGGGAGGCTTCGGCCTCGCGGCGTTGACCAGGGGCTTCTTCGCGAACTTGAAGCCACGAATGGAGAAAAATCGTGGACAAATGAACTGGATAACCCAGGGAATGACAGGGCAAACTTTTTATCTTTATAGAATCGGCAGTGCAACCACCAGTATATGCCGATACCTTAACCAAGTGGACGACCTGGCTCACACGATATACCATTGCAACAGATGGTACGCGGAGCCGACCACACTGGAGCCGGGGGAGGAAGACCCGATAAATAGGACGCGTTATAATGCGACTGCTGTCGAGACTAACAAGACGTGACATTCAGACAAAAGTCAAGTCTTACTGATTAACGCAAGACGTTGTAAGGGGCTTAGAGTGTCTTTGAGACGAGCAAGTCCCAAGCGACGGAGCGTGAGGTTATTTTACTCGGTATGCGCCCTGGACAGAATGCGGGGTGAATCAATCCAAAAACTACCCATGCCTCTAACACAAGAAGGTGCTAGTGAGGCATGGGTGTCTTTTGAAGATTTCCTCCTCACAGGACAAAAAAAGATTCGATTCGGTAGAATTCGGTTCGAGTTTATTCAATTCGGTTGGATTCGGGTCATTTCGGTTTGATTCGGGTGAACTCGGCTCGATTCGGGTTATACAAGCGGGTTTATTTTATTATATTTAAAATTTATGCGTAACGAATTTTTTTTAATAAAAATCCACCTTACCATTTTAATATGCGACTATTTTCACCAATTCCCCGCGTGATTTATGTATAGTACAGTCACCGTCGCTGACGTAATTAATTTTTTGGAGCGTTACTATGGCCATCACGTGCTTTATGCGTAATAGGAAATGGGGTTATCAAGTTTTCTTTTCTCTATTTGTGGACCGAATCGCTCAAGTTTTTACGGGATCATCCCAGCACCCTTTCTCATTCGATTTCCAAATTTCTGATCTTCCCGAGGAAAAACAAATTGGGCTGAAATTTTTTCGATTTTTGTCGATTTTCGTCATGCAGAGTTTTTTGCATATATGTATATTATAACGGGCTTAAGAAACAAACAAAAAATAAGCTTTATTACTTAATTCATACGTTGATATCAAATTCATTGATTGAATATTTAAAAATAAATGTCTAAATTGTTAAAAAAAACGTCGATCATTATAAAACTACAGAGAGATATTTATTTACCACAACTTATGAAAAGGTGAGAAAGGTGAAAATTTGCCCGCATGAGGCTTAAACTCTCGCTCTCCAATGATCAGGACGACAATGACTGTGCTGTATAATTAACATTTTTTATATATAATACGAGCTTTGTTTATAAATTACTCCCCACCGACATCTGTCAACACCAAGGCAGAAATGAATCATATTTCATCACTCCAGACATAAATAAATCAAGGTCCATTCATTTCAATTATAATAAATAAATAGAAATATAAAGAGGAATGCAGGATGGAAGTCACTTACAATTTGTCTATCTTAAGGTCGTTTTAGACAATACTCAAAAGTTAGTCAAGTTGCGAGACAATCTAAATTATCTTGTATCATACAGCAAATTATTTGAAATATTGAATGGATGGTAGATCGAATGGAAAATTATAACGCGTTCTATTTGTCAAGGCCAAATTGCATGGGAGGAGGATATATGAATTCATTTCTTGAACAACTTTTGAGCTAAGAAATTGTCTTGTTTAAAACGACCTTTAGATGGTCTAGTATCTATTATCTATAATTTTTAATAATGTAATTTTCAATGTATCACCAGTGAATTAGGAGTGCCGGTTTTGTTGAAGCAACAAGGGTTTTTTAGAGTACACTAAATTTAAAGAGATTCGGTTTGGAAACAATTTAACCTTTAAATGCATATGTTGCAGAACTGCAACATTACCTTTTAAAATTTTCTCTGCCTAATTTAAAACGTTATTTTAAAAACTGTAATTCTATATAGATATCTGCATAGATATGATTCATATTTTTGATAATAAATCGCGATTTTTATGTTTTTTATGACTGGCGGTAATTATTATTTAATATCAATTTCAAAATATAATGCATTTAAGGGTTAAGAAATTCTGCGGCAAGAAAGGTATGTTGCTTGAAAACGTTACTTCGGTAAAATTTAAATAATTTAGTTTTCTTTGATTATTAATATAATATGCGTAAGCATTTATCAGTGATAAAGAAGGGGCCATGACAACTATGTGGAACACTAGCGGTTGTGTTCCACAACTTGAACAATAAATGTACAAAAATAAATATAATGTTATTATGAACTTACCCCTACACTAATAAATAGTTGTTATTGCATGGACAGTAGCCATGCAATAAAAACTCTTTATTTTGATCACATAAACCAATTCGATTCTGATTATGGTAAAAATTACCCTAGTGGGATTATTACCCAGAAATTGTGGGATTAATCATCCCACTAGGGTAATTATTACTATAGCCAGAATCTAATTGGTTGATGTGATCAAAATCAAGTGTTTTTTATTGGATGAAAATTTAAGAGATCAATTGTCAGTACAAGTTTACGTGATTATTTTTTTAACAATTGTTTTTGCTATAAAATCTCATTTAGAATTGATTTACATTTGTTCCGGGCCAAGTTATAATGTTGTTATTAATTAAGTGACTGATGAAAATTATATAAACATTACGAATATAATAAAAATGCACACTCATTCTAAATAATAACAGTATACATTTAATTTAACTTTTTACACGTTGTGTTCGTGCTGGTCGCTTTCACCTAATATTTGCAATTCATCACCTGGATATCCTTAGCATCTAGGATTGACAAAAAGATAGAGAGATTAATTCAATCAATGATACTATCAATTATCTAATATATTGAATTGGCTGTTATTTATTAACCGATTGTTATCGTTTGTTTTATAATTTATCGAACTAATTAAAAAATGTGCTGATTGTTTGTTAATTTAATATTTGAGAAAAACATAAATTATACGACATCCAGAAGTGTATTTAAGAGGAAAATCACTGGCAAATTGGGTGTGGACATTATTGGAACTCCTTGTTTAATCTATAAATTATATATATATATATATATATATATATATATATATATATATATATATATAATCTATAGATTAAACAAGGAGTTCTAATAATGTCCACACCCCATTTGCCAGTGATTTTCCACTTAAATACACTTCTGGATGTCTATATTATTTTATTTTATTATGTAGTTATCTAGTTGTCTTTTACCTTTCAGTGTAGGCTATAGATTTTCATTATTAGATTATTTATCTATAAAGTGCACAAAGAGTTTCAATACTATCCCCAATCATTTTTTCCTTATGTAAATCTGTAACTATGCTCGTCGATTTACATAAATACCAAACGCAAAATCTTCTCCTTTTCAAAACAATTCAAATGTGACTTACGACTATCATTCTCACAGGCGCATGTAATAGTGTTCTGTTTCTTCAAAGACATAATATGTAGGAGTAGTGACAATCATATCAAATGAATAAATTCATGAAGTTGTAAGTACATCCACTAAATTTCTTTTTAAATGTGTGTCGATATGATACTTAATAACCACTCTTACAGGGTAACGAAATATATGATAACATATTGTTAACAATGTTCCATTAGAGAGCATAAAGGCTCGTATCTACCTTTCTTATTTAATCAAATGTTGACCTCCACTATACGCACTAAAT
Organism: Lordithon lunulatus; assembly: GCA_963942505.1. Lineage (NCBI taxonomy): Eukaryota > Metazoa > Arthropoda > Insecta > Coleoptera > Staphylinidae > Lordithon > Lordithon lunulatus. The sequence goes on along the minus strand of OZ012667.1, from coordinate 14,064,765 downwards.
CATTGTCATCATTACACATGAAACTACTTCCTAACATGGAAGCCGGTGGGCACGAGATGATATAAGGGGATCCGTATGTATACACACGAAGGACGAGGATTTACCGTAGGGTAAACAAAAATATGTCAACTCAAATTGATATCAAATATACTAAAAGGTTCACATTATTGTGAAATATGATAAAGATATTGTTGATCGACGTATCGACACACAGTCTGTCATCAAATAATGGATTATCTATATTGTTACCGAAAATAGAATAAAGCTATTATATAGCTTTATTTATGGAATTTTGTTGTTATGTATTTAGTAAAAACATATTTTGATATTTTATAATTAATTGATTTTTATTTAGGTTAAATAAAACGTATACGCAACTAATAAATTTCTTATAAGGTACTAAAACATTAAAACATTACACAAAACGAAATTAATATACTCAACTAAATTGTAATTTCGTTTAATTGTGCAGTTTATAATTACACATTAATTAAATTTATTTTAGTAATTGTAGATGCAATTATAAACTGCACATCAAATTTTGAATTTTAATTTACCTAATTGTCAGACAAGATTGCGATATATGTATATATGACTATTTACGTAATGTATTTTATCCTATTTTGCTTATATTTCTCTTGAATTGATACGCTTATATACATGGAAGTTGATTTTTATTATTATTTTTTGCATTGTGAATAAATATGTCACGAATACTTTTGCAATATATTCAATAAAAATCCTTTAAATGTTCATTATGTTGCCATATGTAGACTCGTAATCGTCCAATAAACCGACATAAAACACATATAAAATTAGATACAGTCTCGAATATCAGTGAGTGTTCGTGTGCAGACGAAATAACATTGACCTATGGTAACATTTACATTTAAAAATGTAAACAAATAACTCTCTCGCAATAGAGCGCTCATAAAATATGCCTCCAAACTATTCTCATCAACTTCTCTAAAAAGGCCGTTCCGTTTTACAACCGACGTTACTAAACCGACGCTCAGATGATCGTAATATATGATGCATAAAATCAAAGGAGATACTATTTAATATATGCGTTCGAACTCAAATGATAACTCTTGTATTAACCCTGAAGTAGTCACGAGAACGATCCACGATTTATCATTTTGTAAATCTATATGGGAAGTGAAGTGGGTTGAATATGTTATTTTTTCGATATTGTACACCACCCACATATAATGGACCGTTGATATCATAAATCTAGTATTAAATATATTTATAATGCTTGATTAAAGAATATATATATATATATATATATATATATATATATAAATTCATACCAAAATAAAAGTTGAGCATAATTTTTCATTGAAAATTAATATAAATAAATTTGTGGGATAAATAGTTACAATATTATATATATATATATATATATATATATATATATATATATATATATATATATATATATATATTTATTTTTTGTTGCTACATTTTTTATTTTAGCATAACTTTGGTTTTTCTATGAAATACGTTACAATTATCTATAATAACATAAATAAAATCACACAGAGTGTTTTATATATTATTATATTAGGTATGAATAACGTCGTTTGATCGTTTATAACAACTAAATGCAGGGACCAACGACCGTATATTATTTTATATGCTAGGAAACGTATAAATTGTCCTTTTGGTGGTTGAAAATCAATTCTGCCTTCTGTTGGCCATAATTTATTCTCCACGTGCCCATATTTAATGAAAACGTTCGATTTAAATTTAAAATTGAATTCGTTTATTGCACAGATCAATAAAATATACTTCTCTCATTAATTGGACGGAATCGTTATTCAAATTATATTAGCCTTTATAAATACTGCATATCTGTTGCAAACATTTCGCAATTGTTAAATTAAATTTCGTAAATTGAACAGATCAATAACATAAAAGTCTTCCATTAATTGAACATAACATTATGTAAATTATATTTATTTACCAGTTATAAATACCGTATATAATTTGCGTTTGTTAAATTTGAAATCAATAAATATTCATCGTATTTATTTAAATAAAATAATAATTTAAAAATATTTTTACTGACTGCATTTTTGTTTTGCAAACATGTGCAAAGGATTATTTCCACATCTGCCCTATGGGCAGTGTTCGTTAGTAAAATCATAGATCTCAAATTTCGCCCATCATGTTTAACCCTGATAAATAGTCATTTCCTTAAAGTGTGTATAACTGTACCGCACGAGCACGTCGTGTGCCACCTGTCTATTCCCCATTAAACCCCCCGGCGAACAAGCGCCTACACACCCCTGAAGGTAGAATAATCTTTCAAAAGCGGGCAGCTGCACCACCATATGGACGACGTATATAGCCAGCATCTGGTTGTGGCTATACAATATTCCACTTTGTAGCCACTAAGGTAGCTTACCTATAAGTAAGAGTTGTCATATATACAAAACTTGATTCGATAATAACATGATTTATGCTGAATTATACTCAGATTAAATTAAAGTTGGGTTAACAAACTACAATTGGCGAATATTATATTGTTTGCACCGTGTAGTTAGGTTTTATTAAATTGCTTTATTAAGTGTGGTTATATTTAATATGTATATAATCCAAGAGTATCTATTCTAAAATGAATTACCTATTGTTAGTGCCTTCATTAGTAACTTGCATCTAAACATATATTTCCGTTTGGTTCCACTATAATTTATGAAGACATAATTACTAACAACATTTCCTCGGCTGAGGTAATTCTTATTTAGAATTATGTATAACATGCACTTAGATTAAATCCCACCTCAAATTTTGATTTATTTTTTACTACTTATCGCATAGTTTAAGATTTTCTTATTTTTTCTGCATCTGTATACAGTGCGATCCAAATAAGAAGAAAACACTCTGTACTTTTTTATTTCACGATTGACTAAAAGACGGTTTAATACTTTTTAATTGAGTATCACGTAAACTATTTAATATATACAGTTCAAGTTTAAGCTAGAGCAGTCTTGAACGAAAGTTGTTCAAGTTTCTAGATGAATCTAGTACTAGTAAGGAACAAATTGAATTTATATTAAGTACTAAGTAATTCAGACTTTTTAAAATTAAGAAAAGTAAGCTGAAATTTTTCTTTAATTGTTTCCGTAAGCAATACAAATATATGTAACTTACATGTAGTATTATGAAGGATGACCAGCTCAATATTTACGTACCTGTAAGCATAAAAAAACAACATTATTCAAACACCCTCGTTGATTGTAATGGGCGTTAGTTACAGCGTGTATAATTTTTCCGCTCTTACACAAGTTAATCGCAGGGGTGGGTATTTTTTTAGTTGACACGATCAGGCTCGTGTCATGTCAGAGGGGTCTCATGTGAACTCACCGTGACCTAAACGGTGATTCATGGAAATACTTTAAAATCCAATATTGCGCAACCTATAAATCTTATTGTGGCCACTATAAAGTGTATGAGTTCCCGCATAAACTGCACACAAAGTGGTGACATTTATGATACTAATCGAAGGATGTGTGCATCTGTTGGATATATTACATGGTTTATTAAATAAGAAGTACCGCCCGTCCAGCTGTCCGAGATTGAAAAAAGCGCGTGAATTAATTTTATAGCTTCTCTAATATAATTTATATAGCAAACAACACGTGTTGATTTTTTGTTGTGATAATGGATCGCTACATAGTTCCATATAATTGATCGGTGTACCAGCATAATGTGCATGCATCTGGATGAGACGCTTACTACACATTTATGCGGCAGATTGTAATTAGTGCTTTTTAAATTCCTGTTTAATTGAGTTAGTGGCGTTACGGTCATATTTTATTTTTGCACGTATAATGCGGATACTTTGTGATTATAAATGAGTTTTATTGGCAGCGCAAACATAAGCAAGAAAGCATTTTCCGCTCTGCAAGAGAATGTTATGAATTTTATTTGTAAAATAATCTTTAAAATGCTTCAACTATTTTCAACACCTAGCACGTCTAGTGCAGCGGTCGTCAATATATGACACAACAAAAAATTTCAAATTGTATACAAAATTTATTGTTTGTAATATATATTAAGGTCGTTTTAGACAAGACAATTTCTTGACTCAAAAGTTAGACAAGATGCGAGACAATCTAAATTGTCTCGTATCATACAGCAAATTATTTGAAATATTGAATTGAATGGTGGATCGAATGGAAAAATATAACGTGTTCTATTTCTCAAGGACAAATTGTATGGGAGGAGGATATATGAATTCATTTCTTGAACAACTTTTGCGCTAAGAAATTGTCTTGTCTAAAACTACCTTTAGAAATGTATTTATATTTTCCTAATTCTTGCTGTCTTTTAGTTATTTTACATATCCAGTTTTTAGTATATTATTTAGATTATTACTATTTAATGTCTGTTATATTGAATTCTCAAAGATTATTTTAGAAAGACAATTTCTCGAATCAAAAATTGTTCAAGAAATGAATCAATATATTGACCAACAAATTGTCTGGTTTACTTGTATGAAGCAATTTTTTTTTGGAATATGCACTAATTTCTTCGTAGCGTTGTTAATAATACAAATAAATAAACAAATTATACCTCATTATGAGGCTACAATATTACTTTATACGAGGTAATAATAGAAAAATTGAAAACTCAAAAATTCGATTTAATACGATTTTTCATGGTAGGAACTTTTCCAATTAAAGTAAGTTATCGCACTACTTTCTTTATGGCGGCGTTAATGATACAAATAAATAAACAAATTATATCTCATTGTGAGGCTAAAATATTACTTTATATGATGTAATAATAGAAATATTCAAAACACAAGAATTTGATTAAATATGATTTTTCGGGCATAGAACTTTTTCAATTACAGTAAGTGGTCGCATTAATTTCCTCATAGCGGCGTTAATAATGCAAGCAAATAAACAATTTATACCTCATTATGAGGCTACAACATTATTTTCTCTGATGTATAAACACAAAAATTAAAAACTCAAAAATTCGATTTAGTACGATTTTTCATGCTAGGAACTTTTTCAATTAAAGTAAGTAATCGCACTACTTTCTTTATAGCGGCGTTAATGAGGTAAACAAATAAACAAATTATACCTCATTGTGGGGCTACAATATTACTTTAAATGATGTAATAATAGAAAAATTCAAAATACAAAAATTTGATTTAATATGATTTTTCATGCATAGAACTTTTTCAATTACAGTAAGTGATCGCATTAATTTCTTCATAGCGGCGTTAATAATGCAAACAAATAAACAATTTATAGCTCAATATGAGGCTACAATATTACTTTCTACGATTTAATAATAGAAAAATAGAAAACTCAAAAATTCGATTTAATACGATTTTTCATACTAGGAGTTTTTTCAATTAAAGTAAGTAATCGCACTTATTTCCTTATAGCGGCGTTAATAATACAAACAAATAAACAATTTATACCTCATTATAAGGCTACAACATTAAATTCTACGATGTATAATCAGAAACATTGAAAACTCAAAAATTCGATTTAATACGATTTTTTATGCTAGGAACTTTTTCAATTAAAGTAAGTAATCGCACTACTTTCTTTATTACGGCGTTAAAGAGGCAAACAAATAAACAAATTATACCTCATTGTGGGGCTACAATATTACTTTATATAATGTAATAATAGAAAAATTTAAATTACAAATATTTGATTTAATATGATTTTTCATGCATAGAACTTTTTCAATTACAGTAAGTGATCGCATTAATTTCTTCATAGCGGCGTTAATAATGCAAACAAATAAACAATTTATAGCTCAATATGAGGCTACAATAGTACTTTCTACGATTTAATAATAAAGAAATTGAAAACTCAAAAATTCGATTTAATACGATTTTTTATACTAGAAACTTTTTCAATTAAAGTAAGTAATCGCACTGATTTCCTTATAGCGGCGTTAATAATACAAACAAATAAACAATTTATACCTAATTATGAGGCTACAACATTACATTCTACGATGTATAATCAGAAACATTGAAAACTCAAAAATTCGATTTAATACGATATTTTATGCTAGGAACTTTTTCAATTAAAGTAATCGCACTACTTTCTTTATAGCGGCGTTAATGATGCAAACAAATAAACAAATTATACCTCATTGTGAGGCTAAAAGATTACTTTATATGATGTAATAATAAAAAAACTCAAAACACAACAATTTGATTAAATATGATTTTTTATGCATAGAACTTTTTCAATTACAGTAAGTGATCGGATTAATTTCTTCATAGCGGCGTTAATAATGCAAACAATTTATACCTCATTATGAGGCGATAATATCACTTTCTACGATGTATTAGCAGAAAAATTGAAAACTCAAAAATTAGATTTAATACGATTTTTCAAGCTTAGAACTTTTTGAATTAATATAAGTAGTCGCACCAATTTCTTCATAGCGGCGTTAATAATTCAAAGAAATAAACAATTTACACCACATTATGAGGCTACAATATTACTTTCTACAATGTATAAGCAGAAAAATTGAAAACTTAAAAATTCGATTTAATACGATTTTTCATGCTAGGAACTTTTTCAATTAAAGTAAGTAATCGCACTAATTTCTTCATGGCGGCGTTAATAATTCAAACAAATAAACAATTTATACCTCATTATGAGGTCACAACACATTATTTTCTACGATGTATTAACACAAAAACTGAAAATTGAAAATTTCGTTTTAATACGATTTTTTATGTTAGGAACTTTTTCAATTAAAGTAAGTAATCGCACTACTTTCTTTATAGGGGCGTTAATGATGCAAAAAAATTAACAAATTATACCTCATTGTGAGTCTAAAATATTACTTTCTATGATGTAATAAAAGAAAAATTCAAAACACAACAATTTGATTAAATATGATTTGTCATGCATAGAACTTTTCAATTACAGTAGGTGATCGCATTAATTTCTTCATAGCGACGTTAATAATGCAAACAAATAAACAATTTATACCTCATTATGAGGCGACAATATCACTTTCTATAATGTATTAACAGAATCATTGAAAACTCAAAAATTCGATTTAATACTATTATTTTACATGCTGGGAACTTTTTCAATTAAAGTAAGTAATCGCACTAATTTTTTCATATCGGGGTTAATAATACAAAGAAATAAACAATTTTCACCTCATTATGAGGCTACAACATTACTTTCTACAATGTATTAACGAACAAATTGAAAACTCAATAATTCGGTTTATTTTTTATGCTAGGAACTTTTTCAATTAAAGTAAGTAATCGCACTACTTTCTTTATAGGGGCGTTAATCATGCAAAAAAACTAACAAATTATACCTCATGGTGAGTCTAAAATATTACTTTATATGATGTAATAATAGAAACATTCAAAACACAACAATTTGATTAAATATGATTTTTCATGCATAGAACTTTTTCAATTACAGTAAGTGATCGTATTAATTTCGTCATAGCAGCGTTAATAATACAAATAAATAAACAAATGATACCTCATCATGAGGCTACGATATTACCTTATACGATGTAATAATAGATAAATTTAAAACTCAAATATTCGATTTAATACGATTTTTCATGCATTGAACTTTTTCAATTAAAGTAAGAACTCGCACCAATTTCTTCATAGCGGCGTTAATAATGGGCGAAATTGCGCAAATCACCTTTTACAGTTCTTCAGAGGTTTTCTATAACGGTAACTTCTCTAAGCTTCCACCTTGCCAGGCCATTACATATGTATATCTAATAAATAATTATGATAACTAGAATATTGCTCATGTAATAACGCTTTTTATTCGCCAAAATCACATATATAAAGATTTTAATTGTATAATCGTCCGGATAGAAGGGGAAAGATGGGTAGACCACAAAAAACTGCCATGGCTATGAAATCTACGACGTCATCGCAGTTTAGTTAATACTTTTATATCATGATGAAATCAGTGTACACAACACTGTTCGTTAGTATATTAATACTTAAAATAATGATATTATAATAACCAATATACACAAGAACGCACGCCACAAAGTATGGCCTCCATGAAAGTAATTTGATCGGAAAAGGCAATTATATTTTGACAGATGTTTAAATCTCAATTAAATTAATTCATGTGAATAAACAACATTATTAAGCAAAAACTTGCTAGCTGAATGTGTTAATATAACTATCTATATTCAACAAATGGACTAACAAAACTAGTCGATTTTTGTTCGTCCATTTGTTGAATATAGTTATATTAACACATTCAGCTTGCAAATGTTTGGTTGGTAATGATGTTTATTCACATGAATTAATTTAATTGAGCTTTAAACATCCGTCAAAATATAAGTATTGTCATGAATATAATGCAGTCTTTGCAAAAACCATCATTGTAAAAACTCCACTTTTCCAGTGTCATACTCCCTATGAAACGTTAACAACTACCATGACTACAAGTGTCATGAAATTTCCTCAAGCCTGCGCTGCGTGAAGTATGATATAGTCACTACTGATGACGCAGTTGTTAACTGCGCGCGATGATTTTTGGAGCCATATGCGCAATGCGAAATATTGTTCTCAAGTTTTTGTTAGTCCGATTTAGATCAAATTATCTCAACCAATCTCCAAAGTTGATTTCGTACAAATGGAACGTTACAAAGTTATTTACAAAATGAACTTTCAGATGTAATTTTTTTGTTTTGTTAATCTCAGATTTTGATCACATTTTCATGGGATGAACCCAGCTCGAGTTCCAAATTTGGTCAAGATCCATTGGCCCGTTTCCCCGGAATTCTGTTCACCGACAGACGGATGAACGAACGCACATACAGACATTTTCCAAAAATAGTCTATTTTGGGTATATTGGAAAAATGAAAATTTTATTTTGTTTATTTCTCAACAGACATCAAATCTAATTACAGAGAGAAGGATAACAGACACTTGTTACATAATACATAATACATAAAAAGAAAAAATCTAAATTCAAGTTAGGTACGCTTAATAATAATAATAATAATTAATTATGTTGAAATGCTTAATAATAATAATATATTTTGATATACTTAATAATAGTAATAATTAATAATGAATGAACATCTAACACACTTAAAGTGTATTGCTGTAATACAATAGGGGAAAAAGCTAAAGTAAAGAGTTTTAAGTTCTTTAACCTTTGGCATTCGCGCCCAATCTCATAGACCCGGAGCATATACATATATGCTCCGGGTCTATGAAACTGGGCGCGAGTGCCGGAAGATTAAAAAGTGATTTTATGAACTCTATATTACACTTCATGATATTTGCGTATGTTCATGAGCAACGGTGAGAAGGAGTGATGATTTGTATGTGGCATTAGTTATAAAACAGTCAAACTTAGCAATTCAACTTTTTTCGCGATAACATTGCCTTCCTTATACAGCGGTGCTGTATGCGGAAAGTAAAAATGAATTACAGTTAAATTGATACTGGGATAATTTGGCTCCCAAATAAGATTCAATACAATTTAGAAATTTCTGTTGCAATCCAAGCCATCCTTCAATAAATTATATTATTAACCTCCCGACTTTACGAGCAACCATCATATATTTAAACAAGAATTGACGTAAATATCGATATAATTAAAGAATAATGAGATGTAAATTGTACCCTTATCTGTAGAATAATTTAGCATTCCTGGTTCGCAAACATCACCTCCGCTCAATATTACATGCTATTTTATATTCTACCTGGGAACAACTGTATCCCAAATACGGACAAGTTTTAACGATGTGGGACAGGTCCGGGCAAGTCTATGCCAAGAGATTCCTGCAAAATTCCTGCGGTCTTTCGAATCGTACGCTACAACAATAAATTACAGTACGAGAGCAGGGAGTCGTAAACTCAATAACCATCACATATTTTTATTTTTACCGGAGGGATGGTTGGATTTCTAACAATAATCTATTTATCGCGGTTTTTCCAATACATTAGGGTATCGAGAGCAGACGGTAATGCCAATAAGCATTGTACATTTATGTTTTTAAAGGAAAGGATACATTTTATTATCTGAACAATAATAACAATAATATTGATGATGATACATACATATAAGTCTTATTATTATTAAGTCATTTAAGGACTGAAAAATATATAGGAAATTTATTAGGGTAAAATGAAAAATAAACTTCTATCTTTATAGGGCTATCAGTCGTGAGGCTTTTCCGCCGGTCAAGGCAGAAGTTCAGAGTTTAATCACCCGGTATTTACCTTAACTTCATAGAAAACCTCTGAAAAACTGTGAAAGGTGATTCGCGAAAATTCGCTCTCAGTGAGGATCGAACTCAAGCTCCCCAATGCTCAGAACGAGACGGAAGACGCCTCTAACCACTCAACCACTGAGCTGGGTGGATAAAATGAAAATCTTAAGAAACTAAAATAAACAGAAATCATAACAAATCCAAAATTTTGTGGAAATAAACAAAGTGGAATAAGAAAGATAGCGATAGCCTAGAATTGTTTTGGACTAAATAGAAATATAAACTACACTCAGACCACTCTGGCATTGACAAGATGGACACAGACTTTTCTAAACCCGAGTTACATAGTTTTACACAAAAATGTGGGATGGCCCACTATGGCATTAACCGCCTAAATTGTCGCGGGCAGCGGGTACTAGGCTTAGCTGCCCGGGTCGAGTGGAATGATACTGACACTAAATTGTGTCCCCAAGCTAAAGGTGGAACAGCCTATGCGTGGCCAAGGGAAAGCATTGGTCAATAATATAGTGGACTGCAGAAAGTGGCGCACCTAGGTTTCACTAGCTTTATCCTGGGGGCTATGCCAGGAGTGACCGGATATTTCCTTGCTACTCGTGGAACCGAAGTAAGGACTAATGTATGGAAACAAAAGGTAATTTATATTTAGAGGGTGATCATAACCGCATGAAAAGCATGAATATGCCTACAACAACAGAAAACGAGGATGAGGCACGGACAAATCGTCAACAATTTTAAGGGTTTAAACACCAACGACCCAAAGATAAAGACGGTGTTGCTAAAAAGAAGATGAAATACCTCATTACGTCGGGCTTATCGGTAGGAGAGGCCAGGAAAAAGGCCTTACAGCCGTACAAACCCCTAAAGGACTCTAAGCCAAATAATCGCCAGAGATCTTGTGACAGCACTCCTGATAGGAGCCAAGACAAAAAGGCTAAAGAGCATTAACACGAGCCCAACACCAAGAACATGGAGCGAGATAAAGAGGTTGGAGGTGAATGTCTATTCACGGCCTACAACCAGCTTGTCCTCAACAGCAACAAGCTGCCAACTATGTGAATCGGACATTGAAACTGTAGAACACATACTGTGTAAATGCCCACTTGGGCAACAAAGGATTGCCAGTCTTTTGAAGGTTAATCTATGCACCATTTGCTATAACCATAGTTATCGCTAGAGGCGGTCCGTGAAGCAGTGGTTAAGGCGATGGTTTGAAGCTATTGCGTACGGATCGTTGGTGGTTCGAATCCACCGCTAGGGGGGACATTTTTCCACAAAGATTTAACCCGGCTAGCATCATATCATGGATGTTGTATGAGGCACAATAGGTTCGTGAAAGGCCGCAGTGCACACAGCCCAGGGGCTGGGGCTGTACTCACCGTATAAAAAAAACTCAATCTTGATAGTTTTTGGTGGAAAGCGACTCCATGTTACCCAATTGTGATTTTCCGATGATCAGGGGACCTAATAGTGATTTTCGCTACTAGAACTGTAAACATAATTACAATACTTTATCCATATTTATGACAAAGTAAAATACATTTTAGGTATTGTAGTAGAATTTAGTAACTTTACACCTTTTTGGGTATTATACAACTTATATAACAGTATTATATACTTTAAAATAATAATATGTAGTAGTATTAAAATGTGTTAGAAACGAATACTCATTTATATTTTAAATTTACTGTATACATATAATACAGGGCAATGGATTTATTGATTTCTAACAAATAACAGTTTTTTCTTATTCCAAAGTTTCTTTCAAAAGAAACTGTAAATAATTACAATTGTAATGTAGAGTACATTAGAATACCATATACACACTTAACCAGACACCCTAAATATTAATAAATTATGTAAAATCATGCATCCATCACGCACCGTTACCTTTTATCTAACAATTTTAAAAGATACTGTTCTCTTTGTTATGATATGCCCCTTAAATTTTAAATAAATCTGTATCATTACCATTGTACACAAATATATCTCACAGAGCCCCCAGAAAATCGCCGTGTCTCCACCCACGTTTTAATCGTTAGACAATATAAATTACCATAAAGAGAAACAAACAGCTCTCTCTTTTCCGGCTCTATGTTTAATACATAAACCGTATTATTATTTTAATGTTTCTTTAACCGCAATGGAAATAGTCGGCGCCACCGAGGCAGTCGCGTATAAATAAAATCACTCCAGCCGTGATTATAATTAGTATTTACAACAGATTATTAATTAATTCCGTTAATATACTCGATGTATTTATTATTAAATAATCGTACAACATTTGTCATTTAAAGCGGTTTAATCGATACATTTATATTCGGGTTTTGTAGTCTTTATTGGGGGCTCATTTTACATACACGTTTTAATAGTGGCAGGAATTAGCTGCCAAGTTCATTTGTACAGATGCCAAGAGTGAATCTCATTCAGAGAATTAGAAGTATACAGCGGATGTATTATATTTAATTATCGACGATGGGTTTTCCTGGAATTATTTTTAAACATAATGTACTTATGATTAGTTGCGGTTATAAACGTTTAAGTACATTATCTAATAGATTTTTTTATTATTATTTATAATTACTAGTTTTTATAATATATTATAGTAATAAAAATAGAGGGAAACTATCTTTATTTAGTTATAGGTCTATAAGTAAGAAAATAATATAATGCATGAATACTTACAGAGCGATAACTAAATAAAGTTAGTTTCTCTCTATTTTTATTACTATAATTTATTATAAAAACTAGTTAAATTTAGCTATTCTATTATATGTAAAATAGTAGTGCTATCATTTCAGTATAGACGGATGATATCAAATATTTCCCAGCGGGCCTATATTACAGTTTGCACTTCAACGCATAAAATTCTCATGAGCATTCTTTGTCGGTCTGCCAAAGACCTCTATATGGTCGAATTGGGAATTCTCCGACATGAAAGGTTACTGCTCTTCATATTTGAATTAATGGCCTTTGCCTAAGCAAAAAGCGCCGTTCTTGGAAGTGTTCTAGCAATATAAATTTAAATGTGTACAGATGTCATTTAACTTATAAACGGGTGCAAAGAAATGAAACCATATTAAGCGCCACATTATGAAGAAATTGCGTTGAATTACAGTTGCTTGAGTGTAAAAACTGTATGCAGGTGTGACGAAATTAATTATGATTACTAGCAAGCTGTAGCAAATAATTCCAATTGCTGTCACGGTGAGATGTATGTAACAGTGATGGATAAGCTGGGGTATTACTTAAGTTATTATTTTTTATGCAATTATATTTGATTTCAATAGCAACCTGCCAATTATTGATCATTCTCTGTCACAATATTATTATTATATTTATATATTATTGTCAGTTGCCGAATGAACTAGAAATTGTTCATAAAGTATATCACATATTTTCATTATCTTAATTTAGTTGATAATACTGTATTTGTATTTTTTTTTACGTTTTCTTTGCGCATTAGTATGTTGGTTGTTAGTTATATTCTGTCGGGCAGAAGATATCGTAAAGAGGCTTGTGATTTTCGTTTATCCTGTTTTTGATCAAACTAAACTTGAGCAAAAAAAAACATAATTTTTATAATCAGAAATTGTTATCGATTATAAATTGCACATGAATTATTTATAGTTTAAGTTGACATCTCTACAATATAAAAACGAAAATTTTGAAGCCGATCAAGCATTTGTTTTTTTTTTGTAGTGTCAGTGCTGTCAGTGGGGGACGCGGGTTTAAATTCCAACAGAGACGTTAGTTGATATTTTTTATTCATTATTTACTTAAAGTAAAGGGTGGGCCATTTAATAGTTTCTTTTTTAAAACGCTATAAAAGGAGTCTACATCAATATTTTCTCATTTTTTTATTGTGAAGGTTGGAGTCTCCCAATTAAAAATAAAAACAATTTTAATCATGTCTCCCTCTGCTGACCCTACAGTAAGGCATCATGTGAGTTAGGAGTACTCGGATTTTTTAAATCATTTTTTATAACTCAGTCGATTAGTTCAATACAGCTCGTGAAATAAAAACCTTCCTGCAGACTTTATTTTTAGGTGCATCAAAAAATAGTTGATTTTGAGCCCAATTAAATATAGAAATTAAATAATAAAATACCATAGTTGTCGAATCCTAATCTGGATAATTTCAATTTTCTTTACAATCCAGCTATTTCTTCAAAAAGTCACCACTGCATTATTAAAACTAAGGTTCAGAGACATGACATAAGCTTATATCTAATATTTTATTACACGTATTAAGTAGTTTCACGTATATATTTCTCAAAATAAACTTCTTTTGATATTTAAAATACCTTATTTTTACACTACTACAAGCTGTTGGTATTGTTGTGCGTCGTTCTGCTGCATTTAAACGTTCCTTTAACTACGCCACTGCTTAATGTTGCACTTAATGCATCTGCCAGCAAGACCGGCAATAAAAGTGGAAGTGTCTAATGGATAACGAATTACATATAAAAGGCGAGGCGTGCAGATTATAAATGAATATCACCTCTTGCCAACAATGTTTAAATAGACGGGCATATTATTTAAGCTTCAAACGCATCTCCGGCACGATAAGAAGAAAATGTTTAACAAACCACAACAGAATTAGATTTGCTGCAACTGCGGGAGATGATGGTAATCTGATCACAAATTCATGAACTCGTAAAGATATCACAAATTGATAAACTTGTAACGATGTTACATTGCGGTTGATTAGAAATCATAATATGGAATGTTTACTTCCAGCCAAGCACCCCAAAAAAGTATTAATTGGGAACTTTAAATGCTTTTTATAATAAAATTATATCAAGCGAGTGCACCTGCTGGTCAAGTAAAATTAATAAGTAAAAATAAATCGGGCCCATCTCGCCCAACAGATGCGCTTACGATATTTCGGCTAAATCATTGAGGTATAAATAATGTAGAGTTTGCAAACAAGGTATGATTATAAACCTCATTTTGCCTTACAAATAAGTTATTTAAAGCTATATATTTGTGATTAATGTTAATAATTTTATTTTAAATATTAAATTACTGTAATTATTAATATTGGTTCTATTAAAGAATCTTACAGTTTCACAATTCAGTATATAATAACGGTTTACTTCACATCACCTAAAATAAACTATTTTATGATTGACACATAACGCTAAGACCCGGTTTTTTTATATCTGCGATAATCACAAATGCAGGAATTGATTTTGAATAAAATAATAATAAAAGTTTGTATTCAGTAATAAATTGTGTATGATCGTACATATCTTTGGTTCAACAAATATATATATATATATATATATATATATATATATATATATATATATATATATATATATATATATTATATTATATTATATATATTATTGCATTGTTCCGGCGTCTACTTTGTGCTAATTCATTATAAATGATAAATAAAACTAATAATAGCTAGAGCTTAGCCGAAAATATTTGCAAAAATAGCAATACACAAGTTATAAAAAAAACAAAGAAAAATTCGTTTAATTTATTATTTATATTTTATATTGTTAATTTTGTAATTATAATAATTTAAATTATTTTCTAATAAAATAATATATCAGAACCAAATTAACTGTTGTTATATTATACAAACTTTGAAATATAATGAATTTTTGAGTTAATGATTGAAAATTGTAATTGGTATTATTTAAAATTGGTGCACAAAATATTTTAGTTTAATTCATGTTTTAAATCTAGTCTACCATTCATTGCCCTCGCTAAGGCTGTTGTAAAAAAATAGATTACTTTCATAAGTCCGTGTCAATATCTAATCCGCAACTGATTCTCGGTTGAAAAATATTTTAAACTTGTTAATTATAAAAATAATCTCGACACCTGAAAGGGTATAAAGTGGATAAAGTGACGTGGCTTTGAATCCCCGGATAGTGACAGTTTTGAGCGTTAACACAATTATATATATATATATATATATATATATATATATATATATATATATATAAAATTATTAAGGTCATGTTGTACTCACACCAGTAATTTAATCTACAAATATTAAACCCGGTCAACATTTGCAACTCAATTTTCAATTCTACATGGATATAAATTTGCACATACAACCGAAATTTGTAATAAAAGCTGTACACAAAGTGAATATTTGAAAATGTGGGCTTTATATGCAATATATAAATAATTATAATTTATTGTTAAAACTTTGATATTGATGCTGTATGAGTTTTCAAGATTCAAGTTTTAATAAATACTTGCTATTCTATAACATTGTCGTACTTAAAGAAATTCTGCCGTATCAACTCTCGGTCCTATCATATCATCATCCATCAATGTATACCTATATCAATTTGAAGGATTACTACGAAGAGAAAGATAAATAAGGGCGTAAAGAAGAAGCGATCTACTTTTCTACACCCTTTTATAGCGTCATGGTCAGGCAGATAGTGGTTTCGTAAGAGACACATCTGCCTCGGTCTCGTGCACCTTGCACGCGTTATACCTGTGTGCCTTCTTTGAGTCACACCTGCGCCTCTCTAATTGAAAATATTATCTGGGTAATGTCTTGAAAACAATAATATACTTACTTGGATACACTGTACCAGTGCAGGGTAATAGCCTCCGGTTTAAAGAACTCTGAACGGATTTATTTAGTGTATGTTACAGTAAATCTTCATGATAGTTGCATATACTAATTTATTTACTAACTACATAAAATTAAAAATGAGTAACTTATATAGAAATGTGGCCGTATTACTGTAGTATATATATATATATATATATATATATATATATATATATATATATATAATTATATATATATATATATATATATATATATATATATATATATACATAATTAATTAATTATGTATCCATCCCGTTTAAGATCACTAAAGTGCAGTAGTACTATTTAGTGCAAGCTTATACAATATTTTATAAAAAAAACTATGCTCAGGTGTAGCCGCATTGTACCGGGCGTAATGTGTGCATTAAATAAAATAATAAAGTTCATTATGGAGACACAATTGTTAAACAGAATGAAACATCTGGCAAAAGTTCTTATACTCTTATAAAAACAAAATACAATTTTATGTTAAGTTTTTCACCGAAAACTAGTTCGAGAGAGTCCAAATAAGACACTCTATCCATACTAGAGAATAGAGATGGGTAACTCATGAGTGGGCTATTCAGTGAGTTGAATCTTAGGAGTGAGTGAGTGGTTCGAATCAGTAAAATTGCAGGATTCGAATCTCAACTGATCGGTTCGTATTTCGATGAGTGAGCTATTCGCACCTGCAACTCCTCACGCGACTCTCGGTTTGAACGAAATTCATTGAATGGCTCCCAAATGAGTGAACGGCGTGAATGTACAGATATTGAAGACCAACTCTACTGATTCGATTCATTTGCATGCTCAGTCTGCGCGGAGTACTCATCAGAGAGCGATTATAATACTGCTATTGTAAATAAAAATAGTGTTAAAACTAGACGTTGCTATGTAAACATATTAATTGGCTTGTTTTTTTCGTTTTTAGCGAGAGAAGCCGTCATGATTTGTCCAGTTTTTGAGAAAATTCTTTCACATGGGACTGTTGTTGCTGTTATACAAAGTCTGCTAATAGTTAAGGATACATATCTTTCCTGCTTAATATGATTTTAAATATTTCTCCAGTTTCATAAATTAGAATAATGTGAATTGAGTTACTAAGTGGAATCAGTGAGGGACTCTCGGCAAAGAGTCGATGATTCGAATCTCAGAAATGAGTCATATTTTTCATCTCTAATTTTTAATGATTGAATATCGTGCCTTAATATTGAAGAGCACCTGGGCCCGGTAGGCAAAGAAAAACTACGGGAACTATTGAACAACATATGCAGCACATATATCATACTAAAAGACTGGCAAACAGCACTAATCGTACCAATACACAAGAAAGGGGATAAGACGAAATGCTCAATTTTTAGAGGCATAACACTAATAAGTATAGGGATGAAAATATTAGAAGACAATAAACAAGAAAATAATAGCAAAAATAGAACAGACACTAGAAGAATCGCAATTCGGTTTTAGGAAAGGAAGATTCACACAGGACAACATCTTCACAATAAAACAAATCACAGAAAAAAGAACTACAAATTTACAAAATATAAATTTTACACATATTTAGGTTTCATAGACCTAGAAAAAGCGTTCGACATGATCCCAAGAAATAAATTATGGAAAATCCTATAAGAGAGAGGTGTAGAAAGAAAGACAGTCGAATTAATACAAATATATAACAACAACACCCATGCAATAATACACAAGGGACAAACATCAAGAACATTTAAGACAACCACTGGACTAAGACAAGGAGGCGGGTTCAGTCCTACGTTATTTATCATATACATGGATGAAATAATGATGAGCATGAAACCAGATATCAAGAAAGCAAATATAGGTTACAAAAGCATACAAGTGGTAAAAATATCGCTGATGATGCCGTAATAATAGCAGAAAATGAAGCAAATGTGCAGCACAACCTGAGTGTATGGAATAGGCATCTAGAAAAGTATAATATGAATTATAAAAAACAAAAGTGATGATAATAGGAAACCGGAAAGAACAAATAAATATAAAGATAGAACAACACAACATAGAGCAAGTCGAACAATTCAAATACCTAGGAGTAGCATTGACAGAAGACGGAAAAATAGAAGGTGAACTTAGTAACAGAATAAACAACACAGTTAAAACATACCACGCATTGAGCAATTATACTGATTAACAAAAAAGAAATCAGCAGAAGGACAAAAATAAATATATACAAAAGCATATATAGACCTATACTGACATATGGGAGCGAGACGTGGAAACTAACGAAGAGGGACCAAAGTAGAATACAGGCAATGGAAATGAAATATCTCAGAGGAGTAAAACAAGTTACGAGAAGAGACAGAATAAGAAATGATGACATCAGAGAAGAATTGGGAATTGAAGCAATAGAAAAGTATATAGAAAAGAAACAACTAAACTGGTGGGGACATTTAATTAGGATGGACTAGAAGAATCAAACAAAACAGGTATAGGAATAAAGAACTGGAAATAAAGAAGAAGAAAGACCAAGAAAAAAGTGGGACAACAGAATAGAGGAAATAATAATCAAGAGAGGAAAGACAGTTAAACAAGCAAGCGAACTGGCGAACAACAGAACAGAGTGTAAAGCATTTACAAATGTATAAACAACAACAATAATTATAAAGTATAATGTTAAATAATGTAAATGTAATAGCCTACACCTAAAGGTAAAAGGCAAATAGATAACATATATATTATATTGAAGAGTGAAATTGGAATTGATATTTTCAAATATTAAAAATTTGCAAATATGAAGAGGAATAAAGAATTCTAATGAAACATCCTAATCAAACACAGGCGATTAAACTTTAAGTAATCTAGGTAAGTTTAAAACTTTTTTTTATTGATACTTGATTGACACTCTTTTTATTGATACGTTTTACGAAAGTGTAGGATCACATACATATAAAAATATAAAATATTTAGTGTCTTTTCATTAGAGTGGCTTTAGTCTTTTCAAGATCAGTTTTTCAAATATCAGGGATATAGGTCTGTAATGCTTTGTCATTCGGTGGTTAGCAAGTAGAAGTACATTATATAAATAGATTATATTATTTAATTCTAAATTGCAGGCTCGTTTATGAGGATAAATGAACCAATCTGGTAATTGATTATACGAAGTATAAGTAATAATAATAAATTTTTCCGAGCTGTTATTACTTTTATTTTGTCTCTTTTTATCCAAGAAACAGCTTTTTTGTGGCGCGACACATACATATATGTATGTTTTTGCTCTAATTTATGTCATAGGAATCTCAGGGACAAAGACAGAAATGTGTTTTTATTGAATGTAGATATAGTTTATATACTCTCGTACCTTTCCCACCCGTATCTCATTTTGGTATTTAATAATTAATAAAATGTTGGTAAAATTAAATGGCATTGATACAGGGCGTTTTCGAATGTAGCGGCCTAAAAAGTATCAACATTAACTCTATTAAGGTCTTTACACAAATAGAAATCTAAAAGATATTGTTTTAATAATTAATGATCACCTATTTAGGATAATGGGCATGGTTGCGGCTTTGGATAGTGTGTTTGTAAGTAGTTATATAAAATTTTGTATCCTAAAAGCCGCTTATAAACTCTGGAAATACTACAGACCGCAAAGAAATGTTGAGACAAAGAGATAGGAAATACAAAATAAGAAAAAAAATTACCAATAACTTCTCCAAAAAGCGAACATGAGACCAGAGAAGAATATAATAGAGCAAACAGAAAGGTAAACCGGAATGTAATAAGCAAGCAGAACAAATCCTAGGCAAAAAATATATAAAACAGCAAATAAGAGCATTCCGTAGCTCAGATCCTTGGAATACGATAAAATCTATAAGAACGTCAAGTAGACCAACATGCTCTGCCAGGAATATTACAGAAACAGAGTGGGTACAACATTTTAAACATTTTTTTATATGAAACAAGAGAGATGCAAGAAACATATGAAATTCAGAACACATCTCGTATAACTCTCCAAATTGGTCAAATTAGAGAATATTATTATAAAATACACCAATCTATAGAGGTCCTCGGGTTCTGAAGGAATTCATCCGGATATTAATCAGATAAACTTCAATAATGTTGATAGCACTATACTAAAGATGTTTAAATGGAGAGGAAACACCAACAAAATAGAGGGCCTCCTTTATATCTACTGTACACGAAAAGGGCTTCAAGATCGACTCAAAAAACAATCGTGGCATATCCGTCATACTATATACTCTCTCTAAATATGGGTATAGAGAGTGTATTCTACGATCCTTATGAGCAGGCAGGCAGATGCATAGCACGGTCTGTATACTCTACTATATACTACAGTCTACAGTCGTTGATTCATAGTGGATAACCTTTTTATCCTGAAAATAGCACTAGAAAAGTGAACTCAGAGAAAGAAATAAATACACATACATGTAGCCATAATAGATCTAGAACAGGTCTATGATAGCGTCCCAATACCACAGATGTGAAAATGGTAGAAAAACACACATAAGATCAAAATTAATCCATGCTCTTCAACTATACTTAAAAGTAAATACTACCACAATACAAATTGGCACAGCCATTACGAGGTAATTTGTATCAACAAAATGTCCCCTACCCTAATCAACATCTAACCGAAGCAAGCTCTTAAAGAGTGGATAGGCAAATACAAAAGTATGGAGCACCAGGTGGGAGAAGATACTCTTTATAGTATCTATTATGCGGACAACCCAGTCGTGATTGCAGAGGATGCAGAAGACTTAAGCTACATGGTCAGAAAACAACAGGAAGAGTATACATGAGTTGGACTTACAATGAATCTATATAAATGTCAATACTTGATAACAGGAAGCGACTAGTGTAAAATTCTTCCCCTAGACCAAAGCGATATCGATAGCATCGATATCCGACGTAGAAAAGAGTAAGAGTAAGTGCTCTTTAATAAACAAGGAACAACTAAGTATTCACTCCAAGATAAGATTACTAAGGGTAGAAAGCTCTTAACTCTGGTCTTTGAGAAAACGACTTAAATATAAATATACAGGACCATCATTTAAAGTGATATTGTCACAAAGTACATATAATTAATTAGATATAAATTTAGGGATATATTATATATTATTATATTAATCTGTAGTCATAGGTTAACGATCGTAGCTATGGGGGCAAGTATGGGACTTAAGTAAGGCCCACAGAAAGAAATTAGTATCCACGAATTTCCTCAGAAAAAGTTGTAGACGATTCTAGTCTGGATGCCCTACAACTTAAACAAGAGTAAGAAACGAAGACATTAGAAGAAGCATGAGTATCGAGAAAAACATTATAGATGCAAATAACAAACAAAAACTTGATATATTTCGGATACACAAAACGGATAAATCAAGAAAGATAGCCATGAATAATTTTGGAGTGATAACCACCAGAGAGAAGAATATGAGAAAGGCCATGAAGAAGTTGGAGTGATGACATCAATGAGATCGATGGAAACAAGTAACCTTCAAAAAGAATTGTTACGCCAGACGGAGAAATCTGCGAATATACTGACATTCATAAAAAACTTTATATACAGAAGTTGTTGATCTATTTCAATACAATAATCACAAAATGCTTATTGTGCTAATTAGGCTAGTACGAGGTAGGTAGTTGGACGAGAGGAGTTCTCGGGCAATGGATTGGAGATGGCGTTGGCCAAACTGAAGGTGGGAAAGGCGGAGTGGTTGGGCTGAAGGCGGAGGCGTTCAAGAGGCTACCGATGGAGGGAATGGAGAAGCAGCTTTAGAGAATCAACAGAATATGGAGTGAAGAAGAGGCGGTACTAGAAGAGTAGTGTGTGGGGATACAAACTTGTTATGTCCATGGTGAAATATAGGTTGGAAGAGGAAGTGGACAGAAAAGGGCTATTGTCCGAAAATCAGGGTGGGTTTAGAAAGGGAAGAAGCACAAGGGAGCAAATTTTGTAGCTTAGCTAGCGAGAATGGTGGAGGCAGTACTAGAATGCAAAGGGAGAATGTATACGATGTTTATGGACGTTACAACTCAGCTCCGACGGGCAAGCTAGTGCAGTGTATGGAACGGTTTTAACCTTTCCATACACTCCACTAGCTTGTCCCTGGACGAGTGGAATGGGCGAGAAGGATGTACTAAGAGACGTGGTCAAGAACGAGAATGGTGAAGTGTCGGAGAAGTTCAGAATAAATGTGGGTGTGATATGGATTGTTTATAAACCAATCAACTTGCTATTTTCGAAATCGTCCTTTTTGAGAATGATTACCACGAGGGCATTGGACCAGCCTTATGGTATATCCTAATTTTCCAAGCATTTGTAGAACACTTTTTTTAATTGCAAAAGTATATCGCCGCCTTGTATTAACATCTCCACTATTATTTGGGCTTTATCCGCTACTGTTCCGTTCTTCATATGATGTAGGGCTATTCTAATTTCGTCCTTTGTGATCACCGATATATCCTCAAAGTTATTGTTCATGACTGTCACTCACTATCGCTCATTACTTTCGTCCCATATAAGTCTGTATAGAATTCTTGTACTTTTCTCATAATATCATGTCTTCCTTCAATTATTTTTCCTTCTTTATCTTTCAATGTGACGACTTATTTCTTTGTGTTTACCGTTGGCCTTCTAAGCACATCTGATATCTTTCTTTGCGATTTTGCTGGTGGATTTATTTGTCTCCGCGTATTCTACTGTTTATCTATTGTTGTCGTCTACAAGTTGTCGTTTGTCACAGAATCTTAGTGTTTGTGCACTTAGTTTGTAAAAAAAAACAAACAAATTATCTAATGCCAGAGCAATAATCACAAATGTTATTACTCAAAAAATAATTCACTACAAAAGAAAAACATATTATAGCGCTTCGTTGATAGAAAAGTAACACAACTACACAACTAAAAATTCATCTATTTTAAAGTAGAAATATTTTAAAATAATATTTTATATATATTATAAAATAGTTTTTGATAATGTATATATAATACTAATGTAATATATGTTTTATAATAGACACTCAAAACGCTAATAACTTGTTTTCCACATAGGTATGTACATTAAGTATATGAGTCTAGAAATTATTTTGAATATATAATTAAATTATATTTAAATTTTTTACCTGTGTCACTTTTCTATCAATAGAACGATGGGTAAAATACAAGCACAAAAAAAATTAAATTAATTTTTGAAATATTATTAAATATTATATATTTAAATGAAATCATTACAGCAATTTTACAAATATGCATCGAACTTATTATAATTATTACCTTCATAAATCAATATAAAAAAAAAACTTGCCTTATGAAATAACAAGATTTAAAATATTTCTCACCTGTAATATTTAATAAATAAGTACATTGTACATACCATAATTACCGTGTTAATTAACCGCATAGTGAACAAAATATGTTAATATATTCCGATATTTAGCATAAATTTTTCTTTTGGTCCCTATTAAAATTCTGAGATTACCACTCCTCACCTGTCGACAGGTGGTGTATCCCGCAAATTTCTATCCCGAACCTCTACTAAAAACCTTACCGGAAACCCGCGCTTACAGCATCAACCAAAACACGAGGGACCCCAATACTTTCACTCGAATCGAATTTAGAAGGCGCAGTTTAATCGAGTCTGAATTATTTATAAAAGTGCATCCGCACTATCTCCTCCACGACCAGACACCACCGCGCATCATTTAGAAGGCCATATGCCTCTAATATATTTATAGAATAAAACAAGTATTTCACTCATCAGGCGCCACGCTTTTGTATAATTAAGAGCGGCGAGCGACCAAGCAGAAATATCGGCGACATCTGCTATTTAATAACGCCAAAAAGTGTTAAGATAAATAACATGTGTGTGCTTTGCGAAAAGGATAGCTGTTCAGCAAATTGGTTTAAAATAGCCGTATCACCACACGCAGTAGTTGGAACCTCCAGAAACACAATAATGCGAATAGAATGGCTGATAGTACAATTAAAACTAGATCGCTCCATTAAGGTCAGCACGTTTAATTAAAACTGAACGCTGGCGGAATGATCTGGGTTATTAAATACAAAATATTTGTATTATTTGTTTGTTAACACGCACCAAAGTTCACATAGTTTTATGATAATTATGTATTTGTTTATAAATGTTCCACCTAAATATGGAACACATGGTAAATAACGGACATTATTTTAATTAATTGGGAATGTGGCTGGAAATCTCGTTTTAGGGAGATTCTTTTAACAATTGACTTTACTAACGCATACATATATGATTTCTGCACATACGTATATGATTTCTGCTTTAATTAAAATGTCATAGGAATCACTGAGAGAAAGAGAGAAATATGTTTTTTATGTGTGTATTATAATTTAGCCATTAGGCATTGTATTTTTGTGAAATCAGTGTCACAAAGTACCCATTATAAAAGCGAAATAGAAACAGATTTTTAAGTATATTTAGAATATCAAACAAAACAGCTTAGGTGGTTTGGACACATATGCCGAATGCTGAACGAAAGGAGAATATACGAAAGTAGAGTAACCAAAAAAACTATAGAGGAAGACTATAGAAGAAAACTATATCGGAAAGATAATATACAAACTGGGAAAAGATAAAACAAATAACACAAGGCATTAAATGATGGACAGAAATATACACATGAACAAGATAAATATTGTATTATATATAATTGTTATAAAAAATATATATGAATAAGATCTGTAATTACAAGTTAATAAGAATAATTAACTATACATTTTTCGAATGAATATTATTATTATTCTAAACCAATAATTGAGTTTCTTTGCAAATAATAATATTCCATCCGAGACCTCAAATAAATTGGTAACGAAAATGATTGAGGTCATCGGTTCACTGAATTTAAGCCAGTTAAATTTAATTATAGTGCGCTTCCTCTGCGGGCTGAATTAAAACGATTCGGCCTGTCACATTTAATGAGTTATTCAAATCACTTTTAATAACTCGATAACCCTATTGAATCGTGTCTGCGAATAGGCTTCCAGGAAGAAATCGTAACACAATTATGCTCCAAATACAAAGACGTGGTAACACACCCCAGTGCGCGACGCTTTCGTTTTTAGTCGCGTAATTTATTCGGCAGAACTTTGATCAGAACAAAGACCGATGCCGAGTGTCTGCAATATAGGCGACGAGGTACATATTTACCGTGCTCACATTTAACACCGGAAACGGATGGAAGTGGAGGCGCATTGTGTGAATATAGATTAGGTGGTCCATAGCACGTGCCCTGCATGGCAGCGGCGTTATATTTTGAAATTATAGGGTCCGGACGTTTAGCGTGATAATTAATGATGAAGCAGACACAAAAATGTATTGTATAAAATTGGGTTTATGCTATTGGGGTGTGAAAACCGGTGTGCGAAATTAATGTTTAAAATCAATCTAGATTCGTGGGGGATTCAATGTTTTGCAATGCATTTAAATAGAACGCATATAAATGGTGAAGTTTGTAGCTTAAATTAATCAACAAGCTCGTTAATTAATAACTACTAATAGGACTAAATTGAAATGCGATTAGTTTAGATTTAGTTAATTGTATTTTAAATTTATAATACCTATATAATTTATTGCAGCCCAATATAGTGAGAGAGAAATGATCTTTATTACACTATCGGTCCTTGGCCTTTCCGCCTTAATATAAAAGAGATCAGTAGAGTATATTGGTATTAGAAGTAATACCAATATAATCTACTTATTCTTACATTCATTAGCACAATTATCGTAAAAATATATTTTTACACAAAAAATATATTGAGTGTATTAATGAGAAGCAGGAGCAAATATGTATTGAATACAATTGGGTTTAGACTGAATTATATATTTACATCATTAAAATTTTAAATATTTATAAGTTTAAAGGTATTAAAATTGTATGGTATAGTGCATGATCAAACGATTGGATGTTATTAATTGAATCCCTGGGATAATACTTTCCTGAAGCCCTGAAATATATACATAAAATGTAATAGCGGAGAAAATAAAACGTATATAAATAAAAAGTAATAGGTGTCCTTAATAATTAATAAAAATAAAAATAATAATTAATCAGAAATTACATTCTGAAAATGTATAACATAAACCAGCAATCATTGTTGAAAATAAGTTGGGGAATGGAATGTATTGTTTTTTATACTGATATATTATTAATTTACTAGAATTAAATCATGTACATTTTGCTTGTGATTTTGATACAGGTATCCAAGTAGTAAGTAGCAAACTTGCAATCAGTTTTGTTTGAAATCGGTTTCCTGTAAATATAAAATGTTGAGTTCTCCTTATGGAGGCGCTTGTGCCATCCAACGGCAGAAACTAAAAGTACTGATATTGACGCAGCACGGGGTCAAACCTTTAGGGAGCAATGGTTCACGATATAGTCACTACATTGCAGCGCTTCTGCATCTACCGCCAGTTTTGAAGATTCAAATAAATGCGCGACAATATCCTACAGAAATATACACGGAAATCAAGGAATGTACGACGTTTCGTACTACAACGACCACTCTTTATCTTCTTACCCTTCAATTTGTGTATATTTTAAGGATGTCGTTCAAATTATATTAGTAAATTTCAACTCGCAACTCCTTTTCTACTTGATTTGCCAATATATTTCAACAACTTATTCTACAGTTGCTGAAATATATTTGCGAATTATTCAGCAATATGTCGTTTGGGGAAATATTCTGCTAAATGTTAGATATTTTACAGATGTAGTAAACTAAATAAAATCTTACAACAAACCCAGAATAGCGAATTGTAAACCCAATAG
This sequence comes from Lordithon lunulatus, assembly GCA_963942505.1. Taxonomy (NCBI): domain Eukaryota; kingdom Metazoa; phylum Arthropoda; class Insecta; order Coleoptera; family Staphylinidae; genus Lordithon; species Lordithon lunulatus. The sequence continues at coordinate 14,037,134 of OZ012667.1, read as the reverse complement.
ATGTGGTTACATGTTAAAATTAATTAAAAAGTGATTACTACTAACAAATTCTAACACTATGAGTGGTATTTTTCCAGAATTTATATTCAAATAAGGCAACCAGACATACAAACTTGATTAATTCGCAAATAAATTTCAAACTGTTTTAATTAGTGATGCGCTTTATAGAACGAAAACTATGACTATGACTATGTATATAGGATATAGTTGGTATCGAAAACAATCCAAGAAACTATTGATACATTTTAATAAAACACAGCCACATAGTTTGTATAACACACTATTTCTGTATGATATCACAACTTTTCATTGTCAAATATTAAAGGACTTTATTGTATATTCTTCCAGTATAAATATTATAATTAGTATAAATTTGAGAATTTCGTTAAAATACAAATGTTCAAAATCGCTACCGACTATACTAGGAGCTTAGATTTTCGATTGATATCTATAGTCTATAGAAGTTAGTTATTGATAGTTTTTATTCGACTATATAACTATCGATAGTACAATTATATCGATAGTGCCCATCACTAGTTTTCATTAAATACTACTACTGTATTCTAGTCGATTGAAATCTATAGTCTGTAGACGTTAGTTATCGATAGTTTTTATTCGACTATAACTATCGACAGTACAATCATATCGATAGTGCCCATCACTAGTTTTCATTAAATACTAATTAATTCTATAATTAAGACTAATTGGTGAAAAGTTTCCTTTTATAAATTTGTAGTAATTTAACACTAATCGACATTTATTTGTAATACATTGAGTATTTCAGAGCTCCTACTATTTTCAATAATTTCGGTTGCAAAGTACAAAGCAAAGATAGATATTCCGTCTTCTTGTTTTATTACCAGATTGTATAAAAATTCTTTCTGCAATAATGCAAGATTTAAAATAAATTTATAATGTATAAATAAATATCAAATTCCTGTTTATATGATCATGTACGTGATGGCCAAACCATTTAAAAATAACTTCTATATTTATAGGGCTAGTAAGGCTTTTCCGACGTTTAAGGGAGAAGCTCAGAGGAGTTTAATCACCCGGTATTTACCTTAACTTTAAAGAAACTTCTGAAAAATGTTTCGCGAACCCCGATGGGTTTCAAACTCAGGCTCACCAGTGTACGAGATAGACGATGCCTCTAACTACTCGACCACTGAGTTGGGTAATGTATTTTATTGTCTGTTGTTTCGCGATTTAACTTATATCATTGATTGAACTTTATACTTCAATAAATGCTTATTCTGACTAAGTCTACCTATTTTGGGTCACTATAATATTTTTCCTGCCGGTTCCCCACGAGAAATAGACCACAACAATTAGGTATATACTTTTATTTTGTTTACATTTTTGTTTTTGTTTCAAAGTGAAATGTGTGCTCCTGAAAAAAATGAGTCCTAGAAAATTGTCTCATTCGCCTATGCGAGGGGAAAACTGCGTTTCGCGAGCCACATGCGGCTCTTTGGTTCCTGTGTGTGGCTCTTCACAAATGCAATTGATCGTGATATATGTGTACGCAAAATTGACTGGTGGGACGAGTGAGAAGCCTTAAACGGAGGTTTCACAATGGGCCCATTTTGAGGCCTAAGTGTCTGTAGCTATGCTACCATCCAGTTAACTATCCAGAACTAACCAAATATATGGCTCTCTAAAGAAAATCATTTTCTGAGGTACAGATTTGGCTCTTTCATCTTAAAAGTTTGCCAACCCCATGTTATGATTCGACTGTATACGGTACTTATATAAAATATTTATTTAATGCTATTGTATACAATTGTATGGGCTATGGGGTTGAGCTGTGGGGTACACTATCACTAAGGAAAGCCGCACCTAGCGACATAGTCTGCATGTGGCGGCGGTGAATGGTAACCACAAAGCCTTGTGCAGTAGTGTAGTTTTTCCCCTGTTTCAACTTCCGTATCGTCTCTATTTAACAAACCCTAGAGATATGGTGTATATGTGAAAATGTAGAGTATTCCTAGCCTTACAGACCGACGATAGACGATTTTCTCTACCTCTAACCGTTTACGCGCTGTAGCGCTGTGAATATGATGGAATTTCATGTTTTTCTGCTCTTTCAACTCTGTAGCGTCTCCATTACAAATGCTGGAGAGATGGTTTTTATGTGAAAATGTAGAGTATTCCTAGAACTACAGATTGACAATAGACGCTTTTTGTAGGCCTTACCGTTTTCACTCTATAGCGCTGAAAAAATGTGAATATGATGAAATTTCATGTTTCCCCAGTTTCAACTCTGTAGCGTCTCAATTTCAAAAGATAGAGATATTTTTTATATGGGAAAATGTAGAGTAATCCTAGCCCAACAGATTGTCGATAAACGCATTTCTCTAGCTCTTGCCGTTTTCGCGCTATAGCGATGAGAAAATGTGAATATGATGAAATTTTATATTTTTCCCCAGTTTCAACTTTGTAGCGTCTCAATTTCAAATGCTAGAGATGTGGTTTATATGGCTAGACCCTACATATTGCCGGTAGACGAATTTCTCTAGCTCTTACCGTTTTCGCGTTGTAGAGGAAGTAAATGTGAATATGATGAAATTTTATGTTTTTTTCCCAGTTTCAACTCTGTAGCGTCTTCATTTCAAAAGATAGAGATATGTTTTATATAGAAAAATGTAGAGTAATAATAGCCCTACAGATTGACGATAGACGCATTTCTCTAGCTCTTGCCGTTTTCGCGCTAGTGCTGAGATAATGTGAATATGATGAAATTTTATATTTTTCCCCAGTTTCAACTCTGTAGCGTCTCAATTTCAAATGCTAGAGATATGGTTTATACGAAAAAATGTAGAATAGTCCTAGCCCTACATATTGCCGCATTTCTCTAGTTCTTACCATTTTAGTGCTGTAGAGGAAGTAAATTTGAATATGTTGAAATTTTATGTTTTTACCATGTTTCAATTCCGTAGCGTCTTTATTTCAAATTCTAGAGTGATGCTTTATATCTAAAAATGTAGAGTATTGTCAGCCTTGCAGATTAATAATAGACGCCTTTCTCTAGCTCTTATATTCCGGAAATTGCACCGACTTGCAAGCCAAACTAGGTAAGACGAATGACTGTGAAAGGGGCATAGCATAGCATAGCCGGTTGTAAGGGCAGAGGTAGAATTATGCGCATCGGAAGCGGCAAATAGAACAAGAAATAATGGTGCCTTTCGTTTATCACTATGGGCTGGTACGGGCTTATTGTTTCTTGTTCTATTTGCCGCTTCCGATGCGCATAATTCTACCTCGGCCCTTACAACCGGCGGCGCACGACCGCATGACCTGAGCGATACTGCATGCCACGGGGGGGACTAGCAATGATAAACCATGCTAAACGAAAGCGACCGTACCAGCCTAGAGTGATAAACGAAAGGCACTTGTATATGGCAGATCTAAGCTGTTATGATAGGTCTTAAAATATTAAGAAACCCATATACATTTCAGTGTATATCAAATATATTATGGGGTCATCATTCAACCATTCGCCGTTAGGCAACAATTAGTCTTTAATCTAAATTATCCTAAACCAGAAAACTAAAGTTCATAATGTAATAGATTTTATTTAACCTTTTATGTAATATGATTTATATTATTATACTGGAAATTAATAATATTAGAACCATATGGTGCCTTATCTTATCTATACAATACTTATATTTAAATAGGAATTTGTGAATATTCATAAGGGGAGATTTTTATGTTAACTATCTATTACTATGAAAACATGGAGTTAGAGGACAACTAACATTTTATTTTTCAATCTAAGAACCATTAATAGTTTTTTACAATGTTTTTCTAATAATGATGAACACTTTTGGCAATTTTCCAAAATATTGCTCCACGTCATTCGATAAAAAAGGGACGCCCTCTCTAGTATTTTTGAGTTTTGCAAAGAGATAATAGTCACAGGGAGTGAGGTCGGGACTGTAGGATTCATGTTGTAATTCCGTATTCATTGACCACATCTTGAACAATTGATGCTTTATGCACTCTACAGATGTTGTGCATAAGCACAGCATATACCACACCAATCACCCATAGGGAACCGCTCACGGGGGAACTGACATCTTGATTGAAAGCTCCATAAAACACCACAAAACTACAAAAGAGAGCATATACAGGCCACAAACATCTCAGTGGAAGAACTAAATCAAAATGTAATATCCTCAGCGGTCTACTACTACGGCTTGCCATAACATTATATCAAGGAAGTGATCTTCCTCTTTATTAGTTTTAAAGAAGTCTGTTAACTGATGTTCACAGACTTCTTTAAAACGCTAGAGGACCGATTCATTGCTGGTGGAGATTATAGCGCAAAAAACACTAGATGGGAATCTAAGACTAATAAACCCTCGCGGGAGACAGTTCATCAAAGGCAGCGGAAGGCCAATACTGCTAATATTTAACAACCGGAGAACCCACCTACTGGCCAAGCGACCGATAAAAAATCACAGACTGCATCGATATATGTGTTACAAAGGATATTGCGAAAAACTATTTAAAAGCTGAATCATGTTTCGTCCTATCATCCGATCACTCACCATCATCATAGTAACATATATCACCCAAGTACTAAGTATTGAGAAATGCTAAAGTTAAGCCGTAAACCAACTAAAGGGCCTATTTTTCAAGAACTCTTTGAAACACGTATACGTTTTAATGTTTCACCGAAAACAGAGGACTTAAATAATGCTATAGAGAAATTGAAGAAACTCATATAAAGTTCAGCTATTCCCAACTCTGGTAAACAAAATAATCCTAAAAATTACCCACAGCTTGTTAAAGAAGAAACTGTGGAGAAACCAAGACTTAGGAGAGTATGGCAACGATATAGGTACCCAGGTGATAAAACGAAACTTAACCAAGCTATTAAAGACTTCCTACCAAATATCAAGAACCAGTCAGTACAAGACTATTTTATACACCTAACACTAACACAAGTGAGCCTACTGGATATTCCTTATTGAAAGATCAAATTACATCAAACACCGATCTCTCCAATTAGGATGAACACTGGCAACTGGGCAAAGATCCCATAAGAAAAGGCAACAACTGCTTTCGCCAAACACCTATGCAATGTGTTTACGCCAGCGCCAACAAATCACCCACTAGACCCAATCACGTAATTCGTCGATAACACCGATTCATCAGACAATATACTAATAAAACCGATTCAAAAAACAGAGGTAAGAAAACACATTAAAAATATCAACCCTAGAAAGACGCGAGGATATGATCTTATCACCGAACAAATATTGAAACAACTGCCAGAAAGGGGAATTAGAATGGTAACAATTATATTTAACAGTCCCATAAGACTAGGTATATTCCCAGCCCAGTGGAACCCTGCACAGATAATAATGATCCTAAAGCTCGATAAGAAGTTAGAGGATATCAATAATCATATCGGGCAATCAGTTTATTGCCCATTGTATTCAAGCTATTTAAAAACATTCTACATTCTATAATCATTTAGGAAAAACGCTTATCCTGATCACCAATTCGGATTTAGACATCAACACGGAACCGGGGAACAAATACACCGAGTAGTTCAAAAAATTAATCAAGCTCTGCAAACAAGAAGCTACTGTTCGGCTGCCTTTCTAGATATCAGTATTTGACAAAATGTGGCATACTGGATTATTATTCAAGCTTACAATATCTATAAAATCTTGGAATCATACCTAAGCGACAGATTATTTCAAGTAAAGTTCCAGCACGAAGTCACTTCCCTATACCCAATAGACGTCGGCGTGTCACAGGGTAGTGTATTAGGGCCAATACTATCTACTTTACACGGCAGACCTTCCAACATTGAGGCATACGACGACATGAACATATGCTGATGATACAGCAATATGGGTCCTATATACAAGCCTGAAAACTGCTTCAAAAATACTCCAAGAAAATTTAACCTAAATTCAAGAATGATCGACTTCCTGGGGAATAAAACTCGACGAAAGTCAATTCATGTCAGATATACACTAAGAAACGAAACCTGTTTCCAGTGTTTATAAACAACAAACAAGTCGTCCAAAAGGAATCTGTTAAATACCTCGATATGCACCTAGATAGACGACTAACTTGGAAAAGTCGCATTTGGAAAAAAACGGAGACAACTTAAAGAAAAGCTACGCCAAATGAACTAATAGGTCTGAAATACCAAATAACTACATATAGTCTACAAATCTATACTAAAACTTGTACGGATGTACGGCATACAACTCTGGGGTTCTGCAAGCAACTCAAACCACGAAATTATTGAACGTTTCCAAAATAAAGCTCTTCAAACGATACTAATTCTACCACCATACATTCCGAACTGGCTGCTACTAGAAGAATCCAATATCTGCTCAGTAGAGGAAGAAGTAAAAAACTTCAGCAAAAGATGCCTGTTACGGCTACGACATTACTCAAATCGAGGTTAGGTAGTTAAAACATTAAGGCGGATAAGAGGCCCTCTTGGAGGATATATATAATGTCAAAAAGACAGATTGTAAATACAAATATCAAAAATTCCATATAATAATAACATGAATTTATTTTCCATACATATACCAGTACAAATACAATTGATACTCATATATATATATATATATATATATATATATATATATATATATATATACATATATAATACAATGCAGCCTAAATTAAGTACAGTACATGGAGAAAAATAAGTCACACTAACATAATCATTTATTGTTTGCATTGAGGTATTCTATTATAGAATACGGTTCCATATTGACCAATAAATTTTTGAGCTCATTTTTAAATTCTTTTAAATTTGTGTTTCTATGTAAAAGGAACGGTAGAGCGTTGTAAAAACTGTATGCACATATGCACTGCTCTCAGTGATTGCCAAATTATGGCACTCAATTATGTACAGCAGTTCGGGTAAAGTTAATAAATTATATATATATATATATATATATATAATAAATCACATTGACAGTTAGTTAATATGATCTCTACAATTCATTAACTAAGGAAATCCCTAGACATCGAGTTACTAGTAAGAATAATTTTCTCAAGTCATCGACATCGATTTGTTTTAAACATTGCGTCTTTTGCATATTTAAATTTAATTTATTACTAGTTAGCCATTTTGCAACTGCTTGGAGTTATGCCTCTAGATTGCAGTTCTAATCAGGTAGACTTCTTGAAGAAAACAATAAATGTGTGTCATCTGCATAGTTATAATTTTGAGACTAGTATTCTGCAAGACGGATGGCATGTCATTTATGTAAAGAGCAAGGGACCTTTCTGCGGAATACCCATTTCATTCATATAGGGCCATCTCATTCCCGATTGCAAGTAATATCTCTTGTATTATACCTCACAGATTTCAGAGTGATGTTAATGCAAATATCAAGTTATTCAACTCCTCTGAGCTTTTCCCTTTATCGGCGGAGAAGCCCTAAGGCTGATAACCCTATAAAGATGCAAGTTTTTTTTTATAAAAAAGCATAATTTTTGATCCTTCGATCTCTATGCCCTGTACCAAACGTATGGCACTTATAAGCACTAGGCCATTAAAAAACTGGGTCATTAAAAAACAATTACATCATATTATAGATTTCTACTACCCGTATTGCCTTTTTTTGTAGAAGAAAATACGTCCGTCTAACACGTTTTGGCAAACAAAGTAGCCCTAATTATTATCTATGTTTATATATTGTATGTATTGACAGAAAAAAAAACTCAATATTCATTAAGACGACTAATCCCGAATCTGAATTTAATATTGCATCTTAGTATTCTGCCTATCTACTGGGTTTATCGTAATTTTAAAATAAATAAATAAATAAATAAATAAATAAATAAATAAATAAATAAATAAATAAATAAATAAATAAATAAATAAATAAATAAATAAATAAATAAATAAATAAAAAAATAAAAAAATAAATAAATAAATAAATAAATAAATAAATAAATAAATAAATAAATAAATAAATAAATAAATAAATAAATAAATAAATAAATAAATAAATAAATAAATAAATAAATAAATAAATAAATAAATAAATAAATAAATAAATAAATAAATATATTATATGAAAAGATTATAATATGGAATAACATTTACTATTGTCAATTTTATATTTAATAAGATTTATTGTAATACACATTCGGTAATTGTCAAATAATTATTATTAATTTTTTTAGGATATAAGCCTATATTTAATGACAAGCACAAATACCGGAAAACAAAACAATATACATATTTCATGAATATTATTTACAACTATTCTAGCAGCCACTAGTTGACTAACACAGTTATATGCGAACAGCGCAACAGAGGGAGCAACGAGTGCAAGATACGGTGAATAATACGGGGTTGGTGTGAGACCTGTTTGGATCGGTTTAGTTGGCTTGAGCGTCGTTAGCTGATAATTCACTGTATTAAACGATCGTTACGTGATTATCCATTGAGATTACAGCGTAATATAATGACATGGGAATGCACAAAGCGAGCTCGTTGCTTGAAAGATGATAACGTTAATGAAAATATAAAAAGATAACAAGTTATAAAACTTTATGGAACTCGTAGAATTTTATACCCCCAACATATTGATTGTGCCATCCCGGCGCATTCACCAAATAATCCGACCCGGCGAATTAATAAACCTCGAGACATATGCAAATTTATGGCCACCGATATGACGTGAATATTGAAACGGGTGCCTTTATTATATCTTTAACTGGCTGCATTATTGCGGGTAGTTATAACGAGTTAAAGCCGCATAAAACACGTATATACTCCGTGTGTTTATTTAGTTCGGACTTTACAACAGTTCGAGATTATTTCGCTCAAATAACATCTAATTACGGAAGTGCACGAACACGTACGCCGGAAATGCAATCTCACGATCTGGAAAATAGTGCGGGCTTTGAAAGAAAAATTACCCGGAGATCGATATGGTTTCCACTATGTCTGGTAGTTCCATTCTGCTATTATAAATATATTACGGACTTAATGAAATAGTAAACTCAATTGCTTCATTCAAACTTAATCTAAGTTATTAGTAAAATTTAATTATTATTATAGCTTTATTAAAATTGAACTGTGGTAGAAAAAGCCAACGGAGATATATATATATATATATATATATATATATATATATATATATAGATATATATAGAAAAGATACATACATTATGGATTGATTGAAATAGATAACTGAATTGTTTTAATCAAACTACAGCTAGCTATAAATTGATGTGTGCAACTAAATTAAATGTCATTAAAATTGAAAAGGTAATATAATGTAACTAGGTGAAATTCTCGTTATTCAACGGGGGAGGATTTTTAATTGCATTGTCCCCAACAATGAATTTACAGTGAATTTTTTAAAATACAGCTTACAATTTTCTATATTATTCGTGTGACTATTTTAATTGTAATATAACAAAATCATACTTAAAACATTGCTATTACTTCAAAACGCGTAATACTTCAATTAACTAATTAATCAAACACATAAAATAAATCTGGCTCGATATGAATTCGTACATGCTACCCCCAGTTATGAACTGACAGCACAAAATACATAAATGATAGCTCGGTAGGCGTCAAACATTGTCTTTGTTTAAATTTTAGGGATATATGATTTTATTGAGATTTACTTAAATGCCTATAGACAGTAACCGTTCTGGGATCTTTATTTACTTTATCATTGACTATTCCTATTCTACATTTATCTAACTACAGAAATTTGGAAATAACGTGTGATAGAACGAAATAACGTGGGATAGAACGAAATAACGTTTCTGAACATATTTATGATATGAGCATGTGAGAAAATGGCACAAAAAGTCACATTTAATTTATTTTGAAAAAGAGATTTTGCGTTTTGAATGTATGTAAATCGACGTGCGCAGTTTGAAGTCAATTTATTCATAAATAAAAATGTAACTGCGTACGTCGATTTACATAAATACCAAACGCAAAATATTTTCCTTTTAAAAACAATTCAAATGTGACATACGCCCAATTCTCACAGGCTCATATAAAGAGATGAACACGACCAGCTGACTTAAAACAGTAAATTCGAAACAGATGATAATAAAGCCCTGATGATAACTTAGTTTATGGCAGTGATCGGCAACCTATGGCACGCGAATCGTTTCTAAGTGGCATGCTAGATATTCTCTGTGCATTTAATTTATAAAGTATACGTATACGGAGATCTACAATGGTGGCCGACTGCTGGTTTAGGCAGTTAGACATTTAAGATAGTAAATCCAAATTTCCACCAATAACCTAAATTGTTTTTTGTTGTTTATAACATCTTGTGAGTAAATAACTTACTTTTATACACAGCAAACTGGAAGAAACTGTGTCAGAAAACTGTAATCTATATGATTTGTCGCTTTGATGTGTCTTTTTTATCATTAACATTTAATAATAACGCTATTTCGATACACACCATCAGATAGCTATTAAAGTCACTCCAATATCCCCACAATATTGAGTATACAAAATCTAATTAGCGTACACTAGGAAGAATTATCTTTATATTTATTTTATTACTTACTCGTAAATTTTTATTGGCGACTTACCTGGAATAAAGAAAAAACAAATATTATTTTAACATAACATATGCTGAAACAAATCACATATTAAATGTAGTTGAAATGAACAATGCCCACTTACAACTTTTAGACTCATCGTTTTGTATAAAACTGGCAACATATTAGATACAGAAGAAAGTTATAAGCTCTCTTTCGAGAAGATCGGGGATTATATTAATACTACTACGTGCTGCTGAACAATATTGATTATAACGAAAACGTTCCTGTGGCTTTATCTAATTGAACAGAAAGGAGAAGCCAACAAAGCGTGCACAACAAGTAAGGTCACGTTTGTAGTGGTTTGAAATCTTTATATTGTTAAATCTTCAATCATATATTACAAGTATATTAATGCTATTTAAGTAATTATAGTTATTTGAGTTAAATTGATAGTTAATAATTAATTTATTTTAATTAGGTATATAAAAAAATTCATAAATTCTGTTTTAGTTAATTAATATATAATGTGAAATATTTAATGTGAAAAGGCCAAGATCAACACATTATTTCAATTTCACTGAAAATATCAATCATAAAATCTAACTCGTTCAGTAGGACCAGTATGAGTCGTGGCAGTGGAACAATTAATTTATATAATTAATCTAATTAAGCTAAAAAATATATTATGCGTCGAAATTCCGATTTTTTAAGAATAATTCTGTCATTTGTAAACTAATAATGTCTGGTTTCTCCAACGAATCTTAAAGCTCGTCTTATATAAGCTTGTATTATATAAATTCGTCTTATATATAACCACGTCATACATTTTTATTCTGTTGCACCAAACATATGTAGATCTTACTTAGTCTTACAATGTAAGACCGTCTTATCGTTTCCGATCCGAGATTGTTTGGTGCAACGCTTTAAGACCGTCTTATTATTAAGATTCGTTGGAGAAACCGGGCGTAAGCTCCATTGTATAAATGCGAGTTAACTATAGCCTGTGATTAGAGAAAATAAAATTATTTTTATTAGGCTATCGGCCCTTGGCCTTTCCGCCCGGCCCCGAGATTAACTGGTTAGATGTTGCATATATTGTTGTTAACTTGCCATTTCATGTACCTCTGTTTATATATAGTAGGGATCACCAACAAGTCGATCGTGAAGCCAATTTTGTTCGATCGCTCCCGACGTTTTAATTTAAGAAACCGATTAGACTACTTGATATATAGAGCACTAATGTGAATAAGTCTATCGCCACATATTTTAAAGATAAAAGGTCGATCTTATATACATAAAAGTTAGATGAGATATAAGAGATGAGATATAAGATATATAGCAACGTCGCATTATGTCTCAAAATCGTCAAAAATCACGGATTGGAAATTAACTCTATGAGTTATTTGCCTTATATAACCAAGTCAAGGTTTTAAAATCGTTGTGATGTGCTGTAATCTCACAGCGATTTTAAAACCTTTAGGCTTGGTTGTAAGGACGCAAAGTAAAGAGCGCACAGCAACATTAATTCGATGTAAACGCCATACATTTTCTTAACAAATTTTGCAATAGTTTTACTATTTCCAATAAACTTTCCCCCTTGTCTTTTTAACTAATTTAGTACTTTAATTAAAACACAATTACCCATTTTCCGCAATAGTGCCGCGCTACCGGATTAAATTAGTTTCGCAGTTCTTGAACTTGAACCCTGCGCCCAAGCGCGAGTTTAAACCCACAACTTTTGCTTGTACATAAATCCGAACCGTATATCCTTGGACCATCTTTCGAAAAGTTCTTAATATAAACGAGCCACTTTAATACAAATGCACGAAGTTTCCGTGAACTTTTCTAGCCCTCTATCCTAGCGATATTAGTAGCAACGAGGGAGACGTTTCTATTGCTTTCACCCCACGACCAATGCGATTTTTATGGCGCGATAGGAAACCAAATTGCGCTGTAACGCAACGGTGTGAAATATGCAGGCTTATTTATTTATGTGGGTATACAAAGTATACTGCAATAAAAAGATATCCCATACAAATTTGCTATATACATATGAGCTTTTATATGAATTCTGTAATCGCAAACATATCGTGGTTTAGTGCAATGTTTCAAGGATTATTTATCGTATAAATAATATAATAATTTGCACCAAACCACGATATGTTTGCGGTATGATATATTTTCCATGTTAATATTTATATTCCTTATAATGTAATTTAATAGCGTGTTCAGTATGAGCAATTTTGTCTAAACCAGAAAGAAAATTTAAATACTGAAATATTGATTTGTTTCCAAGTAGTGACAAACTCAAACTCAATTGACAGATGCTACAGAGCAGTTTTAAAAATATAAAAATGATTAACTTAAAATAACAACTGAAAAACAATATAATAAACAAAATAAAACACTATGTATTCCCCAAAACTAGACAGAGACCGAGAGTTAGTTAGTTTATTGTGCTAATATTATTAATATTTTCTAGAGATTCTACATTTATCTGAATGTTTGTATTATGACTAACTTAGCATTTTTCTCAACTCAATTATACTTCCCTTCCATTTCAGATCCTATTATTTCGACTTTACTATCCAAACTGTTCTTCACCATTGTCATGATAAGCTTATATCCCAAAATTCTTACATAATATTATTCAAAAAGTATACCTATTACATTCACATTATGCTGACTTGCTTAATGAGTTCAATGTCTTATCTATAGCCACCAAACTCAATCATGCAGCTAAAACTTTAAATAGTGTTATAGAAGACATGAGTTATTATTCCGACTACGGGGTCTAGTGCCCAGGTTGTCAACTCTTCATACCCTCACGTATAACACATATATGAACTCGTCATATAAATCGATTTTACGCAATTATTAAGCCATTCGTATGCAGCCGATAGTTTTACATAAAACTATTCTAACATAAAACAGTTTTCTAAAACTATTAAGAAATGTCTCCTCCATTAATGGACCTTCTTTATCATATCATATTCCATTTTTTTTTTTAAATTTTTTCTTTATTTTGTCATATTGTGTACAATGTATTTTATTTTATTTATCTTATCTTATTTTATGTCTCTTTTTATAACTTATTCTGTTTTAAATTTAATCTTATTGTTATTTTTTCCCTGTAATTGGATATTATTTTGTATGTTCGTTCATTTTATGTTTTTGGGTTTATATTTTCATGATTTTTTGTGATTCAATATACAAAATGAAGATAATAATTATCATTTAATAAAGAAATTTTTAAAAAATACAGCCCAAAGGTTGCTTGATTTTAGCTTTATAACATTTGGTCTTCCATAATATATTATAGGACAATAGTCGGTTTTTCTTATTCTTTATTAACAGACGATGGTAGTCTTCCATTAACATCAATGATCTTAGGGTAATATCAATAAACTTAAGTTAATTAAAGATTTTGAGTTCAACTATAGAATGTTTAAACCTTACCATTGCAAAATTATAAATAGGTAGTGTATTTGGCATCATTTTAATTTGTTTTTAATTTACTATAAATGTGAAAATATGGTGAAAAATAGAATGGAGAGGGAAGTGGATCAAAAGGGCCGCTTCCGGAATGCCAGGGTGGGTTCAGACGGGGAAGAGGGACGAGGGAGCAGATTTTCACGTTGGCGAGAATGGTGGAGGAAGCGCTGGAATGTAAAGAGAGAGTGTATGCGGTGTTTGTGGATTTAAAAGCTGCGTATGAATCAGTTCCTAGGGGGAAACTGGTGGAATGTATGGATAGATTGGGTATGGAAGAGGAAGGAGTGGAGTGGGTGAGAAGGATGTATAAAGAGTCATGGGCGAAAGCAAGAGTGAATGGAGAAATATCTGAGAAATTTAGGGTGAATGTGGGAGTAAGGCAGGGGTGCCCGCTGAGCCCCCTCCTGTTAAATCTATACACGAGCGAGTTGGAGGAGGTGCTGAGGAGAGGACAGGCAGGAGGGGTCGTGGTGGGTAGATAGAAGTGTGGATGTTGGCGTATGCAGATGACGTGGTGCTGGTGGCCAAGAGAGTGGAAGAGATGCAAGAGATTTTGGATAGAATGGGTAGGTACCTGGATAAGAGGGGGCTAGTGGTGAATGTGGAAAAGACCAAATGGATGTTGTTTAGGAATAGGGGCACTAGGGGTAAGGACGAAGGGCTGAAATGGAAGGAAAGGCTGATTGAGAGAGTGAATGGCTTTAAATATTTGGGCTTTTGGTTTGACTGTGGAGGAGGGCTTAGGATGCATGTGGAGTGTATCAGGCGAAAGCAAGAATGGCTTGGGGGATTGTGTGCAGAAAATGGGGGAGTTTGTGGGGTGGTAACCTCGTAATGGCGTGCAAGATCTGGGATGCGTGTGTAAAACCTATATTGTTGTATGGAGTGGAAGTGTGGGGATTGCGTGAATGGGAGATAATAGAAAGGGAGCAAGGTTGGTTTCTGAAGAATCTGCTAGGGCTCGAAAGGTCGACACCGAGGGCAGTGCTGTTGCAGGAGACACGTCGTATGAGTATGTGGTGGGAGTCATGTGTGAGGGTTGTGAAGTTTGAGGAAAGATTGCAGGATTTGGGCGAGGAAAGACTGGTACGGGAGGTATGGATGAGGTGTAAGAGTAGAACAGAGAGTAGATGGAGGAAGGATAGAGAAAGGATGTATGAAAGAGTGGGTATGTCTGAGGTGTGGGTAGAGGAGAAGCTGAGAGAAAGGGGTAGCCTAGGAACTGAGATAAGGGAGAGACTGATGCATATTGAGTGGCAAGAAAGGCAAGTGAGAATGGCTGAGAGCTCATACAACCCTGGCTACGTAGAGTGACAAGTGCAGGGGAAACTCCCGAGCTACTTAGCCAGGGGAGGGTGGAGCAGAGAGGACAAAATATGCATGGCAAGAGCGAGGTGTGGGTCAGAAGAGCGAGGAAGAAAAGTGTGGATGGGGCTGGGGTACACCGCGTGTGCGCTGTGTAGGAAGGGGAGTGACACGTGGTGGCACCTTAGCAAAGAATGTGAGGAAGTGAAAGCAGAGTGGGTGGGAGAGTGCAGAAAGCTGAACAAATGGTTAGGAGAGGATGGGAAAGGCGCGAAAATCTGTATGAAGCTGACTTTTTAAATTATTTTTTAGTTCTTTCTGTGAAAGTATTGTTTTTTTTTGCGGCTGGAATTTGTAAAGGGAAGGGTTGGGCTGATATACCAATATTTGTCTTTTTTTTTCTTTTAGTGTATTTAGCATCATTTTAATTTGATTTTAATTTACTATAAATGTTTCCATAGTGAAGAAATTTCGGATACTTTTTGATAATTATTTTATATACCTCAATATTGAAAAAAAAACTAATTTTCATTCCTATTTTTACCCTTTATGAATTTTAACACAACAGGTAGAAGACTATCTGTTTATAAAAAGGTTTTTGTTTATTTTAAATCTAAATAGATTCCAAATTTATGGAATTCGTTTATAAGATAACATGTATATTTCTGAATGTAAAATTTATTTAATTCCAAGTTTTATTATTATGCTTCCATTTATCTAATGGATTACATTTGTATAATATTTTTTTAGAAATATGTTTCTGAGAGGATTATAATAGAAATATAATGGGGCTTCATGGCATAAAACGCGCGGTTAGTGATGAGAATTGGGCCCCTCACTTTCAAGTTTGTATACAGACGGAGGAGAAAAGAAATGGAATGGGCGCATCGAAATGGTTTTAATGGCTTGTGGGTGGAAGAATGGTTTAGCAATATCCCCAATTGAAATACATATTCAGTGAAATATGCGTGCAAGTGCACAATGGGACAGGGGGATGAGACACAATGGGAATTTCAATGTTTCCATCATTTGATATCCTGCGTGCAGTTTCAAGCTATCTTGTAACAATTATTAATTGAAAAATATACTCAACCAATGGAAGAAGATTAATTACTATATGTAGTAGTCGTTTATAATAATAAATTATCTTTATTTACTATATAAAAAAACATACACATTAAAATAAATTTAAGATTTTTATTTTACTTTATAGTAAATATCTTTGTAATCAGTGACGCGTTATGTTAGAGGCAACAATGAAATTTTCAAGAATTCACAGATTATAATATATTATAATACAAAACTAAAGCACATTTTATCAGAGTGTCATGTAAAAACAAAACAACATATGTAATTTATATATTTACAGATAAGCTTATATTTATAATATCACATGCACTCATCATCAACATCCCTCTGTATTAAGGTGACCAGATTTCTTTTAAATAATCTTTGTTTTATTTTTTAATAGTGTTATATAATATATATTTTAATAAATAAGCAATTATCAAAACCCAGCATTAATTTTTTAAACGAAATAATAAATTTGTAAGCCTTTTAATAAATTATTTTGATGAAGTAGCCTTACATTTCTATGGAGCATCAATTTTTATCTTTCTATTCTTCTTATAAAAGTCCCTGCAATTATCATCAACATTTATTTTAGTGATTAACAAAAAGTGTCTACTTTAACCTCACTAGTTCAACTATTCATCTATTCAACTGTTCATAATGCTAAATACTCGATCTCTTGCAGTATTAGTAACAGGAAGACAAAAGATAAACTCTACACTACATAAATAAATATATGCATTTAAACTTTTTACGTTCTCACACTACTGTTTTCGGGACAATTCGGGACAAATGCTATAAATTCGGGACCAAAAACCGAGTCGTGAAAAATCGGGACAATAACTGAAAATTCTGGACGTATGGTCACCTTACTCTCACTGCAATACCTATTTTGTTCGCAAATTGTTACGCGAAGGTAAGTGTTTCTGCTCCATATGTAAGTACTGATACTACGCATTGGTTAAAGACCTTACTTTAAGCATATTGGGAAATTCGATTTCAAAATCATCTCATGTAGTAGCAAATACAAATAGTAGTTTCCAGTTAATCTGTCGGTATTAAAAATTTTAAGTTATCGATCATTTTATTCGATATTTTCACATCATTATTACTATATTGTGCATTCATAATAGTGTAATATATTACAATATAGTTATTATTGAGTTTATTAAATGGAACTTGGTTACGTGCATAACAAATTTCAAACATTTGCAAATAATTAATCTAATTACCAGTCTGTATAATGTTAACTATTGCACTGGCATTATTAACATAAACTAGCAACAGCAATGCCGAATAATTAAATCACACCCATGCCACCGGAAACTCATTTGCTGCTATCGCGATCATGTAGGAATTCAATTTATTCGCGACGTATGTGCAGTTCGCTCTTTAAATTTCACCATTTACCATCCCTCCCCTGGGCGGGACCTTCGTATTTATCACAATTAAGCATCCGCCAAATCTCCCTACCCACCAACATAATTAGTGGATTGAGAAGCGAGCCAGGAGCGCATCTACCCGCTGACAGCTACAAAGACGAACACAAATAAGTCTCAATATACCCTAATTGCGTGTGCATTGGTGATTTATATACACTGAGATGAGATCGTCTCTAATTGATCCCTGCGTCCCACCCGGGGGAAATTCACTAAATGTCTTCAGTTTCAGTGCAAGCGGATAGAAATGGATTTTAGTTCATAAATCCTTGACAAAAACAATCTATAAGACATTCATGTACATTTCAATTTAATGAGATTTAGTTATATTTTTGGATATCACTATAAAATCAAAATATATAGGGTAAAATTTGATTATTTCCTGTTTCAATACGTTACCCATAGAGCCCAGGAAAAATTATAAACAAAAGTCATCTGTCCCAATTTTTATGATCCACCTTTGTTAATGCGGAGAAATTGTGAAATTGTGAACTCTTTATGAAATAAATTGCATTTTATTACATATTAATTTACCCAGAAATGAGTTTCAGCATTTTTTTAAAATTCGTTTTATAATAAATATTATTTAACTTTTACCAAACGTCATAAATTTAAAAAATAACAGTGACAACCCATGAGTTAAAGTTTTCATAAGTTCGTAGTGTATTTAATTATTGATGATAAAGTCATAGAGATGGAGGATAATGGGGTGACGGCACCATCATCTTGTAAGACCGGCCCAAATGTCAACCTCACCTGCACGTTGGTGTCCTCTGCTGTAGAACTAACGAGGCTCTGGCGACCGAGTAACGGCGGGATAACCGTTTGAACTACGGAAATACGTACCCTGGTGCAGAAGGAGATGGGGCCCCACTGCATGCCCCTAGTAAATCATCATGAAAGTACAAAATAAGGAAACTGTTGTGCCATGCGATCCGGCTAGCGACCGGCGCCTTGATAGTTCCCGAGCTTGGAGGTGTTAAATGAGCGACCGGCCAAGAGGAGATAGTAACCAGGCCTCACTTGGAAAATATTTGGCCAACAAAAACAATAAGCGCAAACCGATTAGGATAGCGACATGGAACGTTCGGACCCTTTTACAAGCGGGTGAACTAAGGAATGCAACTTTAGAATTACAGCGTCTGACACTGGATATTATGGGGACGAGCGAGATCCGGTAATGAGCAGCTCAAAACGAAGGAGCGAAATGTCGACTTCCAGAATAGTACAATGGTACTATTCTGGAAGTCCCGATGATGACAACCATCACAGACACGGAGTGGGAATCCTTGTGGTGCAAAAATTGGTCCAGTATGTTACCAACTTCATACCACTCTCTGAACGATGCATGTTGTTACAACGGAAAGGGCATCCAAGGAATATTAATTTCATACAGGTTTATGCAAAAACTTCGGACAAACCTCAGGAAGAAATCGAAAAAAATCGAACTAATGAGAGCACTTAAAGATCATGTCATATAGTTATGGGAGACCTGAACGCCAAAATTGGTCAAGGACAAGTTGACAAAAATCGTTGGACCACACGAACTGGGTCAGAGAAGAGATAGGTGACCGACTACTACAATTCTGTCAAAAAAAAGGAACTGATCATCACAAACACATGGTATATATATATATATATATATATATATATATATATATATATATATATATATACCTGGCGATCACCAATAGACAAGGGACAAGGAAACGCGATATTCAGAAATCAAATTGATTATATCATGATCAACAAACGCTTCCGAAATTGCGCCAAGAGCGAGAAAACATATCCGGGTGCTGATATCAACTCCTGTTGTTGCGAAAATCCGACTCCGACTGAAAATACAACGAAAAAGACAACAAAGCAAAATAATCAATATCAATAACCTTAAGAATCCCGATATTAGAAACAATTTCTCAGATATTCTAAACAACAATATAGAGAGCATGATATTATCACCTCAATCAGATATTGAGGAAACGTGGAACAATCTAACGAAAACAGTCATGGATACGGCAATAGACCAGCTTGGCTTTCAAAAAAAGGAAACGAAACCAAAGTGGATGACTCGCGAAATTCTCTATTTAATAGAAGAACGAAGGAGAAACAAAAATGATGTCTATTAAAACATTCACTGAACAATAAGACGAAGAATTAGAGAAACAAAGAAAGCATGGATAAATATAAAGTGCCAATAAATAGAAGAACTTTACAGTTTTAATCTACATAAAAGAGTGAGAAAAGTAACGAACGCTAACCGAAAACGAATTATCGCGAAACAGGCTGACAATGACAACAAACTTATAGTGGAAAGTAAAGAATAAGTGGAATTATGGAAGACCTACATCACAGAAATTTTCAGTGACGAGCGCTCAATTTCCGATGATATTAGTGAGGAACTGGAAGGTCCGGAAATACTCAAAGAGGAAGTGAGAAAGGCTGGTCCAGATCAAACTAATTGACATCGATAAAAATGACATCCTCCTGAAGTTGTTCAACCACATATACAACAGAGGTAATATACCTGCGGATCGGCTAAGATCCACTTTTATCAGTCTTCCCAAGAAACCTAACGCGAAACGATGCAGTGATTATAGGTTGATTAGTCTCATGAAAGCCTTAGAAAGCTCTACAGATGGAATCAAGATCAATGGTGAATTATTGAACAACATCAGGTACGCGGACGATACGGCTATAATTGCAGACAGCGCAGCTGGCCTCCAACGTTTGATGAACCAAATAATAGCAGAAGGTGATGCGCTTGGGCTAAAATTAATTACGGCGAAAACGAAAACAATGGTTATCAGTAGAACACCAGATATCCAAGCCAATTTGCAAGTATATAATAAGCAAATAGAGCAGGTCGCTAAATTTAAATACTTGGGCGGCTGGATCACCGAAGACCTGGATCCAGATCTGGAAGTAAGAACACGCATCGAAATAGCCAGAACAACGTTCCTTAAGATGAGAAAAGTATTTTGCGAGAGAAGCCTAAACCTGAAACTAAGATACCGGTTCGTTAAGTGCTACATTCACTCGATACTGTTGTATGGTGTTGAGGCTTGGACGTTGAAGATCAATAATATGAACAGAGTAGAAGCGTTTGAGATGTGGATCTTTCGAAGACTGCAGAGAATATCTTGGGTGGAGCATATCACGAATAATGAGGTTCTTAGACGCATGGACAGAGACAGAGAACTATTGGCTACTGCGAAGAAACGTAAGACCGCGTACCTAGGACATATCTTCAGAAGTACGAAATATAACCTTCTAAAATTAATAATGGAGAGCAAGATAGAGGGTCGCCAGGACGAAGGACGAAGGAAATGCTCCCGGCTAAAGAACATAACGGACTGGACTGGTTTGGAATTCGCCATGATTGTTGCCAACCTTCAGTAATGGAGAAGGCACCTAAAGAAGAAGAAGTCTCATGAGTCATGCACTGAAAGTGTTACTAAGAATTTTGCACACTCGATTATGGAAAAAAATAGAAGCTAATATTGGGAAAACACAATTTGGATTTCGTAGCGGCTTAAGGACAAGGGTTGCTTTGTTTCCGGTACAAGTTCTAGTTCAGAAATGCCATGACCAACAGAAAAATTTCTTTGCATGCTTTATAGACTACGAACAAGCATTTGATAACGTAAGACACGACATCCTAATCATCCAACTTAAACGCATCGGCCTGGACAGCAAAGACATCAACATCATCAAGAAACCGTACTGGAACCAAACAGCTCAGATCAAGGTTGGAGACCTAGTCACGGAGGAAATTAAAATTAAAAAAGGAGTGAGACACGGATGTATTTTGTCACCAACTCTCTTCAACCTGTACTCCGAAGAAATATTCCAAAATGCCCTGGATGAAGTCGACATAGAAATCAAGATCAATGGCAAACAACTGAACAATATTACGCAGCTGATACCATGGTTCTCGCTGACAGTTTAGAAGACCTCCAGTATCTCTCGGACAGAATAAACCAAGAAAGCAAAGAGTTTGGACTCAGTATGAATATTCTGAAAACAAAGACAATGGTTATCCGCAAGCATAGGGTTAATAATGCTGTAATCACCTTAGGCGAAAGCCAGATTGAGCAGGTGGCGCGCTGCAAGTACCTTGGTTGCTGGTTCAACGATAAATGGGACCCGGTTAATGAGATCAAATTCAGAATTGATACTGCAAGAGGAAAATTTCAGAAGATCAACAAACTATTGTGCAATCGTGGATACGATTTGATACACGATGGCGTGTCGAAAAGTGCTACGTATTGTCAGTGCTACTCTACGGCGTAGAAGGATGGACTCGATGAACCAACTAGAGGCGTTCGAGATGTGGATGTACCGCAGAATGTTGAAGATACCATGGATGGACCGTGTCACCAACGAAGAAGTACTTCGGCGGGCCGGTAAATCACGCCAAGTGCTGACCATAGTGAAACAACGAAAAGCCGCGATTTCGGTCATATCTTCCGAAACGATAAGTACAATCTCATTCAACTTATCATTGAAGGCAAGATGGAGGAGCGAGGAATTGGACGAAAAAAGTTTTCATGGACGCGTAACCTCAGGCAATGGTTTAACACTCGCGAGGTAGCTACACTGATTCGGTGCGCGCAAAATAAAGAATAGTACCACATGATAGTCGCCAACCTTCTGTAAGAAGAGGGCACCAAAATAAGATAGATATTTTTGACATTATAAAATGTTGCTATTTAGTGAACACGGACAAGTTGCATCATTTATGCTGCTACATTTTGAAAAGCATTTTGAATTATATTAATTATATCAACTCTGTTTTCGTCTTGTGTACTGTGAACATTTTTTTAATATGGCAAACACAAATCAAGACAAGAGTACCGCAGTCCTTGTTGGTTATTCAGAAATGTAATCAAATATTGATGACAAATCGATTTTCACGGCACCTTAGTTAAAGTAAAATATATGGAATAAATATAGTAATTGTTGTCGTTAAGTTATATTATTTGTAGACTGTACAAAGCTTTGGTATTATTACCTCATATTTAATTTTATTCCACAGTACTGTTTTATTTAAATAATAATCAAACGCAAAGAATCCAAAATAATATAAAAAGGACTGTCAGCGTAATACTAAAATGTAAGGGAGAATTGCAGGAAAAAATGATTTATAAAACGCTAGATATGGTTAACAAAATTAAAATATGATCTGTTCCTGGTCACATGTATAATGTCAAGCGTGTTAGGGATACACACGAATTGTGTATAAACATATATTTCAGCAATGAAATATCAAGGATATTTTTTTCAATTTTCTCAATTGTTCATGAACTTCAAGGAAACCAGTTAGTTGAATTTTAAATTTTACCTGTTCATATCTTGGTGAAGTAAGGTTCGGATTTATTTTCTGTTTTTGTTTGGTGTGGAATATCGTAGCTTACATTTTCGAATAGAATATAAGCATATTTTTCAACAATCAGCATATTTTATTCAATTTTCTCAATTGTTCAATTGTTGTTGATTTCCCAGATTTATTCTATTAGTCAACAAATTATATAAATCTGGACTCGATAATGAATTTTTTTAGACAATATAAACGGGCGTTTCATTGTTGCACAAAAGTTATAGAATACCCTGTATATTCAGCTTCATATATTTTAGCCTGTTATTTTAATAAATTGTTTTTGTTAAAATATTTGCTCTTCTAATTGCATTTTATTTGAATGGCTTTCATTGCGTAATTCGGATGTTATGTCCATTTCGGCTAGGTCGTTTCTAAGGAATTGGGCGTGCGCCCCCACGGCGTAAGATATATGGAACAGAGTAAATTAGATCAAAATAAAAGGGAAATAAATTATTGGGGTGGAAGATGAAAATCAAGGATGAATCATCCTCAACCCTAACGTGTTCGATAATACGGAGAAAATAGTAGGGCATCTTGTTTGAACGCTGGGTGGATTAATGCAAGGACATTTAATTTTCTGCGAATAGTATTTTACTTTTACTTTACTCATGTAACATATGATCAACTAGTTTATATTTTACATTAAACTTAGGTTATTATTTATTTAGATATTTTTATTATCTCGCACTGTAATATGTGTCATAAGTGTCGTAGCTACCTAAATGAATTTTTAGGTGTTTATTTTTGTTTTGATTATTCTTATATATATATTGTAACGCTCCTTTAATCCTTATTTTGCGTTTAGAATAAACCAACTTATTATTTAAAAAAAAATAGGTAACATTATACTTAATGGTAAAACTACTGGAACTATTGCAACTTTTGTCATCTCACAGTGCGATGTATTTTCTTCTATTTTTTAAATTTATTCAAAAATATCGAGATACATTATCCAGGAGTCCTCGCAGTAATATGTTTATGAATAATGAAATAGGCATGTATTATTTATTAATGCTGCAGGCACCTGGTATCATAATTAACTTGATCGTGAACTTAATCCTTTTTCCTTCAACACGTTTTCAAATGGTTCAATTAAACTGCATTATCCTATTTAATATAGTCCTATACACTCATTATGATAATATGTTATGTTATATCGACTGATAACTCACAATACTAATTTCATTTGCAATATCTCTTTATATATATATATATATATATATATATATATATATATATATATATATAATTATATAACTTTTTAATACCAAGGTGCAAAAATGAAGAACAACCAATATTAGAGTTAAATTTAATTTAAATATATTCAAATGTTTGAATACAATTGCTTGGTGCAGAAAATTTCCTGTAGAATAGAAACTGCTATAAATATTAATGCTATTCCCGCTAATTGATTTCTTTCATTTGCCACCCGAAAAATACTTTGCCTAAAGTTCAATCGGAATTAATTTCCCGCTACGAACGAACCTCAGACAAATTAAACTAATTGTGTTTTTTCCTTTGGGGAAATGGAAATATCCGCGGTTTTGCCACAAGACGTTTTAATGAATAATGTTTGAAAGTTTTCCCTCTTACTGTTGAAATCCCAGGATTTATACTTGGCAATTATACGGGGGAGTACTGGAGTGCATTTTTAAAAGAGATTTACGCGCGCTGCAATTAAGAATTATCGCCGCTTGACACTATCAGGTAAATTATTTTAATTGTACAGGGGGGAACGTCTAAAACATTTGTAATAATTGTAATTTTAACGCCCCCTCCAATGCTAAATGTATGTTTTGGATTAATCGTGTGTTGGCATGTCCTTGTAGTTTATATGCTCGTGGAGTTTCGAATGCTCAATAATATTCGTATTAAGTCCGGTCAGTTACATGTTTATCCACATGAGTTTGACGTTTGGTCGTAACTTTCGGAATAAGATATAACTTCTAAAGTGCAACCAGCAGTTTAATTTTGTTTAAAAAATGCATGCTCACCTTTTATTGCGTCGTATTTGTGGCGGTGATTTTTACGAGTGCTGTTTTTGTCTTTGAAGATGGTGCTGTTACTGCAGTGTTATATATCTAGGTCTAGATGTGATTTTATTATAAATGGCGCCACCGCTGGCATTATGCGCTTTTCTTATCTGATTCATTGCAGACGAGAATCCCAATGCATTTACTCGGCTTACATTCTGCACGCCCACATTTAACTACACACGTCCATCACATTATTAAACACGAATGTATATTATAATCACTATAATCAGCTTTGATAATGGTGATTTTATGCTTATCATTATCTGTGTTGTTAAATCTTTATAAAGCATATACATACGCCCACAAATATGTGTTTTGCCAATGTAATTTTGTACAATGCATTTTAAGTTTTGTGGTTTTGTTGTGGCTGCATAAGTGCTATGCTATAAATTCTAATGGGTTAGTGAAGCAAAAGTGTTTAATGGTGTTTATACTGAATATAATTACTCTTAAAAAGTGCTTTTAGAGACTATTTATTATGTAGGTTCATACTGGATGCTTTTAAAAATGTTTCAGCAACGACATCTAATGTCTCAACTATTCATATGAATTTGAATTTAAGAAAATGTTCAATAATTTTTATTTTTTTAATTTTTTTATTTAATAATCATAAAAATAATACAATCGATGAAATATATCAATTTAATATATACAAAAGTAAAAAAAAAACATTGACACCTAGTTCAGTGGTCTAGTTGGTAGGGGCGCAGTTGATCTCTGTCTCCCGAGCATTAGGGAGTAGGAGTTCAAGCTCCATTGCGACTGTATTTTTGTTAACACATTTCATACTTTTCGGAAGTTTTCTGTGATATTTAGGTAAATATCTCGAAAGATAGAGATTTATTTTTATAGGGCTTTTCCTCCGGTAAATATATAGTTTTATATATAGTTTTCAGAAATATTATTAATGATTTTAGGTAAATAAATATCACAGAACACTTCTGAAAACTATATATAAATTTTATTTATTTTTACCTATAATATTTACCTATAATATAAAACTATATATTTACCGGAGGAAAAGCCCTATAAAAATAAAAGATGTTTGTATCGTATCCTATATTATAAATTTAAATTCTATTTGTACTGTTTTAGTAAGTGGTGTTTAAAAAGATTTCTCAGCTGCTGAAATAGTTAACCCATGAGTTTAAACCATTATTTTCTTGCGCTGAATTTAAAAAACCGACAAGTCTTAATTGGCTGTAGAATTGTGAAGATATCCTCCACGTTAAACATCGTAAACACTTATGTGATCCTGAAAGGCAATCTACTCGAGTGGCGGTTCTTGCGGCTCTAACAATTTATTTCCATTTGTTGTACGTGCGCGCTCATTCATCAGTGTCCTAGTTTAAGACGTGTCATGTACAGTGTGCGGGATGCTTATTCGATATACACGACCCCACTGCAGCACCCCTGTCTAAAATAAAGCGTAAAACATCCAAGTGTATAAAAAAAATTGTGAACGAAAAGTTCAGCCGCCGCGTCGCGTCTCGGGGGATGGCGCTAAATCCGATAACGGAAGCGGTGCACTTTCAAATATGGTTTTTGTGTCGGTGCACGGAAAATAAATCAACTTATTTTCAGACACTATAACGTAGATAATCAGATTTCAACAATAAGTTTTAGGGAGAATGTCACGAATAAGGGGTTTTATAAGAACGCGGAAAGTGAGTTATGCAATGTTTTCTTATGATAATTTAAAGAAATTTATATCCAAAACATTTATTTAAGATTATTTTCCTGTGACAATTACTACATTACATAATGATAGGCGGTGGAAACAAATATAGCAGCTCTAATAAAGTAATAGACTTGGACGTGGACAGAAAAACAAGGACAACAGGCAAGAAGAGAAAGGAAAAGTGAAGGAATTATAAAAAAAAGGAATTACATGTGGAATGTAAGGGGGACATATGCAGAAGGTGCAATTAAAAATCTCACTAGTGATATGGAAACATTGGGTATCGACATTGCAGTGCTGCAGGAAATAAAACAAAGGAGAAGTGATATTCAGGATTTGCGGATTACATACGAGGCATATCCAGAGTGTAAGAGTACTGAGGCTCTCACGGTCGGAGGGATTTTATTTTCATCATGTTGGCCACACGGCAGTGTAGCATGACTCCTCCCCTTTGCATCGAGACCGGTTCTAGGTCAGTACGTTGAGAACTGTTGACACGACAACAAGTTTCGTGAATAATGTCAATCCAATCTCCCGCCAAGTGCGAAATACGCGGCGTCATCCGTTATCTCGTTTGGAAGGGAAAACCTCCATTTGAGATTTATAATGAGGTGAAAACTGCATATGGTGATAAAGCTATGAATCGTACGAATGTGTACAAGTGGTGTCGCGAGTTTAAAAACGGTCGTACGTCTGTGCATGATGATCAGAGGAGCGGAAGACGAAATTGTGGAAAAAATTGAAAATGCGCTCCGTGACGATAGCAGATTGACTGTGGATGAACTTTCTGCGATGTTTCCGCAAATCTCCAGATCTCTACTACACGAAACAATCACAGAAACCCTCGGATATCGGAAACTGTCCGCGAGGTGGGTCTCAAAACAACTGACAGACCAGCACAAGTTGAATCGAGTGGAGGCCGGGCAAGAGTTTTTGAGGCGCTGGAAACTCCATGGAGATGAATTTCTCCGCTCCATCGTAACTGGAGATGAAACTTGGTAGCACACCACGCGCCCGAAACCAAAAGACAGTCTCAACAGTGGCGTCACACCTCTTCACCCTCCGCCAAAAAGTTCAAAATCACAATTTCAGCCAAGAAAGTCATGGCATCCGAGTTTTGGGACTGTCAAGGCATAATTTTAATCGAATATCTGCCTCAAGGGAAGACCATCAACTCTGCAAGATACTGTGAGACCTTAAAAAAATTGCGGAGGGCAATTCAGAACAAGAGGAGAGGCATGCTGACAAAAGGAGTCTGCCTGCTGCACGACAATGCCAGACCACACACGGCCAACGCCACGAAGGAACTGCTCGCCTCGTTTAAATGGGATGTCCTGAACCATCCCGCGCATTCCCCTGATCTAGCACCTTCAGATTACTATCTCTTTACCTCCCTGATGCTGCACATGGGTGGAAACAGGTTTTTAACCGACGAGGAGGTAAAGGAGGTGTTGGAGAAGTGGACGAAGGAGTTGGCGGGAAACTACTTCGAGGAAGGCATCAACAAATTGATACCTCGCTACACCACCTGCATAGAGAGGAATGGCGACTATGTCGCAAAATAGCTTTTATTATGTACTAAAGTTTCACGTAATTTTTTAGTTTAAATAAAAAAATTTAACACCTACAAAATTTCAGTACTCTTACTTTCTGGATATGCCTCGTAATTTAAAAGAGGAGATAATAGAAGATTCGGGACTGCTTTTCTAGTAAATAAAATAGTTTAACACACGGTAGTAGGTTTCAAACCTATCGCGGACAGAATATGTTACATAAGACAAAGAGGCAAATACAAGTATCATAAATATTCACGCCTGAACAGATGAATAAGAGGACGCGAAGAAAGACGATTATTACCAGCAACTGGGCAAGCTATATGACATGTTCTCTTATTCGTCTATTCGGACCTAAGTGTCTGTAGCTATGTTACCCTCCAGCCAACTATCCAGAACTATACAGATGTGTTACTCAAAACGGTGCCAATTTCGAACAGTTTATAAGATAATTGTGATGTGCTGTATCTTGTATTTTGTAATTTGTAATTTTGTAACATATAATTGTATACCTAAATAGCACCTGCAAATTTTACAAGGCATAGGTTGGAATAGAGGTGATCTACGTCCCCATGATAGGTCGCTTTAGCCAAAACGAGTCAAGCAATAAGAACGGGGCTAGACTAATCAACTTCGCAATAAAAAATAACATCTATAAGAAACACACACTTTCTACAGAAGAACATCTACAAGGGCACGTGGTTTGCACCCAACGGAGCATACATAAACCAAATCGATCACATACTAATTGAACAGAGAAGCATGAAACGAGAATTAAGAATGCTCAGTTATAAGGTGGCAGATGCAGACCATTACTTAGTGCTGGCTAAGATACAAGAAGTAAACGGAAGCTACGGAAGTAGAAGAGGTTGTAAGGGCAGAGGACTGCCCGAAATCAACTTTATCAAGAAAAGTAGAGACACAAAGTGACTTAAGAACTGGGAAGTTATGGTAAGAACGAGCTGAAACGGAAAGATATTGAAAGCGCAATACAATAGGCCGCAAATATAATATTACCCCCCAAGGAGGGTAGAAAAGGAGAACACATGAATGGACGCAGAGTGGGAAAGAGGATAGACCAGCTATGATAAAGAACAAATCACAGGAAAATGCAGTCCTAGGAAGCAAAAAAACAGCCTAATCATATATGTAGGAAGAGGAAAAACTACATGACGAGATACAAATTACAGTGCTAGAAGAAAAATTTAAGAATTATACTCTTACCAGAGTACATAGACGACAGGGATAGGATATACACATATCACAGAAGCGTAGCGTAGCGAAGATAACGGAAAGGTGGACGTAAAACTTTGAGAAAACTTCTAAACAAATTAGTGGCGAAATTATTAAGATAATAAACATAACTTATAATAATGACTTATAATATTGACACTTTCCTGGTTTGCGGAATCAACGTAGGGAGTTATTATTATTATTATTATCCCTTTAGATTATTCTTGTTTTTCATGGTTTCCTGTTATTAATCCCATGTCTCCAGTTTTGTTATTATTACCTTTCGTTGTTCTTTCTTTCCTATTTCGTAGACTTGAAGAATTCCTTCTCTTCGGCAATGATACGGGGCTTAATCTTAGCCTACTTGGGGACATATCCTCATTCGTCTATTAGACATTTGCCACAGGATTCGGATTGGTTCATAGGACCCTTAGACAGCACAGGATGCATGCGCACAAAATAAATTTGTTACACAGTTTAGGGTCAAGCGATATGGATCGAAAATCGAAAAAAAAAATTTTTTTTTGGATAATTGTGGACTGGAATGTTTTTAGGATGAATTTTATGGACAGACGAATCAAAATTTACCAATAATGCAGTAAATAAAGATTCGCTTTGGTTGGATGAAAACCCACATAGTAAGAGAGCTGCAAACCATCAAACCATTTGGGGCACTGATGTCTGGTGTGGACTAATAGGAGATCAACTATTAGGACCTCATTTTTATGATGGCAGCTGAATTTTGAAAGATATTTAGAATTTTTAAATGATGATTTTTTAAACTGTCAGAAAATATACCACTGGTTTGAGACAAAGTTTATATTTTCCCTTGGATGGAGCACCAGCTCATAATGCCGGAATTGCTGGTGAATATCGTGATATATCGTGAACATTTGATAGGAACTAATGGACCCGTGTATTGACCTCCAGAACACCGGATCTAACACCATTATTTTTTGTGGGGCCAACTAAAGAATGTGTTTTACGCAGAACCCTGAAAATATACAGGATCTAAAAATTAAAATTAGACTTGCATGTGGCCAAATATCTGCGGAAGACATAAGAAAAACAGCGAATCACGAACTATTAGAAGCATGTGTTACTCAAAGTGGAGTGCTGGCCTAGTATGGCCAACATTTGCAACTCCTCACCCGTCACGTTCCTGCAGCTTGCACGCAGAATTGACTGGTAAGACGAATGCGGGAGGTTTCATAATGGGTTTCGTTTTGAGGCCTAAGTCTGTAGATATGTTACCCTCCAGCCAACTATCCAGAACTATACAGATGTGTTAATCAAAACGGTGCCAATTTCGAACAGTTTATAAGATAAATGTGATGTGCTGTGTCTTGTATTTTGTAATTTGTAGTTTTGTTAACTACCATAGCTAAAGAAAATAATACTATAATAATAATAAACAGGTATCGAAGCAAACAAAAATCATAATATTCAAAACAATATATAGACCAACACGATATACGGAAGTGTAACATGGACATTGGACAAGAGACTTAAAAGCAAAATACAAGCAGCATAAATTAAGTACTTAAGGAAGATAGAAGGTATCATAAGAATTGACAGAATACTAAATGAGGAAATTTGAACAACTCTACAAACAACTATAGAAAGGAAACAACTCGGATGGTATGGACACATAATTCGCATGCCAGAGGGGAGACAGACAACAAGATTATGGAACACAAGAACACAAGGAAAGAAAAGAAGAGGTAGACCACACAAAACAGGAAGATAACACACATGAAATACTAACAAGGACTGGCAGTGCATGGCAGAATGCAAGGAGAATGGCGAGTAATAGGAAGGACTGGAAGGAATTCCTACAGAAATACAATAACTTAAAAATACGCTTAAATAATCTCGACACCCGAAATCGTATTTCCAGCACTCAAATCATTGCGGGAAATGACTTGTCTCAGGACATGAGTACAAAAAATAGTTTACCTGACTGACTTAAAAAAAATATTTAACCGCTTTTCCGTCAATCTTAAAATAAAGAAGTTCTAGAGTACTCCCTCTTATTTAGACCACAATGTATGTACGTATTGTTAACTTTGTGTACATTACCTTTATATTTATTCCTGTCATTTTATCATTTCTGTATGTTTCTCTAATCTTATTGTATCAGCATTGCCTCTTTTGTTAGATCATTATCTATTATTATCCCTCTAGATTTTTCTTGTTATTCATGGTTTCCTGTTTTTGATCGCATCCAATTTTGTTATTATTATCTTTCGGTGTTCTCTCTTTCCTATTCGCTCC
Source organism: Lordithon lunulatus (assembly GCA_963942505.1). Lineage (NCBI taxonomy): Eukaryota > Metazoa > Arthropoda > Insecta > Coleoptera > Staphylinidae > Lordithon > Lordithon lunulatus. The sequence continues at coordinate 14,005,125 of OZ012667.1, read as the reverse complement.
AACACATTGGTTTATAATCCCAAGGTCTTAGTTAGTACTTTTTTGTTCTTTTTCAGGTGAATTCCCTTTGTAATGATGTTATTCCTTTTCCTTTCTTTTTTTTACATTATATTAGTATAATTTTTTTTTAATAAGACTAAGATATCATAATATATACAAATGTAATACAGATTGTTAAAAAAAATCATGTTTCCTGCAAGCAGATGGACCATAGCTCCTCGGTGGCTCGTCCGTCTGCTTGGTTTAGAAAAAAAACTGTTTCCATTGTCCGTTGTTAGTAGGATTATAGTGATTGAAAAAAATCACACAATAAAAAACGCATACGCTTGATCTGAAACTTTTCATTTTCATTTGTATATGTATGAAATATAAAACTGGGAATGAAAGCTTCGAATAGAACTCTATTGATTATAACAAAGTTTAAATGTTTTATGTTGCGTGTTCTCTTGTAGTCACGTCCGCTATGTATTCATTTTCACTGTGGTAGATAACTATAGTCTGATTTTTTCCTGCACTGAACACTGTAACACGCACCGTGTCTGGAGTAAAATTAGTAACAATACACGCAACGACTAATAGATTTATTTATGTTTATTTAATGACAAGAAGTTGTCTTTACATTTAATGCATCACATTGTAATAATATTATAATTCCAGTATAATAAGATTTAATAACTTTATATAAATTGCCAATCTATTATGACCAAGTGTACTGGATAAGCAATAATTGTTCTTATTTATTTAATGCTAAACATATATTTTGAAATGACTTTTATCAAATTCCTATAATATAATAATTTCAGTAAAATAACATTTAATATCCATCTAGTGGCGTATTGATTCACCTTTCATAGGTTTTCTGTGAAGTTATGGTAATAAACTCCTCTGAGCTTTTCATTTTATCGGCGAAATAGCCTCACGGCCCTATATATGTGCAGCAAGGATATTAGTAAAGGTCGTTTTAGACATAACAATTTCTTAGCTCAAAAGTTGTTCAAGAAATGAATTCATATATCATCCTCTCATACAATTTGTCATTGAAAAATAGAACGTGTTATATTTTTCCATTCGATCTACTATCCAATTCAATATTTCAAATAATTTGCTGTATGATACGAGACAATTTAGATTGTCTCGCATCTTGACTAACTTTTGAGTCAAGAAATTGTCTTATCTAAAACGACCTTAAGTTAATAGTTTATAAAAACATATGTTGTTATCTCCGGTGAAAATATGTGCGCAATTTATACAAAAAGTTATGAAATCTTTACATATAAAACTATGTTTTCTACAAACTATTAACTTACTAATATCCTTGCGGTTTCTAAAATCGCAGTTATCAAGACTGTTATAAATTCCTAGAAATGCGAGTTACAACGAAACCATTACAGCATTGTATTTTTGTGTCACAAAGTACCCATCCTAAATTCGAAATAGTTAATTTTTTGTTGTTGATTTTGAAACTATTTTGTAATAATTGATGAACATATTGCACACTGAGATGACAAATGCCGTAACATTCAAAAATAAATAGAGATATATGTATTTTAAAGATTGCAATAGTTCCAGTAGTTTTACCATTGAGTAGAATGTTATTTATTTTTTCAACCCGTATTCTTCTTATTACGTTAACAGTATCATTAAAGAAAATATTAATTAGCTTGTCTCGAGTTTTCTTTTAAAACGCTATAGATATATAAAAACTAAATTTCTTGCAGATAATAACATCTCGTTAGGTACTTAACCATCCAATTCCCACTTGTATCGGCTGGTTAAGTTTGCTAAACCCCCAACTCATGATCGCTCTATTGTGGAGAATGTAAACGTAGCCGCCATAATTCCAAATTAAATACCGCAAAGTTTCGATGTAATGAACCGTACCTAACGGCATATAGACGAAAGTTCGTGAATGGGGATCGCCCGATGTGTAAATCCAGCCTCAACTTCCGAAAAACTATTCGACAAGTATTTTAATCGCATATACGGGGCGCGCCCGCAAATTTCATTCCGCGTCTCAACCAAACTGGAAATAAAATCGCTCAGACTTTATTGATTGCCGAATAAAATAGATTTAAATAGCGCCCCGAAGAAATATACGCATCGATTTAATTTAGAAGCGTGCCATCCGCATAATCCGGGCTGCATGAAACAGTATTAGAAGGGGATTACGTGTGTGTGTGCGTATGTGACTTGCCAGGAAAGAATATTATCAGCGTTAATCCGGAAGATCAACAAGATCAGGGGATCGATTTTGTAGCAGTCGCCTCACGGATGGGATTGGAAAATTGCCACTCACCGTCAACATATTTATATATAAAAATGTATTACGAATGTTAAATATATATATATATATATATATATATATATATATATATATATTAAACACATTAAATGCAAAAAGACATATATTGGATTGTTAAGATTGATATGATATGATTTTAATTTATTTATTATTATTGTTGTATATTATTATTTATTCTCTCATTTCGAGTGCGGGTAATGTGCTTATAGAAATTTGGAGTTTATTATTTGATTTATCTCGTTACGATGGTAAGGTCGGAAAATCCCAATTTATTTAGAAAACTCACGCGCAGCCCCTTTTACATATATTTTATAGTTAGATGTTTCTATGTAATTGTATATTTTCATATGAGCTTGTGAGAATGTAAGTGGTGTAAGTCACATTTGAATTGTTTTGAAAAGGAGAAGATTTTGCGTTTGGTATATATGTAAATCCACTAGGTGGACGTTATTTATAGTGATTTTGCACGTTTAGGTTATGAGTTTGAGGTTTGCCCACTAAAAATACTTGCCTCACTATTTTAATAGGTCAATTTGTATACGATCAACTCGTTTAATTTCATGTGAAGATTTTTATGTTGTCATTACATAACATTACAACCTTAAACAATTAATTCAATGAAAACTACAATGATATATGGTTAGGGCGTTGTCCGTCTCTTACTTAGCATTGAAGAGCCTGAGTTCGAACCCCATTGGGGAGTATATACCTGGCGACTAAACTTCTTTCAGCTTCTCCCTTGACCGGCGGAAAAGCCTCACGGCTTATAGCTGTGTATAGATAGAAGTTTCTTATATTATGTATAAGGCAGGTAGACTTGTGTACATTCTACTAAAAATATACATTTAATGAAAGTACAGGTTTAAAATATAACAAAATGTATTTGTAGTCCTTAGACCCGTCGTCTTACTGCCCGAGCTAACTATGTTTATTGCAGTATACTTTAGTTAGCCGTATGCATTGTTTCTATCGTGGATTTGTGAAATACGTTGGGATATTGTGATGTTTGTTTGAATTTAAGTTGACTGTGTGGATTTCTGGGAATACAAAACCGTTTAAGCATATTGTACCTAAATTAATTCGTGTCAAATATTGAAATCTCTCATCAATCGGGGTTAACTAACTATTATTATAAACGATTTAAATTGTGTATGCAGTTTAATTATATAATACGTTGTCCTATGATGTGCTAGAAAAAAAGACCCTTGCAACACAACTTGAAATTATCTGCTACGTTATGTAGTGGGGTTGATGCAATGCACACAACACAAAACGAATTTTATTTGGTTTGCCCTCATATGATAAAAAAAAACGATTTCCACTAGTTATGTTGGAATTGCACTTTATGGCGGTGCAGTTCTTTTCCGGCTTCCGATGTAATCTTCGATAGTGCATTATGTTACAAAATAAAAGCCCAACTTATGTGATATATATATATATATATATATATATATATATATATATATATATATATATATATAGTCTGTTAATAGTTTTATTGATGGTAATACTTTTTTATTATATTTTTGTATAAGACTGGAATGGCGTATATACATTTCATACGGGGAAAATTAAAAAATGTATCGAGCTTGAGTAAAAACTAATCAAGGAATGGGATACAATTTATTTAGTATAATAAAAATGCTTTCTTGTTTGTTCTGAAACGCAATTTATAAAAATTGATAATTTATAGTTGTAGTTATACTTATTCTTAAATTTATATTTATTATTAGATTACTTTATGTTTATGTATTTTTAGTATGTTAGTGTTTTTGTCCTGTAATTGTATTTATTCTGTAGAACAGAGAGAGAAAACTTTATTAGGCTATTGGTCAGCAGCCAACTCTATAGGATAATAAAGCTTATTTACTTATTTTACATTTATATTAAGGACGATTAATTTATACTGCGGAATCTATGAACGAAAGAGTGATTATATTTAATTACTGGTGTAAAGTAGTAAAAGAGGAAGTAATAGCTGTCTGACAATATGCATTTTCCTAGGTAGCTGGATTTTCAACCGTATAATGTACATGAAAACTAGATATCTATTTTATATTGCTTTATTATTATTTTGTGTTTTTGTATCTTACAATCTATATGTTCACTTGTCTTTTTGCTGTTTTGTTTTTGTTTTTAGTAGATGATGAACATAATTGTTCTCTAAGTCTCTCTAGATGATGTGGCTTTTATTTCATATTGAAACTTTCTTTTATACTACTAGTCACTTATAAACTCGAAAAAAAGAGTATCCATTACTTGAAAATGTTGTATATTCAAATTATAATTTCTGGTAGATTGGGTTGGTAGATTTCTGTTGTTTTATTTATTATATTCTACGGTTAATTGAATTTGAAAAAATATTTAAATATTTACATTATCTTATATTTTTTACCCACCAATTTTTAGCGAATATTATGCAAATTTGTTCCTTAATCAAACATTAGGATGCATTCCTAATATTGAATGAAATGCATTCCTAATATTGAGTGACATGCATTCCTAATTTTGAATTTTGAATTTATAAATTGTTACAACTATTCTTGATACAACAACAATAAAAACACACATTATTTTTGAAAAATTTACAGGTATTTGAGTGATAGTGTCATTTCTCTTAAGCCCAATTCACACATAAGTGGCATCGGGCGGAGGCGCGGTGTAGGCGAGGTGCAGGCGTGACGGCGTGATGCTATTGTGATGTCCATATGTAGTGAAGGGGTGGATATTGCACCATAAGTTTATATAGAGGCGGCGTGAAAGCGTCGTGCCTCTGACCGCGCCGGCACCGCGCCTTCGCCTCCTATGTGTGAATTGGGCCTAAGAGATTCAATTTTAAAATACTCGAAATAATAAATGAGATTGCTGTACAGAATATTGTAAACTAAGTGTTATTATTTTTTTTAAATCGTTGTAGTCCATGCTTGACTACTTCCCTCCGGCCGATTTACACGAAAAACTAATCAAGACGTTACGAGTTAACATGAGATAATAGTCACATCCAAAATTTGGTTTAAAATATATAGTAGTTTTTTCTTTTCAAAAAAGTGGCCTAAAAATGTATCACATGCATTTCTAATGATAAATTTATAAATTATTATAACTATTCTCGATATTTTCAACAAAAAAACACACTTTAATCCCCACGGATATTTGAGTGTTAGTGTCATTTCTCTTAGAGATACAATTTTAAAATACTGGAAATAATAAATAAGATTGTTGTACACAATTTTGTAAACTAAGTGTTATTACTTTTTCTAAATCGCTGTAGGTAAGCATGAAATTCCCTCCGGCCGATTAACGTTACGAGTTAACATGAGATAATGGCCACATGCAAAATTTGGTTTAAAATATACAGTAGATTTTTTTTTGAAAATGTATCCTACAGATGATGGAAGGCAGACAGATTATCTAGACATGATCTTAAATTCAAAGGATTTGGGTAAAAAAAAACATTCCACACGATCACAATACGTTATTCGTCGTCTTCTTTTTATTCAGTCAAATTCCCTCTTCTCCTAGACTTAAGCTTCTTCCAAACTTGTCCACGTATTTCTGTCTTGCGCCCTCTGAAACCAGTTAAGTTTAGTTTGTTTGGCTCTCCATATTGTTATTTTAGTCCGTCTGTTTTCTTGTTGTCTTCCACCATATCCATCCATTGACATTTGATTTGCTGATGGTATCAAGCTGTTATCCCTGATCTTCTTCGGGTCTCTTCATTTCTGACTCTATATATCTTAGCATTGCACTTTCCATTTAATTCTGTTTGGTCCTTACTATTTCTTTTATTTTTCACATGAAATTTTGTATAAGGGTCGTTTATTTACAAAATGTTTATGTTTTAATTGTATATAATTATATGTTTAGTGAACAAATAAAAAATATTTATCTATCTAACTATATATCTATCTATCCATGTATCTATCTATCTATATACCTACCTACCTATCTATCGATCTATCTATCTATCTATCTATCTATTGGCAGGTTAATAGTTTTATTAAAGTTATTAATAAAGGCCGTATGCCACTATGCCTGTTTCGTACACCTTTTTCGAGTTTATCGGGATGCTTTCGTTTTAACACAACTAACACATACCGCCCACGCCAGGGCAATTCCTGTCCTGTAATTGGAGTTCGCTTTGCTGGACAAAAAAAACTGGATGTTCTGTATCTGGGACAGCCTAACCTCAGAAAGAGATAGTCCTAGAACATTGGTTAGAAGCGGGCTCACAACTCTTACTTATGGCTCCAAGAAGTTGCCAAATCCAACGGCCACACCACGGTAAACTGCGTCGGCTCGCAGGCTAAACTAAGTAAGGGGAGCTAGATATGGCTTAACAAAACCAGCAGCGTCTGTCCCAGATTGGGCGGCTGCAAACAGTGTCTGATCCATGTCTAGATATTCTATCAGATCAAATCTTTTTTGTAGATTTTTCTCATATACTTCCCCTTTCCGCGTTTGTTTATTGCCTGCGGGAAATCGTATGATAAAGTATTAACCATTTATCAAGCTCCATGGAATAATTACTGCATGTAATAATAATAATCTGCTAATTTTGCTATATATGCTTTAAAAGCATGAAAGGTATTTAACATCGTTAATAATTTGATGTATTGAAAAGAACAAAAAAGGTTATAATGAGAGATTTTAATGTTAATTTTTAATTTAATAATAAGAAAAGAGATTATTGTCAATCAAATAAAGTTTCAGTTAATTTAACTTATGTAATTGTGGATCTAATAGTATTAATAATCCATAAATAACTATTTGCTATTTGGCTGACGTATTGCATCACGTCAAGATAATTGTATCGGGGGTTTTCCAGTAACGTATATGTTTGAAGTCGCATCCCCCAAGAAAGGCCGGAAACGCGCCGAAAACAATCCGAGGGTAAAAGAAAAACAGGGGAAATACCCCTGAATCACCGTCTAGTCTGTCCGCAATGAAAGAAAACAAGTTGCATCCCAATGCATCTATCTGGCGGGGAAACGTATTCATAACCGCCCCTCGTTGCTGGGGATGCAATATTCCTAGATTTATAGATTCTTCAGGAGATTTACGTCTCTCGCCTGAGCGAGTTTTAAACGTAATGCTTCCGATATTGAAAAAAAAACACTCTAAATAAAGAAATACTTGGAATTGAATAGCAGCATAAAATTCCATACGCCTTTTTATGGTACTTATTTCAAAAGATGCCTTAGTATTTTTCAATAGATCTGGTAGATACTGTTTAGTCCTCAGCCTTCTTTTATTTCTAATTGATTATTTATTTTATTGTATTTTATAACTATACTAATTGAAATCATATACTATACAAATCGCAGTTGGGTAAAAATATTTAAAACAAAAAAATAAATAAATAAATTTTAAAAATAAAAAAAATATTTTTTTTACAAAATCGATACCAAAAATTTGATTGTTTAGATTTTTAATATATGGCTATATATTTTATGTATTTTAGACTGAGTAAAATAAATAAATGTTTCAGATAATTAGTTTCTCCCATTGACAGATTTCAAATAAGTTTCACAAGGATATATTTATACCTGCTATATTCAATGAAAATGTCAAAAACAAAATACCATCTACCTGCAATAAAGTCCCAAATGTATGAAAAAAGTACTGTTATAACTATCATCACATACAAAATCGTAGATTCAAACTGATTATCTGCATACTGTCTTCACAAGCTTGTCACGTGTTGATCTTTTTAGTTATAAAATGAATTTAATTACAAGGACTTGTGATCCACTTCAATTGACCTCAGGTGAATTCAAAATGTAAAGGATGTTACAGATTTAGAGTCTTGCCATTACACGACGTAATATTAACGCGACAACAGAAGTATCTATAAAAACAAATAAGAATACATCATGCATCTAAAATAAACAAAAAGTAGTGTTTTTCTTAGTTAAGCTTGCGGGCCAGGCCCAATTCTACCGTAAAAATTGTTCGCTATTAAGCTTACAGATAGTCGGTAACGATTTTGAAAATTTCACATTGTACCAACTCACTAAATTGCTTTCAATTGTTTTTTTTACAATAGCCCGTTTTTATTTCATAGTTCCTACTATTATATTAGTTTCCCCTTGACATACACATATGACACCTACAATAATATCCTGAAAATGGTCTATTGCGTCTGTATGAAATAAATTAGAAGAAGTTTAGAGTTTAGTTTATTAGAAGAAATTACAAGAAATTTGTTCGCGTTTGACAAAACTCAAGCACGGAAGGGCGCCTGATTTTAATTATGTCAAACATTTAGAAGATTTCACATAAAGGCACCTTACATGGTCAATAATACTGTCAATATTTTCGAATAATGACAGTATCAACGCATGATAATATGTTTAAAATTTTCATTATTCTAAAATATTGACAGTATTACTGATCGTGTAAGGTATAGTAATAATGGAATGAATAGAATTTTGATGTTTATCCGGATAATTGATTACTTGATAAATATTGAAGGAGGATTCAAGCAAATACTGACAGTGCTAGGATTGACATAATTATTGACCGTGTAAGGTGCCTTATAGATCGTAAAACAAATCAATATCAATTAGAATTTAAAGCTACTCTGTAATCAATGCTTTCAAATATTTCAATATAAGGTACTATACAGGAAATATAAATTTTATTGAATGCTGATTTTCATATTTCGAGTTGTGTACGTTTATGAGTATAAACAAAAATACTTTTAATAATGAAAAATCTAAGGAAAATCTCATCGAGATGAAAGGAATATATTCGACTTTACATCAAATCCCCTGTTATTAAAAAATTCATAGCATCGTTTCAGTTGTTCGATGTAAATTGTGTTGGGAATAAGAACGTGAAGCGTATCACGTCCCGACGTACCTTCTCTCGCTGGCAATTTAAATCAAACTATATAAACCCCTCCGGATTACAATATGCACTTATGTATATTGCACTTTTCCGTTTCCGTGTCACTCCAACGTTCAATAACTACAGCTTCGTTACTCATTCAAATCGGCACAAACTCATACATATTTTAAGGGAAAAAAATACTAGTATGATAAACAAATATTTACAGGCGTTGAATTAAGTCCAATTAAATAATTAGCTTTATTAGTTATTATTAGTATGTATCCTGTAATTGTATTGAGCTCCTTACAATCTATACACTGTGTGGTATGAAATAGGGCATTTTCTTTTAATTACGTTGAAGGTAAATCTTTATCGGTTTAGGAAAAATAGTAAAAAAGTTCCAAACCTTCAACGTACAGGTAAAGTTGAAAATTCAACGTACAGGTAACATTGATAATTCAACGTACTTGCTTTCTTTCTTTTTAAAAAATCGCCATTTTTATGTATGAAGTTTCCTTTAATATTTCCAATAGAAAAAGTGCAACAATCACTTGATTTCCTTAATATTTATATTTATAAATATAATCTTTAATTTTTATAAACGTGCTATGAAAAAGTATCTGGCATGTTTCATTCAAAAATTTATTTTTTTTCTGTTGTGCATCAAACGACTATCCGAATTACATTGATGTTTTTTTACCCATTTTGGTACATTTTGACACATTTAGACACGTTTTGATACGTTTTGATACACTTTGACATATTTTCCAATTAGTTTCCTTCATTTTCTGACGTTTTTACATGTTTCCTCATTTACTTACATGTTCCTACATTTTCGCATTTTCATTACAACATTTAACATGCGACCATGTTCGCGAATTCCCAACGTGATACACACACACACACACACATATACACACATACACACATATACATACTCACACATACACACACGCACACATACACGCACACACAAACACACACGCACGCACACAGACATTGCAAAAATCGTCTATTTCGACTATTTTGGTATAAAACGTCAAGAAAATTGAAATATATATTTTTCTAATTTGTACGCGATAATACCTTCCTTATATACTACTTTTCCCCTGGAAAAATAATTCGACAATCTTAATTAGAAAACGTGAAGACGTTTCCGCCAAAACATACATTCCTTAAGGTCGTTTTAGACAAGACAATTTCTTAACTCAAAAGTTAGTCAAGATGCGAGACAATTTAAATTGTCTCGTATCATACAGCAAATTATTTGAAATATTGAATTGGATGGTAGATCTAATGGAAATTATAACGCGTTCTATATGTCAAGGACAAATTGTATGGGAGGAGGATATATAAATTCATTTCTTGAACAACGTTTGAGCTAAGAAATTGTCTTGTCTAAAACGACCTTTATACAGCAGTGCTGTATTCGGAAAGTAAAAAACAGGTATCCTATTAAGAAGTACTATTAACCCTTAAATGCATATTGTTGCAGGACTGCAATATTACATTTTAAAATGTTCACTGCGTAATTAAAAATGTTATTTTAAAAACTGAAATTCTGTATAGATATCTGCATAAATATGATTCGTGATTTTGCTAATAAACTGCGATTCTTATGTTTTGCAGTAACTATTATTTAATATTAGTATAAAAAAATCATGGAATTAAGGGTTAACCAATGGGACTATTTTAACTTTGTCTAATGAATCTAATGAACATACACGTGGTATTTATTATTTATATAAAAACTTGAAAATAAATCTGGTTTTTATAATTTTTTGCGTGGTATAATTAATAAAACAACAACCATCCATGAGCTTGTTTACATAAATAGAATTTTCCAAATGAAGCTACTCTATAATTAATTATACCAAAATGATGCGAATAATTGATACATTCAACACACGAAATTGAACTTGTATTGTGGGGAAATAAACTACAAATCGTGGGTAAATTAAAGATGTAAAAGGAAGTCTAATAAAATCCTGCAGAGTTGCGCTGCAGCAAATAAGAGCACGCTCCATTTACTTCGAGTATGTGCGTACTAAATCCTTAACTCTCGCGAATAGTCCGTACTCCGTATCTCACCCTCGAAACTTATGGGCCGGTCGGCTACTAACAAAATCCGCGTTTTCTATCCAATCGAGCGCCCAAACAACCCTAGGGGACAAAGATGCGACGCATGCACATCACCCCCACAATCTGAACTCGTCACGTCCTAGTGTTTACGCAATCATTTCCCGCATAAATCCGGATTTCAGCAAGGACTATAAGCCGAGGAAATACAAAGCGAGGCGTCTTTAACTCCATTGTTTGACATTTGGATTAAACGAAAATGAAAAAGGACAATATGAAAAAATATAATATCAAATATATAATACAAGATATATCATGGCCGGGTTATATAAATATATAGTTACAATATTCACTCCATTCCATTGTTCTGCTAGACAACACTGTCATATTAAATGGCATTAAAGGACTATCATGTAGAATATAGAATATGAATACCCTAAATAATAATTGTTGGCGTCAAGAATAATAATTTAAGCTTTTTGTTCATAAACATAATATTTCCTGAGATATTGTGAATAACTTTAAACCTTAAAAGATTAAGACATTTAGGGCTAGAACCGACCCTAAATGTCTTAATCAAGTGATTTTTAACCGGAGAATAAGGCTATTCGTGGAATAAGTTTGAGATATTAACGCCCTTATGTCAAATTTATTCCACGAATAGCCTTATTCTACAGTTATTTATCTTCTTATATTAATGAGATAGTCAAAATTAAGAAACACTTCCACGACGAAAGTGCACTGGTAAACAAGCTACTACCAGAAACCGTGAAACGTTCTTCAATTTTTACATATCGCAGTATCGTTTGAAAAAACGAAGAATATAGAGAAGAACACAACCTAGAAGACTTCTGGTTTTACAAAATGAAAGTACGGCCCATACAACACGTCGTTCGCTTCAAATTTTGCAAGAAGTGTTCCCGGGTCAAGTGATCTCCCTACGCCTATTCAATGTGGGAGTTATTTCGGTCATACTATATATGAACCTTAACGGTAGCTCCTATTACCTTGTTTGTAAATAACTTTTTTCTGTAATTCTATTAAACACTTTAGTATCTGAAGTTGTAGATGTAATAGAATATTAGTGTTATTATTATTACTTTATGACCTGTTTCATCATCACTCTTATTGCTATTACTATACAGGTGTTCATGAACTGTTATATCAAATGTGTGCTGTTGTATTCCTTGCATTAACCGTAAATATTACATGAAAAGATTTAAATTGGATTCCAATGAATTAAGATCTAGATAGAGAATCCGCTGATCTATGTACGATACAAGTTGCCAACTCTAAAAATTAATCCATTAATCTAATTAGATGATTATTCTAATATATTGGCTTCTAGTTTTTGGTCACTGCGATGTTTGCCACAAGCTAAGTGTTTCCTGACGTAGTAATTTCATTTAGAGGAACAAATTAGGAATGTATTGGCTCTTACATGAAAAGATATAAATTGGATTCCATTGAATTAAGATCTAGAGAATCCGCTGATTTATGTACGATAAGTTGCTATCTCTAAAAATCCATTAATTAATCTAATTAGATGATTATTCGAACATATTGGGTTCTAGTTTTTGGTCACTGTGATCTTTGCCACAAGCTACGTGTTTCCTGACGTAGTAATTTCATTTAGAGGAACAAATTAGGATTTTATTGGCTTTTACATGAAAATATTTAAATTGGATTCCATTGAATTAAGATCTAGAGAATCCGCTGATCTATGTACGATACAAGTTGCCAACTCTAAAAATTAATCGATTAATCTAATTAAATGATTATTCTAATATATTGGCTTCTAGTTTTTGGTCACTGCGATGTTTGTCACATTCTAAGTGTTTCCTGACGTAGTAATTTCATTTAGAGGAACATATTCGCATTTTATTGGCTTTTACATGAAAAGATTTAAATTGGATTCCATTGAATTAAGATCTAGAGAGTCCGCTGATCTATGTACAATAAGTTTCTAACTCTAAAAATTCATCGATTAATCGAATTAGATGATTATTCTAATTTCTAATCCGCTGATCTATGTACGATACAAGTGCTAACTCTAAAAATTCATCGATTAATCTAATTAGATGATTATTATCATATATTGGCTTCTAGTTTTTGGTCACTGCAATGTTTGCCACATTCTAAGTGTTTCCTGCCGTAGTAATTTCATTTAGAGGAATAAATTAGGAACGTTGGCTCTTACATGAAAAGATATAAATTGGATTCCATTGAATTATGATCTAGAGAATCCTCTGATTTATGTACGATAAGTTGCTATTTCTAAAAATCCATTGATTAATCTAATTAGATGATTATTCGAACATATTGGGTTCTAGTTCTTGGTAACTGTGATCTTTGCCGCAACCTAGGATTGTTTCCTGACGTAGTAATTTCCTTTAGAGGAACAAATTAGGATTTTATTAACTCTAAGACTAGTCAATATAATTCTCAATCACTTTTCAAATTACACTGTTTTTTTGAAGAAAACTCAACCAGCTAATATCACAGAGATATAGGAGTTAGGTTTAACTTTAAATGGTTGTTCTACCATAATACAATCAACATTTTTAACTTGTAAGAGTTTTCCTCAATCCTTAGGTGGGGGCAGCGAAACCCCGGTGCTCTACACATCATCATTTCGAATCGAATTTTTTCCATTATATTGAATGAATTGAATTTATACATACCTAGGCCCTGTCCGTTTGGCTACTACTAGTGACTAGTAGTAACACAAGTTGGTGTCACGCTCATACTAATAGTATAGCGTGACGTCAGCATTTGTCACTACTAGTCACTAGTAGTAACCAAAAGGACATTGACAACCGACGCCCACGTATAACCATACGTATGGTCATCAGGAAGCACGTGGTCGCACAGAAAATGCGTACATGAATACTAATAAACACACACAACGGTTGTTATATCGATGCGGACAATTACATAATATAATTAAACAAAATAAATAATTCACAAATGAATAGCTGTAATTACTTAAGGTATGTGTATCTAAAATCAATATCTAAATGCAACGGATGTTGTAAATTCCCCAATCGCTACAAATCAAACAGTAATGTATGAGCAGACGTTAGTTGTTATTTGAAATAGAAAATAGCCCGTGGTAAAATATACAATACTGATTAATAATAATCGAAATACACGCCAGCTTTACAAACACAGATCGCATCAAGTAGAAAGCGAGCGGAATAATGAAATTGTACACCGTCGGGGAAAAAAAAGTAGCATTTCAAATAATGCTTAATTCATCGTGATAACAAATATCAAGTATACGCGGGGGAAATGAGTGCAGCGGTGTTATTAATATGCTGTTAGGCAATAAACCGGCATTAAAAATGCTTTGTTAAAATATGAAAGTGGCACATAAAGTGGTCGCTTGGCGCCTGAATGTGCACCGCAGACACTGCCTCACTTGCAGCCTCCAGTATGTCGCAAATGTTAATGAGACGAAAATAATAGCTCATTACTCTGTAATTATTGCCGCACTTCTTGACGGCTTTGCATTAAATGAAGAAGTAATTAATTTATGGGGTTTATATGAACAGAAGTGGTTACAGGTAGTGTCAATTAACTTGTTTGTAAACAGATTTTTTTTCTGTAATACTATTTAACACTTCAGTGTCTGATATTATAAATGTAATAGATGATCAATTTCATTATTATTATTTTATGGTGGTTTAGTAATCGTTGTTTCATCATCATACTTACTTTGAGGCCTTGAGTGCGATTTTCGAGCGTATTTTATTTGAAGAAGTGACAATAACAGTCACTTCTTCAAATAAAATACGGTTATCTTTAATTGCCTTTTTGTGTTATTTCTTAAGAAACTCTGAAGAACTAGGATTGGAGTGTTCTAGACTGATGCACCTTGCATTTAACTATCTGCACTAAGTCAATCAAGGTTTATGAGTGTTTTCGTTTTTTAATTGTTGCTTCTGAAATTACCTTGCTCAGTCATTGAACATGTTGAAGTCCACGTTGAACCACAACTCCTTCAGTCGCTCACACCCTTATGAAAGATATAGGGTATATAAGCCAGTAATAATGGGTTGCTGCCACTGGATCTTATGCTGTTTGATTTAAGCTGAGGCTGTAACGAATTGGCGTTTCTTTATTAAAGAGCATTCGATATACAAACAGAAGAACCTCATTAATCCGGACCCCATTAATTTGGACATCATTTAATTCGGACAGCCTCGGATAGCCATTGACAGAGAAATGCGGGGATGTAAACTAAGCAGTTTTGTAGCGTAGCTAGTTATTTAGAGCGTTCATCACTGTGCAGAGGTAGGGAGATTTGCATACCGTGTACACGAGTCGTAGTTAGAAGCAGACCACCAAGATCCAGGCTACCACATTTTCACAGAGGAGGAGATCTTGAAAGTGTTATCGAATGCTCTGAAGGAGATGAATGATACAGCTCCATATACTAATACTAGAAATGGTTTTCTTTAAATATTTCTATGTTAATAAATAAATAAATAGCCTTTTGTAATGTTGTAACTATGAAATGTAGAGAATCAAATATTTCATTAATTCTTTTTAATAAATCTGCTGTTTCTATTGCAGTAGCAGATTTCATCATACTGATGGAAGATGCAGTTTTAATAGCGGTCGAAACAGAGCTGCTAAATACTGTAGCATATTTAACACACACATTTTGAATAGAATTAGGGTCCATATGCATAAGTGCTATTTTTAACATTGCCCTAAACGTGTCACTCTGTTTATTAAAATAATAAGTTGATATTAAGTAATTTCAAGAAATTAGTTGACCATATATAAAGAAAGTCAATTTATAATTTGAAGCACTTTCTTAGTAAATAAATATGATGGATACTAAGCAGCATAGATCGATCAGTGTTAATCATAAAAGAATATGTGGTTGTGGTAACTTCTAATAATTGTAATGTTTTTCGATTGCTTGCTCCTTGATCACAAACAAGCATTCGAGGCTGTAATGTAATCTCAAATTATTTTTCACATATCTTTTTTATTATCGAATTTAAAATATGTCGCGCGATGCAATTATTAGACAAATACTAGCCAAGACGTATTCTCCAAGTTGTTCTCTGTATTGATTATAATTTATACATTTTATAAGATTCACGTATTCATAGGTTCAATTGGAACATGTATAGCAATTTCTTCGTAGCCTATAGTCTATAAAATTCCCGATATAGATTAATAATTCTCTGTACAACCAGCAATGTATTACATGCAAAATAATTTCCATTCAAATTTATTCATTGGCAATATTGACAGTACACAAATGAAGCAATATAAAAATTGATTAATCCGATATGCCACTTATCGGGTCGGGCCAGCTCTTGCCCGTCTATTTAACTATGCAAATCAATGCCATCGTCAAAGCGTGTAAAAATTTCCATGGGATCTCATCCGATAATGTTTGTATCTGCACGTAACCGTGCGACACAAATTCCCATACGGCATACGCGCCCCATATGCAAAATCAATATATAAGTTAAAAGCGCGCCCGTCTGTCCTGACATAATGCGTTTCCAGAATGTGGATCGTGCAATATCTCGCCGGATGATTCTGTTTGCATTCAT
Source organism: Lordithon lunulatus (assembly GCA_963942505.1). NCBI lineage: Eukaryota > Metazoa > Arthropoda > Insecta > Coleoptera > Staphylinidae > Lordithon > Lordithon lunulatus. Next base: position 13,988,322 of record OZ012667.1, on the reverse strand, counting down.
CCTCGTCCTCGCTGCACACTGCATTATGCGGACTAAAACTGTAATGGGATTCGCAATCTGGTCCGACATCCATTGTTGCGCCCCCAGCACACGCGCGACAGACGTTACATAAATTACATCGTAATTTATTTATCAAAATTATACAAATTTATAACGACGCCGCATTGATTATGAAAAGGCGAGGGGGCAACAAAGTCGGTTGAATATGCTAAAATGTGGAAATTTCTTTGCCGACAATAGGTTTCCGCCAAAGAAAGGTAGTTTTATACAAAACAATATCTTTAGCGAGTTCATTATGTTTTCCTTGAGTATTTCTTTGGTTTGGTTTAGTTGGGGGAAGTTTCCCAAGGTATGCGGAATACTTTTGTGGCATCTCTATGAATTATTAAAACACTCCAGCTATCAGTATTTAATGACTGCAGTCTATTTATTCCCCCTAGCTAGTATATTTCGTTTAGGTAAGATGATGTTGTGCATAAATTAAACTAGATGCAGACGGCGTTAATTAATGTAAATATTTAAAATATCCGCTGAGCATTCCCTGCAATGCTACATTTGTAATTAATTGCGAGGAACAAAGAAGCTAAAGTCAATACTGTAGGTTTACTGAATCGATAAGAAAACTGAAGCTGGACTCATTTATTTTCAAAGACATTTAATTAAACAGAAAATTATAAAAAATGCAATGCAATAGTAATTTTTATGCGTTTTATCAAAAAACTGAACTGTTAAATTAAGAATATATTATATAATCTAGCGGAAGCGATAAATGCATGTATATTTTGAAAAACATTTAATAATAAGAGATTATAATATACTAGATGAAATACCCGTCGTCGAACTGGGAATAATTTTTAATTTAAAAAAAGACTTAATTAATCATTTAAATTGATGGAATTATAACAAAATTGCGAAAACAATGTACGTATACGCATTTCAATAACGAAAATTATAAAATTGTGAAGAAAATTCGTGAAAAACTCTACTAAACTTTATTGACTTGTTATTATAATAACGTATAATAAAGTTCAGTAGACTTTTTGACGAATTTTCTTGACTTGTTTATTTATATATATTTTTATAATAAGTCAATAAAGTTGAGTTTTTGACGAATTTTCTTCACAATTTTATAATTTCCGTAGTTGAACTACGCATATGTAAATTCCTTTCGCATTTTTTTTTAATAATTCCTACAATTTAAATGATTAATTAAGTCTTTTTCTAATTAAAAATAATTCCACGTCCGACGACGGGTATTTCATCTAGTATATTATAATATAGGGCAAGGGAAACTTCAAGACGTATGTCACTATATTTCGAACCCCTCTGCCAATATTCTGTAATTTGTATTGTCGGTTTGCTCTGTCTCCATCTACACTGAGCATTTTTCAACAAAGCTATTTACTGCCATTATTCAACAAAAGCAGTTACGAGTCGTAACTTTCGGTAATGTAAATTCGAAAGAGAATTTGAAACCAAAAATGCAAATAAATTCCCAACAACATGAGAAATTTAAGAGATGGGTTATTTCCTATATACATAAATATTTACTATTCATCACTAATCTAATAATAAAAATAAAATAAACATTTTTTAATACCCAGCTCAGTGGCTCGTCTCGTATAGGGCATTTTCTGTATAGTAAATATCGATTGATTAGACTCCTCTGGGGTGCGATTCTTGACTCAATTTTATTGAGTATTTCGTTAAATGAAAACGTAAACATTTTGCAAAATTCACGCGAATTTGGCGTAACAAATGCTATACATGTTTATGATTCTCTAATGTTTTCATATATTAACCAAGAACAGAGAAAAAATGCTGTTGTTTTCTAGCTTTCAGCAAAGAAATGCTGTCAGTACAAGTATTTCTGAAAAAAATGTATTTAAAATCTGATTGTAAATTATAAATAGTTGTCTTTAGCCACCAAGTTTTTTGGTTATTGATAATATCAGAGCGAGTGAAATACATTTGAGTAATAAATCGCAGAACAAATTTGTGAGTGAAGGAAACAGTAAGAGCATCAACTATGCCGAATGAGGGATATTCAATGCGTCATGTTGTAAATGTGAAAGGAAAAAATCATTCCACCATTAGCTGCTCACGATCTTCGTGTATCTTCCCGAACGATTAGAAGGCGCTTAAATAAATCTCAATTCTACGCAGAAACCCACCAAACCCCTGCTCACCAAAGTGCACAAAATTCAAAGATTGCGTTTTCGGGCAGTAAGCGACTATTATTATAAATATATAGTGTAGTAAGGGTTTTCTAATTAGAAACACATACAACTATTTCTTCTAATAAGCCTTCTATTAAAATTCTATATCAATAAAGATACAAACCAACTCTAAAGTAAACGCTAATTTTGTATATTAAATACTTACTACATAATTCACTCATTAAAATTACCACCTCGTGTTGGAATTAATATCCGGTTAATTAAAAATAGTGTTGCAAATGATGACTATTAATAAATCCTTAAAGAACGCAGACCTTAAAATATTAATAATAAGCACCTTCACTGCGCGCAGGCCATAAATCATAATAAAGTCACAAAGAAGTGTTCTTTTCATATAAATTGCATGTAGCAACTCCTTCATTACGCAGGAAACCCATTAAAAATACATCAGAGTTATGTAAATATTTCCCATATTTCCCATTGGCCAGCGAGTTAGAGGCAGACATGGCCCCCAAACGTAAATACCTCGATGAAAGGTTATTACAAGATATGGATTAATGATCATGATGATTACTTGAATTGACTAACGGTTCTGCGTAGTTTTCAGATATTGCATTCAACATTGCTTACTGCACAATATTAAATATTGATCATCACGAAATACAGCTGGTACTATTTATTGACCAAGGTAATATACTATATACGTCAATATTTAGTATATTTAAGACAAAAGGAAATATTTCTGCGAAAATACAGACAGATGCAATTATAAAATTTATTAATTTACCTCTTTTATGGCTTTTTAAGTTATGAATACTATGATAGTAAAGTAAATATATATATATATATATATATATATATATATATATATATATATATATATATATATATATAAATATATATATATATATATATATATATATATATATATATATATATAAATGTAAATTCTCTAAAAATGTCACCCTATATATCTCATAGTTTTACTATTTAAACCTTAAAATAACATTAACAATCACCCATTATTGTAGAAGTGACTGAATTTGTGTAATTTTAATGAAATCAGCTGATCAAACATTAAAAAACATAAGCCGTTAACTTACTACATTGAAGAAAGCCGTTAGCGTTTGAATCGAAAATATACGGATTATCAAATAATCAACTCTTCGCATCTACCAATGGCAAAAAATATACCTTTAAAGTATGACTCGGAAATCATTTGACTGGAAATTCGTCTCATTCAGTAATTAATAAGAACGAATTTTTATTTCAATGAAATTATTAATTATTCTCCCTGACTTTGCTTTGCAGCATAATCTGAAATTTCGTTTAAATTATTTGAAATTAAAATTACTCGCATACTGGGATTCATCTGAAATCGATGTCTAGCGCTAATAGAGTTGTAGAGATAATGCAATCCTTATTTGGCTGCTTCCTGAATAATTATATTTATTTAGTATATAGTTGCACAATTCTTAATTTCCGACTAACGGTGCATGAGTTCTACCATATTTGGAGCTATACTGCAACTCAACGAATATAATGTTAGTGAGAGTAATATGAAAATATACTGAACTGATCGTGGCATCGATTTATTTAAAACAAATCTGAAATGAAGAATACACATAACTTTGGAATATTTAAAAAATAACATTCGTTTTTGGTTTGGCCGTAAGTGTATACAACTTTCGTTTCTCAAATGACACTATATACTTTTTTTGTAGTTTTTATATTATACCGTTAATTCTCTTTGCGATCGTATAAAAATATGGTTATATGGTTATATAAACAAATTTTCAAGGAATTTTCGTTGAAAGATTTGGACAGAATCACGTTGACTCTTTTTAAGTAAAAGAAGCGATAGCCATGGACCAACAAAAACTAATTTTTGTATAGAATTTGATATTTGAGCCGGTGAGAATGCAAGTGGCGTAAGTCACATTTGAATTGTTTTGAAAAGCAGAAGATTTTCCGTGTGGTATTTATATAAATCGACGAGCGCAGTTACAAACTTGAAATCAATTTTTCCATAAATAAAAATGTAACATCGTCTGTTGATTTACTTAAATACCAAACGCAAAATCTTCCCCTTTTCAAAACAATTCATATGTGACATACTCCACTCTCATTTTCTCAGGCTCATTTGTTAGTTGCATTTAACCAATGCGTGTTGATTCGTCAATAATTATCAATTGTATAATTATTTATTACTTCAAGATGAATAATAGCGAAAAGTTGACATGCTGTTAATTTTTGGTGAATGTATACGTCTTCTAGGTGTGCTCAAAAATAATTGTAAGTGGCCTTGGTTTATTACCATGCTAGTGGCCGATACGAAAAGCTGTGATGTATTTCAGATAGCCACCGATTCTATTCACTATGTTTGCGATGCTATCTGCATCCTCTTTTCTCTTATTCCCTAAATTCGTACCACAGGCCTCTACTACATTATAGATTATAATATTACGCTCTCTTTTCTTTTGTTCATTTATTTCAGCAATTATGTCAGAAGAGGTTTACTGTACTATTGTTTTGTTCGATGGTCTGAATCCTAGCAGATAATTCAAGTATGGTACGCTTCATGGATAGATTTTCAGCATGTAGATCTTCAATTTGAGAGAAATAGTTTTTAACGTCTGCGAAGTCTGACTTTTGTTCGTCTAATCGGCTTGTAAGAATTCTTACAGATGGTTTCTCTTTTCATAGGTTTCTAAATAGGTATCATCCACAAGATACCTACTTTGTTACATACCCCTCAAAATTTACAGGAACTAAAAAATAAAATTAGACTTGCATGTAGTCAAATTTCTAATAAGAAAATCCACAAGTCAAGAACGAAAATGATTGCATGTGTTGCTCAAAACGGTGGAAATTTCGAAGAGTTTACAGTTATACAAAAAATAGGTGCTATATTTTGCGGAAATCCTCTTTGTTAAATCTCCGGCCATGTGACCCTCATCTGTCATTTATTTCTTCAGGTTTTTGAAAAAAAAACGTCTGCTAAAGATGTTAAATTTTTTTTTAATGCGGCTCTGTGGGATAGGAGCACGTAATCTTGATTACTTTTCAAACTATATGGTAACTAGTCTAGCTTGATAATTACAACACCTTGAATATACAAGATGAAAGACATGGTGATTAGCTTAATTTAAATTCTTACATATTATAGTATTTTTGCAGTAATAACAATTGCAAAAATTCCAAAAAATGTGGTGATTCTTATGCTCATCTCAAATTATTATCTTATGCTCATCGTCAAATTCTATATAAAAATTAGATTTTAGTTTGTTTCCATGGATATCGCTACTTTTACGTTACATTCTCTTTAATTAATCAATTGCAGAGAACATCATCCATTCATGGAAGTTGGTGTAAAAGTTGGATGCAAGGTCAATCGCTACTTTTACGTTAAATTCTCTTCAAAAACGTTCTACATCCATTGCAGAGAACTTCATCCATCCATGGAAGTTGGGGTCAAAGTTGGAGGCAAGGCCAATCAAGGAAATGATAGTTGTTGGCAATATCTCTTTTCTAAATGTGACACTGAGAGTGTCTGGAAATAATTCCTCTGATCATAATATCTCTGGCCTTGACGCCCCAACACTTTCATCCCTCAATTAATTCCCTGCTCTTAATCTATGTGGAAAGAGTCCCGTCATTCCAGTCAATATATGTATCATAAAAATAAAAACTGCTCCCAAGAACACATTACATTTACCAAACAGATTCGCTGAGGTTGAAAAATCCTGGAAATATTATACCCTCATTCATCAAATTTAACAATGGTCAGCTTGATACCGCAGGACCAATTTTCAATCACTCATCTAATATAAGGAGGAAATTTCTTTGTTCAGACATCTTGAGGAAAAATTCTCCCCATTTGAGCCACTATACTTGAGAAAGTTGAAGTAGATTTTTCTCAAAGAAAATTTAATTAATGCAATACATAATAATGTCAGAGTTTTTCCCTCTACTCTTACCTGTTTATTCCTTAAAATTTTATTCTAATATTTTATTATTATTATTATCTATTTCTATCTATTTTTATTTGTCTTTCTTATATTATTTATTTTGTTCCAACCCAACCCTTTTAATATTCGAGTACAGGCAGCCTAATCTTAGAGTCCAATAGAGGAACAACCGATACCTTAGGAGTAATTTGGAGGAACTGTTATTGCTTAAAACACATGGAAATAAATTATTGGAAATTTGGCTGAGATTCTGGGATAACATTATTCTCAGCAGTTTTTGGAACCTCAGGCTACGGCGGTTTAACGATTTTCACATTTGTTCGACAGAATAGGTCATTTAAATTGCCAATTCTATCCAAGACTTTAAATTATGAGATTTGAGCTCCCTAATATAACTGTTCTGTTTTGTATCTATTTATTGTCCGTCAGACTTGATATTTCAGCTGACTCCTAGCTACTTAGATTCGGCTATCCGTGGTCTGAGGCTCGAATTTTCAAAAGAGAATTACTTGGCCGGAAACAGGTATGTTACCATACTAGGAGTGTTCTGAACTATTAGGTTATTTGTCGTATGTAACTCCCTTAGTAGAGACGCTAATGATACTGATTTTGGAGGAGGGTGAAACATTTAAGAACTCGTTCGGTCCCTCGTAAGAGGAAAACCGTCTGGTGGCAAGTGCGAGTAGGAAGTCAAATGTTCAAATCGTTTTACAGTAACTATTCTATCTAGATAGTTACACCCATTAAAAATGTGCAACCGAAAATATTTACAATAAAAATCCATTTGTTAAAAAGCATCCACAGGATTGCGTTTCAAATATTTTTTGAATGTGAATTTAGATTTACGTCATTTATAATTGTACAAGGAATCGAAATATTAATAACGTAATATTAACTAGTTTAGCTTGATAGTTACAACAGCTTGAATGTACAAGTAGAAAGAGTGATTAGCTTCGTTTAAATTCTTTCATATTTTTTTAAGTGGTAATTTATACTATATATATATACATGTATATATATATATATATATATATATATATATATATATATATATATATATATATATATATATATATATATAAATATTTGGGCACCAATAAAGTTCCATCCGTTACAGTAACATTACATTTAACATTTCATCAACATTTAATACAGACATTAAATTTATTGAGCATTCTTTCCGCTTAAAATATCATTAGAATATAAAATATTACCCCTCTGAAACACATAATTGTCACCATACAACTCTTGATGAAATTTCTGGATAAACTTCATCATTACAGTGCTTGTTCCTCTGCAACGGATTGTGATTTGAAAATTATTTCATCAACATTTCATGTCTGTATTTAATCAGCATTCATTCCGCTTAAAATATCATTAAATTATAACATATTACCCCTCTGAAACACTTAATTGGCACCATACAACTCTTGATGAAATTTCTTGATAAACTTCAACATTACAGTGATTGTCGCCCTGCAACGGATTGTGATATGAAAATAATTTCATGAACATTTCATATATGTATTTATTGAGCATACATTCCGCTTAAAATATCATTGGAATATAAAATATTACCCCTCTGAAACACTTAATTGGCACCATACAACTCTTGATGAAATTTCTTGATAAACTTCAACATTACAGTGATTGTCCCTCTGCAACGGATTGTGATATGAAAATAATTTCATGTCTGTATTTATTCAGCATTCATTCCGCTTAAAATATCATTAAAATATAAAATATTACCCCTCTGAAACACTTAATTGGCACCATACAACTCTTGATGTAATTTCTTGATAAACTTCAACATTACAGTGATTGTCCCTCTGCAACGGATTGTGATATGAAAATAATTTCATCAACATTTCATATATGTATTTATTGAGCATACATTCCGCTTAAAATATCATTAGAATATAAAATATTACCCCTCTGAAACACTTAATTGGCACCATACAACTCTTGATGTAATTTCTTGATAAACTTCAACATTACAGTGATTGTCCCTCTGCAACGGATTGTGATATGAAAATAATTTCATCAACATTTCATATATGTATTTATTGAGCATACATTCCGCTTAAAATATCATTAGAATATAAAATATTACCCCTCTGAAACACTTAATTGGCACCATACAACTCTTGATGAAATTTCTTGATAAACTTCAACATTACAGTGATTGTCCCTCTGCAACGGATTGTGAAATGAAAATAATTTCATCAACATTTCATGTATGTATTTATTCAGCATTGATTCCGCTTAAAATATCATTAAAATATAAAATATTACCCCTCTGAAACACTTAATTGGCACCATACAACTCTTGATGAAATTTCTTGATAAACTTCAACATTACAGTGATTGTCCCTCTGCAACGGATTGTGATATGAAAATAATTTCATCAACATTTCATGTCTGTATTTATTCAGCATTCATTCCGCTTAAAATATCATTAAAATATAAAATATTACCCCTCTGAAACACTTAATTGGCACCATACAACTCTTGATGAAATTTCTTGATAAACTTCAACATTACAGTGATTGTCCCTCTGCAACGGATTGTGATATGAAAATAATTTCATCAACATTTCATGTATGTATTTATTGAGCATTCACTCCGCTTAAAATATCATTGGAATACAAAATATTACCCCTCTGAAACACTTAATTGGCATCATACAACTCTAGATGAAATTTCTTGATAAACTTCTACATTGCAGTGCTTGTTCCTCTGCATCGGATTGTGATATGAAAATAATTTCATGAACATTTCATGTCTGTATTTATTCAGCATTCATTCCGCTTAAAATATCATTAAAATATAAAATATTACCCCTCTGAAACACTTAATTGCCACCATACAACTCTTGATGAAATTTCTGGATAAACTTTACATTACAGTGCTTGCTCCTCTGCAACGGATTGTGATATGAAAATAATTTCATAACATTTCATGTATGTATTTATTGAGCATACATTCCGCTTAAAATATCATTAGAATATAAAATATTACCCCTCTGAAACACTTAATTGGCACCATACAACTCTTGATGAAATTTCTTGATAAACGTCAACATTACAGTGATTGTCCCTCTGCAACGGATTGTGATATGAAAATAATTTCATCAACATTTCATGTCTGTATTTATTGAGCATTCACTCCGCTTAAAATATCATTGGAATATAAAATATTACCCCTCTGAAACACTTAATTGGCATCATACAACTCTAGATGAAATTTCTTGATAAACTTCTACATTGCAGTGCTTGTTCCTCTGCATCGGATTGTGATATGAAAATAATTTCATGAACATTTCATGTCTGTATTTATTCAGCATTCATTCCGCTTAAAATATCATTAAAATATAAAATATTACCCCTCTGAAACACTTAATTGGCACCATACAACTCTTGATGAAATTTCTTGATAAACTTCAACATTACAGTGATTGTCCCTCTGCAACGGATTGTGATATGAAAATAATTTCATCAACATTTCATGTCTGTATTTATTGAGCATTCACTCCGCTTAAAATATCATTGGAATACAAAATATTACCCTTCTGAAACACTTAATTCGCACCATACAACTCTTGATGAAATTTCTTGATAAACTTCTACATTGCAGTGCTTGTTCCTCTGCATCGGATTGTGATATGAAAATAATTTCATCAACATTTCATGTCTGTATTTATTGAGCATTCACTCCTCTTAAAATATCATTGGAATACAAAATATTACCCCTCTGAAACACTTAATTCGCACCATACAACTCTTGATGAAATTTCTTGATAAACTTCAACATTACAGTGATTGTCCCTCTGCAACGGATTGTGATATGAAAATAATTTCATCAACATTTCATGTCTGTATTTATTCAGCATTCATTCCGCTTAAAATATCATTAGAATATAAAATATTACGCCTCTGAAACATTTAGTAACTCCAATAGAATTGAGTTGTTTGTTTGATTGTGAACTTGACCATAATTATATAGAATTGAACACCCATTTTCGTGATATGGTAACTAGTCCAGCTTGATAGTTGCAGTAGCTTGAAGATACAAGAAAAAGAGTTGGTAATTAGCTTAATTTAAATACCTACAGGGCTGCGTTATAAATATTGTTTGTAGTGGTAACTTAAAACTTTTATCTAGTATTTAATAGGGAATTTCAAAATTTTTAAACCGTTTTCTTGTAACTATGCTACTACTACTTAATAGTTATAACTAATCAAACGTGCAACCAAAAATATTTGGTAAAAAACGCCAACAGAATTGAGTTGTAAATATTTTCTGATTGTAAATGTATACTACTATCATCTACAATTATACAAGGAATCCAAATTTTCTCCTCGCAATGTAGTAATTCTAGCTTTATAGTTATAACAACTTGAGTATAAAAGCAGGGTTACATTATAAATGTTGTTTGTAGTGGTAACACAAACTATTTCCATATAGAATTTAACAAGGAATTTTCGAACCGTTTTATTGTAACTGTACAACTTTTCTCCAGTCTCTATAGTTCAGGATTCTTGCTGACATGTACTTACTAATCCCGTCTATCCATGTTATTTTTTGCCTTCTTTCTTTCTGTTTTCTATAGGTGACCAGATTTTAATTAATTTTGGTAGCCGCTCCTCACTCATCCTTTCGACATGACTTGAGTAATGAATAATGGGATTCTAAATTTTGAACACTATATTTTCTTGGTATCTACTTTGAGATACAAGTTAATGTGAACATGTGTTATGTTTGTACACATCTAATTTAATGGTATTTATGCGAATAATCCGTGAAATTATAAAATTAGATAGAAGAGGTACCAGAAAGATAAGATGAAAAATATCGGCAGCGGCAGCACATGAACTACGTAATGAATTAATTTGATAGTCATGAAATAGCTTAATTATAATTTCTCATCTAAACGTATTTTAATAGGAAAATTGTAAAAGATTGAAGTACATTGTAAATTAAGTAGCTTACATATTACGTCGCGATAATGCTCTTCAAACTTTATATATGTATTAAACTCCGAAAGGAAATTAGCAAGGAACGCTATTAAATCAGACTCTAGTTCAGCAGCTTTAAGATATACATACCCGGGGTCTACCAGAAGCGAAATACATGCCAGAGCACACGGAAATAAAATGAGTGATAAGACAGTAAAATGAAAAAGCAAGCACGCGTCGCCAACGGCGCATAATGGGTAAATTTAATATCGAGAAAGTTCGCGAGGAAATAACATTCCTATATAAAAACTTTAAAATGATTTCAATCGTCGCCTTGTAAATCCTTTAAAGCCTTATATAGTGTTCGATACTGATTGTAAACATTAAGAGAAGCATGAGAATACAATTTAGCTTGCATATAATAATCTGTTTAATCCACTTTCGTCCCAGTTATTCGGTAGTAAAGTAAGAAACGTGATGCGGCCATAACAGGACACTAAAAAAAACATGGGGGGAATATCGAAAATTTCTTAATTGACTTAGAGGGTGCTTTTAATGAGATTGGGTTGATGTTATAAAATTTAATTCGTAGCAGCTTGTGCAATTTAAAATGTATAAAATTAGGATTATTTAGAGGACCTAATATTAAAATGTACAGAGCTAAGGAACAAAAAAGAATCTTTTTGGCTATCAGCCCGAGTGAGACGGTTAGAAGAGTGTAATCATTCGATATTTATCTTATCTTGCAGAAACCCTCTGCAAAGCTTTCACAGGTTATTAGCGAAATTTCGCCTACAACCAGATTTGAACTCACGCTCCCCAATGCTCATTATGGCGCCTCTAACCACTAGGCTATATATATATATATATATATAATCATTCAAAGGTGTAACGCAAAATATTTGGACTCCAATAGAATTCGATCCGTTAAAGTCACTAGGCCACTAGCGAAAGAGAATTTTCATAGGTTTTTAGTTTTCTTAAGATAAATACTTATTTGATTGGAATATTTTTTTTATATTTCATATCAAAAGAAATTTTAAAACATACATCCTATTTTAGCTTAATTTCACTATTTTTTTATAGCATAACAGCTTCAGCCCACTGAGACACATAGTAAATAAAGGCCGTAATACGTTGCATTTCTATATGAACGCAGTGCTATTATCCTATAAACAATTAAAGAAGCCTGGCCAAAATTAGATGTATGTTTGTAATATTCCTTTTGATATTTAAATATATAATTATAGATATATAAGCTAAAATTAAAGTGGCGTAATATACGTTACTTAATTGTACAACTCTTAAGTAATTAATTTCACATATATTATATGTTTGCATTACTATTTACGGCAAATGTAGTTTTATTATTTATGAATGTTGTTCCTTAGTAACTTTTTATTAATTTGATTGTATGCATGTATAAATTCTGTGTTCCGGCAGTATTTTAGTTAATTTTATTACATAAAACTTGTACAACAGCCATCTGGCCCAACTATATATGTACCTGCGGTACAAAGACTGTAGGTGTCACATAAATAACACTTTTTTGTTTTCCATGCGGTGAGAAATCCGGAAATAATCCCACGCATAAAGTGAGTCGCCCACAAAATTAAAATATAACCATTCTTATTCGAATCAAAACGCTTTTTGTTACACGTGTATTTAATAGCCGCGATATTTCAACTATCAGCACCCACTTACGCGCAAAAACAACTTTCTGCACAAAAGTTAAATCATGCCGCACGAAATGATTTATAAGATACCCGCAAGTCACCATTAATTTAAAAAAAGAAAGTAAGTAGCACTCTAAAGCGAGCGTTTCAATTTAAAAATGCTTTAAGATTAACCCTCCTTTAAATTGCTAATGATCAAATTTCATTTCGACGGATGCAACGCGTGAACAGCCCAAAGCCACGGAGGACATAAAAGAAACCCGTAACGTTTTTCTAACAAACTTACGAAGACATTCCGAAAGCAATAAAGGAATTAAGCAGATATAAACCGCCCACGCCCTGGATGACATGCCCGCCGCATTTCTCCCCCACGAGATATTAATAGTCAGCCATCTCCGGCAAAGTCATTTACGAGCAGTGCCGATCACACGTTTTGTTTAAATTAGTAATCGATGGAAAAAATTCCGAAGCGGTTTTCATGTAATCCTGTTAAGTCGGTGGATTTTTATGTAGGCAGGATAAATGTTACGTGGAGTGGTATTATTTGTCAATGTTTGTATGTGTGTGTGTGGAGGCAATCGTTCGAATCGAAAAGCATTTGTATATGCGAGCATTCAACAAATCGGAACAAAATCAAATGGTTCATTGCACTTTTTCGAAATCTGCACAGACGGATTTATGGTTCTATAAAAGTCCTTCAATCAATAACGCGCAGCTTGGATATAAAATAACAGACAAATCATAACATACTACGGGTTTGTGCAATTTTAAACCATAAAACATAACAGTTGCCATTATTCTATATAATTTATATAATATTCTACCAAAAGACTATTAAATTAAAGGTTGCTATTCGAATGAATTTCAAAAATATGAGACTTTGTTAATGCAATTCATTCTGTCTAATATATACGCCATTATACTGACGATACTAAACTTTAAATGTAGCTTCACATTTGAATCCTTTTTTTCTATTTAATACATATTTTTATTAACTTTTCATGAATTCCTTGTTAATTCTATACCAAGAAATAAATGTTAATGTTAAATGTAGGGCCGGTTTTAGGTAGTCGGGCGCTCGACAAACATATTTTTGTTTCTCTCAAATTCCCGCAGCTAGTTTTCTTATAATAAAATAGAACAATGCATTCATTAATAGTTATTATTAAAAACAAAACTAAGGGATATATTGGAAGTAAATACAAACTTAACATTGATCTCGCCTCGTCAGTTCCCGCCTCCAGCATCTAATTCTCTCGCTCAAACCTTTCAATCAGCCGATCAAAGGCTCCGATTACTCTATATATAAGACGTCGAATTGCTATGCACGTTTTGTAATTCCAAATTGATTAACGCGTGTTGTTGTTGGCATTACTATACACAAATAGACGCAGCCTGATAAAGCGCTTCATCATTAGGAAATGTAAATATAATAAAAACATCAGGTATGTTAACTTTAATGTTTTAACTTCTGAATAAAAGCGCCGATGCGCCTTTATAGCCACGATGAATAAATTTAATGCCGCATGCATTAATGCAAATAGTATGCCAGGACTGAAAATAAAACTCGCCTTTTTGCATACATTTTCAATAATTTCACGATAAAGCATGCAGGTTTTATATCAGCGTGTAATCACTATGTCTTTGAGGTTATTTTTATGTAGAGGTGTTATACATGCAGATTCGGAGTTGATAAAATTAGATTTCGTGATGTGCATATTTAATGGGACTCGCAGTATTTGCAGGTGGCGTGAATGGGAATCTACTGCTGCATTGTTTAAGTTAATATACTGGAAACTTGGGTACAGGTGCGCTTTATGATTTCGCGCTTTGTATGCTTTGTCTTCTTTATTTGACATTTGATCCTCACTGCGACGAGTAGACAAGTTTGTTTGTTAAGCCATTTAAATATTATTGTATGCTAATATTTAACAGTGTACTAATAAAAATGAAGATAAGGTCATACCGGTGCAGACAGACTCAGTTTTTATTGTTAGTGTAAGTGTTGAGAATAACAATATCAAATACATTGCAAACATAAACATCGGACGATAGTCAGAGTAAGAACATAATGATATCCATTATGTCTAATGAAAAATTAAAAGACCTACAATAAGGTCTTTTAATTTTTCATTAGACATAATAATCATTATTAATAATAATTAATACAATTCAGATACGGTACTATTGTGTTGAAAAAATATATATTGAGGACAATATTACAAAATTCTGATAATATTTTTGTAGCATTAGATTTCAATGAATTTGGCTATAGAATTTGTTAAGATGGGTGTAATTATATATAAGGTAGGTTTATGCTGAAATAAAATCATAAATAATAAATAAAAATAAAGTTCAAGAGGCTGTTTCCATTAAGATGTTTATGGTGACAAAATAATAAATAATAATTAATACATAAAATGATGTTGGACGAACTTTATTTACTACATATGTCAACGTCAGATGTCAAATGATTTGATATGTTTATTTTATTGATAGCTGTAGTTGCGCTTAATTTGTGCCTCCTATTCTAAATATTTCATATTTAAGCCAGACGTCCAATAAGCCCAAATTCGGCACAATGTGTGATAGCAGGGAAATACCTGTGATATCTGCATGGCTATAATATGGCAACCGTTAATATGTACCACGAATTAACCCCGTTCGCAGAGATTGGCACCCAATCCTCCATTATAATAAAATCAAAACAAACAAATTATATTTTTCGCAGTATTATTATTTGTGAGCATGAACGGTCCTAAATAATCCTTATTTATTAAATATTATTTTATTTCAGCACAAACCCACCTATAGTTTCGGCAACTTGTAATACTTAATAGGTATGGTCTGTATCCTTACCAGGGTGATTTTATGTTGAAATAAAATAAATAATATATTTGAGTTATTTTTATTTGATTTTTTTCTTTTTTCCTATTATTTATGTTAGATTATTGAATATTGTGGGAATATTGTAGAACGGATGTATTTTGTGTGGTTATGCCAAATAAAGGTCTTTTTTAAATGTATTTGAGAGGGATATTTTACATTATATTATTCATGTTTACAAAATATGTATTATTGATAGTTCGATAAATATTAGGTGAGTTCCCTCGAATGAACAAGTTTATCCCGGAAACTCAACGTATTAATATCTATAAACATTATTAATGTAATTGAAAATACTATTCATCATTAACTCCATATCTCTAAATTGCTCTAGGTTTACGCCCGGTTTCTCCAACGAATCTTAAAACTCGTCTTATATAAGCTCGTCTTATATAAGCTCGTCTTATATAAGCTCGTCTTATATAAGCTCGTCTTATATAAACTCGTCTTATATATAACCACCTCTTAAATTTTTATTTTGTTGCACCAAACATATGTACATCTTACTTAGTCTTACAATGTAAGACCGTCTTATCGTTTTAAGATCCGATATTTGTTTGGTGCATAGGTCTTATTATTAAGACGGTCTTAAATTAGTTAAGATTCGTTGGAGAAACTGGGCGTGAATTATTTTATTTTTTATATTTAACTTTTGTGCTTGCTATTGAATATCTCTTTTTACTTACTAATTTGAACTGTTCACACGAATACTCCAGTCCACTCACCTGAAACAATAAAAACATATAATTAATTTTAAATCGTACAACGTAAAATATTTAAATGATTTATGCCTTTATTAATATATAAGACATTCTGTAGTTTAATTTTATTATCCAGGTCGTACCAATAAAAAGCAACGATTGTATCTACAGTTGCCTTTGTTTTATGGCTTTTAATAGTAACATTACATTCATTGGTTAAGAATAATATTATGTTATCTTTATTTGTTTTTTTATTATATACTAGGTGAAATGCCTTTTCTGCGACGGAATATAATTTTAAATATCCTTACTTTATGGATTACAATGAATTCAAAACATTAAATACACCAATTAAATTATATATATATATATATATATATATATATATATATATATATATATATATATATATATATATATAATCTTTTAAAATCTCTTTATACCCTTTTGGGTGTCGAGACACAATTAATTATGAATTTTAAAATATAAAAAGCAAACTCCTGTAATATTTAGTTACTTATTTGGATTATACACTAAATTACATTACATCCTGCATTTAAATTCAACTTTTCTAGTTTATTATTTTCTGGTAATATATTCTCATACATGTTGCGAGAGAACAATAATAGGTAACAAAAACATCCGTAGTTCTATTTGTTGGCCTTAAAATCCTCGCAAAATCTGAGATCCATCCACTATTTACCCAAATTGCATAGGCACAATGTAGACTTGCTGATATGCAATTTTTACCGCCTGATGTTGGCGGAGCTTTCCCACCCGATAGTGTCATAATTTAAATTCTGGGCCGATAGCAATGATATATAAATTTACCGCCAATATCCCTGATGTGATCTATCGTTTGATGACGAAACAATTTTGCAGTCACTGGATTGTGTGTTTCTGACTTCTTTCACATGCCACTTCTGGCGTATGGAATCTCTTTCCCTGTGTATAGTGCTGGCAATTGTCAATACAGGTGGACCTATAGTTTAATGTAGATTCCAAACCAGTGGAGTCTTTTAGATGAGAATATCATCTACTCCCGACCAGAGAAAGGAGTTTAGCCTTGAAATCTCACCCTGGCAACGCGAGTTGGGGAATTGGGTATAAGCTGAAAAGTAGTTCGCTTTGTGAGGTTTGAACTCACGATCTTCAGCGAAGCAGTCCGATGCCCTACCACTGCGCTACGCTGCCCCGGCACCGGATTAGTCGACGGAAGATAGGACGTCCTTTCATATATACAGTCCTTGATATTTACCTGCCTTTTCGCTACATCCACACTTAAATCAAGCTATTCCCTCTTTTGTCACATGTTGAGCTAGGTAGACAGACTAAGGGCAGCATGCAACTAAG
Source organism: Lordithon lunulatus (assembly GCA_963942505.1). NCBI lineage: Eukaryota > Metazoa > Arthropoda > Insecta > Coleoptera > Staphylinidae > Lordithon > Lordithon lunulatus. The sequence continues at coordinate 13,970,597 of OZ012667.1, read as the reverse complement.
CCCGGCGGAGGATTCAGTGTCACCAGAAGAATAGTTGCCCGGGCGAGTGCGAGAAATGCGCTGAGTCATACAGAGAATACCGCGGGGAAGTACGCAGGGCGAGGTCGAGGAAGACACATGGGGTTCCCTGTCTCTCTTTTCGTGTTGCGTGGAGCGCTCCTTAGGGAAGCCATATTGGGTGGGCGAGAAGCCTCCAGTCTCCTCCGGGGGTTTGGTTCTGTGGTCCTGGTCTCCGCCATGATGATCATGTATCATTGACGGACACCAGAACCAAAACCTCGGAGGAGACTGGAGGCCTCTCGCCCACCCAATATGGCTTCCGTTAGGGGCGGTCCACCACACACGCGATATTGGCGGACACTGTCAAGGAGTGCAACAGCAGCCCATTAAGGGGTATAAGGCATTGTGTGATGATCACCCTTGACGTCTTCAACTCCATCCCCTGGAATTGTGTTAACGAAGCTCTGAGGGAGCTGCATATCTGAGCGATAGGCAGATTAAGTACGAGTGAGAGGTCTTAAGCTTGACCCTAGGACTATGGAAACTCACATACGACGGGGTCCTATGACGGACAAAGTCAGACGAAGTGGAGACCATGGCTTTTGCAGATAACATGGCAGTCTTGGCGACCGGCAAAGACATGACGGAACTGAAAGGCAGAATGGAGGAGGTGGCAAGAAGGATGAACGAGTAGATGACGGAGTACCTCCCCCAACTCGTGACTGGGAACACATATCCAATCCACCCGATAATGAAAAGATCAGGACCCGACGCAGCCACCCATCTACAACTTCATGGAGCGACGGTCTCAATCTGGAGCCGCCTACTGAGATCATGCTAGAGGCCAACGTCAACCACTCGGTGCAGATACTAGAGGTTGCAAAGGGAGCGGACAAAACAGAGGCGGCCATAGCTCGACTGCTCCCCAGCGCCGGGAGACCAAGCGGAAGCAGGACGAGACTACCCGCAACAGTCCCCAGAAGCAATCTGCTGTATGCGGCCCCGACATGGCAGGAGACGGTGGCGACCGAGTGGAATCGGGAGGCGGCTGCATAGGACTACAAGAACCAGCGTGTTATGCATCTTTAGAGCGAATCGCACCGTTCCCTACGACACGGTATCGGCGGACCTGCTGCTCATAGAAAAGCGCTGCCACCTTAGAGGCCATCAAACAGGGCGCCGGGAAATGGAGACCCGCAAGCTGAACAGCGAGGCCCCCATGGACAGATGGCAAGAGCGCTGGACTAGGCACGAGAAGAGCATGGACCAGGAGAGCGGTCCCAGGCGTCAAACGATGGGAGAGGTAGCACGGGAATCTTGACCATGGGACGCAATATGCCCAGTGATGAGTTGGGTTTCCTCACTGGGCATATTGCCTTCCAGACATACCTGGTGAGTATTGGGGAGGTGGAAAATGGCACCTGTTGCCACTACCACCAGGTATACGACGACGTTGCGCACACCGTAGAGGCCTGCACCCAGTGGGCTGACGAAAGAAACGCACTGGAGGTCGGCATAGAGGACCGAGCAACCGCAGAGAGCAATGGTTGAATCAATTGTTTCCCTTAACATACATGTCCGCATTATTTTTGCGGGAAACGGTAATAACTAGAGAACATTGTCGGTCTTGAAATTCTCCAGTTTTGTAGAGTGTACAGTTTTAGAAATAGATTTCCTTAAATCACGTTTTTGTACGTATTCTGTGAAAAAAAGGCGAACGAAAAATTGTCAAAGGTCTTTGGGTATTAACTATGAAGCAATTATAATAAAATAGTGGGAAACGGTAACAACTAGAGAACATTGTCGGTTTTGAAATTCTCCACAGTTTTGTAGAGTCTACAGTTTTAGAAATAGATTTCCTTGAATCACGTTTTTCTACATATTTTGCGAGAAAAAAACAGCTAACGAAAATTTTCCAAAGGTCTTTGGGAATTAACTATGAAGCAATTATAATAAAATAGTGGGAAAAAGTAGTAAGAAAACGTAGACGGCATCGGCAAAGCGGTGCTAGACACGGAGGAGAAGTCGCAAACAGTGGCACGATTCGCAGAGGCAATCATGCGACGTCTGTTCAAGGACGAGTCAACCGCAATGCGAGATGACACAGGTGAAAGCATTTAGTATCGCGAATCTATAATTTTCAGAATGACCATGCGATAAAGAATCCCAAAAGATCCTAATCGCAACCTGCGAGGAGGCGAGGCAGACAATAGATCAAAGACCAGAAACTAGCGACACCTGCACCACGCTGATGCTACCCTGTCCCAACAAGCAAACACTGTCAAGAGGTCAGTGACCCGATGGCAGCTCCTTTTTCAAATTTCAACTCCCATAGCCCACCATATATCAGTACCGTCGTACACTATCCTGGCTACTTTTACAAGCCTATCCTCATTCATCCCTGGTAAGGATAGTAGGTGGATGGCTGCAGCTGTACACCTTCACTGTTTATTTGCTCCCTGCAGCACCATGTACACTAGAGTTGATCTTTCCAGTACCTTTATTCTCATTCAACCTCTTCTTCTCTGCTACCCCACTGTTTGACTCCGAAGAAAATAATTAATCTCACGCACGCATCACAAATGGCTAACTCCTCTGAAAGCATTCACGCAATTCATTTTCTCGCACTCTCATCATACTGATCCCTGCCTTATGCCTTATGTACCCTAAATATTCTTTAGATTTTCGATTTGGGGTGAACATAAAACCCAAGTACTAAAAGTGACGTGTGACGTAAAGTAAATTAAAATTTGCAATATGTATATTGCTCACTTATACTAATAATCGCAGAGCCCGAAGAAGACGATCATCGCCGCGCAACAGCTCGACGAACGAAGGTATGGAAGGAGTGGAGTTCAAAGAAAACCCCTTCGGGATAAGTGCCGGTCTAATTTGGCTTTTCATTGGTACATCTAAATGTAGATTGACCACCAGCTATCGAAAAACTTCCAAAGGTCAATTACGGTCTTGACATTTTCCATAATTTGACAATGAGAATGAAGCTTTTGCTATGTTGCCAATAGATATCTTGGGTACCTGACTGGTGCCCAGATGTCGGGAAATTGACCGTCAGATGTGGGGATACATACGCACTAAATAATCACTAAAACCTGTTCTAAAATATAAAATCCCGCTAAGCCCTGTATGGCCGGGGATGCGATGCGACCATTTAAAGGAACAATACATATTTCTGAATAATTATGCAGGGGACGATTTGGGTTATGATGCCCACACGCAGTGAACAAAACCAAATATTTATGATATAAATTGTCATTATTGTTATTCAAAATAATCTCCATTGTTCATGTGATTAAAACAATTTTTCTAAATTTTTCCGATTGAGACCACTTCTGATCTCTTATCCTCTCTTTTTCACATAACTTCTAGGTATGTTACTGTGATATTTCATTGCCTTATTTTTACGCCGTTTCTTTGTAAGTAGCTGGGCAAGTGCTACATTACCGACGGGACTAACGGCTTAAAATGCCTTCTGAAGCACCATGGAGCGCAGATGTTCTACGGATACTGCTAATTTTTATTTTTGTAGCAATCATAATAAAAATGTTAAGGTCAATAAACCGAGTACAAATACTTACATACCCTTAAATCGCATTTTGTACAATTTTGCATAATACGTAGTGAAAAACTACCACTTCAGTTAGTTGGCCTTGAAATTCTCCACATTTCGGCATGCGAATTATTTTTCTAGCAATTAAATAAAAAAGTTCAAATCAAGGAAAAAAACAAGTAACAAAAGTAAGTTGCCATTTAGGTACATGTTCGAATATTTTTGCGGGAAACGGTAATAACTAGAGAACATTGTCGGTCTTGGAATAGAAATAGTTTTGTAGAGTGCACAGTTTTGGAAATAGATTTCCTTAAATCACGTTTTTGTACATATTTTGCGAAAAAAAGCAGCTAACGTAAAAATTCCAAAGGTCAATTACTCGGTTTTTAAATTTTCCATATTTTGACAATGAGAATGAACTATGAAGAAATTATAATAAAAATGTGGAGAAAAAACTAGTAAGAAAACGTATGTTTCTCTTATCAGATTTTCATAGAATTTTTAACTGTCCATAAAACGTAGCGAAAAACTTATAAAAATATAATTGGTCATCCAGCTCTGTAGCTTACGCCCGGTTTCTCCAACTAGTTTAAGACCGTCTTAATAATAAGATGGTCTTAAAGCGTTGAACCAAATAAAAATCGGATCTTAAAAGGATAAGACGGTCTTACATTGTAAGACGAAGTAAGATCTGCATATGTTTGGTGCAACAGAATAAAAATTTAGTGGTTAGAGACGCCGTCGGTCTCGTACTGAGCATTGGGGAACGAGAGGTCATATCCCGCTGTGGGCGCGGTTTCGCGAATTACTTTTCACAGTTTTTCAAAGGTTTTAAGTGAAATTAAGATAAATACCGAGTGCTTACACTCCTCTGAGCTTCTCCCGTTGGCAGTGGAAAAGCACTCGGGCTGACACCTATAACGATAGAAGTAGTTTGTATTCAATTAGTCGTCCTTGAAATTCTCCACTATTTGTCATGGGAATCATCCTTCTACCATTTAGAACCAAAAACGAGTGAGAATACGTTTCTCGTAAATCACATTTTCCTACATTTTTTTTTGCTGGAAAACGTTAATACCTATCAAGGTTTTCCTAAGTTGAAACGTTTTTTTACTCGGTGTTTCTACAATAACTTCTTTGCAATAAATGCTACAAAGTTGATTCAAATAGAAAACTTAATTTCAAGACCGACGACGAATTATCTTGAAATTAAGTTTTCTATTTGAATCAACTTTGTAGCATTTATTGCAAAAAAGTTATTTTAGAAACACCGAGTAAAAAAACGTTTCAAGTTTCATTACATTTTCCTACAGTTTTTTTTTCAGGGAAAAGGTTGGAGCTAGGAAAAACTAGCATAAGGCGGTATTCGTAGCGCTGTATATGAATGCATATGCAAAACATGGTTTATTTTTTGAGAGAACAGCCTGAAATTTTCATAGTGTAAAACTACTATAATGACAATCAATGTCAAAGAGATATTTTTGAGAAATATGTTTATGTTATTCCAAAGTATTTGTTGTTAAAAGTTTAAAAATTTAAACTAGTGAATTAATATCGAATTAATTGTACCAACGATAATAGTTTTCTATCGACTATAAACTAGCGATCAATCAATCAATAGCCTGATACCAGAGTAAAAATGGCCCGTTATTATCAATATAAAAATCTGCTTTAAAAGTCGTGTTTTTTTTTCAGATTTCGGGTCCGGCACAACTTTAATTTAAAAAATGGTTTTCGTATATAAAGCTTGTGGTATAGTTGGTAGAGATTTTGGAAATTCCACATTCAACATTACATTCCCCAGCTACAAAACTTCTTTCGATTGATTTTTTACTCACGGATAGTCGTAGCTGAATCCAGTCATAATCAAACATTTAGTCGAGGTTAACGATAATCAATAGTCTATCGATAGTCGAGTACTATCGATAGACTATTGATTATTGTTAACCTCGACTAAATTTTTGAGTATGACTGGATGCAGCTCCTTTGACCAGGAGGAGAGAAGCCGGACTTCGGTGAAACGAGTCGGGCCCAGATGGTACTCTGCCTCTATTATCTGCGTAAGGCATAGGGTTCCTACGTGTATTGTTGTTCTTGATAGTCCCATAGTATTAATTTAACTGCGCCAGTGCTAATTTAAACACAAAAGAAACTATAAATGTAAGCTTTGTTGTATGAATAATGTCCACAAAATACTACTCAATGAGTGCCCGTGAAATTGTTTACCAACAACGTACACACCACACCAGGCTTTCATTCATTTAATACAGACAGGAATAAACATCCGTTGAATCAATAAATAATTACCTTGAAACGTTCTGCGGCCTTGGCATTGCCCGTAACCCATTTTAAATGCCTCGTATCACAATTGCACACTCTCATTTAATAATTGTCATCATTCCGGGCGCTCTTTCGCGTTTAGTCATCCTGTGATTTATAGGTTGGCACAAGAGAATTGTTCGTCGAAAAAATATGTCACCGTGCTGCACGCTCTCCCGACGGTACGTATGCACTGAACAATATTGAAATAAAGGTCACGTACGCTGCTTGATAGCAAAAAATATATAAAACAGTCAGCATTTTAAAATGCGAGACTGCCATAAAAACTGCGACGCGCCATTATTTGCGTGTTTACTTTCGCTTTCAACGTGTTTTTACTTCTGATAAGATATTGTTTATAACAACAAAAAACTGAAGTGGCTGGAGTTCATTACTATAATACACGTATCATATTAATTAAAAGAGATTAATTAATAAACTTTTTAATATTACGAAAATGTACTAAAAACATGATCGTTGGAAGGAAAATCATAAAAACAGCTATAAGAAAAGAAATAAGACCTACAATAATGTATGGCAGCGAATTATGGAATATGTCGGAAAAACAGAACATAAAGGAAAATCGCTTTATAAGAAGATTTCAAATAGTACAAGAAAGGACCAAATAAGAAATGTAACATACAGACAAAACTTAAAAATAAAATCAATCAAGCTGAAAATTATAGGGCAGCTTAGGTGGTTTGGATAGGGTTGCCATAATCTAAAATCACTAACCAAGGGCAAAGCGCTTCAAAACCCCAGACTTTTCAGCTTAAAACCCGGACGTTTTTTTCCAACGTTATGTCAACGTTTAATTATAATTAGTTAATAATAAATCGCAAAGAAAAATCAAGACCAGGGCCTGCAAACGTAGGAAAACATAAATAATTATAAACTTGTATAAAATTGAACCTGTTTAAAACCTAGAACAACTTCTAAAACCCCGCACAACTTCTAAAAACCTGGTCAACTTCAAAAAACCGCCCGAACGTCCCCGGGAGCCTCTACAACTAGGACAAATCCGGGAAAATCCGCAACCTTGGGTCTGGACACACGCTGTATCCCAAAAGAAATACCACCAAGAAGAATATATGTACTATACCAGGGTTGGCGAACCGTTTTCAGTATGCGTGCCAAAAAAATACTATCCGTATTTACAAAATTGCTGCAGCGCCAACCTATTAGTAATATTTAAAAAATAAACACAATAAATACAAATAAGATAAAAACAAACGTTTGCAGAAATTGATTAAATTAAAAACTGTGCCAGCAGATTTTTGCATGCCAGCAAATTTTGTATACGTGCCACCATTGGTTCGCCACCCCCGTATTATACTATAGATAATTAAAGCATGATATGTATCACAGAAAATGTCGGGAAAACACTTGAAATAGTGAATAGATATAGTTTGATTGGTCATGATCGTGGCCATTACTTTATGATACGTGAATATTCATTAAAAAAACCAAGTTTTTAATTTCCAAGTCAGATATTATAGGCAATACTTTTAGACATTAAAATCCATTTTCATTTTGAGGATTAGATCAGATTCAACCGGAAGGAGTGAGAAGAGGATGTAGTAAGAATGGGAACACAAATATTAACTTTTAATCTATCATATTAGAAGAAGCACCGATCGTATGCTATAAACTTTATACTTCCCTAAATAAATAAAATAATTGACCAGCAGCCTACCTATATTATTAACGTTATTATTTTGACATTATCTCCACAGGCCTCAATTAATAAATGCAACACATTATTATGCATGACCCATTCCCGTTGTTGTGCCGAACAATTTTTAATCCATCAACACTTAATTTATTACCTTTGAATTTCGTGCGTCGCCATAAAAGGGTTGACGTGGAAAAAATACGTTCGCCTCGTGAGTGGCGATACAAATCGACAGAGGCAGAGGTGTAGCTGCGATTATGTCGAGTCATCTCGGCCTCTCTGTCTACATTGCATGGGGAATCTAACGACCCTTAATTAAACACGTACGCGTGGTGGAGGCCCGTCCCTTTCAATCTCCAAAAGTGAACAGAGTGGTGGTACAATGAATTCCACGGTTGCTAGAGAAGAAACTGGCGAGGGTGGATGTGTTTAAATATGATTTGCGGTTAGTGTTGTTGCGAAAAGAAATTTTAATATCCTCCAGCAAGGGAAATCCGCGCGTAACGTCGTTGTAATGGATTGTAGTATGAAGGGGTGGGTGTTTGAATGTTGTGCATAAGATTTTATTGTCTTTATATTTAAATGAGGCCACAGATGTGCAACAAAGACTTTCGTGTTAATTATGTAGACGCTGTATAAAATATTTAGGATATAAGGTAATAAGAAATCGGCTGAAAATCGCTAATATCACGAATATCTTTCTTTTTAAATATGTAAATAAGTACATATTTATCATTAAATATTCAAAAAATGTATCCTGTAGCGCTTTCCGAGTTACCTCCTAAATTTAAGAAAAAAACTTGTATGTACTAGGGCTATCAGCCATAAGGCTTTTACGACGGTAAAAGGAGAAGCTCAGAGGATTTTAATCGCCACCTATTTAACTTAACGAAAATTCTTCCTGATGGGATTTAAATTCACGCTCCCTAATGGTCAGTACCAAACGGATAGTCTCTAACCACTAGGCCGCTAGTAAATATCTATCTAGGTTCATCCTAAATATTTTCTCATAAAGCTATTTGTTTCTATTTGTCCTTGTTTACAAATAAACACATTTAAGATACTAATATGGATACTATGTCCTATATTACTAATATGTATACTATGTCCTATATTACGAAGCTATCCAGTACTCGTATTCTATAACCTGAACGTCAGTTGATTGATTCTTTGATGTGTCTCTTTTAAATAACACTATTATTTATTAAGCGTTATTTCTAAACGTATGTAGTTAAAAAGAGATACAGAATAGGGGTGCAGAATCGATTTTCTATTCTATATCCCCATTCTGCATTTCTCAACTGCAGACGTTTGATAATAATATGATAGCAAGTTGTTGAACAATGTTGAATATAAAAAGAGTCGCATCAAACCGAGAGCTGACGTTTCGATTAAACAAATATATAGAAATAATGATATTACGTTCTAATATCTAATAATACACTAGGTTAACGTCAGATAACATTGAAAACATTTGTCTTTAGCAACACAATTGCTCATAGTCATACATTTTCCATGTTTTATTAAGAATTTTCATAAAATAAAAGTATAATATTCATAATTAATACAGTATTAATAATAAACGATTACAATATTTACCTTAACATCACAGAAAACCTATGAAAGGTGATTCGTTAAATTTGATTAGATTTGAACTATCGCTCCCCAATGCTCAGTACGAGTCGGACCGGGTCTCGAACCATTAGGGTACTGAGCTGGGTTTATTTTAATTTATAATAATTAATTAATATAATCCTATATGTTTTTGAAAAACCTTTAATGGCTATATGGATCGATTTAAAAATATTCAAAATATACTAAGAAGCGCGGTGAGAACTAGAATTAATGATAAAAGAAGATAAAAACGAGTAAATAAAATACATGCGACAGCAAAATTAGTATAAACCTTTAATGTAAAAGTATATTTATAGTGAAAATAGATACAAATTCCACATCATGATGTTACAGAAATATTAATGATTTTAATTATACAGGTAATTTCATAGTACATTAAAAAGTACACCGTTACTAATTGCTAGAATATTTCTGCCATCACCTCATCTTAAATTATTAATAGAACTTTACGAACCATTTATAACCTAATGATTTCTTCGACAGGTTTACAGTGGATTGCGATCGTACATAATTCATATTGTAGTAATATGTGTAATAATTATTTTATAATTAATTACGATCCAACATCAAAGGCACTATGTAATCAGCGTGTTTGTCAGTTCCACACCCGTAGATTAGATATAATTACATGTGAGTGAATTAATTAAATAAATGGAACGGTTCAATAATTCAATTATTGATTAAATACGATTTGTAGATATATAGGCTGTCTATAAAAATATATTAACGCTATAAAGCTATAATAAAGCTCTGAAAGTGAATGTAGATAAAACAAAACGGATATTATTCCGGGTGGAGAGAGGAAGAATAAAGCTCGATGAGTTTAGATGACAAGTTGTAATTGTGGAACAAGTCAAGATATTTAAATACTTAGAGTTTATGTTTTCTGATAAGCAATAATAAGAAAGAAAAAGAAATAAAATATGTATGTGTGTAGGCCAGGACAATAAGAGAGAGATTAAGGGATATGGGAAGTGATTGGTTTAAAAATAATGTACGTAGTGCACACATATGCATCTAAAGGTCGTTTTAGACCAGACAATTTCTTGACTCAAAAGTTAGTCAAGATGCGAGACAATCTAAATTGTCTCGTATCATACCGCAGATTATTTGAAATATTGAATTGGATGGTAGATCGAATGGAACAATATATAGCGTTCTATTTATCAAGAACAAATTGTATGGGAGGAAGATATATGAATTCATTTCTTGAACAAATTTTGAGCTAAGAAATTGTCTTGTCTAAAACGACCTTTAGACTACTTTGTAGGGGCAGTAGTACCAGTAGTACTGTATGGAGAAGAAACATGGAAGCGGAGTAAAAATCCTGGAAGTATAAAGAATACTAATAATATACTACAGATAATTCGGCAACGGAGCGTTAATAGGATTTTTATTTATACATTAACACATATTTTGTAATTGATTTTTAGTTACGGTAAACATATCCCGCTATGAAATGAAATGGAAGAAAGGAAATGAGGAGACAGAAATGTAGAAATGTTTATAATGTATATAACATATAAATTAACATGTAGAAACGAACGCCTTACACCAATAATATGGTAGATAGGCATTCGATTAAATAAATATGAATTCCCTTTAAAAATTATTCATTACGTTAATGAAAATGCGAAATGATTATCAGCTTATAGTAATACTGTAAAACATGTACCGAATAACATTATACGCATGAATTAATACATGAATATATGTCTCTATTTTGAACTTAATTTTCAGACAATTAGCTTTGAAGAGTTAAATATTTTCTATGTAAACTTAATTATTTCAAGTATTCGCATATTAAATGGCAGGATACTGAGGAGTGAAATGGCAGCAGCGGCGCGGTATGAAAAGGCGCTCGGGAAAATTGTGTCCCCCACATCTGGTCGCCAAGCGTCGTTGTAACTTTACCATGGGGCTGGAAAAGCTCCCTCTTTCTCCTGTATGCGTTTCCCCATATTGTCAGGGGGAGTACTCACGTCAAGTATTCACAAGTAGGCAAACAAAACGAGATAACCGGCTTTTTATAAAGGGACAACTCGTGCAAGTCATGTAGTGGCAAAAATTGGGTGCGGAAAATGCCGACACTCTGGGCACAACAATATACGAGTATGCCAGAAATGGGTTTCTCCATTTTACGGAAACTTATTAGAAATTTAAATTCTTTTATAACAGAATTTTTAAATAGAGCAGCGCAAAAATATGATACTCGATTTTACGTAAACTTATTAGAAATTAAAATGATTTTATAACAGTATTTAAATAGAGCAGCGCAAAAATATGTCTTTATAATAATTTACTATGCTCTAGTGCCTAAGCAGGTATGGCCAAGCTTTTGATCACAACATCGTATGTATAAAGTCATCATAAGAAAAGTTGTAATTTAAAAAGCCAATTTTAATTTCAAATAAACATAGATAATACTAATACATATTAAATATCAAGTTATTTTAATGAAAATAAATTATTTCTCCTCACAAACAAATTAGTTTATTAATAAAACAATAAGAGTACATACATATAAGACAGGCGTGCGAATAGGACGACGCATTGGCCACCCCTGGTCTACTGTATTGAACTATTAATAGGTGCGATACACTATGGATCTACCTTTGATATTGAATCATTTTTAGGTGTTAAATGAAAAACATTTCCCTACAAATTGGTCTAAAAATGAATAGTTTATCCTGAAACATTTGTGTTTAGACAATCGCTTTATCATTCGAATGAAAAAATATCGTTTAGCATATTTCTGCTCGTCTTAGTCATTTTATGGTTGTTTTAAAATTTATTGAATAATTGAAATGACATGTACATTATCCTATGGAGGAACAGCACCGGTCGTGATGGTGGGGTGTTGCAGTTTTTTTAAAAATTAGAATGAATATGTAAAAGTAGGTCTAATTATAATATTGTTCTAGATATTTAATTTTTTTATTTTTAATATATACACGGTCTGGGTAGAAACTAAACACTTCCCTAAACAAATCGAAGCGTGAAAAATATTATTTCTTTTTTAATATTAAAACTCACTATTATATCACTGTGACATTGGATTATTATGTAAGAACGCATACCAATTGCTTTATAATGCTGATGCTTTCTAATCATATATTCTAACATATATAGCGATTTCTTTAATAAAACGTAATTATGTGTTATTAATTATCACATGTATCGTTACCAGAAGTAATCACTAATGTTATGTGTGCAATACACTGTTGTAAATACCATTGGTCAAATATAATTGTTACTGTTTTTCAGAACTATTGGTATAAAGATGTTTCCACCACGCACAGATGCGTGCTGTTTGTTAATGATAAATCTAGCTAGAAGATTCCATTTTAAATTCCATTCCAATTAAAAAAAGTTACTTAAAGTTTCTAGCTGTCAATATATATTCGCTGGCCTTTTCTACGACAATCGTGTAAAGGTTTTAATTGTTCCCTATTAAAAAAAACTTCTATCTTTAAAAGGCTATCAGCCGCGAGGCTTTTCCGCCGGTCAAGGGCGAAGCTCAGAGGAGTTTAATCACCCGGTATTTACCTTAACTTCACAGAAAACCTCTGAAAACTGTGAAAGGTGATTCGCGAAAATTCGCTCCCCGCTGGGGATCGAACTCAGGCTCCCCAATGCGCAGTACGAGACGGACGATGCCTCTAACCACTCGGCCACTGAGCTGTGTTCTCTATTATTTTATCATATGTTTTTCATTCTCCTCTATTTATTGCCAGTTCTTTTACATCTTTCCAGTTCTTTCCTTTCCTTTCTAATAGCTCCAATATAGCTTCATCGATTCAACCTCTTTTTTGTTGGTTTTCCTTTTTTCTTGTTTTTGATTTATGCTTTCCATATTATTTTGGTCGGTGTTGTCTCTGCCATCCCCATTATGAGTCCCCACCATCCTAATTGTCTTTCCTCTATGTAATTTATTGTCGGTGTTACATTTAGTTCTATTCTTATATCCTCATTCCCCATTGTGTCCTTTTTTGTCACTCCTCTAACTCTCATCATGTACTTCATCTCTACTACTTGTATTTTGCTCTTCTGTCCTTTTTGAATGTCCATGTTTCGTATCCGTATGTTTATATAGGTTTTATCATAGGTATCAATACAATCTAACAAACAAATCCCTCACGAAGGAACATACCTTGTCGTGGTGTGGGGGCCCAGTGAGGCGACATCCACAAAACGTCCTGCTATAGAAACTTAGACCATAGCAGGAACCAGGATGGCGTCGCACTGCTAAGATGTTCTGGAGCTCAGCACAACCCATTGCGTGATGAGCTTCCCTTCTAGAATCAATTTCACACCTTTGATCTGTCGGTGTCCCTTGGCCAACTCTTTAAGCCACTCTGGCTTCTTTTCTGTCCCCGACACTATTATAAAAAAAACCTTGTCCCTTGCAGATACTGGCACGGACGGTGGCTGTCTGTCACCGGCCGAGTACCCTCTCACAAGTACCCTCGCACGATGACTCACCAGCAGATGGACAGTACGCCGATACGAGCCGCTGAGATGGAGGCAAGGGGGAAACCTCGAACCTCAGCTCTGGGTTTCGCTGGGACGGTGGCTCCTCGCCCTGTCCGGTACCAAAATAGCCGGCAACATCAATAAGCCGGCGAGAGAGGACCCCTCTCGCCGATCCTGATGGAAAGCGGATGGGTGGAGAGAAGAAATTTGATTTAGATGTTCTTTGTCGTATACGTACCGAACCGTGTCACTGTGTTGTTTATGACTGACCAACTGTTGACGACTATGCTTTCGATAAATACAGGTTGGAGTGTGCCAGGTACCCAAACCAAAAAACACAAGCATGATGGAATCCGATAAGGAAGAAACGTATAGGGCGCAAGGGGATCCCCAGCGCTGGTCAGAAATGGATACTAGCGAAGAGATAACTATCGGAACCTTAAGAGGAAGTATCCAACAAAAGGCAAACTATCTCACCGCCAGATAATTCGCCAAACACAAGTAAAGAAGGAACACCTAAGAAGCGTAAGGCAGACAAAGGGGATACCCCAGAAACCGCCCTGAGGGAGCTGCCAGCGGCCAGAGACACAGTGTATCGGTTGATAGACACAGCTGGCGCAACCCTAGACATTTCGGCGAACACAAAGACGAACGCCAAGTACCTCCGTGATATATATGAGAGGATTTGAGGCTATGACAACGCAGCAATAACAACCGTAAGACGCGAAGCAGAAGACTTAAGAGATCGGGTCGAGGCTCTGAGTGAGGAAAACAGAAGGGCGGATTTGCAGTTAGAGATGATGATGAGGTTAGAGCTTCAAACAACGAAGGAGTGGCTGGATGCCCACAATAACAACAACCAACAAATTACCTGAGAAACGACCGACAGAAAGGTGGCTCCATACGAAGCGCCCTCCAAAAGAACAACACATATGAGGAGGCTGAGGAAGTCATGGCCGAGGATTGGCTAGAACAGACTTTCCTTAGGGTCAAATTGACCAAAGGATCGGAGGCCAGCAGACACCCTAGTCATTAGGATCATAGACGGCAACTACAAAAAATACCGAAAGGAAAAGTGATTAGCGAACTAGCAAGCCGGGCGATACAAGACGAAGACATCGCCATTTTCGCCAAAACGAATGCAGTGGGAAAATGTGCAGGGCCACCCAGCGAAGTAAGTTTGGATAACATATTACATAGTATGATAACACCAGGGACACTAGTACCAGGAAATTTTCAATCAGTAGCACGCGCCGGATCAGAGACATCACGGAGGTCACGGACACAAGCAAAATAAGAACTGAATGGCCGAAGGTCCCTCGCTCGGAAGCCAGGAAGCTACTGGAGCTCCAATTCACGGAAACAGACATTAAGGTGTTCCTAAAGGAACTTAACGAGGCACCACAAACACAATGGGCGACAGAAAACCCGGCAACAACAACTGCACAGAAATCCTCCAAGGAGGAGACAATCATAGTCTCACTAAATAAGAGGCAAACATATACCGACCTGGTTCAGAGGGTCCGTGAAGTCGACCACAATAACAGCTATGTGGTCAGAATGGTCAGTACTGAAAACGGACATCTCCAAATCAAGGTAAACGGAAACTGAGGGAAGGTGGACGTATTATGGGAGAGACCGCTGGATCGCAGGCCAGGGTCAGACGCACTGGGACTACTCGACACATCCGAGGTTTAGATGTGCTAATCTCCAAAGAAGAGGTGGAGGAAGCCAAAGCGACACACCAGGCAAGACACCGTGGACGCCAAAGCCACACACCAGGCAAGACACCGTGGACCCGTCCAGACTTACGAGAAACAGAAAGCAAGTAGTCATTGTTATAACGACGAAACATGGGGTTGGGGTACTGACCACAAAAAAGATACTTGTGGGCTTAGTGCAATGCCACACAAGAAGAGATCCCTAGCGGATACAACAGATGCTGGCGTGACGCATACCGCGCGAATACCTACGCGGGCCTAGATAGTCGAAAACAGTGCCTTAGATGTGGTGAGGAGGAGTACCAGGCCCGAGGGTGCAAGCGCGCGACAACCTACTGCGCCCCTGCGTAGAGGAAGACCAGGCAGCAGTGCCTGTGCTGCTCATTGAAATGGAGCACACTAGACGCGAGGCTAACGGAGGAACCCCACAATAAAAGATCACGCACCACACCCAAGTACTGCAGACTAACGTTGGTAGTCCACGAACTGCTGCTCGCCTCTGCCATGGACAGAGAAGCACATACCATAATAATCTGCGAGCTAAATAACAGGAGACTGAACCCCTTGAGGATGATTGAGGGAACCATGTAGGACATAGCCTTAAAGCTTATATGCAATCATCATGGGTGCATGAGAGTCTACGGCTCGCCCATGAGGGGTATCAGAAAGACAAATACAGACAGATGCAGACATTGCGATCGAACTGACCATCCTGTACACACACTATTTACGGCTATTATAAATGGTATACAGAAGAAACCACTCTATGACTAGAGCTAGGAGAACACAACCTAACACCGGAACAAAAATAAGCTGTAAACGGAACAAAACTGGAAAGCTGTGAGGAAGTTCGCATAGTCCGTGGTGTGGCAGATGTTCCAAATGAATCTACGGAGATGACAATAATAGGACAACTAGGGAATGACAAGAGACACAAATGATGAACTAGCCCAAGACAGAACTAGGGAGCTCAGAGTGCCTTAAGGCGGACAAGCCCCTGACGACATAATGTGAGATGTTTGAGTGTCTTAGAAAGATTTCCTCCTCACAGGACAAAAGAAGGTATCAATACAATATAAATTATTGTACGCTAAACAATACTACTTCTAGCGTATCTATCTATATATCGGTTTTGTAACGTCTCACGACATAGTTCAATTTCCAAATAGCTCCCTAGTATGCTACCGCGGGACATTTACCCTAATTTTTGCATCGTTTGTAAGTAGCGGAGCAGGTACTACTTTACCAACGGGACCAACCTTAAAGTTGCTACGTTATAAGTTCGGCGTTATTCCGCTCCGCTTGAACTCCAGAATTGTAATTTATAATATATACAGGATGTTCCAGGAGGAACCATCTATAATTTTAAGAGGTGGTAATATGGACCATTTTAAATAAAAAAGTTTATATAAACATGTGTCCAATTCATAATGCTTACAGAGATACAGTAAGTTGAAGCTGGCGTGTAGATAAAATATAAATTGTCTCAATAGTCTAGTTGAATATGATAGCTACTAATATAAGATATTCCAAGTGTTAAAGTGTAACGTGTGTACAATATTCTACAGATTAGCATACAGGACGTATTTACATATGTAGAGTATGCCGATATGGCATTTGTTTACGGATTCTGTAATGGAAATGCTGTTTGTAGAGAATAGAACAGATGATTTCTTAACCTCAGAGTACCGAGTTCAAAGGTGTTACTTTCACTGCAGGGAACTGGTGCAGTACCCAGCCGTCATATTACTTCTGAATAAGTAAATGAGCCAAATATAAACGAAGATCGCTTGAAATGCTCACGTATATTAGTCAGTTTCCTGGACCTTAACTCTTTAGATTGTTGCTTTCGGGGATGGCTGTAGAGCGAAGACTACAAAGAAAAAGTTAATACAAGAGATGAATTAATCCTTCGAAAGATGAGTAGTGCTGCCCTCATAAAAGAACGACCAGATGACATTAGGAAAGCTATACGTAGTATTGGCAAACGACTTCAACAGTGCATTGAAGTAGGTGGGCGGATTTTAAAAAATCTACTTTGACTAAATTATTCCAGTGTCATTTAAATAATAATAAGTGTAATGAATAAGTCGATTGCGTTTTCTTATTACCTTATGCTAGTCTTTTTAAGAGTAACTTAATAATTGGACACAAGTTTATATGAACTGTTTTTATGCAAATGTCCATATTAGCACCTCATAAAATATTGGACGTTCCTCCTGAAACACGCTGTATACTAAAATTCCAAAAGAAGTTAAAACTTTACATTCCTTGAAACAATTTAAACTTCGTACGACTCAGAAATGTACACTACCCAAGAATGTAATGTCTACATAGGTTTGACTATCACAGCCTAGTGATAGTCAAACCTATGTAGACATTAGTTTTTATTTATTTTATTTTATTTGTAAATGTGTTTGCGTTTCAGTAAAATAAACATTGAATAGTATTCAAGTCCATAATATAATCGTTTAAAAGGGTTTATTAAAAATACCCCAATATGATAATGATGTCAAGAGTGGAATCTTCATTTTACCCACTATTGTATATGCCCTGTATTTGTGTGTTCCAGTTGTAGACGAAATTCTTACTATAACCGTTGATTAAAGTATTTATATAAATACTTCAATCAACGCTATAACCAACTATGATTCCATGAATATAAGTTGTATTTTTTTATTATGATTGGTACAGCGGATTTCAATAATAACTAACTTCGTGAATTCGATCGTCTGAATTAGATTGTTCTTAATATTAATTATAATATCAAATATACGAAATAATTTATACACGAAATATAAAAGTAAGCAGAAATAACTATTGTGCACGGCCATTTACCCATTTATTTTCCATGAAAACCACTATTCCGGATATCCCTTTAGTAATTCCTCACCTGACACCAAGCAACTATCCGGAATAATAAGTAGTTGTCTCGCTGAGTCCGCCGGCAGTAATTCAAAATGGCATGTCCCGCGTGCCTTATATTGGAAAAGATACGTGCAAAGCCCCGCTGATATGCACGACAGGTAAGTAAGAACCAAAACGAACAGAAAAAAGCCTGAGTTAGAACTATTTATGGCGCCCCATCCCACTTTTGGCATGCTATTCCCGGTAACATCGTTACTCGCAATTAAAAAGCAATCTATTCCCGTGGTTTCACATGTTCGTGGGGTTGTTATATATGCACATATCAATTTCACAATCAGTGATTCATTTATAAATAAACTCAAACTGGTCTGAAACGGTGAAAACAACCGTCGGCAAGGTAAGCGCAATGACGGCTACTGGATGACTTATTTAACCTACCTAATCAAGGTGCGTACATACAAGGCACTTCGTTATGTCTTAAGCAGCCGGTGCACTGACCGGCCAATTTATAATTAACTATTTAATAGGGATTAGAATGCAGAAGTTCTATTTATAGAAAATACTGAATATCATAGGTTTACGGCGAGAGAAGATTTTCTAGTTTGGTTTACTGATTTCAGTTAACAGTTTGTATTTTTTGTATTTGTCAATACATATCATCCTAATTATAACAAATTTGAATTAAAATCACTTTTTTATTTACAAAAAAAGATAATTAAATTCTTCCCTCCGTTCTTGCAGCGAGATTGTGGTTGTGATTCGTCCTTGGGCTGTGGGTATTGAGGGTTCGTGTTATCTATTTTGTGGGTCCGTGTTTAAAGGTCGTTTTATACAAGACAATTTCTTAGTTCAAAAGTTGTTCAAGGAATGAATTCATATATCCTCCTCCCATACAATTTGTCCTTGACAAGTAGAATGCGTTATATTTTTCCATTCGATCTACCATGCAATTCAATATTTCAAACAATTTGCTGTATGATAAGAGATAATTTAGATTGTCTCGCATCTTGACTAACTTTTGAGTCAAGAAATTGTCTTGTCCAAAACGACTTTAAGTTATTTGCTATGCTACTTTATTCTTCTTGGCCCTGTCCGTTTAGCTAATACTAGTGACATATCCAGACGTCATGCTCATACTAATACAGCGTTACGTCAGCATGCGTCACTACTAGGCACTAGTAGTAACCAAACGCACAGGGCCCTTCTCTTCTATTTGATTTTATTGTTTAGTAGTAAAAATTGAATGTTTAGTATGAACGGAATGTGATTTTATTTCCTTGTTTAGTTCTATGTATTGTTGTATAGTCTCTTTTGTCAGTATTGGTGAGTATTTGGTTTTATTGTACATCTTTATTTGTATTTTCAATTTTCTTCTTGTTTGCTGTTCATTGATTTCTTTGTTTGTCTTTACTGTTATGTTCGTTTTAATTTTGTTGTTTTGAATTTTGTATAGCATTAGTAATTTATTTAGTGTTTTCATTTCTATGATGATCTAAATTAACTACATAATCTTTTAGAGCATAATATGAGGGTTGCAAATAAAATAGTGGCAACATGAATAGATATCAATGTATATTGATTTCAGTCCCATACAGCAACAGTCCCATCAAACGGTATCGACTGTTTTTTAACTTTGCTGGTGATTATATTCAAGGAATGCAATGCTATTTTACTTGTTTAAGTTAAATATAAATTGATTTCTATCTATGTTACCACTATTTTATTTACAACCCTGGTATATAAATAAAATTAATTACAGCGCATATATAAAGGAATTGCAAAATAGTTTCGACGTATATAGATAAGTCGCATTATCTTCTTCTGCTTGTTTTAGCACTCATGCTAAGTTTTTGCGATTGGTATCTATTAAAATATATAAGTTTAACAACGAATTTAAATTGAGACCACGACATGTCGCTTAAATGCACAGGAATCATAATCCCAATTTTAAATAAAATTATCAACGAAAACATTGCCCAAACGCAATTTAAGCAAGGAGGCAAAGGATTATTAAAATAAAACGTTGTTAATATTTTTGTATATAAAAAAGAATTCTTCATCTATTATTAAGGTTCATTCAAGCATTGTTTCGCTCCATCAAAAGAAAGTTACTAACTTATAATACACCAAATTTCGAAGTAGACGCGCGCGCTCCTGTGTGTATTGAAGTAAAAAAATGTACTCCGAAGTTGGGGGACGTGGCTTGTTGCGGATGATTTACGAGGTGAGAAATATACTTTATTAGAACCT
Source organism: Lordithon lunulatus (assembly GCA_963942505.1). Taxonomy (NCBI): domain Eukaryota; kingdom Metazoa; phylum Arthropoda; class Insecta; order Coleoptera; family Staphylinidae; genus Lordithon; species Lordithon lunulatus. Next base: position 13,950,085 of record OZ012667.1, on the reverse strand, counting down.
GCTAGGGGCAATATATAAAATACCATCGACTTACGGCGTGTTTCCACACCCCCGATGGAATTACACGAATGAGTTGCCATCAGCTGCATTTATCTCCACGACTTCGCGATAATAAATACGATTTGGAAAATTGGCAGGTCTTTAATAAACGTGCTTACCTCAGTTAGCATGCCGAGCTCTCCCAGCCACTCATCCAGTAATTGTCCCGGGTCGCCCTCTTGATCTGAGTCACCATCCTCCACATTATCCAACACTTTATTCATCTGCAACAAAGGAAATTACAGTTGTAAATGACGTTTTTATAGCACTTGTAAGTAGAAAGAATAATGTATCAAAAATAGTAAATATGTACACAAATATATATACGAGATATAAAATCATTGTTATAAGAAATTTAAAACAAAAAATAGGGTTGCTTTAACGTAAAATAAAACTTAATTTCAATTCGGCAGTATACTTAAATAGCTTAAAAATTCGAGGTGCCTACAAAAACTATTGATGTTTCGATTGGTGTTAAATATTTCAGCCACCCTGCAGGTGTTACCGTATATGGCCAACTCTGTTTGGTCTTGTAAAGTTAATCGTCGTGCTACTTTTGGCGATTTTTAAAACCAATCAACTTCAAAATGTTGAGGAATATGTCAGTAATACCACAGATTAGTGTCTATACATATATAAACCTCCCAAACGGCCTTGAAAAGGCCATTCTGAAGAGAAAAACCATTTACAAGCATTATTTGTGAGGTTTATTAGTGTCACAATATATGTCATCGATCATGATGAATCATGGCTATACAGGCATGTGACAAATGGTGCATCGTAGTGGTACATCGTACAATTCTACAATTTGCATACCAATGACAGAACGTATATATTTTAAAATTACAGAGTTTCAGTGAAATATGCAAGTTAATCTATACACTCGTTTTTGTGAGTTTGAGATTGGTATACATACATCTTTGTGCTTTCAAGTTCACCAAATTATTCTCAGAAACATTAAAGGTTCATATCTGTATAAACGCTAATCTGTGGTAATACTTGATTTGACCCAGCTCAGTGACCGAGTGGTTAGAGGCGTTGTCCGTCTCGTACTTGGGCAGTCTGAGTTCGAACGACATCGGGGCGAATTTTCGATATGTCATCGATCATGATCATCAGCGGGGTAAAGGTATAGCTCATAGGAGTATTTTCCTTAACTTAAAAAAAAATCTGATATCAGAATAACTTTTCTGAGAAATCACAGAAAAATTACCATGCATAATTAGGTCGATAATTACAACCGTTGATTATCTTTCCACCCTTGGTGCCTATGTTGCTCACAAACAGGGCACAAATACACGTCTCTGTAATTTAATAATTTTGTACAGAATTATATATTTTTTTAAATAAACAAGTTTTCTTTTCCATCGGAGGACATACAGTACTACTAAAAACTAACGAGTGAAAAGTTAAATTAATACCACCCATTCATTTTTATAATACAAAAGGTCATTTCAGTTCCATTACGCCATGAAATTCAATTTGCCAGTAGGATTTCTGTCTAGCTCTCGTAGAAAATGAGGGAATAATTCCATCTGGTCGCACAATTTTTCATTCCAGCTCCAGGAAATATAAATCCGACCACATCGTGCTTTCTCTTCGCGAAAAAATAGGGCGGTTAATGCGATTGCATATGCACGGCTGTGAAAAAAAAATGTCAGAGGCCGCAATGCATTCACCTGATCTTATCCGTGAACACCTTAGTGAACAAGTGTGGCTGCCAGAGATTAATGCTGTCCTCGTCTGCGCCACCACGCGCCTCTAATCGCGACAAGAACAAACGCAGCTAACGATTCGCGTAAAATTCATTCATGCTTGGGCCCACGCGCTCCCGTGGGACGCTTGTAAAATAGCGCGTGTATTTATAGATTACGTTTGCAAGAAAATCATTCATGAAATTAAAATTGGTTTGTTTCGCCACGTTCGCTACTATTTTAGGCTGCTACGGCTATTGACGCTATTGTGTGTATGTGCGGAAATTCAATTATTTTTTCCAATTACACACATAGCTCGCGGGCAAATTCAGTGGTGGTGAAATGTTTTAAAACAATAAAACAGTGTTTACAGGTGGACCCCGTTTGTATGGATAATAATTGAATTTAAACATCGAATATTTATTTATGGATATTGCGGCAAATGTTTGTATAAATTTGTTATTTTACACAAAATTTAAAATCTTTATAAAAATGATTATATTGATGCGTGTGTGTTATCACACCCAATTGTTAACACAGAATTAGATTTTGAGGTCCTTTAAATGAAGATAAATAAAAACAATAATGTAACTGTAATGGCAAAGCCCTGATTTGATAGAAAAGCAGTGGAGTAAACATGTGACAAAAAGTTTTACATGTATATAATAGTAATTTTTGTACTCATGTCCTAAGACAAGTCAATTCCCGCAATGATTTGGGTGCGGGAAATACTACTTTCCGCACTAGTGCGGGAAATAGCCAGTGTCTCTAACTTTAAATTCGGTACCACTGTATATATTATTTATAGATATGATAATGCATGCAAGCACAGCGTACACCTCTTATACTTTAAATAGCAATAAAAAATAACGATTTGGTACTGAACAAATACAATTTTGAAGAAAAAATATATTTTAGTACTCATGTCCTAAGACAAGTAATTTCTCGCATTGATTTGGGTGCGGGAAATAGTACTTCCAACACTAGTGCGGGAAGTAGTCAGTGTTGCCAACATAAAATTCGGTACCAATGTAAATGAGTATTTATAAATATAAGAGTGTATGCAATGACAGGGTACACCTCTAATACTTCAAATAACATTAAACATTAATGCCTTGGTACTGAAGAAATACAATTTTGAAGAAAATATAGACACTAAATTATATCTAATTGGTTATGTGACATCACCTATTTGTCACAACAATTTTAAATAACTTTAAATAAAAATTTAGTATTTACTCGTACAAAAAATAAAATACATTATTCGTGCGATAAGGCCGTTTCCCGAATTCGCTCTTAAAACTCATTCGCTCATTCGGGAAACTTGCCTTCCTGCACTAATAATGTAAATTACTATTTAATGCTATTTGAAGTATAAGAGGTGTATGCTGTGCTTACACGCATTATCATATTTATAAATACACATTAAATTATTTATATTGGTATCGAATTTGGAGTCGGCGGAACTGCACTAGTGCGGAAAATTACTTAGGGCATGAGTACAAAAATTAATATATTCTTAGAAGTGACCGCAAGTAAATATATTAATTTCTATTTTATTTATATATGTTGAAAATTTTTATCACATATACTTTAAACGTTTTTGTTTGTTTGTGCATTTGATGTCACAAATCGCCACTTTTAAGTCCCGCTTTCTCAAAGAAAATTTCATTCTCTGTTTAGGAAAGAGGAACTTACCATGGAAATAATAAATTTAATTGGATATTCAGTAATTCTCAGATCAAAAGGTTATTGTTTATCTTGTACGTCATTATTTAACGTAATCATGTTTGTATCTACTTCCTGTGTTTGTTTATATAATTCGATGGTATTAGTTCTTTTAACTAGGTTGAGATTGTCTTGAGATCATTTTAAATAGTGTTGCGATATCAGTTAACGATGGTCGGTAATGTTATGTTAAGTAATCGAAGTTTAGCTATCAGGACAATAAGCTGGTATGGAATAACTTGCGATTTATACCTTGTTAGTAGATGCTAATTGCCGTACTACATGGCTACTTTAATAAACTTATTGGTGAAATCAAGTCTCTTCCAAATCAAAGCACTTAAACAGAGAAGCACAGTAATATTTAGTTATTAACGAATTTTATATATCTTGCCTGCACACAAACTACAAACCAGAAACTACAGTTTTTGTTAATAGAAGGTAGTATCCAAGATAGAGCTCTGGAAACTATCCCAACAGAAACCGATAGCACTGGAAATTAAAAACTAGAAATGCTATTCCATGCAATAAAAGGACCAATCAACAACATTCTCAGGACGAGTTTAGATTAGAAACCACAAGTAGACGCAAACAAGAAATTTCTAGAAAAACATGGCGACATACAGTGCATAAAAACCTCTGAATATAAGTGGAGTCGGAAGCAAATGAAGGGAGTTTCGCAAAATCGCGTACGGTGGAAGAGAGGTGGAGGTCGTATGCTCCTGAGTAGAAGTTACAGGATTCAAGAAGAAGAATCATGCGATTTACACAACTAATGAATTTCTAAACTATACCTACAACCATCACAATCGTGATGATTAAGCAATGCTACAACTAATATGATAAATACCTATTGCATTATTTGTTATAATTCCTCTTGTCTAACGATCTGTAAGTACGTATATTAACAACACAACACTTTTGGACTCAGATGTTTAAAGCAGATAAATCTTGAGTTAATTTCCAATCCGTGATTCCAATCTTACTATGAGAACTTTAATACCTAATACGATGTTGAGATATATAAGCAGGTGCACATGAGGCTAAACAATGGAAAGTTAACAACAATGTATGCAAAATCTAGCAACGTAGTCAAGGACTATAGTTAACCCTTATACAATCGAGCCTAAGACTACATAAATTTCACACGGGACTTCACCGTGCTAAAACTCACTTGATTATTTTTATTAGTGTCAAGCAGAACAGATTTTTGAATGAATAGATAAGCGGTGAGTTTAATTTTAAGGATCTAAGAGCTACCATGAAGTACTATAGGTATGAAGATGTTACAAAATGTGTAAACCAATGTATATTATTATATTAAAAGACTGACTTAGTTTTCATTTTTACAGGCAACTACTTTAAAAAAATGTAAGAAAAAAAACGAATTATATTTCGTTGTGTAGTATACTAATTGAGTAAATTAAATAAAAAATTAACTTCTATCTTTATAGTGTAGTGTAGTATCAGCCGTGAGGTTTTTCCGCCGACATATGAAGTAGTATCAGCCGTGAGGTTTTTCCGCCGACAAATGAAGAAACTCAGACGAGTTTAATTACCCGGTATTTACCCTAACTTCACCTAAAAAACTGTGAAAGGTGATTCGCGAAAATTCGCCTCGATGGGGTTCGAACAAAGGTTCAGGAATAAAGGAACCAGGTTCTCCAATATATGACATCTCTATCCATTCTTCCACTAAGAGATGGGTGTAAATTAAATACACAAAGATCAAGATCAAAATCCTAAAAATGGCGTATCTTTTACATTTCCACCACCTATAACGTTAATGAGGGTTTAAATAAGGTTGAACATGCAACCCACATGGCAATCGTAAAGGAAGAGATTTCCGCATAGGCTCTCCTACCCTATTCCGATTCTCACCTCCACACCTGGTGAACCCTGTTAACCTGTCCAAGCAAGCCCGAAATGCGGTAGCTAACCAGGAGGGCGTGCAAAAACAGGGCAAACGAGAACGGAAGAAATGGCCTCCCGGAAAGGGCCAACTTCTGTACTCCGGAAATACAGATCGCTTAGGAATCAAAAACAATCGCCTTGGAAATTGGACTCGAATACGGGAACGACCAAAGCAACAAATAAAGGATAAGGATCTTAGCTTTGGCACATGACCGGAGGCATTCCAAGAATTAAAAAACGAAGTGGCAAAAAAAAGTCGACCTAATCGAGGCACAGAAAGTGAAATATGGCCATGGAGAATTATAATGGACCAGACGGAGGCCTTATTATTGCACAGCGGCCAGGACACAAAACACAAACATGGCGCAGAATTCTTAATAAAGAAGAAACACAGGCAAATTATAATTCACTTTCTGCCAATTCATGATTTACAAACTTACGTTCATCAATGCCCTCGCACCACGCACCACGACGAACAGAAAAAGCACCGATTTTATGTCAACCTGGAACGAACCATTCAAAATATAGCTTAGCACGGTATTAGAGTATTGCTAAGATATTTCAACGCATAGGTCTAAAATGAGCAAAAATTCACTGCAACAATTGGCATGCCTAGGTCAACCGCAATCCGATTCGGCACGGGGCTGTGGATGGATTCTACGAATATGGGCACAATATTTCGAGAATATCCTAACCCAACAAATCAGGATCGATAGGCAAGAACAAAGGTTGCCGAGCACGATATTAGAGTATTAAGAGATTTCAACAAAAAGGTCGAGAAAGAGAGCAAGAATTCACTGCAACAATTGGCATGCCAAGGTCAACCGCAATTCGATTCGACACGGATGGATTCTACAAAGATTCTACAAATACGGGCACAATATCTCCAGAACATCCTAATCCAACCAATCAGGATGGATAGGCAAGAACAGGAACAAATAGAAACGGCAGACGCCATGGAAACAGAAATTACCATAGCGATTAGAAGGGGCAATCCGAAAGTTAAACAAGAAGGCAACACGCACAGATATCCTTGTAAAAGAATTATATAAAGAAGAAAAACTAACCTCAGAAATATTCGACCAAATTAAGTAAAATGTAATATATATTATATATAATAATAAAGTATGGATGGAAGAAAAAATGTCACAGGAGTCGGACGACTCTGTCATCATTATACCCATACATAAAAAGGGAGATGGGACTATATGTGAAAGCTACAGGGGAATATGGCTACTGAACACAGCATATAAAATCATATCTAAAGTCCTACAGAATATACGCCGAAGAGATATTGTGAGACGATCAATGAAACCACTTTATATCGACGATAGAATAGATATTGGGTATAAGGCAACTATTTGGAAAATTCTGGGAATATGACGTGCCGGTATACCAGATTTATGTGAATTTCAAACAAGCAAATAATTCCATAGAATGAGACAACCACTACACTGCAATATTTCGGCATACCGCCAAAACTCCGAAGAATAATACAAATCACCATCCAAAATGTAAAACATCAAGTTAGAATAGAAGGATTGATGTCACAGCAAATCAATATAACAACAGGACTGCGACAAGGAGATGGTCCTCTTCAACCTGGCTCTCGAAATATAATATA